>JAUMJL010000023.1:2400000-3000000 GCA_033558185.1 Dromococcyx pavoninus
TGTCTCTGCTGTTCCTTCTCAGTCTGGTTTCATCTGCGTTTCCTCCTGTATCTCAGCAGAGCTGAGGAGCTGCCCACAAATGCCCAGTTCTACTTGTGATCTTGCATCTTCTAGGAATCCAACCACAATCTTAAATGTCCCTGAGATATGATGAAGAAAGTGATACAGTTTTGTCCCCTTTGCAGTTTGTATTTTCTGTAAGAATCCTTTTCTTTTAGCTTTTTTTTGCGGTTTTTTTTGCATGTATTTTTCCTCACTTCTGTCTCCCTCATTCCTGCCTAATCTGAAAGAAGTCAAATTATATTTGAGTTCTACTCTGAAAAGCAGGGATTTGAAATTAGCGGAATGAGTTGGTCCATTCCCAGTTTATTAAAAATTGTTTTTCTGGGACTGATAAGGAAACCAATTAAAAGCCATGAGGTCTATTTTAATAATAATGCTAAATGGGGCACTTCGTAAATTGAAGGTTCACCATGCAAAGAAAAAATGATTTATTGTAGTTTATTCAAATGAGTTCAGGATTCTTTAAAGAGAAGAATACTTACTTTTTCTCCTTATTTTGAAATTTGTCCTTAATTCTTGTTCCTTGTTCAAGCAAACTTCCTGCAAACAGGAGGCAGTTCAACAGCTGTTCCATGGACTGAAAGCAATGGGATATTTGCTTGAGGACATGGCAGAAGAGGGTGAATTGTATGCAATGAAGAAATTATTTATTAGGTTGGCCCCAATTTTCTCTTTGTCATTTGTCTCTGAACAGATCACAGTTTCAGCAGTGCTGTTTGTTTTTCAGAATTTGATTCACGAAAACATAAATAAACAAATGTGACTGCTGAATTTCTCGTGAACTTGATCACTTATGCAACCAGATATTTAAAGCATATTGGTTTTCTTCTTTTAATTGGATGTGTGGTACTGATTTCAGTCTCCCAGATGAATAGGATTAAGTGACATCTACGACAAATTAACATGCAAAAATCAAAATGTATTTTCTATAAGACTTCTGCAGAATAATTTTAAAATTCCAGTTACATAATATTTTTTTTTTAGATTTGGGGAATGGGAAGCAGACTGAAAAAGGAATTAGTCAACATAAATTTATTTCTCTGCTTTCATAAAGCTGGTTATTCTAGCCATTTCTATTAGCCATTTAGCCATCATAGTCAGCAGATATGATTGCAAGTGTAATGATAGTGCTTTACAGCAGTTTTAAAGTTAAAAACAAGGGAGTTTATTGATACTGTCTGTAAAGTGCTATATTTTTCACTCATGTCTGAATGCCATGGGTATATTAAGTGCCTGTTCTCCTAGCAATAAACATGATATAGTAAAATTTATATTTTGATGTGGATGGAAGTAAATCAGCAGAAGACTGGGTCAACTGAACTGTGTAGACTTTTCTGGCTGAAGGAACCAAGTTACTGAAACACAAAACTAGTTACCTGCTTCATTAAGGAGCATGAGTATGGATGATTTTTATGAAAAAGATGATGGGAAGCAATTGGCTAGAGAGTGATTGCAGGAGATAGTCTCTGCACTAATTGGCTTGTTCAGGATGTACACAAAATCTGATTTGCCAGTCATTTGTAGTTTTTGTAAATTATAATATGGCAATTAAAGGATGAATCATTTTTCTATGATGTGGCTATATTAACTTAAAGTGATCATCTGGGTATAATTCAGGTCTAAGAAGAAATATTTTACTTTAAAATGTTACCTTTCAGGATACATTTATTCTTCTGTGCTCCAACTGTCTGCTCTTTTGTCTGCTTTATGTTGTGGGTTCTCATGCTCTGACTGCGGATCCTAGGGGTGTTCATATAAACAGATGTTCCTCATATCCTGTCTGAGGATTTTTTTTTCCTTTCTTTATAGAGGTCGTAATTCCACTGTATGTAGTGCTGCAGACATTTTCATGGTAGAAAACCACAGTGTCTTTCATAAATGCTGTTTTCTGTGATGGACCAAAGAGCGTGCAGATCCCATGGTGATAGATATTCATTTGAAACAGTTTGAGCAGCAACAGGAGGAAGTGAATACGTGAGATGCCGAGGTATTGTCTCATGTAGGGATGATGTAGTTAACCTTAGGAGGAAAGAGGATAAAATGTAAACCCAAGGATACTAGGAATTATTTCGCCCTATAAGCCTGGAGATAAAAGTGAAATTCTCATCTGTAATGGTCTTTTTCCTGCCCTGTGCTTCATCCATTTTAACTTTCCATTTGCTGAGTTTTCCTCTGCACACAGCATAATTGTTTCTCTCCTGTCTGCATGACTGACCGGGGGGGCTTAGCTAAAAAGAAAGGGTCTTCTCTCTGTGTTCTGCTGTGCTGGCTGGCGCTAAAAAGCTGTTTGTTAGCTGGGGGAAGAAGGGGTCTGCAAGCTCCAAATCAAGAGATCACTCATATTGAAGAGGAATCATAGAACTCTGTCCTCGAAAATGCGTTGAGGATTGATGGATTTTTGGAGGTTTTTTTCCTTTACTCTTGGAGCAGGTGGAGAAATGATGCATTTTGTTTTAATCCAGCTCTGTAGGAGGAAAGAAAATGAAGCTCTGCTGAACTGGCTACAGAAAAAAAAGCCTCTGAGTTTGCTACAAATGGATAAAATGTTTCTCACAGTTTGTAAAAATTGCAGTGAAAAGTGAACTGAGACATAGAGACAGCCTGACTTTTGATTATAAATATTTGTATTTCATGCAGAGAATTCAGCTGCATACATGCATTTAAAAATATCTGAAGATTAAAAAAATCTGATTCCGACAAAGTAAATTTGATAGATAAAATGTTACCAGAACTTAATTCTTCTTGATGCAGGACAGAGTGAAAGTGCTTCTTGGGCAGCTGTTCGTGCACTGCATCCGTGTTGTTCTCGAACCCGATTCCTCACAAGTTGACACTATAATTTGTAAACCTCTCATTAACACTTGCCTTCATGGCTCTGGGTGTTTGAGCCATACAGTGATCTAAAGTGGCTGCAGTCTGAATGAGTGTTTTTACAAGCCTGTTTATTTTAGTAATTCAAGGTTCTCAAATAGAGCGAGTCGGGAGGCATTGTTACTATATCGTTTTTCTGAACTATTGACCAAAAATCAAGTTCTGATCTTCAGTCATGTGTCTTCATCCACTCTTCACGTGTCCTCTCTCTTTCTTTTTCCTTCTCCCCCTTTCCTGACCCGCTTCCCTCAAGCAAGGAAGGTTTTCTTTCTTCCCCCTTCTCCTCCCATCTCGTGTCTGTTTTGCACATTCTCCTCCAGATGTTCTCCTCTTAAACATTAATTACCTGCTCAAGTTCTGTTAATAGGATGCTACAGGTACCAAATAATATGGACTATAATATATGCAGTGCTTTACATGGTATGTCAAGAATATTTGCAGGTAGCTGTTAAAATCCTAGTTATTTGCTAAAAACAAATATTTTTTTTCTATCCCACTCGTTGCTTTCTATATCTTACCTCCATTGAAACAGATGGCAGTGCTTTCACTGGCTTTGATGGGGAGATATCTGCTTACCTGTCTGTTTTCAAATATGCCCAGAGGTCACAGCAGGAGCCGTTTTTCAGAAAGGTTCGGATTCCAGCCTGAGCCCTGTGCGTGTGCACAGGGGTTTCAAGAGAAAGTTATGCTATCCAGAAATCCTCTCTGTAAATATTAATGAGGGAGCTGTGAGGAGCTTCGATGTGTTGGAAGATACTATTTTCATTTGGAAAAAGCAATGACAAAGTAACTGAGCTTTTCTGAAAACCCAGTCAGGTTTGTGGGTACTGAGCACTTCTTAGTATTGTGACAGGCATGAAACCTCCCTGGAAAGCGATAAGTATACAGCAGAGGTACATTTGTGCCTATATGGTTTATGTTGGAGGATTTCCAGTCATTCTGACAAGCTCATTGTCTTCTGGCATCTGTTGGTGTGCACTGACAGTCTCCACACTCAGCAGTATCAAGCCTTTGGGACCGTAGCTGATCAGTAGTGTAGGCAGCGCTTGGTGCAAAGGGAACCCGGTGAGGATCCTTTGCAGCTGTCTCAAAGCAGTTCAAGTGAATTCAGGACCCACAAGGAGCATTCTATAAAGTTATTATTAAATATTAAAATATTTGTGTCCATGAGAGAGTTTATCTTAACACTGTTGAATTTTATCTTCATCCTGGACTAGAAAAATCTACTGCACTGAAGAAAAGGCCCCTTGATAGTGTTGAGCTGCTTATCTGTATTGGTTCTCCTTGAAAATGTTTTGTTAGCAGAGTCACATCTAAGAGCTGAGCAATACCAGACAATCAATCCAGTGTGCACATTTCTGGAGAAATAGTGATCCTCATTTGTACTTCTTAGACCTAAGGGGTTTGGTGGCCGCTGACAAATTTCAGCATTCCTTATGGAATGGGCTTCTGCTGCACGATGGCTTCAAGGTTTTCCTGTTTGTTGCCCATGCTGCATGGATTGGTGTAGATGCACTTGAGCTGGACTATTGATTTCACCCCCAACATTGGCATGATACCCCTATGCTCCTCTCTAGTAAATCTAGTTCTATCTCCTTCCACCTTCAAACTTAATTTAAAGCCTTCTCTATGAGCCCCACCAACTCATTTGCAAGAATCCTTTTACCCCTTTGAGAGAGTTGAACTCTCTTGCCAGCAGTTCCAGTGCTTTGTAAAACTCCCTATTATCAAAAAAAACCCAAATTCCACTGATGACACCAGCCTCTGAGCCACATGTTAATTACATGAGTTTTCCTGCTCCTTTCAGTGTCCTTTTTTGCCACTGATAGGATTGAGGAATGCTGAATTTCAAGTCACTTCCCAAGGAAAATTCTTCCCAAGTCACCGTTTTGTCTGCCTTGTAACGTCTGTCTCACCATTTGAACTGATATGTTTGGACTGGTGTGTCAAAGCTGAAGGAACAAGTGGAGCCTTCCAGAGATGAGAAAATTCTACAGATTCCTAATATCTTTAGATTACAATTAATGTGTGGAAACGTAGTATGTATTCCTATTACTTGACACAAATGAGATGTCATGTGGAGGAAATAAATCTCTGAGAAGTTGATCCTATTTTTCCTTTTCATTTTGGATTTTCATTTTAGAAAGCCCTTTTCCTTTAAGGTTACAATACAAATTTTATTTTTGATGTATCTTTGGTTCAATCACTGTTTTCCATTTTAATACATTTTGCCTATTTCCCTCTCTCAATGATACCACAGTATTTGTTTTCTGAAGCTTGTCCCTAACGTGATTTTTTTTTTTTAGTTTATGTCTATATAATGGATTTTAAACTCTCTCTTTTTTGTACTGTGCTGCTCCTGACACATAGAGCAGCACTGCAGAGGAGGTGGAGATGGAAAACACAGTGCAAATGAGCTCCCTTCCCACTCAGTATCACACCTGTTACACTCTCCATCCTTATCCTGCCTGGGAGCAGATGGTGCCAGCACGGGCACTGGACCTGTCCAAGGAAAGGACACAAGTCCAGCACAGCTCTGATGAGGAAGAGAAGGTCAGGGACACATTCCTACAGTTGTTAGCAAGTTGAAAACATGGTAATTGTGTGTGGTCTTCTCCACTTCTGGCTACTGTATTGTTGCAGTTTCATCCCAAATATGTTGGTATTCTCCCAATTTTTGATACCTTCAGAGTGAAAACTGACTTTTCCTTTTTCTCCATTTTAGAGAAAATTTCAGAAAATACTCTACCCAAATACATGTCAAAGATCAGACTCTTTTGAATCATTTTCAATAATCGGCAGATTTATATCACACAGTGGTTGTTAAAATCTGCATTCAAAATGTTTCTCCAAAGAATCCTCTCAGGTTGTGATATGGTTAAATGCTAACTAAAAATTGAGAACATTTTTAATATCTGCTTCAGAAATTTAATTATGTCATGATTCAAAATTTGTAGGGTTCAGTATCTGTAAGAATGCTACTTAATTTCTTGCAAATGCTATTGGACTTATGCTCCAATCGGCTGGAATATTTTATGCATAATCATGTGGTGCTCAGGGCTGATAATTAACAACTGTGTGTCAATTTGTCAAGTACCATAAAAGACAAATGGGAACACAAAATGTGTTCACATTTTTTAATGGGTCAGCAAATATTTTTCGTTATGAATTCCATTTTCCAGAGGACTTCCTGAGATTACTTTGGTGTTTTAGTCATTTAAAATCGAACAGTAGCCAGTTTGCAATTACATTGAGTCCTGACTGGAAACTCTTCTGGATACAGTATTGCAGCTTAATTTGCCATTTGTAAATAATGAAGAGCAATGTTCCGTCTGTAGGCTGTCAGAAATATCTGACAGGAGGCTAAATCGTCCTACTCGTTTTCAGGTAGATGCTGAACTGGTGAGCTGCATCTGCTCCCAGTTTGTCTGCAGAACATTGCGAGGTGCTCAGCTCCTTGGAGGATCAGAACCTGCTTCATTTATCTTATTGCAGCTGCTTTTTCTTTTCCCCTTTTCTCTTTTGTTTCTCAATTCATTCCCAGTGCTGATAGCTATGTGAGTGAGGATAGGACATGATCATTGCATTAATTTCTAACTGCCTTAATGTTAAATCACAGTCAGGCATCCAAAGGAGGATAATTAAAACAAACAAACAAACAAAATTAATCATTGGTTCCAGCAATCAGTTGTACATTCCCTGGTAGTGGAGTAGAGCTGTTGTCATCACATCAGTTTTCTTCCCAAGGTAAAAAAAGTTTCCTTATTAAACCTGTCCTGTGTAGCAAGAAATTGAACTTCATTAGGGGCAAGTACTGAAAGGGTTAATACACTTAGTCTGATACATTGCACTAGACAGTCATTTGTAAATACTATTTACAAAACAGATGAAGGCTCTACAGACTTCTGGATTTTTGTCCTGCCTGCTGAATCTGCCCATCTCAGTACAAATCTGTGGTTTTGTAGAATCATGAAATCATAGAATGATTAAGGTTGGAAAAGACTTCTAAGGTTACCAGGTCCAGAACCACCGTGCCTACTAAGCCATGTCCTGAAGTGCCATGTCTACACGTTTTTTTAACACCTCCCCACAGAACACCAGTGTTTCTGTGGGGAACATGTTCGTAAGCAGAGTTTAGCAACTTGCTGCAGCCATTTTGTGTACCCATCATCTTTTTTGGTCAGAAATCCAATTAAAGTAATATTGATTTAGAAGCAGGGTTTAGTTTTTCCTTATTTATGGTGACTAATACTCCTGTAGGACCTTTACACAGAATACGTGTAAAACAAAAGAACCAGCCCCCCTGCACATTATGAATCTTGAGTAGTTTGTGCATTTTCTAGCATTGCAAAATTTTGGGTTTCTTTTTCTTCAATTGTTTTTTCTTACCAATGTTCATTCTCTGTTCCATAAAACTTCCAGTTTAGAGCTTGGTAATCCCTACTTGTGACCCTGTAGAACTACTCTCATATGCCCATAGAGTAAAGAAAATATGGAAGAAAATATGGAAGAACCTGTTTTAGTTGGAAAAAAATGTGGAAATTCTTTTGGCTGCTTGACTGCCTTCAAAGTGAGGTGGTTGAACTGAAGAGCAAGGGATCAGTCTGGCTAACCTTCGAAGCTGGGATTTTTTTATGGTGTTCCTGTAGTACATATAAATTTTATGTATGTTTTGTAGTCACTTGGTGAACCAGAAAGCAAATGCAGCTGAAGGGAAGGGAGGATGTGGGCCAATTATTCTTGACTGCAAAATAGTGCACCTCAATCCTGTTTTGAGAAAAACGCTTGCTGAGGGAGGAATAGCTGCAGTTCCAAGGCTCTCTCTGTGTATATGAGCCTTTTGATAATGCTGTCACATAAATGCCATATATTGGCTCATTCTGTGGAATCTTTTCTTACTGGGAACTGTACTAAAGCTTCTAAGAGGTTTATGAGTCTGCTATTAGACAGAAATATTTTCTTCTAAATGGGATTTGGTCCACAATTCAGCCTTTAAAGATTCCCTGCATTCCTTAAAGTATCACAGTCCATTTCCCGTGTGTCTATACCCGCATTTATTTTCTTAACGTTCATCTTTAAAATTATTGGTGAAAACTTGACTTTTCTTTTTGATCTCTTTTTTTGATCTTTCTGGTGTACTTTGCTCTTCCCTTTGACTTCTCTGCTTTCTCTTACTTCTCACACAGAAATTAAATACTGCTACAACAGAGCACAGCAGAAGTAAAAACTGTATATTTTGATGTAAAGATACATCCCAGTGCATTTGACCCTCCATTCAGAATAAATCCTTACTTCATGCTGGATGACTCATATCAGGAAACACCTTTTTGTAACATACATGTTTTTGTGTAAATATTAAATGTTATCTCTTTGTTATAGATATCAATTGTGTATTTATGACAGAGTACTGATCACAGTATCATCCAACAAGGCAAGGCTGTCAGTGTAGTTATTACAATTGAGTTTTAAACAGTTGCTTCTTGAAGCTTCATTTGGAGCATCTCCCACTGTCATTGTAATCACCTCTTTTTATGCTTCTGGTGATGGACCCATATATTTGAGATGGATCTTAGGAGAACTGTGCAGTTGCAGAGATGGAAAATAAGCTTAAAAGACTACTAGTTCAAAGTCTGGACAGAGTGCTAGCTGTGAAATGCCATAAACATCTGACAGCAGGTCAGATGACTGTGTAGACGTCTCCTTCTAGCTCATACTGAAAGTGGATTTCATCATATAAACCACAAATAGCAGTTATCAAAATCTTCTGGGATTTTGTTCTCCCTGTGTTTAGAAAAGGAAATACTCTGACTTTTCCAAATATTTAGAAAAGGGCATTAAAAACTAGGGCTTGGCATCCTCCTTTAGCAGGAAGATGAAAGAAGAACAGATTTAGGATATAAGGTTTGAACCACCTCTTGGTGCGTGGAGTTCAGGACCATTTGGTTTCTTCATACAGGTTTCATTTTAAAAGTATTTGAGGACTTTCCCTCCACTTTTCCAAATGGAAGGGTGATTCCGAATCCATTTAATGGCTAGGAACTTTATTTGCATTCCTAGCCTAAGTATATTCATGAATAATCTTTATTCATTTGTTTTGGGACACCATTACCTTTTGTTTTGAATAGTTCTTTATTAATAATGAATAGAGAATAAATTAATATTTAATAGAAAGCAAACATATTCTTCTTTACCTTTCCCCTTAGCTGTTCCTCTTCATTTTGCTCGTCTAAACAATCTAAGCTCCTCTAATCTCCTTTCAAGAAAATAAAACTCTACAAACTGATTTTTGCAGCCTTTTACTAAACCTGGTCCAGTTTCATTTTATGATGACTATGGCCAAACTCCAGATTGCAAAATGCATGTGGCTCATAAGGTTTTGCAATGTGTCTTTTTTGCTGATTACCCAATTTTAGTGCTGCTGCCCAATATGCCAGAGAAGTTTCTTGCCAGCACTACAAGTAAGAAAATAGAATAAATAGGCACGGGATCAGTGTACAGTGCTCTAATATGTGTAAGGCTTCTAGTATGAAGCTGTGGCTTCCAGCTCTGCTGTGTATTCCACTGTGGCAGCAGAACTCAGGACTGAGGGTGCAGTAACAAGGTAGGACATGATATTTCAGTGAGGAGAAAGGCAATAGGAGGGAGGCAGGGAGACTGATAAGGGTGAAGCAATATTTTGGAGAAGTGTAGGGCAGAAAATGAGAAGGCATTGAGGATGCATTCTTTGGGCTGTGAACATTTTTCAGTGGGCTTATAGACAGTTGCTCAGGTGAAATGTTAATATATATAGCCTAGAGGCCAGCTGTCCTGCTAGCTTTAGCACCCTAGGATGTGTCTATATGGCAGATTGCAGTAACACCTGAGCTGTGTGAACCCATTATCTGTAGCGCTGGGAGGATGTTGTAGCGTGATATTCCACCTGGGTTGATTAGCCCTTCTCACATAGCCAGGCTCCTCCTAAGTGTCAAGGCTGGCTGCTGTGGTCATCCTGATCTTGGATATCATGGCCAAGCACTGTAGGCTTAGACGATGGGCATATAAATAGCACAAAAATCTCCCTGAGTCTTGAATGTTTGTCAGGTAAGTAAATATCTCAGATTATTTTCCTTAAATTATCCCTATGTGAATCATTTATGCAGCAGTTTTGTAACTGGTTTCTGCATAAAATATAGTGCTGGTACTCAGGTTATCTTTTATGTAGTCAAACACTTTCTTGTTTGCATGCTAATCTAAACTTCCTCACTGAATAACTTCAGCAGCTGTAGTGTGATTTTCTTATGGTGCCTTGCTTTGGAAAAGAAAATGAATGTGTCTGCTTTTCTTAATCATAAATTCAGCATCCTGTTCCTTTGTTATAATTCTTTTGATGTGAACGAAACTCCAAATCAATTTTTTTTGTGAAGTTTAAATAGCAAGTATATTTAAGAACTGAGTATGTGTTAACATTGAATCCTCTGCAACTGGATGCTTTGTAAAAGCTGGGGCAATGTCTATTTAAAGAATTCTTTTATTTTTCATACTTTACTTTTGATTGTGCCTGAGATATCATTTCCAGCCTCAAAATAAGTACAGGACTTGCTCTTCCAAAGTGGTTAAGTGATAAGTTCAGACTTGTTTACTTTCTTCAGGGGCCTCATAAGGAAATGTCTCATGGGAAAGTATTACTCTGGTAAAGGAGCCTGGATGAGAGAGGGAGCCTGGATGGCGTAGGATTGCCAGTTTGCTGTAGTATGTTGGGCTGTGCCAAAGTTTAGGATGGAAGTTTGTCTCACTGAAATGTACATCAAGGCATGACAATGAACACATCTGTATAAGATGCACCCAATCCTGTATCATGAGGGCTGTAGCTAATCTCTGAACGCTTTAGCAGGTATCATTGTATCTGTGTCTATAGATGCACTGTGTATATGGCATTGCACTTTCCTGAGGCTTAGCCAGCCCAGAGTTCCAAACTCTTGAATACAACCTGCTTACATGTGATTATAGCTTCTAAACTAAACTGTGTTTCATTTATGACCTCTAAACCTTTTTGTGTGACTGCCCTCACAGTTACGAATGGCTGGCTGCTTCTTGCCAGAGAGCAGTGAGATAATCACACCTATAGGCTGAGTATAGAAGCATTACTATGCCTCAGCTCTTACTTTGGGGTGCAAAGCAATTAGATCACTGATACCACGTTACTACAAGTATTTGTTTGGACCCAAACCATTTCTTTTAACCTAGTTAATGGTAGGAGGGCTACTAAAGGTAAGTAACAGTAATTTTCTTATGCAGGCTACAGCAAACAGGGCAGGTGTCTTCCCCTGCAAAAGCTGAGGTCAAGGAATGCCTCAGGGAGTAAGGAAGGGCCTTCACTGGGGGCCCAAAATTGCTGCCACAGCAGGATTTATAACCTAGTAGTAGTCCAAGACTCAAGCCAGGACAGGGGATTGACTGAGTGAGGTATTGGGGTATCCCAGACGTACATGTAAAACCTGTCCTTAGGAACTAGCAAGGCTGAGCCTAATGGGAGGCATGACTTGATCTTTTCCGTGCTTGTGGTTGAGCAAGATCTAATCTTTAGTTGTTGTTAAGGTCACTTGTTTGGTGGTATGCATATCTTCCATAGCTGGCAAAGCTGCTCAGACATAGGATAGTATGGCACCCAGAATGCCACTTCAGAGTTAATTTCTGTGTTCTAACCACATCTCTCATTTGTTCTTTTCTATCTTTCCCTCTTTTTTTTTTTGCCTGTAAAACTTTAAACTCCATATTGAAAAAAAAAAAAATTGAAAGTAGCAATAGCCAGACTGATAATTGGATCAAATGGATAATGTATATTTATACTAATAGTCTGCAATGTCCTAATTTACGTGAAGGATTAATCACCTTTTCCTTGTGAGTTATGTCATTGCTTCCACATAATAGCTTAGTTTACATAGAGTGGCTGGAGCCATAGACAGCTGCTTTATTAACTGCCTCTTCATAGCAACTCCATGAAAATAGAATTTTAGTTAATGGTTAAAGAAGGTAAAAAAAACCCCACGGGAGGATCCAGTTTACTCGATATAACCACTTTCATCAAGATGCTGTCATCATCTTTTAATTAGGTTTTGCTAGTTTGTGTGTAGGACTTGTTGAATAAAGGACTTGTGCACAGTTAATCAGGACATATATGCTTCCCCCTCAAAAACAGGGAAGCCAAAAGGTGGCAGATGCAGATCTTATTTCAGCTGTGTCCTGTGTTTAAATAAAAAACAGCTGGGAGCCATAGTTATTATCATTAGTGACACCCAGCCAACATATGCAGTCTTTTGGACTCCATTAAACATATGAAAAGATCACAATTCACAAAATACAGGAACCAAATGTTTTTTATAATAACTCATCCCTGGCACAAATATCAATATTTTATTTGAAGCTGTAAATGAGCACATTGCAAAACTGGATAATTTTTGATTAGGATAATTACCATGTTGGCTTCAAGAGGTGAGGGGAAAAACAGGACCTTTGCAAACTGTTCCCAAATTCACCTTTGACAGGAGAAAGGAATAGGGGAAGACCTGAAATAGGGAACCTTTTTTTTTGGGGGGGGGGAGGGGGGAAGAGTACATACTGTTAAATGATTGTTTTTATAAAGGTATTTGGGTTTGCTCTGTGAAGTATAATAAATATTGTGCAAAAGGCAAAATGTGCAGTTCTGAATGTCAGACTACAATGAAATCCTCCAGCCCACTGAGAATGTTCAGCCTACTATGCTTTAGAATTTGTCATTAATAACTGACATGCTTTACTGACAAATTTATTTTTCCATCTGTATATGAAATTTTAATCCAATTGATTTTAGCATACTAAAAGTATGATTGTTTGCTAAGAAATTTGATTGCAAAGTAATAAATACTTAAAAAAATTACAATTCTGAATGCTGAAAGACAACTTTAGACTTCCAGAAATGTATTTTCTGTGACATTTGAAGTTTTCCATCATCTTCATGTAGGATTGTGACATGTAAACTCTTTTCCAGCACGAATTTGGATTATAAATATAAGTCTCCAATATCAGGTTCTGGAATAAATAAAAAGAAATCAAATTTCTGTTGACTCAAACTCTTTGTTTATGTTCAGAGTCAACTTCTGATTTTTTATTAGTGGACTACTATTGACAAGTGACTGAAAGGCTAATACAAAAGCAGGAACAGCCATACTGGGTCAGATCAAAAGTTGGTCTAACCCAGTACTCAGTCTTCAGCTCTGAAATTAATCCCTAGGAAAGAGTACAAGAAGAGGGTGGATCGGTATGGTTATTTCCAATACTTTGTATTGCTGTACTTTGTTACTCAAAGACTAGCTGATCCAGAGGTGATAGCCCTTTACAAGTTGTCAGTCCTAGGGTTGGTCCAGTCAGCTTTTCAGCACATGTAAATTTGTAGCAGTGACAGCTTCCTGTGGCAAGGACTTGCACACAATTTAACCATGCACTGTATGAAGCACCACATCTTTTTGATAGTTCTGAATCCACCACATGATAGTTTCATGTGGTATCCCCAATTCATCCCTGTGTCTTCAGAGAGGCTGAAACTTAGTTGTTCCTTTCCACCCTCTTCATGCCTCTAATGATTCTGTGAATGTTTGTTGCATCCTATCCTAAGCCATCTCTTTCCCAGGGTAAAAAGCTCCTCTCTCTGCAGTAATTTTTTACCTGGAAGCTGCTCCATGCTATTGAGTGTACTTGCTACCCTCCGCTCTATTTAGTCAATTTTACCATGTCTTTGTAGGGTGGAGAAACCAGGAGATAAGGCTGAAATTTCTGCAATGAGAGAATGATATTTGTTTATTTTCTTTTCCTTTCCTGTCCTAGTAATGTGATTTACTTTCATGGGCTGTTTGTAGGACTGACTGTTGTGACTCTGTTATCTCATTAGTGCCCGATAACAGTCTACCCAGACTTCATCACCCTGTGTACAAAGTCATGATTGGTTGCTTTCTCTACATGTCCAGAACTCTAAATTTATCTGTCTTCATTTTTAATTGCTCTTTTATTGCTGACCCTCATAGAATGCAACTGTATCAATGGTGTAGGAGCAGGAGGGTGCTTTTGAAGCGAATCTCCTGGTCACCTCCATTTACTGTGCATTTGTACGTGCTGAAGATGATCTGAGAACCCATTGACTGGACTCCTTTCAGATGTAATCAAACCAAAAGATAAGCTCCAGAAGAACAACTTGAGTGCCTCACCTGCAGGCATTCAATTCAAATACAAGCAGACTGGAAGTAGTTCAAATTAAATAAATAATAATTAAAGAACTCAAAAAAAATCCTGAAATGTGGATCATATGTGGTCTTCAACAGCAACTGTTTCACTGTATAGATCAACATCCTAGTTTTGACGTGACTTAAAGTCCTGTTGCAGCACTTCCCCAGTTGCCCTCATCTTTACTGTCCAGATCTCATTACTGTAATCTACAAGCTTGGTAACTGTACTGGTTGCTGCCTTTCAACTTCATTAATAAATATGTTCAACATCCAGAGTTACCAGACCACCTCCCCCCAAAAAACACTGGTGATCTGTCTTCATTGTGAAAATTGATATGTACCTTCTGTTTGCTTTCTTTAAATCAAACTTGCATCCTTTTGAATACTTAACTCTTATCTTATAGGTGTTTAGATTTTTTGAGACCCTTCAGATGTTAGATTTTACTGAAAACCTATGTATATTAGCCAAATTTGCCTTATCTAGATGCATGATAGTCCCTTCAAGGACTGCCAGTGTGATTTCATCTTTATAGAAACTGTGTTGACTCTTAATTTTTATCCATGTGCCCAGTAGGTCAGTTCTTTGTTATAGTCTTTGCCAGCTTTGTCTCTTTCAGACATTAGGGTCTCTGATCTATAGTTCCCAAGATCCATTTGTCAAATTCTTTAAAAATTTTGCCCTACATTTTGAACAGTTCAGTGCTTTAATACCAAAGTGGTCTTTAGTGAAGACTTAGGTGCTGCATTAATAATTGCGGTACTTCATCATTCACTGCTTTTTGAACTCATAGTTGAATGCCACCTTCCAGTTACTAATCTTTCTGTTTCCTCCATAATGTTTTTTACTGGCATGTCATTTGGAAACAGATCCTTTTGAGTGTGGCGTTCAAAATTTTCCACCATGAGAGCTTCCTGAAGTTCCTTCACAGTGAGTCTAGATGAACAAAATGTGTTATAGTTTTCTACTCTTCTGAACATTCCTTTTACACCCTATTTGTCTGTTGGTCTGCCATATGGGAATTATTTTGTTTTCACATCCAGTTCTCTGGCAATTAGACCAAGCAATTTTAATGCAGCAATTAAAGCAAGTGGCAGAACACTTTCAACTGCTAATTTCTGGGAGATGTCTTCAGCAGTCTGGGTGTGATCCTCAACTTCAGCCATCGAGCGCAATGCAGAAGAGAATACTTGGTAGAAAAGTGTGAATTCCATTCCCCGTATCCTGTTGCGTGGTAGCATTCATCTTCTGTCTGACATTAGAACAGCATGAAAGTTGTTATGGTTCGAGATATACATCAGTGGTTCCCCCTAAGCTTTTGAAGCACCTGAGATTACAATGCACACAGGGTAATGGGTCTCCATCTTCCCCTAAGCACATTAATAACTTGCAGTAAGAAAAGAGATGTTAAAAATCTACTTCTTTTTAATGGCAAATATTTTGTAGTTTTTGGGTCAAGATATTAGACCAACATCACTGAGTAAGGATGCATTTTCCTTGTAGATCTTCATGTATCATTTCTGACCAGTTCTTTTCTATTACTGTGACAGATACTTTGAGTCATTCTTATAAAATAACAAATTCAACAACAAAATCTTGCCTGTTTCCTGTTGTTGTTCTCTGAATTTGAGTACATGTGAAGAAGTACACTCAGTGTGAATGTTTTGGGGTCTGCTTTATATAATTATGTTTCAGTGTAAGAAAAGTTGTCAAAAGTAAGGAAGGGAAGTACATGACTGAAGGAAATGTCAAAGTTCAGTCATTGATTATGTGAGTTTTCAAATGGTATATCCTTGAAAACTAGCATAATCAATGACTGTTCTTCGAAATTTGATTTAGCGTGAAAACAAAACAAGGACTGGTCTTGAATGAATGAAATGTTGAGGAGTGCTGAACAAGCTGGTGTAGTTAATACAAATTGTCTTACTAACCTTGTGATGGCAGCGGTAATTATGATATAAAACCTTTTAACTTGCAGGATTATAACATTTCTCAGTGCTGTTTTTCCATTTCAATAGGCAAAATTTCACTTATTGGCGCATTTGATTAGAGATCTGAAGAAACTAATTTTCTGCTCTTTTTGAGATGGGAACTAGTCTAACTGGACTTCCATTTGAGAACTCATGACAATGCTTATATTTTATTTTAGGAAATTGTTTTCATTACTTCAGTCTGCTCAACCAAAAACCTTCAGGCACTTTATTCAACTTTAGATATGCAGAGTAGGATAAATACATAAATTGACGGTGTGCAATGTTTTATGGTTAATGTAACGTTTTGCTGTTTTGATGTCTACTTTTCTCCATCTGTCACTCTTAGGATAGAAGTAGCCACGGTGAAGGAGAAAAAAAAAAGGAAAATAACGTGCCTTAGTCATCCTTCTATCAAGTAGGGGTCTGAGAACTCCTCTATTTTCCATGAAACTTTTGATTACTGTGAAGCCATAACTGGCCTCATAAATATGCCAGGATCTGTGATGCAGTGCTCCTTGTTGTCTGGTCTGTTAAAGTCTTTTAAGTAATGATGTGGAATCCACCTTGAGACAAACTTTCTAATCTGGAGAATCTTTCAGGTGGATATTTTTAGAATACTTAAAATAAACCTAGTATTTTTATTATATTGAATAAGAGACTCTCCTTTGTCAAATGACAAACGTGCTTCACAGCTGCAATCTTCTTTGCAGTTGTCCTGCCAAAACTGCTAATAAATTAAGTCCTTATTTTTCGGCATATTTATGACACTTTTTTGTTTCATTCCTGACCTCTGTACCTTTTTTTAGTACAGTTACAAAATTAACATACTTCTCTTACGTATTTATTAATCTTAACTACTATGAACTTTGAATCGCAGAATTAAGTGCTAACTCTGATTATTTTTTTATTGTGGGAAAGGAATAAGCATTTACAAGATAACATCTGGTGTGCAGGGTGCCAAACAGCCAGCTGTTCTGCAAATTAAGTGCCAGAAGATGAATTTTAAAACAAAGTCTGTGCTGCAAAGACAATGCTGCAATGCTTGGACAGAACTCAGAGGATGTGTGTTGCGAAGGGACCGCAGCCATGCTGTCAGCGGGCAGGAGGCATGCTCCCCCCACATCTCTTTTGCTATACAGATAGGGTTAGGCACCTGATATTCTCTATGCTATTCTTGTAGATATTAACAGAGTGATTGAGACAGGGCTCCACTGAATCTCTGACTCCTTCAAGTAGCTATGGTGCTAGGGGTGCTGATGAGAGAGACCTTGCCTGCTTATTCCCTTGCATTAGGGGAAGGTATAGATCACTGCAGATTGGGGAAACTGAGTCTTTGTGTCTGCTGTTCTCCCTTCCCAGTTCACCACAAGGTGCTCAAGCATAACCTTCAAAGCACTTCAAAGTCCCATCTGCTGTTAATGTGTGTCAGAATTTGTCCATTGCTTTAGTCACTCCTGGCACAGATGCAATCTAGAGGCAACTTGCACTTCAAAATGCATTCACAGACTGGTGGTTAATTTTCCCCGTTAACATTCAGGAGTCCACAGTGCCTTGTGAACCAGCAGTTCTTAAAACAAAAGTACTATTTGCTAGACATTGTCCTGATATTAAACATCCAGTTTTTCTTATTCTTTTAAGAAGGAGGGTCTATAGTAGTGTTACTCAAACTGAAAGCATCTGATGGCTTTTTTCCTGCAGAATCAAGCAGGGTCAGAGACTCTTGTTCTGGCACTGCCCGAAGCATAAGAGCAAAGAAAGGCAAAGAACCAGCAAATCACTAAAACATCAGATGTGATACGAAGATTTTGGTGATACAGAAATCTCCAAATGAGCTCATACTTTTTTGTAGATGTTGGCAACTTTCCTTTCTTTCCTAGAAAGCTTTATCTTCAGTCCCTGGATTCCCTTGGCACAACAGTTGATGTTTTCTGTGATAAGACTGAATCTAAACTTTCTCTTTTCAGCAATATGAAAGGATCTGAGTGTGCCCTATCTAAACAGTTCTACTATCATAGAGCAACATACATCATTTAAGCAATTTTATTTTATTATTAAAAATAACTTCTTTGACTAAATGGCAAATCCATGTGACTTGCTGATAAGCAAGTTGTTTATAGTTGTGAAACTGAAAAGTATGTAAGAATATACTGAAAAGCATGTAAGAATTGAAGGAACAGTGTATCAAAGAGCATTTGTATGCAATCAGACAAGAGGCTGGTTAAAAGCCTACAGAAACTGAGACGATGTAGTCCCAGATGCTCTTGACATGACGGAGTGCAGACCTGCTTTATGCCATATCACAGCCCCATCAATACTAATTTAAAACTTACTTTTCTTTTTTTGTTTTTCCGAATTGTTTGAAAGAAATTTTTTTTCTTCCCCAATTTTTTCCCTCTCCTGCTGTATCATTTCTCTTTCCTTACCTAGTTAAACTTCACAACAAAACGTTTTTGGGGGTTTATTTTTTCTTTTACATTTAATGATCTGGAGAAGGATTCTTGAGTTCTTATTTCTCGTTCTTCAAGCACTCTGTTCTGGCCTAGAGAGGATTACTGTAATTCTTCTTACAACAGTGTTGGAAAACACTATTCAGAAGGAAAGAGACGTGTCAGTTGTACTGGAGAATTATTACATCACCTTTATACTATATCTTTGGAAAAATAATATATTTCTAACAGTGCTGCATGGAATCTCAGCTGAAGTTGACTATGTGACAGTATGTACCTAAATATAATCTGACTGTAGTCAATCAAAGGCAGATACAGCATTAGCCATGTAAGTAGGATGTAAATAATAAAGGCAGCCACTTTACTGGGACTATCTTTAACAAACGCTTCTTTCCTTTCAATTTTCAGATTGTTATGTTGTTTTAAGGGACTGATGGCAAATGATCAGGCCATTTTGATGAGAGTTTCTGATTGACACCAGATTTCATTAGAGGCATTAGTGTTCAGCGGAAGGGTCACAGGTTGGTCATGGTTCATTCTACCTGCCTATCTCACTCAGTAACAACTAGGAAATGTCCAGTAATTTTCTGGTTTTATGCTCCTATTAGTGTTTTAATATTTCAGATGAGTAAAGTGCAAGTTAATCATGTTTATGCATTAATAAAAGGTACATAAAACGTTTCAGTTATTCAGCTGAATAAAATGATTTCAGAGATGTGGTAATAACCTTAAGCGATGTTTTGAATACACTTCATATAAATTAGATCCATTAAATGGGACAAAAGCAATGTTTTGTAGGCATCCACTAATAATTGGTATGTTCACTAATTTGTGGAGCCAATCTGAGCATATGCTGGTAGCTCTTCTTTATTTTCCAAATTTTTACTATATCGAATACCTTGTATTGTGAATACCACACATACTCCAATTTTCCCTTCCCAGGAAAAGCCTCTATAGATTGGAAAAAAGTACTTTCAAAAATTCAAGGATCATTCATCTTCTTTCTGAGGACAGTGGTTTTATTGCCTGTATGGATTTCCAACCTGAGCTGATCGGTTGCCCAGAGATGAGAGGTATCTCCTCCCATTGCAGTTCCTACTTGCTCTTTCTCTATGCAGAGCGTTTTTCAGGCTCACAGGCGATTGGAGGATGAATCTGAATATAGTGGTTCTTTCTGCCCTTTCAGAATGCCTCTACTGGTACAGTAGAAGAAAGACTATTAACCTGCCTTTTGCCGTGTGGATCAGAATGGCACATCTTGGACAGCAGACCACTCACTCAGGCATTGCATCCGGAAATAGGCAGAAGAAGAACAAAAGGGAAAGGGGCTACCGCAGAGGAAGAGCTGTTTGATTCTGTGATGTATTTTGAAATGTGTCGTTGTGAAAAAATTAACTGCATAACCAGTTCAAATAATGTAAACTGATATTTATCTGACATAGTAGTCTTCTTCCCCTGAATTAGAGCTAAATCCCATCTATAGTAAATAATACTGTAATCTGTAGTAAATATTTGAACTCCTCTTCTTCATCTTCTTCTTCCTCAATAAATGATGATTGCATTAAGTAAATATTTAGCAATTAGATACCATATCTATTTTGGCTTTTTTCCCCACTTACGTCCTTAAGGCCATTACAAAAAGATTCAAAGCTGTGTTTGGCTCTCCCGTGCTTTCCACTTTTTTTTTCATGTAAATATGCAGTTGAAATTTCCTGTTGTGTATTTCTGAATTTGGCAGTGAAAAGGCAGTTTAAAAGCCAGTCTGCACAGCTTAGTGGGAGGAACAAGGAAATAAGGAACAAGAACAGTCTATAGTTCCAGTATAGATGTGGTTACACAGCAGAACGGGATATTGTGCTTTGCAAGTCAGATTACCTGCACTTCTCTTATAACTAAACCTAGGGGGAAAGAAAAATAAAAGATCTTGTGACCAGAGATTTTAATATGCTGGAATTTTAGATGGTCATTAAAAACTCCATGTGAGAAATATTTCGTTAAAGCTCTTTGAGGCAGAACTCCTTGTAGAATTAAACACAAAAATAAAAACATTCTCTTTGGCATGTACGTCTGTAGTGTGTCCATTATTGTAGGAAGAGAAAACCCTGCATTTTATAAGCTTCAGACAAAGGGGGAATAAGTATGTGCTTGAAAGCACAGTACAAAAGATCAGAAATTTTATTTTAAAAATGCAAAAAAAAATGATATTCCCTTTTGTCAGCTGAAGGTAACAAAGCTTACATACATAGTCATTGTTTTCTCTAATTCTAGACTAGCAGCAGAACCATGCTCTTTTAGCCTCCACCCTCAACAGTATATCTTGTTCTCTAAAGGGTATTTTCTCTCTCTAGTGAGAATTCTTTTTATTCCTAAACAAAGCCCTGAAAAGGTCACATTGGAAATTTGAGTTCCAGGTCATTCAAACGTAAGCTGAAGTTAAAAAATGATGTGTCTGCAACTTGCCAAGTGCTGTTAGAATCTACAGTGTTAGTTTAGATTCAAGTCGAACAGAGTGGTATCCGTTGGGAAATTATGCTTTCCTGAGAAGCATGTATGGATTTTTTCTTCCTGTATACCTTTCCAATAAATATTATGATAGAAATATTCTGTTTCCCATGAATTCTTTATTTAGGTTAAGTATTATGTGTGAACTCTGATTTCATGGTTTAATTCTGATCGAAGTAGTTGATTTTTTAGTTTATCAGTTAAAGAATTGTGTTAACACACACCATCAGACTCACATGACAGTTCTAATGAACATGGTTTGTAATAACACAAGTCCAGTTATATAGTAAGGAATACAAATGAAAATGTTTTAAACTTCCATGGAGGAAGAATTCTTGTTTTTACTGTTCAGGTGTGCAGTGGTTCTGCCACTATGTGCGTATACAAGCCTCTGTATACAGGAAAAGACTTTTTTTTCTTTTACTTCTTTGATTCCTTTCCATTATGCATCTAATATCTGATACAAGCATAAATATTCAGTGCCTGCATGCAAATCAGAATAGTTTCAGGTGAAAATAGGATGGAATGAAAAATTTGACTGCTCCTACTCCATGCTCAAGAGGTCCAGAATAAGAAGCAACAGCTGACTGTTTGCTATATTACTTACTAATGGACCAAATCTATTTTATTCTAAGCCTACCTTTTGAGGTACAGAGGTCCCTCTATTTCTAGGTCCAAGTGTATTAGAAAATGTTATTATCCTTTTTGCAAGAAAAAGCCTACTGTTCCTTTTGTGTTTCTGAAATCCATTGAGTACAAAATCAGTTTTAAGACACTTTGATCAGCACAACTCTCTCTACTTCTGTAGGATATGTGGATGCACAACATCTCATAGGCTGTGCTTCATCCTGGTCTTTGGAAGTTGGTTGTCTATCCTGCAGTTCGACAGCCATCTGGTTTTGAGCAAAGTGTAAGCTCACTGGTAGCACTGAAAAGCACACCCATATAATGGTGATGTCAATTGTGGAGCTGGGAGGCTTAGAGACTTGGTCCAGACAGACTTTGAACACAATGCAAGAGATGTAGGAGGGCTTTCTGTGCCTACTGGCATGCTTCTGAACTTGTTGGTATTCAGAGTATGAATGTAATTCTTTACCTGTGTATTTTGCACTCAAAACAAAAGGTAAAACTGAAAAGTGTTAAAACTAATAGACAGGATAGAATGGAGAATGTGTGTTGCTAAGCATCACTTAAAAGGCTGTTCTTCTCTGAAAATTGTTGGTAAATACAGCACCTAATCCCAGTGCGTATTCAGTACGCTATCTTCAAAGGCTAACAATAAAAAAAGGTATTTTTTCCCCACCTGTATTTTATTTGCATTGGCACAGCAGAGTCAGCATTGCTAAACGTGAGCTCTCTATTTCTTTTCACCTGTCAATAGAATAGTTCTGTACCTTCTGTTTACAAAGCCAAAATCCTCCTCACTGGTGCATGCCAGTGCACTGGCTGTTGCGCAGCCAAGGCAGGGTGAAGGACAAGGGGCTGGAAAGAATACGAGCAGGCAAATCGGAACATACGTTTACTGTTTACTATCAGAACTAGGCAGAAGTTTTTCAACCAGTCTAGAACATGTCAGTTTGATGAACTGGAAATATTACACCTGGAACGTGTGGGATTTGTTCATCTTTAAGAGCAAGGGGAGGCAACAATCTCAGCTCAAATGATAACATCAGTTCTGTCTTGGTTTGTGGTTGTGGTGCCATGGATTATAGCAGAATTTTCCGTGTTTCCTGGCCAAGAAGTGCAGAATTAAGGAACTCAGAAATATAGCATAGTTTCTGGCTCCATTACAGGGGCATGGAAGCCAATCAAAATCCAACTTGTTCCAAATCTTTTGAGCTCAGCCTTGATCATGCATGTGAACTGAAATCAAGAGTATCTTTGAAGGGAGAGTCATGCAATGAGTATGTCTGGGGAGCAACACATGGGAATCAGCCAGTAAATTAAGCATTGTTCTAGGAATCGTACTAGTCCTTAGACAAAGGTGCAGAACTTGGCAAGCTGAATATGAAGAACCCCGTCCTCGAGAAATGGGGAAGTGGGGAAGGTTTTTTGATATTTCCTAAGCTGCTCAATTGATAAGTTCATTTGAAATCTATACCAGATAATTGTATGAATACCATTTTAATAATGTTTTCTTGCTATCAGATTAAGAAAAAAACCAAAAGATTGTCCAGCACCCATTCACTCTGTTTCTTCCTCTCCTGATAAGGCTAGACTCAATTGTGTCCATCACAGGCAACTGAAGAAGATTTCTAGGGACAGATAAAGAGAGAAGATTTTTTTTTTCAAGATGCAGCTACATGAATTTCATGCTACCATATGTACGAGAAGCATAAATGTTTTAACCCAGTGTGTATTAATTGGAGCGAATAAAGGCATTCTTCAGAAGGAAGAAAAATTAATAGAAGGAGTAAAGAGACTTCAGAACTGAAGCCCATTGACAATTTCCAGTTGCACTGAAATCTTCAAATAAAGATATTGGACCAGTCTTAATGGTGAAGTATGATTTCATTAGTAGGGACTTTCTGTCAAAACCCATTGTAAAATTGCCAGAGCACTGAGAGAAGAGTTCATGTCCCTTGTCATCAAGGTCACTTTGTAGCTAGAACATTCCTGTGGGCATCCTAGAGCACAACAGCACAGCCCCAGGCCTGAGTAACATCCATTGCAGAGCACAGATTGTCTTGGCTTTACTTCTCTGAAACTCCTTAAGAAGTAAAACAGGCAGGTTTTGGCCTTCCAGATTGTTCAGCAAGTAAGCAAGTGACTGAAATGTGTCTCACTCATCTCAGGGCAGCCTTCAGGTTTTTGGAGGTGTATATATACAGAGACAACATATACCAGAACCTCATCAAGGGCAAAACCCTTGCTATCATTTTTACAGTGCAGCAGACCTCATGTTGTCATCTGTCCCCTGTGGCTTCAAAGCATCAGATTTGACTGCTCATCTGAATGCAGTGATAAGCTATGCAATTTTATATTTTTCACTCTCCCACCCTGTGTTGCCCTTTCACTCCATATGTCAAGTTTTTCATGAAAATACATCTGCCATCATGGCTTCTTGTTCTTAGGCTTTCCAGGCACCTGGATGTTTTGCAACATGTCCCAAACCTTTCTTAAGACATGGGTAAAGATTGCAAATGGAAAAACAGAATACAAAGTGGATTTCTTCATGATTCAAAGTATCCTGTGAGCTGGCTGGTAAGATCTCAGCATCAGGGAGAAAGTTTGGTGGTGATTCAGGCAGCTTAATTATCTTCTCACAGAACTGTGCCTCTTATTAACAAATTTATTGAAGTAGTGGAGTTGTTCCATTTACCTATTATTATGTCACTGCATCAAAGATAAAATAAAAGTGGGGCTGCAGTGACGACACTATTTAAGTAGTAGTTTTTTGCAAGGATTTACTGCTGGAAAGCTGCATGCACAGGTACACAGAAGATTGGCTTGTTTCTAGAACAGGCACAGTTCTTTGACTCATGTTGGAGACATTTGTCTTCTGTGGCCTCTTAGTCCAATCCTGCATTACACTGGAGCTAGATGACTTTAGGATTTTGTGTGGATGGCTTCGTTAGTCCAACATTTTGCAGCACCAGTTTAGAAACAGAAGAACATGAAGAACACCATTGCAGTGGTCAGTGCTTGCCCCAGGCTTTGTATTGAGACCTTCAGCACAGCAACTGAGGCGTTACTCAGTATTTTTCAGGAACTGCAGCCACTGCACAAGTAACTATCTTTTA
The DNA here is from genome assembly GCA_033558185.1 of Dromococcyx pavoninus. NCBI lineage: Eukaryota > Metazoa > Chordata > Aves > Cuculiformes > Neomorphidae > Dromococcyx > Dromococcyx pavoninus. The sequence continues at coordinate 2,424,829 of JAUMJL010000023.1, forward strand.
CCGTCAGACGTTATGGAAATTAATTTTCTTACATTTTAAAGCGTGCTTCCATGCTTTTCAATTGCTTTTGTGAAGAACTGTGATCCTCTTCAATTGTTGTAGCCTGACCAGGTATTTATTAGCAAAAGGACAAATACTGAACACAGTGCTATGATGAATTTCATGTTTCAGCTGTTTTTGAAAGGAACCGGTAAACCAGATAAATTTAGTCTGCAAACAAAGAAACTATAAAGCAGTCACAGATGTTGTTTCTTTTTAAGCACAGTGTAAATAAGAGTATTCATAAAACTTTTGTGGACTGTGCCTGCTATATACCTTTTTTTTGCAGTGTTATAGAAAAAAATAAGTAACCCCCTTCCATCATTAAATAAAACATAAGATTTTGCCCTACTTTCATGGTGAATGAAATAATAGATTCTAAGTTTATCTATCTCTTATGTTCCCTATATGTGCATCGGTATACGACTCCTGGTAGCCTGTAGAAGTAGTTGTTGACTTTTGCATTGCCTGTGATTAGTTAGATTAGTCTCATAGAAAATATTAAAATCTTGACCATACAGTCATATCACATCACACCACATCACACATATAGTGAATGTAGTCACATGTGTTCAGGAATAATGGAAGATCCTTCCTTTTCTCTTATGAGCATCTTTTATATAGGGACATCATGTTTGCATAGTCATAAATTAGTACAATGAAGCATTCTGGTACTCAGGAAGATTTATATTACACCCCAGGGACTAACATTTTCAAGTTTTTGAAGCATTTCAGCTTTTATTACAACAGATTTTACAGATTCTCATTGAGTCTTTTTAAGACACTGACAGTGTTTAGATTAGAAATTTGACATCTACAAATTTGCAACAATAATTTACAGACATGTAACAGAATATCAATTACTTGAAGTTACTGCTTCAAATGCTGTATGTCTTGCACAGAAGTAAGAGTGGTTTATAAGTGAATACAAGTTGAGTACTTCTATCAGAAATAAAAAATAATATCAAATTGGAAAAGCTATTTTCTACAATCTGATGGGGGTACCTTTAGAAAATAAAGACTCTCAGTGTTTAGAAGCAGTTGCTGGTCATGTAGTTGTGTGTAGTACCTGATTCATCTTGCCAACTGAGTGGCAGGTTTGCTGTGGGCCAAAATGAAAGATATTATACTAGAAAATTTAGAGTAGTTGTACTTTGCAAGACTTCTTTCCCTTCTTGTCTGGGCAAGGACCTTTGCCATAAAGAGAACTTTAAAAAATACAATAACTATAGGAAATAATTTTTTTTGTCAGTCATACCAGCACCCTATAAACGTGTTCATGATGTGGGTAAGCCATACACATTTTTCAGGCTATCCATTATGGCAGCTATTTGCACAGGTCATGCAGCAGGAGAAGCCATGAGGGTGCTGTTCAGCAGAAGCAAAGGAACATCTCTTTTCAGTTTTGCGTTTTACAGTCTTCTCTCTTTGAAATGATAAGGCTCAGTAAAAAGTACAATGCACTAAGGGATGTATGAAAAACTACTTTGTAACTTTGACCTTGTGTCCCACCTGTAAGCTGTCTCAGTGAATAACACTGACTCAAGAAGGAAGAGACCTTCTTCATTCTGAGGGTACAGTGAAATACAGAGAATATGTTGAGTTTGTATGTCCTTGGAAGTTTAATAAAATGGGGATTCAACATCAGATCAGCTTGGACCTTAAAACTACAAAATATTATTTATCTGCAGATCTCAGTCTTACTTTTGGTCTTATTTTTTGTAACCTGCAGTACCATTTTGTTTGCTGGTTTGGGGAGATGTTCTTGTGTGTGGACACCTTAATTGCCACTGTGTACTGAAAATACATTGTTTCTTTAAAGATGATGCTTAAAAACATCTCAAGATTCCCCAGGCTTTACTAATATAGCAGCTGTGGGGACAATCTGATCACTTAGTTAGGAAACTGGGGAGAAAAATTAAAGTATTTCTCAGTGTTTCGGTCTCTGTGTTACACAAACCTCTTCATGATATCCAGAAAATAACAGAAAGTTCAATAGATTATGTTTAAGAAAAACTATGAGAAAAAATAAATTATAGTAGAAAAAGAAATCGTAATTATAGAAATTACAGATGTGTATTAATAATAATTACACTGAAAATTTTCTAGGCATACTCCTATGATTAATTTCTTATTTTTGCTGTTGAGTTAATGTTGAAAGTTTGTATTTATGTGTCCTTTCTTCTCCACCCTGCCCCCCCCCCGCAGAAAAAACTATAAATGCTTGAATGATGCCTTTGTGTTACTAAACCACTTTCAAAACACCTTTAAAGCTGTTCCTAAATACCTCAACCTTGCTAAATCACTATAACAGTACATGCTTATCTGTGTATCTGTCAAGGTAGGTAGTCATGGAGGCTTATCTGTGCATGTTCCATATCCTAAATCTGTCTAAGATAAAGACAACAAGGAAGAAGGATTAGAAAATTGTAAGGTGTATGAAAAAGTTAAAAATCATGAGACAAATTTATTTGTGTGTAAAACTATTTAATTTTAGTAAATTCAGTCTCTCTGTTTGAAAAGGTAAGTGACGACTGGGTGTCATTTTGCTCCCTTTTGGACCTCTCCATTGCTGATGTCTACAATGGCAGTGCTCATCTGAAGTTCTCTGCATAGCTAGAGGAGATAAATGGGTACATCTAAAATGGGTCAGATTAATTGACTGCCAAAACCCATTTATTTCTCTCTTCTGTCTGTAAAAAGAGCCTCAGACAAGTACCTCAAATGTAAATATCTGCTTTGCTAATGCCCAGTGTTCAGCAAGGTGAACCACTCATATTGTCTCACATATATTGATTAGCAAACCAGATTAAGCAATAGAAGAGGTGTTAAGTGCTACTGAGATACAAAGGTCCTGCTTTAAAAAAAATCACTGTCAGATCAGAGAAGGCAGAAGGAGAGTGGAACAAAGGCAAGATTAAGATTTTATCTGTATTTTGCAGATGGGAAATAGAGACATAGTTAACAGAGGTTAAACTAGTTTCAGTCATCTGGAAATTAACCATCTCTGAGGTTAACGGAAGGCCTGAAACACTGAAATTCCCAGCACACATCTGCCCCGGCTGAGCTTTACCAAATACGTTGACCTATTTTTGGTGTCCAGACTGAGATATTGATTTTTCAGAGTAATTTTTATATTTTAGAGTACAGTACATTTTCATAGCATTTTATATGTTCCAAACACAATGGGTGATGATTTCAACCTACAGCTGTGCTCCTGCCATGTCACCCCAACTCAAAATGAAGTTGTCTGATTTGTGTAACTCATCCAACACCCCAGAGTTATAACTGCCAAATGTAGAAACTCCCTACTGAAATCCCACTGCCATTACATATGGTCTTTTTGTTGTAGTTCCACTTCCTATGCCCAAAAATACCTTGGGTCTTCTGCAACTGACTAGCTATGAGTCCTGCAGGAAATAAAGTCTTCTTCACTTTGCAGCCTAAACCTAGTCAATAAAAATAAACTATACTGAATTGCTGAATGCAACAGACACTAACATATAATTCCATGCCTAATCTATATCATAATTATAAGTGATATAATAAAAAAACCTTTATTGGGGTATTGCATACATCATAAGAGCTCACAGGCTAATCCTAGGTTGAAATTTCTGGATTTAGATTTCATACTTCTCCCATTTGGGTTAGTGGAGCAACTGATGGTGATAATAAGATGTCTGCCCTCTGTGGACACTGGACACTAAGGGAGGACTAAGTCATTTTCCTTGTGAATTTCAGAGATGTTTTGTATAATCAGAGGAATGTGAAAACCCATGCTCTCAGGGATCAATTCCAGGCTCTGAAGAAATATATATAATCATTACTTACAGGCTTGTTTTATTTACATAACTTCCAAGCTGATGGTTATTCTGTCACTCAAACATTTCCTCCCCAGCCCCGTCCTCCCCTCCTTTTTTTGTCCTTTCTGCACCTAGTCTCTTCTTACATCTTATATTCACTTCCATTCTCTCTTCTGTCCACTGTTTACTTCTTTGCACGTAATCAGGATGAATCGGCTTAGTCTACCCTGTTTGAGTCAACTGAAACATAGACATTGACATTTCAGCTAGTCTCTCAGGGCTTCTTTTGTACTCTCTGAAGAGAAATAAGTCTTTCCAGGGACAGTTCATACCATCATGAAATACACAGCTAAGTTCAGATAGATCTAAAATGTGAGTCTAAGATCAGGTTGCCCTCAAGAACAAGGTCCTTTTTCCATTGACTGTAAAGAGTCTATTCTGGATCTTAATAACTCTGTCTTTAGGAAGCAATAGGACACATGAAACCTGTCTAGAGGTTCCTTTTCTCCTAAAGCAACTGGACATTAGTGCAGGGAAAGGAGTGAGCACAAAGAAAAAAATTCTTCATGGTCTTACAGGTAGTGCCCACCATCAATAGGAGCAGTGTTGGAAGTCAGTTTGCTGTGTAAAGATACCGTTAGAGGGCTGGAGCTTCATGGGCCGGGGCACACTCAAATGCAGAGATCATCTATCGAGAATTTGGTGCAATCAAAAGTCTGTATGTATGAATATGTATGAATTCTCGGCTGAAGACAGGCAAAGAAGATTTCTCAGACCCCAGCTCTGTGCAGACAAATGTAAATAGACTCTCAAAAACATAGCAAATGCAGCCTTGCTTGACCCTGTTCAGTATGCATGTTTATTTGGAGACATGTGGAACATCTTAAAAAAAAAATACAGAAAAAAATATCAGTCAAGTTTATTCTTATAAACAACCCCATTGTTTAGATGAACTAGCGTAAGTTGATTTTAATTTTTGATCTTCTGGGAGCAGGGTGACAGGAGAAGATAGGCGAGGGAGAACAGCCCAAGGCAGACACCTATGTGGAAAACTTCAGTCTTCATAGCTGGTAGAAGTTCTAAACTACAGTTGTTGTCCTACGGTATTATTCAGTCCTAAATACATGTCACTAGAGTGGCTTTAGCAGAGTATTTAATGTGTAGTTTTCTTTCATTGCAATTCAAGGTATAAGAGTATAATTCATATTTTCAAATGAGATTGTTGTCAACATTTTAACCAGCCCACTGTCATAACTTAATTTTCCCTTGTTCCTCGATGTGTTGGAAGTTGTTTCTAAGGGGAGGCAAGCAGCAATGTCAGGCTTTTCAACCTGCTTCCATTCTTAATCCATCCAATATCTAACCTTCTGGGAGTTTCTTTACATGGCATGGACTATAAAAGGTATCAATAACAACAGGAGTTCCTGCTGTGGAAGGGTACTGTAATTGCAGTTGCCTGAGATCTGGAAATTCATTATGGAGAATGCGAATGTTTTGCAGTTTTGTTCTCCTGGGTATGTTCTGTCTCTCCCTAACAAATCACCATTTCTAGAATGAGTTTTTTATTTATTTGCTTATTTATTTACTTTAAAAAATAACTGAGCACAAACCAGTGCATCTGCACAAATTGCAGACTATCAGAATTGAAAAAAATGCTACAGACATAGTTTAAGAAATAATAATCACAGAATATTAAATGTTTTACATACCTCCTCATGTTAGTCTCTGATTTAAAGCTTGATGACCATACACTTGGACTAAATTCCCGACAAGTATCAAGAAGACATATTTCTCCTTGTGTATGTGAAATAAGATGTGTTTGAATAGCTATAAGTTCTGGCTTTGCAGTATAGCTTGGTACTCATAATAGAAGAATAAATATTAGTTTTATGCTAGATAATTTTAACAGCATTTGAAAAATAGGACATAATAAAACATAAACATAATATTTAAAAGTACAGGCATGTATTTTTTTTACTTGCTGTTATATATTTCACCTCTGTGCACAGTGACAGCTTGCTAAGGAAAAGCACATTTGCAACATAACTTACCTACAATCATTAATTTCTTTTTACTTTTAAACTATTCCTTTTAAATGACTGTAAAGTAATCTCACCAGAAAAATGTTTCTGTCTCATTGTTTCTGGCACTGTGCCGTATTAAGATATTTTTAGTTGTCGATTCTCATTTTGTGGTTCATATGGATATATGAACACTAAAACTAATTGCCCAAAGAACTATTCCTTGCCTTCTGCAGGTGTTGAACTTCCACATCTCAACACTGAAGTTTATGATAGTTGCAAGTAATGGGCACCCCTTTGAAGATCATGCTAGTAACTTATTATTCTACAAATTTAGATCAATTATTCCCACTAATTAATGCATCTGTGAATATCCTGTACCAAATCATACATTAATATTATAAGCACTATGTTAGTATGAATTTTTTTTTAATGGAATAACTGTAGAAATAATTGTAAAGAGTCCCTGTATGACTGAATTACCTCTGTAATTTCATGCATTGCATGGGATTCCTCGTATGTTTGCATTACTTGTAACAAAATAACACATTCCTAAATGAGTCCTTCTGTTGCAATAAAAGTATTAAGTGAAGCTCAATACAGCCTAGAGATAAAATGTAACATTTAAATACTGTTATTTTACATACATTAAGAAATATCTATTCTCAAAGCTGTTTCTCCTAGTGCTTGCAAAAATTGTTACTGTAGTAATTTTTGTGATAACACAAACCTCAGAAGGCTGTTGGAGCTATTGAGTGTCTGGGCATTTTAATCCATTTCAGTATAGCTGTGGTCCAACTTATTCCAGCCTTGGCACTGGTCATGAAAACACTCCTGCCAGCCCTGAGCAAATCACCTAATGCAGTCCAACCTCACCAGAAAGATTAATCCTTCATGCGACACTGAAGAACAGTCAGCCACAACCACCCTCTCAGAAGCTTGGGTTTTTCAAAAGGCTTGACCACCAGCTCTTCAGAAATACTCCAAGACTCTGCCTTTTCACTAATCTTAACAATTCTTGTTCTTAAAGGCATCAACTAAATATTCCACTAGCAGCCATTTGAGAATCTACTTAGAGCTGTTAACACCTTTTAGTGCAACTTTCTTTAACCACATGCATCTGTCCTTCTAGCCATGAAAATCACAGAATTGTCCCAGTATCTCTCAAAACTCTCTTCTGTCTATCTGTTCATCCATCCATCCATCCATCCATCCATCCATCCATCCATCCAACAACTGCACTATAGAGTCAAATATATGGACACATCTTAAGGACTGCAGGTGTTTGCTGGTGGGTACGGGCTCTTGAAGCTGCTAGAACTCTCTCTGATATCATATTTTCCTCTTGAAGACTACCAGTTTGTCACATGGCCATCCATCCACTTAAATGCAAACACAGCTACACCTGGATACTCTTTCCATAGTTACAGGCTCTCTCCATCATAGCAGAATTACTATACTTTCCTAAAAGACATCCTTACAAAGGCTCCAGAGTTCAGGTCTTGCAGACAGATGAGCTCTGGTAGGTCTTATTTGCAGCAATTTAAGACCTTGCAATATTGAATTATTTCTTAGTAATTAAATAATAATCCTCTGAGGTCACCACCCTTGAAGTGAAGACTAGCAGAAGAGGGATCATGTGCTTATGCCTGACTAGCCCCAACACAGGGGTTGGCCTTTTAGCTTGTGCAAACAGCGGAGATCCTTATGTGATACTGTGGGTAGGATGGATATTGAGTAAATGGGATGTAGTCACATGTGTGTTTCAGCTACCTCTGCTACAGAGCCAGGAAGGAAAAAAGGACAGCTAACAGAAAAAAATATATGGAATTGACCTACCTTTTGCATGCAGGAGCTGGAGGTTTGGATATCTATTTGTAGTTTACATGCCAATCAGTAAAGTGGCCTATCTTATGAGAGGTTCTTTGCTGTGTCTGTTGTCACATCCACTCTACTTCAGTGTCTGCAGTAAATTAAGGTTTTTTATTCATACTGAGAGCATAGGAGGAGTGCAACAAAGGGAGAGGAACCTGGATTCTTTTTTCTTTTCTGCAATAGCAACAGAGTTCTTTTTTATATTTAAGTTGTTGTCACCTATGCAAATGTGCAGAAGACAGAAATTCTGCAGAGCTGTCATAGAGGCTACAGGTTTTGAAATGAGTAGGATAGTGAAGTATAAATAATGGTTCTTTGATATTACTAAGGATGCAGGCAGAGAAATGTCTATATCTTTTTCAGATCCTAGTTTGATTACTCAGAGCTGGGAATTAATCATCTCACTAATTTTTGCATTGAACATCAGACAACTCATGTGAAGCCCCTGGTGGACATCAGGGGTGAACCTAAACATAAACATTACTGTCCCTTTCCTAGTACTACAAATGTGTTGAAACTGGGTTTGTCAATGCAGATCAGCAAAGCAATGGGCTGAGATGTTGAGGGTCATTTTTCTCAGGTGTCATCACTCCAATGCACCTTTACAACCTCTGCATTACTAAAGGACTATATGCTAAAATATGTGCTAGAACTTGCTTTGAATCTCTAGTGGAGAACGGAGATAACTTTGGAAAGCCTCACATATAAAAAGAACTGTGAATATTTCTTAAAAAAAAATAGGTGGTTAAGTCAAACTCTCTTTGTTTATTTTTAACTGAGTTTGCCTTCAGAATACCCCAAGAGATTTGACTGTGCAGTTCTATGGATTTATCACTTGCCAAGTTTCATATTTTTGAAAATCAAAGCCCTTTTTTTGAAGACCACAAACAAACATAGAAAATGGCCTCTGCACTCTTAGCCACATAAAATGACCTAGATTTAATTTGTTTTGAAAATTTGTTTGTGGCAAGAAAATACTCCCAGGCCGAAGTGTTCTTTGCCAAATGTAGTCTACAATGAGAATCTTCAGGCCAAATTCTGAAAGCAGTGGAAAACAGGGCTTTTTAGGGGAAATCCTGGCACTACCTTTGTGTACCTGCATGTTCATGGGCATTGTAGATGTGTTCAGTATTTCACTGCATTCGAAATCAATGTATTTTCTTAGTAAATCCATCATTTTACGAGAGTTTTAAAAGGTATTCATTAAACTCACTTTATGTCTCCCCAAATCCATAATTTTTATTAAGAATGAGAATAACAGAGTCATTGGAAGCAGACAGTAAAACCAGTATGCATAGGGCAGTTTACTTACTGTTTATGCTAAGAGAATGTATGGTTGTTGTATAATAGTTTTGATGAACTGTCCAGGCCCTGTTTATACCCTGGATTTTTTATTGTACAGTGTTCATACAATATTTCACTGACTGCTTCATATCTGAATGCTGGGCTACTCTGTAATTCTTGAATTTAAGGGTAGGAGCATGTTGACATAAAATAGGAATTGTGGAACATTAGGTTTTGGGGAGTATTTCAGGTGATTTTGAAAAATGTATCATAGTTAATAACAAGAAATGCTCCTCTAAGGTAAAGAAAAAAATTAAGGAGTGAGAAGTGAGGATATTCCTTAAAAGAGGTTTTAGCTAGGATAGGAAGAACAGAACATGCAAAATGAAGTCAGTAATATGCTTGTGAATAATGAGGGAGTTACAGTTGTGGAGGGGATGTTAAGAAATTTAAGATTCAGTGAGGATGGATGGAGAGAGCTGACAGGAATCAATCTGGATGGAAAATTGAATAGACTTTGGGTTTGCAGTATCTGTGTGGAGAAGAATCTCTTCCTGTAAGTCTTACTCTATGGCTAAGGATGGGAAGAGTGTAGAGGGACTGCAGCAGAATAATAGAAGAGGAGCATATCATGTGCGTATGTAGAGCTTTTTAATCTATTACTTGTTATTCAGCTCTGAGTGGAACTTTAGAGCTGTGGGATGTGAGATTCAGGATGAATTTGAGGGATTAATTTTTCCTTTTCTGTGGTCAGATTTGTATTCATATGCTACTTGATGGAAAGCATGGGGCAGTGATGGCTAGGCGGTTCTGTCTCTGTAAGTGTGAAAGTGCCCTCTTTTACAGAGTTTTTAAAAAGAACAATCTATAGTTTAAGTTTTGTATATCATGATTTTGTGAATCTGGTGCACGTGACAGACCTTAGGAAACTGCGCTTCTGAATAGCTAATTCTTTGGCATGTTAATACTCTAGAAAATAATATGATAAAAGCCAACCTGTCTTTCCTTATGTTATGCTTTTCTTTAAGTGGAAGAGATGTCAGAATGCGTATTTTACTTTTGAACGTGCCCTTTTCATGTTGTTTCTCCTTCACTATGTCCTTATTTTTGTTTTTTACCCCTCTTCTGTCACTCACATAATTTTCTCCTTCTTTCCCCAATTGACTCAATCTGGTTTTCTGCTTTTTACATATGCATTATGTTGTGTAAATGTCTACACAAAATGTGTGAGGGAGTTCTCTGCACACTGTCCTCTGATCACTGCTTCCACTTTCTGTAGTGGGCAGAGGGGAAAGCCTTATGTCTTCTCTTTTGTATTTGCAATCAGAAGCGATCCAGGACATATGTCAGTTAGGCAATAAAAATCGCTAGTTTTTCTGCTTCCAAGCCATCAGGGCAAAGGAGGAAGCTAGACTTTTTTACTGCCATGTAAAGAAAAGAAACGCTCTTCAGCTACCCTAAGACTGCAAGGGAAACAAGAGGGAATTGGTCTTCTTTCACATCTTGCACCTCATTGAGCACCAAAGGACTGATACCTCCCAAAGGACAGGACACACTCTGCCATGTTTAGTTCCCTGCAATGAAAAGGTGTAAGTGGAAGTGAAGACATCCATGAAAGGTAGGGAGAGGGTGTGTATACGTAAGAACCATGTAATCTCTTGTAGCCTAGTGAGGACACTCAAGTTTTCTAAGTGAGAACACTACCTGGAATAATTTAGACCATGTTTCCATAAACGGTTGCTACCTGCCCTTCCTCACAGAAAGTGTAAGGTTGGCAGGCATCTTTGGAGGTTATTTAGTCCCACCTTTTGCTTAGGGTCAGCTATAGCAGGTTGTTCAGGACCATGACCTGTTGAATGTTGAGTATCTCCAAGGATGGAGATGCCACAACCTCTCTGGACAATCAATGCCACTGTTTGACCTCACACCCATTAAAAAAAAAAACCAAACTCAAAAAAAATGTTTTTATTATGTTTATGTAGAATCTTCTGTATTTCAATTTTCATCTTTTGTGTCCTGTCCTGTCACTGGGTACCACTGAGAAGAGTGTGGTTGAAGCATCTTTACTCCTCCCCATGAGTTGGTAAGACCCCCTGAGCCTCTTCTTCTCGAGACTGACCGGTCCCAGCTCTCTCTGAGCTTCTTCTCAAATCAAAGATGATCTAGTCCCTTCGTCATCTTTATGACATTTTTCTGGACTCACTCCAGCATGTCCATGTCTCTCTTGCACTGGGGAGCCCAGCACTCCAGATGCACCTCACCAGTGCTAAGCAGAGGGGAAGAATCACTGCCCTCGACCTCTGGGTGATCACTAGCTAATGCAGCCCAGGAGGCTGTTGACTTTTCTCCTACAAGGGGACTCACAGTCAACCTGTCCCCCAGGTCATTTTCTGCAAAGCTGGTTCCCAGCTGTTTGTCACTCAGCATGTACTCATGCTTGAGGGTATTCCTCCCCAGGGGTAGGACTTGACGTCTTCCTTTGCTAAATTGCAAGAAGCTCCTCTTGGCCCATTTCTCTAGCCTGTCAAGATCTCTCTGGATGGCAGCATGACCCGCTGGTGTACCATCTACTCGTTCTGGTTTTGTGTCCTCTGCAAACTTGCTGAGGGTGCACTCTGCCCCATCAGCCAGGTCATTAATGAAGATGCTGAACAGTACTGGCTCCAGCACTGACCCCTGAGATGCACCACTAGGAAGCAGCCACCAGCTGGACTTTGTGCCACTGATGCCTGTGCTCTGATCCCAGCTGTTCAACCAGCTTTCAGTCCACCAAATCTTCCTAAATTCTGTTCTCTGCATCCTTGGAAATTCTGTGTGAAGTTTCTCACAGTGGCTGAAGCTTTCCCCCTATATGTGGTAAGAGTCCAAAATCACAAGGAGGTTTGTTTCTTTTACTTCAGAGATTGTCCAAGGTCATACAAGAAATTCTTATAGAGCTGCAGAATAAAACCAAATTTCCTATATTTTAGATGTTAAATTAAACTTCTCATCCTTGTCTTCTGTATTGGCTGAAATTATAATGTAGACCTTTGTGTGCACAGAGACATTTCTTTGTCACAGACCCTTTTTCTCAACTGTATTTTAAATGTGTATGATTTTTTAATAATCCTTTGTATTTTTCCATTGTGGGTAACTGAAAAGGACCGGAAAAGTGAAGTGTGAGAACATTCTGCCTTTGGACAGCTGCATCATCCCAAGCACATTTTCATCCAAAACACAACTTCTAATGGAAATGGAAATAAACAAATGTGAAGAAATTCTGCTCTTCTGTCACAAATCATTCTTGCTGCTTTTGTTAAAAGCCTTGCCTGAGAAGGACTTGGCTGAAACAGATTCAGCGCAGCCATGCTAAGAAAATAACAGTGGGAAGCATGTGGGGTGAGAATGTAGAAATGAACATAGTTCCATTGGTAGTACCACTGCACACATTTGCAACGGATAAAGACACAGCAGTTAGTTGCATTTCCTAACTTCTGAATGTGTGCGTAATTGCATAGTCATAACAAATTCTGAACATAGGACTTTTCATTTGTGTTTTAGATTGCTTTCAATGCTGTGAAACCTTTCTTTTTCTCCAAATTTGACTGATACTCCTTGCCTGTAGTGCTACTTTTCTTTCCAAAGTGACTTGCAAGCATGTGACATGCTTTGACCTAAAGAGGTACTGAGAAAACCATGCTTGCCTTGGGAATCAGGATTCACTCCATAAAGTTCAAAAAGTTCTCTTTAAAAATAGATACTATTTAATCTTTTCTGCTTGGGACTCATTTCTGATGTTCCAGAGGACTCAAAGATTTTTTTTTATCAGTACATCAAAGGGGAGGAGGGCAACCCTGAAAAATTCACATTGGTTCATGTATATATGTGTGTGAGTGTGTGTATATATGTATCTATCTTTTACTTTTTAATAAGAGTTTAATTAGTCCCGCTCCCTCTCTCATGTCTGATAAATAGAGCCTCTTCCCTTATGCGGTGCAGAGCCACTGCAGCAGCTGCAGTCGCCCTGTCCATGGGAGTGCACAGTAGGACAGCCTGTTCAAGTAAGAGAACTGGCCATGTCACTGATGGATGAGATGGGAGCACTAAAGAAGAAAGGTACGTTTGAAACAATACTGCCATGAGTGACTTTCTTAAGAGGTCTGTTGAACACTGCCGTCTCCTGTTAGTTGAGTCATTTTGCTTTTACAGGTCACCTTAGCATTGCCAGGTGAAGGGCCTGATATTGAATGCCCTGGTTGTGACTGATGTCCTCCATATTGCAGCTGGCACAGGTGATGGTTACAAGAGGGGCTGCAAAGGACCTCAGTTTTCCACATCTCTGAGTTAAAGGAGCTTCCATTTAAAACTCTTTTTAACCAGTGAGTGCGTACAGATTTCCTAATAGGAGATTCTTGGAAGGGGTGAGATTTAGAGACAATAAATGAGAACTATAGCATTATTCTTTTAGTCTACAATTGTCTGAAGTTGTTGCTAATAGAAATAGTTGCATGCATTTGTCTTCATTAATCTTTTGAAAGTGTTGCTTTTTGATGCAGCCAGCCCTAGCAGTTCATTTTCCAATTACTGTACCTGTGGCTCAGAACAGATACTGATTAGTTTCACATTTTGCTCTGTGGGCAGCTTAATGTTCTTGTCACCTTACATTGAGTTTTAAATGTGCAGATTGTAAGAGAATGTCAGAATGTGCTCCCAAGTCTTCTGAGTCAGGCTTAGCAAGTTATGATGTTTCCAGGTACTGTACTGATAGGTTTCTGCAACACAGATGAAATAACAAGGTATGGTTGTAGAATCCTGTCACGAAAGTAACAATTCGTCTTGTAAAGCAAGTGTGAGTGATTTTGTGTTGTATTCTTTTTCATGCAATTTTTTAGCTGGAGATGAAGGTGATGCTGCAGGCTGCTGTAATAGCAATACAAAAGGAAGCTATGATAGCAGCAAGGCAGGAGCAATGATGTTTCTCAATATTTGCACACAATTACAAGACCTTTTCAAACTACAGTAGTGGAAGTGAAGGAGAAAATAAATTTTGAAAAGCCCTAAACACAAAGATTAATTTTACAACAAATAGAAATGTTGCCTGTCTCCTCTTTATCAATTGTGCACCAACTATGACTCATTCGTGCATAAGTTTTTCTTTCTGAAAATTGCTGTGGAAGAAATTCCCTCCAAAACACAAAACCACGCTGAACATCTGCTGTCTAGGTATTCATTAGTTCTGTCTGCTCTGCTTTTGGCTAATTGCCTGGGAGTGAAGTTGAATCATTATGGGGACTTAACCCAGTGCCAGTTAGAGTAGTAAAGATCATGTAACATTTTGATATAACCCAGGAAATGTCAAACAAGAAGCCTCCCAAACATAAAGTTTATTTACTGGTTTCTCATGCACTTTGTTTGTCTACAGTATTGCCTGCACAAAATGTATTTAATGATAACACAAAATATATTTAATAACTACTCGGTGCTAATATGCTGTAGTATGCATGACTGGCTAATTTAATTTATCTCTGATTAAGCCTATTATGTTTGAGATCACTTTACAGAAGAGGGGTTTTTTTTGCCAGCTGTAAGCTTATTTAAATTGTAATATAAGTTAATAATGTGTGAAATAACTACTGGTGCCTGCTTCTAAATGTTAATTTTACCAAATGACTTCCTGAGTTAGTGCGTACACAGCTCACCCATTGCAGTGTAGTTAGTATGATGTTTGGATGTAAGATTGTGTAGGTGAAAAGGCAGGTGTGTGATAAGGGGATAAATGGTTGTTCTTTCTGCTGACAAAAAGCAAAGGAACACTATCGTGGCATAGTCACGGGTGTTACACAATGTGTAAATTAACAGCATCAGATGAGAAGAAGCCTTTGTGATGTTCCTTATCTTGAAGTATTTGTTTCCTAAAAGGTGGAAGGGGACTCCTCAGGAAAATATAAAGGAATATGTGAAACAAAAGGTTGTGAGACAGACAATCCAGATGCTGAGTGTGTTGAAATACGATAGCAGCCATTTGGGTGGAATTCTGGATTTTTCTGAGGCTGAGGTTGCAGCTGGAGAAACGTGTGTGTGTGTGTGTGTGAAACAAAGACAAAACAAATACCAAACAAATAAAACCTGAGAAATGTCAGGGAAAAAAAAGATTTCACCTCTGCCAAGGAAAACTAAACTTATTTTTCCCTAACAAAAAGGAAGATTGTTGCCTGTTCCAGCTCCCTCCTTGTTCTCTGGATTCTAATTGTTAGAACAGGCAGGCACCTATTGGACAAGAACGTAAAGCTTTTTTCTGTGCATAAGTGATATCCCAGTGCTATTGATCACTGACAAATGAGACTTTGCAATGTCTGTGGTTTAGCTACTTCTTTTTCTGAGAGGCTGCAAAGTGCTGTCAACTGTTGGTTTGGAAAAAGCTCTGTGTTTATCAATTGTTACTTTTCTGAAAAAAAATTATACATATTCTTGCTTTATTACATGTTTATTTTAATTCTACTGATAAAATATAAGTGGAGGGAATTAAGTCCTCTACCTTGTTTCAAGAAACAAGTGTGATAGTCTGGGGTTCAGTTTATGAGATTATTTATAAGCAAAGACACATAAATTATGTGTACTTTGCATGTAAGTATATGTAATCCAACTGAAATAAGAGGGCATGAATACTTTTCTCTGTCAGGTTATTGTAGCTCTTCAAATTAGAAAATATATAGGATATTGTACTTAATGTGTCAGACTGAGCTGCCAAAACAATGTCACTTGCCTAACGTGGAAAGAAAAGCACGCTCCACGTAATTTCTTTTTATGTCATTCTGTTCCACCCTCCAAACATTTCTGGCATGTCATTACATGTGGGATGTCAAGCACTGTTGTTCACATTTTGTCATGCTATCTCATATAGATCGGTTATCAGCGAGCAGAGCTACACAGCAGTTCTGGTTTCAAGGCCTGTCTTCACAGTGTGTCAAACGCTAGCTGACAGGACAGGACTTTGGCAGGTGACTGTTGGGATGCACGTACATATGTCACTAAATGCATGGCAGCAGCACCATGCAGAGTAAATATCCAGTGCTATATAATTGAAAAACAATTATATTTCTATAAAAAGTTCTTGTATAGAGACTTCAGGATTTGTCCTGTAGTACTGGCTTTACTAAGAATTTTCCTCCTGGTGTTTGCCCAGAGTGTTTGATGAGTGTAGGAGGGAATAACATGTCTCTTTTTCACATCAGAGAGAGATGGGACAGACATTCTTACAAACAGCTGACAGGGCTCTGTGTTTGGGTAGTGTCACCTGGAGGGAATGTAGTGCATCAGCTTCCCGTACTTCGTGGAGTCTCCAGCTGTAATCCAGTATTGAATATGATACACTGAAACCTGAAAATATGGTGCTGTAGCTTATTAAGAGATAGCTGCTCTTTCCCTATATGCTAGCATAGACTCCAAAACGGCATAAGTGTACTCTTGTCTAGTGAAGGGGAGTTAGTGGGGAGGACTTTGTGGTGTGAGAGTTGGATCTTCACTGGCCTGAGAGTGCTCTGGTTTGCCTCAGGTGTGAAGGCTTCTTCTGTATCCTCTACCTTTGGCCGGAGCAGCTGTAGGTAGGGAGGGCATTTAGTTTATTTACTTTTCTTCTGTAAGGAGCAGGATTCTTTTAAAAATGATAAACTAACACTTTTTCTTTTCTTCTAATATCTTGCTAAGAGTAGCAGTCTGAGCCTCTTCACCTTACAGAGAGGGTGACTATAATTCAATTTATAGACCAGCCAATGTTGAAAAACTTTCCTATTACTACAAATCATGCATACTTAGTGACAAGTAAGTATAATTCAATGCTTTGTGTTCCCTTTCTTTAAGACAGAAGTTTTGAAGAATAATTAAAAAAAGATGGTGAAATATTTGATTGTAAATAATCTAAATTTTCAGTGACTTTCACAGTTATGGGGCAGTCTCCTGGACTCTTTGAAGTGTGTGAATTATACATGTACTGCAGTATTATCCTCAAGAGTAATTTTTCTGCAGAGTACATGGTTAATCTCTCCCTGTTCAAGTCCTTTTCATTCAAAACACTTTTTTAATTTCTCTGCAGCCAAGTTCCACACAGAAACTGCCAGTGGGGCAAGAAATTGTTATGTTTCACAGAGGATTGAGAGGAAACGAGGGTTGCCTTCTCTCTGTCCTCTTCTTTCTTTCTTTTTCCCCTAGTGCCTACATTGAGATTGATCGTTTAGCAGGAAAGAATAACACTGAGCAATGAAGTGTAACTGAATACAATACTGAAAGCTGCTTAGCTGTTGTACCAGGCTCAACTTACTCTTAAGCAAAGATTAGCAAGGATAACTTATATATAAGGTTGTAAATCTGCTTAGCAGTCTATGACTCTTATGGGCAAATAGAGCTTCCCAAACATAGCCTTCGAAGGTATTGAGAGTCACCTTTTTAAATGACTGATAAATAGGATAATTTCAGATAATTTCAGCTGGGAAAGAAAATAATGTGCAACAACATATTAAAACACAGGAAGCCTAAAGGCAACTGATCTTGTATGTTAGTTAATTGTGTCATAATCTATCTTAAACATAGATCTATGTTGCAGAAGCATCATAGATGCATAGATTGCATCCCATAAAGTATTTGTTGTTATGAAGTTTCCTTTCTTGCAACAGTGATTCTTTCACCTTTTTTCCTAAGAAAACCTCACTGTACAAATAATGGTATGACACACCGAAATATTGCTTCAAAACATACTTTTAGAAAATTTACCGGTTTTGTTTGCCTTCATTACTTTGGTATTTCTGTAGCTCATTAGATGAATATGATATATGTACAAAAGCAATCCAAGAGGAAACATGCAAACTGTCCTTTCCCCTCCTACAACTAAAATCTCTGGACTTCATGCAGAGCTACGGTTGAATAAAACCCAGCATGTTTTCTGTCATACAGCTTTTAAATTTTACTTGTTGATCTGAGAAGAAAGGCGAACCAAAGGTGTACAAAGGATCCAGCATATATAGAAATGTCTTAAAAGTAAAGTGTCCTAGAAGACATCCTGATACATCAAACAGGATTTTTTTTTATGTAGCTGTTCAGTTAAACTTTTTTATTGTTTTAGACTACTTAAATCTAAATTAAAAGGACACTGTAATGTTGGGAAGGGGGGAAACACAAGACAATTGTTAAGGATAGAACTATGTGGGGGTTTTTTAAATTATTTTTAAATGTCTGATGGTTGTTCAGGAAATCCCTGTCATCAGTGAAGCTTGTTTGGGTGAGATTAGCAATAGCTTTGTGGCATGAAATCTGAGAGCAAGCACCCTTTTTTTTTTGCTTGGAATTGATGAGAGCTGATAGGCCTGTGCAGACCTTGCTCATCCTATTTACCTTTTGCAAAAACTGACATAGTTTTAGCTTTCTTCCAGTGCTCTATAATTTCTCTAGTAATATAAGGTTAATTGAAAATTGGTGTTGGTGGTTCAAAATCTCCTAAGCTGGCTTTTTTTGTACAAAAGTGTTGATACAGATGCTGTTTAATATGCTTCCAAGATACTGATAGCAAAGAAAGTGTTTATCATCGTTAAACATGAATTAAAACATCAAAGATGCTAAGTAAACCGCACCTATATATTATGGCAGGGCTGGGTTGAGGACAGCGATGGAGGGGTATCAGGTATCTTTTAAGAATGTCACCTACGTGACTTCTATGTAGAGTCATTTCAAGTTCACTTGTGAAATGATAACACAGAGAAGAAAATCTCAGTCTAAGAAAACACTGTATATGACAATAAAAAAGGAAATGCTGACCATTGAAACAGCACTTCAAAATCCAAATGGACCAGAACAAAACTATTATAAAGCAGTGCATTTAGCAGAGAGATGTATTTGGTGTGGAAGGATAAAACTTCAGAGGAGATTCTTTTCACCAACGACTGAACTGATCTATTTATTGAATATGTTTAACTTTCCTTTCCTGCATATTTATTGGCATTTCTCTAATTTCTGTCCAGAAAAGGACCAATGTCATTGCTGAGATTCCTCTTCAGCTTTCCATGCTTAGAAATTTGTTACTGTTCTTTACTCTGCATAATACTGATTTTTTCCCCTTCTATCTTTTTTCCCCTAATCATCTAGTGCATATTAATTGCAATCCATTTCCCTTTGTTCCCTGCTGTAGATTATTTTTTATATCTATTTTTACTTTGGTAAGCCAATATGACGATTCAGACACTATTCCTTTTTTTCTCATTGTTAATGTCTTTAAGTTTCTGGTAAAATGTTCTTAAACAGGTTCCAGCTTTCATCTTTTTCCCAAATAAATTGTTTCTTCCAGCTAAATTTGCTCCTTAATTGTTCTCTGGATTGCAAAATGAATCCTTTTAAGGCACCAGGTATATTTGTTTTCATGTTATCCTGTTTGTGAATAAGACACATAATCAACAAATGCTGCCATTCATAAAGAAGCAACTGCCAATTTTTAGTTCTGTGGTAAATGTTATGTTATCTTTCAAGATTAGGTATAATAGAAAATTCCTGCAAGCTAAATGCAATTCTTACTGAGTTCAAAAAATATCCTTATGTAGAAATTGTGTTATTTATTTATTTATTTCAAGGCAGCACAAAGCCTCCAGTGTACGCTACTGAAATCAAAATCCTCCATGATAATTCTGATTTCTCTCCTGCACAGTATAAACAGATGCTTAAAGGAATCCCTCATCAACATTTCCTCAGTACATTTGTGGCCTGAAACAGATCACCCTCTAATCTTGCACAGCCTTACTTCCAAAATGACCCAGGCTCTGTCCTCCTCCATCCTTTGCAGCAGGATGGGCTGTGGGAAGTCTCAGCTGTTTCTTGTCCAGCAAACACTTCTCCATCCCAAGGGCTGTGGCCACAACCTGGCTGTATTGCTCAGTCAGCTCAGGGAAATCAAAGATTTCCCTGGATTGTGGTCAGTGTGTAAAACTGCATAATTCAAGAGATAAATACATTTGGGATGTTTCAGTTCAGCCTTCCTTAAATGTTAGGCTGATAAAGTTGCTGCCCTTCACTGAAGAAAAAAGAGATGAGCGTAGGGACTTTCTAGGACTTGACATGAATATGGGATAATAGGGGAAGTACAGAATGTCTCCACACATCCCCATGCCAGGGCTGCTCCTCAGGACCACAAGAGCGGGAGGGTGGCGAAGCAGGCAGGGGCATGTCTGTCTGGGCAAGGCTGCCACTCCATGTTCTCCAGCCAGGGCTGGGGCCGGCAAGATATGGGGCCAAGCCCCAGCATGGCTGCAGCCTGATGCAGTTGAGGAGTGAGGGAAGGATGGACCTGAGCACACAGGCGCCTGCTGAGCCGTGGGGGCAGAGGGTCCTCGCTCATGGCTCCCTCCCACACTGCAGCTGATCTACACCAACTTCGGCTGGCATTTCGTAAAGCAGGGCTAAAATGACTGCTGCTCATTCCCAAAGGGTTATAGCTTCTTATTATATCAACAAAATAAAGGCAAGTTCCAGGTTACCCAGGCAGTGCTTACTGATAAAAAAGCATGGCATCAACTTTTCCTACCCATGGTGAGTTTAAAGAGGTTATAATTCAAATTAGTGTGCTTTTCACTGGCCTTTTGCTCTGGACCTAAATGCAAATTCGAGAAGAATATATTTTAACGTCATTTCTAAGATGGTAAAAGAACCTCAGAACAGCCCTTCAGATACAAAGCAGAAAAATCTATTTTGTACATTATTATTTTAAATTATAATATGTTCTAATGTTCCTGAAATGCTCTAACTGTAATGCCTTTTGTATTAATCATAATAAATATTTTATCCTTTCTGGAGGATAAAATGCTGACGTAATGTCTAAGTGAAAGAAGCAAGTTGTCTCAGCTACTTCATGATGCTTGCTAGACTTAAAATGAATATCAAAAAGTTCCAACAGAGATGTTGTGTAGATAATAAAGGTGAAAAATTGGGTAGAGATACAAAATAATAACCACATGCAGCTATTTGCTTGCTTGCTGTTTTCTAATTTACAGAAAATAGAGTTCACTTGTAGTGCAGCTGTACAAATTCAGTAGGTGCAGCAGTCCCTACTACAAAAATAGTGGGGCTGGAGGGAGGAAGAAGCTAGAGCAAAAAAATGTTATAAACGTTTCAAAAGCAGACACTTGTTAACTACCTGTATTTTTTTCTATATTTCTCTGCAAAGAATGGTCAACCCTAACTGGTCTAAGTCAGTATCTCTGTGCCTGTGCCTGGCCTCTGTGAAAAAATCAAGCACGCGTGTTACAGAGGTCAAATCACATGTGAAAACCTCCTGTCTCACCACTGCTTATCTGATGGTGGGGATGAGTTTGGGTGCGTAGCTCATTCCTAGTTTCCTAATGAGACCAAGTGTATTTCAGCAGTCTATATCCCATCAGATTCAGTTTTTGCCAACTTGCTCACATTGCAATGGAGAGAACTATCTTGGCTAGAACTGTACTCTGATGATGCGTCTTCTCAGTAGTGGGTGTCCTGCAAGGCAATGCACATTTATCTGTTACCCTCCAAAATGCCTAGGCCAAGCTTCCCTGCTGTAACACGGATCTGTGTTCTAAGCTTAACAAAGACTGTGTTGTAGCCTTCAGTATTGACATTTAAGCCTCTTGCATGCATCAACCTTCTGTAGAATTACTGAGAACTTCCCATTTGGAGCAGTGCACGGAATACGTGCCCTGGCTCCCCTTTCCACACCATCTCAAAGCCAGGTGGACTGGGACTGGGATGCATGCCTAAATAATTAATGGCTGTTTATCCAGGTACTAACAATGTTATGTGGTTTATTTTTTTTTTTAATTGCAGCCTGCAGGAGTGTTTCTTGTCTTAGTTCTTGGCTGAGAGTACAATGTGGTCAGAACAAGACAACCAGAGAAGTGCATGTTTTAGAATGCCAAATAGATTAAAGCAAGTGGTGCTCTTCTTTCTGACAGCTGAAAGCCACTGCTGTCCACAAACTGTGGGCATGCTTACTTCTTGCTATTAGCTGTCATTTGAAGGAGAAAATGAACAAGAGAGCTAAACGTTTGGGAAAGGATTGCTGAATGCACAACAGACAAACCCTACTAGAGCTCAGGGGTAGGAGAGTGCGGATTTAATGCGTGATGCTGGTTGTGAGAGCATTTTGTACATCTGGTTCTGTTCGTGGATTGGCACCATTTGTGGAGGGGAGACTTGGCTATTATTGTTTGGTACCTCTGTCTTGTTTTAGCTACATATTACTCAATGTCTAGTTATGTTGGACAGAGTTCATTGTTGCTGTTGAGAACGTTTTGGATAGCAGTGAAAAAATGCCAAGGATTATGTCCATATCATTCTATCACTGCTTAGGAAACCTGCAAGAGTGAGCCAAGATAGGCACTGAATGGTTTGCAGAAGGAGAGTGCCAACCTAGATAGATAGATAGATAAATAAATAAATAAATAGATTTGTCTGCTCTCTTTTTTCTCACCCTGACTGTCTGTATAGAAAGCAGATGAACTGAGACTCCTCAAACTCCTTGAGTGATGTCCCCAAGTCTGAAAAAAATTAGAGAGGAAAAAGAAACCTACTTTGTTGCCATAGTCAGATGGAGGCTACAGAGGTGTCAGATTTGCAGACAGCTTAGGTGTGATGTCCTGACAAGATCTGCTCTGGCTGATGGTGATGGTGGCAGGGCGGGAATTTTGTAGATCCTGTGAATTTTGGCTTCATGTATTAGAGCATTACTAGGCATGCTATTCAGGAAAGCAGGATTTCAGTCCATGTTTTCTTTTCAAATTTATCCAGACTGTTATACAGCTGTGATAACTTGTGGCACAACACAGTCCAAAAGCTGGTGTGGTAATATGTATATATAGGTACAACATCAGTTGCTTACGATCTGAAAATGCGAGGTGCTGCTTTGGGAAGAGTGAGTACTTGAATTTTGGATTGTTATGTGAACCAAACAAAACCAGATAGAATATTTGGCACGTGAGTATTACATTTCATTTCATTTCATTTCATTGTATGTTTTCAGTGGATCCAAAATTCTGTAATTGTCCAAAATTCATACTTTGTCTTCAATGCTTCACATCATCTTTTTATCTTAGGTTTATCTGGAAGAAGTATCTCTGTTAACCAAACCGGAGGTGGTTCAGAAATACTGATTACTACACCAATGTTAAGATTACCTTATAATAAAAGCTGTTCTTTATGGATTCTCTCACTTAGGGCAATACTGCTCACATATAGTAGGAGATATTAAAATCTTTACAAATGTTTTTGTAAGTAACTAAAATTACTGTGACATTTATGGTATTCCCTTTCCTTAGATTAGGGAATAAAGCAGTTACTTAAAGTATCTTCAAAGCAAAACTATAAAGATTTCCATTCAGGATCCACATTGAAAAAGAAGTAAAATATAAAGTGCTATTTTGGGTGGTATGACTGTATTTTAATATCACCTATGTCACGGAAACGCATACAAACTGAATGTGTAGCACACATCACCTTTGCTCTGACTCATGCCTCTTAGTCCCTCTGAAGAGGTGTGCTGTCCACAAGAGAGATGGGTGTGCCATTTGAAAGTTCAACACTATGGGAGACCGGTACAGTTGTTCTGGCCCTATAGACAGAGCCTGAAGCTCTCCAGTTGCAGGGTGGGCTCTGGGTTTGAAAGAGAAGGGAGGGGAGTTTGAGGCAATAGCTGGTCTCTTGGAGTTGCCCTAGAGAGATGAAAGGTTAGCTCTGGCTTGAGAAAGGGAATGAAAGAGGCAAGTGGGCAAGAGCAGCTGGGGAAAAGGAGCAAGGAGCTTTGCAAAGGCAATGAGGCTGGAGAATAATGCAGGAGGAAATGCTTGAGGCTTTTCCTCTCTTTTGTCCCTAGAAAATCCCTCTCCCTCTGCATCCTTCTCTCTTTGAGATATCAGTCTCTGAGCACACATCTCCTGGGACTCACAGACCCCTCTTGTCACCATCCAGCATATTATTTTCACTCCAGCTCATAAAAGGCAACCATTCTCCCCATTCATCTCCAATGGTGCCTCCTCACCATCTTGGTCCTCCTAAGGAGGAAAAGGAAAAAAGACTTTTAAAAAATAGAAATAGAGAGACCTCCCAGAGGAGGAACTGCAGTTGTTGACGGAATTGAGTGTGAAGGTGGCGACTACTGAAAGGTGAGGAGATGTCTACCCTTCACCAGCTTTGCACGTTGGCTGCTTCTCAGGTATTGGTAAAGTAAGCAGGGGCCATTCATGGGCAATGCCTACCTGCCTGCGCTCTACATTAATGGCAGTGCAGGGATCTCAGGAAAGAGTTTGGTTCATACTTTTTTTTCCTGCTACCATCATGGAGTTACGAGGAGTTTTTTAAAAAGGAATAAAAGAAAGCAAGCTTATATCAGGTACTTAACTCAGTAGCTGAATGAAAGTAGTGAAGAAGTACTGGAATAGGTGTTGAGTAAAAATGTTCTTAGTGGTAACTATTCTGAGTATAGCAGCTCTTTCGTGACAAGTCCTTTGAATTATTTTCATGTGGAACAGAGCAGCTCTGACAGCAGTTCTTTTTTAGATAGAGGCAATTTCCCTCATATATGACTTGTCAGCTGCTAACTGTGGGTGTGTAAATATAGCTGAAATTTGGAAATAGTGCCGATTTGGCGGAGGTTTGGGCAGTTATTGATGGCTGAATGGATGAGATATACCAAGTTTAGTCTGATGGAAAACATTGCAGGGCAGGTACATTAACCATGCTTGTGTTTGTGGAGCACCTCGGCAGTTTTATATTGATTTCAATAATGCAGTTGTTCTTGAAACCACTCTGTAAGTGGTGAATAAAGTATGTCATTTATTTAATAAACATAACAACATTCAGAAGCACCTCAGTTTAATTTTACTTTAGTCTCATTGACCCTTTCTCCTCCCTTTGCTTTTATGGTTGTGTCTTCCCTCTCTAGTCATTCTCACATCTCACTTGGGATTTCTTCTTATCCCATTCCATCTTTCAGCTGAACTCCCACAAGGACATGGGATCTTCTCTCCATACCTCCAGCGTGGGTGACCTCATTTGGTTGGAGAGCTTTTGCTCTAATCTCTGCTCTTTTAACTCACAAATTTACTTCTTGCTTGTTTCATCTTATGTCATCCAGTGTCATAGTTCTGGTTTGCATTGTCTCACTGGTAAGTAATCTTTCTGAGCATACTCTCTGCTATGACTTACCTTGGTGTGCTCTCAGTGTGTCAGCTTGCAATTTCTGTCTACGTAAAGGACAGGGATGGTACAGGCCACTTCCTAGGTCAGCTTTCCCCTAAAGTCAGTTGTTTCAAAAAAATTCTAAGTTCATGGAACCGCAACTACGAAAGGTTAAGAGTTTTTAAAGGCGTAAGGTTATGTCTTTCTTTGTAAGCCTGTCAAAGATACATTTCTCAGCCTCCTGAGATCCTCCTCTTTGATTGAAAGCCCACTTCCTGAGATATCATGTTAAGATTTTTCTTCCTTCTTATTTTCAAGGTCTTATCTCTCTTTTGATCTGGTTATTTATGAGATCTTCTCATCCACATAATAGAGACAGAGTGCTAGAGAGCACACCACACCTTTTCCATTGTAATTCCCATGTTTCAAATGCCAGAGCCTCTATTTCCTAAAAAATCCACTATTTATCCCTAAATGTATCCAAATTATCAACAGAAGAGCCCCCTCATTTTTTTCAGGAGACTTTTTATTAGTCAAATTTTCACTCAATCACAGAAGGTGCAGCAAATTCAAGGAATAATTAGTCAAAGTGGAGAAATCAGCAGAAGAGAACCCCCTGCTTCAATAGTAGCTTGTTTTAGTTGTGTCTAATATGAACTCTAGGACAGAGGATTGCCATTATTTGTGCTGTGTCTTTGCTGCCTACAGCAGCAAGCTTATATTAAAACTTCAAGGTAGTAATTTAGTTTGAGTTGTCTGAAAGCTGGAATTTTGTATGTGTTTGCATTTTTTGCAGATGTCTGTCACACAGCAAATCTTGCTGGCTGACTGCCCTCAAAATAATAGGAGAAAAAGATCCTTGAAAAAAGTGAAATACTAATGAGTTAGAACCACTTCATATCTAATAGCTAGTGAGTGCACTTCTTGCTTCAAGGGAATGGGAGGGCTTTGCATTATTTCTGAAGAAATACTTGCAGATTCCCTGTTTGGTGGCTGACTTTTTGAAAAGCAGTCAAATCACTACATGATGATGACAGAAGTGATCGCGTTATTCTAAGTTTGACTCAAAGTATATATTGTGTTGGACAAAAAATAAGCGATTATTCAGAAAATATGCTGCGATACGTTCTGCTGGGTTTTAGTGTCTCCAGGGAGCTTCATTTTATGAATTTATCAGTTTGCCTTAAAGCCACAGAATATGTGACTCACAATTTCACCATCCTATTAGTTCACAATTCTATTGAAGTGAATCAATTGGTGGATCTGATGTGTGTGTAAACAGCTTCCTTTTCCTTGTAGTCTCTAGGGAAATCATGAAATGTCTAAAGAATAAAAGTACATGGGGTTATATATGAATTGCACAACTGAAAGCCAAAAGTTAAGACATATCTAAACATCAGAACTTTAATAAGAATTCAATAATCAGTGTTTTGCCAGTGATGTGGCAATGTGCTCTCACACTTACCAGCTATTTGTACACAGTGTACTTTGATCGCTGGGTGCAGTAACCAGGGAAGAGCAAAAACCTTAGCAAATTAAATTTAAAGATTTCCACTCCTGCTGTAGAACAGATAGGCGTAATGTACCATTTAATTTTAAACTACATTATGTATCAGGACCTTCAGATACTTCTCTCTGAAGCCATCAGTGCATAAACTCTGATATAATAAGAACTGAGATGCTTAAGTTCCAAATATGAATTCTGATGAAAAATCTTTAAAGATAAAACAGAGATTCCCAAACTAAACAACTCTGTAATACAATACATCTTTCCCCTCCTCCTGCCACCATTATTGTTCATTCAAGTACACATGTGAAAAAAAGGACTTGATCAAAAGTCCTTTGAAATGAGTGATAATCTGTCAGCTGGCTTAGCTGGGATTTGGACAGACGTGTTGTCTTTATAATAATCACTTTGGACATTTCTTCAGTGTTGATATAGCACATGATATCCAAGAAGAAAATAAGACAACTGAGTTTGTTTGACCTTAGGAAAAGAATTCTGAGGGAAGTTATCTTCTAGATCTAGATGTTATCCTCAGCTGTTCTAATGGGGATATAAGGAAGATGACACCAGACATTTCTTGTAAGGGAGAGTGATGGGAGAGGGAAGTAATATTAGTTGCAATATGGGAAATCCCAGCTGGATATTAGGAAAATTAAAAAAACCCCACAGTAACGTGGTCAAGTGTTGGAGCAGGTTACACAAAGAGCCGTGAACTATCCATTCTTGGAGGTACTCAAACCTGACAGTCTTGAGCAACCAGATCTAGGTTGGCCATACTTAGAGCAAGGGATTTCATCAAGCAATTGCCAAAGGTAATCAGTTCTCTGGTTCTGTGTTCTATACATTCTGTACTTTTTTCCTGTAGTTTGCTTTTTCATTGAATACTTTAAAAAATTTGAAATGTTCTGTGTGTTTTGAGAAACTACTGTGTTTGCTCTTGTTTGCTTACGCAAATGAGAAATGGAAAGGCTGCTAAAGAAAGGACTAACTGAAATGCAAAATCATGTACTTTTCTCTGGAACCGTGCATTTTATACATTTGGTTTATAATACCAGGTAGAAAATACGTGCTGAGAAAATACACTGCTTTTATGAGCTCAGATATCTGTATCCATGAATAATATATAGTTGTGGTGTTTTCTTCTTTTTTTTTAATGAATAAAGAAAATAAAAGCATTCTGTGGTTGCTTAGAATATTAAAACATGCCTGCATTTGTACTGCAAACAAGTTCAGGTCTAATAAATGTTATTATTGCCACTGATAGATCTGCTTTCCCATATAAATTTAAGCATCTCTTCTTTCTTGTTCTATTAATTTGTTCTTAGTGGAACTATGTCTTTTGCACAGCACACTTTTGCAATACCTTAGCTATAGGAGGTTTTTGTTGGCACTTTATTAGAGTCAGAACTTTTAAAAACTCCTTTGTCAAAAGCTGACAATTAAAACTGATGTTTGAAATATAAGTGTTTTAAATAGTTTGCCAATTAAATATCCCAGATTTTCTTTTTCAAGTTAAGAAGCTATAAAATTTTTTAAAAAAATGTTAATCCAAAGAATTTACAAATTTTAAAAACTTCAGCATGGAATATCTTAGGAACTGAAATTCTCTTTGAGTTCAACAAACTGTTTAATATTATGGTCAATAAATTTGGCCTGATTAAGGGTAATTAAAGACACCAGGATTTCTTATAGTGTAGGAGAATGATGTCTTACCCAACACAAAATTATTTTTATGGCATATTACAGCAAAGGGTGGAGTATGAATATGAAATATGTACACCTGGAATATGAACACTATGTTTTATATGGATGTTGTATTTTAACAGTAGTGAGCAACTAAACTCTACATTGCTGCTGTCTCACTCACCCCCAGTAGAAGGGTAAAAGTGAGAAAATCCTGAGCTAAGACAGACAGTTTAATAGGTAAAACAAATGTTGTGCACACAAGCAAACTCAGGAATTCTTTCACTGCTTCCCATCGGCATACAGGTGTTCAGCTATCTCCAGGAGAGCAGAGCGCTATCACACGTAATGGTTATTTGGGAAAACAAATGCCATCACTCCGACTATCCCCCTTTCCTCCTTCTTCCCCCCAGATTTTATTGCTGAACATAACATCAAATGATGTGGAATATCCCTTTGGTTAGTTGGAGATAGCTGTCCTGGGCTCCCTCCCAACTTATTGTGCACCCACAGCCTACTCACTGGTGGAGTGGTGTGAGAAACAGAAAAGGCCTTGAGAGTATGTAAGCATGGTTCACTAACAGCAAAAATATTCCTGTGATACCAATGCTGTTTTAGTCACAAATCCAAAACACAACCCGATGTGAGCTACTGTGAAGAAAATCAACAATATCCCAGCCAAAACCAGCACAATGAACTTTGATAGATAAGTTCTGTAGTAAAACCCTGGAACTAGGACAAACGTGTCTGATCAAGAAAAAATAGAAGAGCTGAAATGACCTTAATTCTCTGGATAAAACTGGATTGCAGTCATGGACGACACTCCAGTAATGCCACTGTTAGATATAAAACTACCTGGGATGTACATGGTGGTCAAAACCATTAAACTACAAAGGCAGTCCAGACTTTTTCTAAGACTAGTTGCATCTTAATAAATGTTCATTTTCTTCTCTGAAAAACAGAGTAGAAACTAGCACAGAACCAGAATAGTTTAATGTAAATACTGTACATGGTTATTTCTGCCTACCATACCATCCTATGATTATTATTATGGAACACGTTTTATAACTAGTAATTTTTTTCATTTGGGACGTCTTGCACAGTTCTGCCTTGCTGAGGAGAAGGAAAAAATCCTGTGAAAGCTGATGTTTCTTGTGAGAAATGTGTAAACTAAAGGCCAAATAGATTTCATCAGTATTATTTACTTAGCCGTCAGACTGTTTATCTATACCATATACAGATCATTCTAAGCTTATACAAGATAATGAAATAATTTTGACCAGACTGGTTAAGTTTCACTCTTACTTTCTGAACACTGGCTTTCTTGGCTGCTGAGTAAAGATTTTGAGGAATAAAGCTTTGGCTTCATGAAACAAAATGTTTTGTATAGTTTAACTATAAGCAGCCAAGACTGTAATTTTGGAGGGACTGGAACAATTTATCTTCTTTCATGAAGCATTTCTGAAGCATTATAACGACAAAAATGTTGATCATAGAATCATAGAATTATTTAGGTTGGAAAATACTTTTATGATAATCAAGTCCAACCTAGCACTGCCAAGTCCACCACTAAACCATTTTCCTAAGTGCCACATCTACACGTCTTTCAAAAATCTCCAGGGATAACGATGCCACTATTTCGCTGGGCAGCCTGTTCCAGTGCTTTACAGCCCTTTTGTGAAGAAATTTTTCCTGATATTCAATCTAAACCTCCTCTGGTGCAACTTGAGGCCATTTGCTTGTCCTATTGCTTGTTACTTAGGAGAAGAGACCAACATCTGACTTGCTACAACCTCATTTCAGGTAGTTGTAAAGAGCAATAAGGTCTCTCCTCAGCCTCCTATTCTCCAGATTAAATAATCCCAGTTTCGTCAGCCACTCCTTATAAGACTTGTACTCCAGACCCTTCACCAGCTTTGTTGCCCTTCTTTATACACGTTGTCTTTCTTGTACTGAGGGGCCCAAAAACCAAACACAGGGTTCAAGGTTTAGCCTCATCGATGCTGAGTACAGGAGCACAATCACTTTTCTAGTCCTGCTGGGCACATCATTTCTGATCCAAGTCAGGATGCTGTTGGACTTCTTGGCCACCTGGGCACACTTATATTCAGCTGGCTCATATTCTATCGACCAACACCCCCAGGTCCTTTTTTACTGGGTGGCTTTCCAGCCACCCTTTCCCAAGCCTGTTGCATTTCATGATGTTTTACACACACAATTTACTCTTGGACATGGAATACTTTAAATCTTATTTAATTTTCAATAACTTTTCTTCTACATAATTGTTGAACAAAAATAGGTAGCATTAATTATTTTGTTTAGAAATGTCTAATATACTAAGTGTCTTTATGGTTTAATCTCTGAGTAACCACTGCACAGTTACAGTATTCTCAAGATCTTGCAGGTTGTGACAGATGAAGAGTGGCACTTATTATCTTTAGGACATAAGGAATTTCCAAAAGCATGGATTTGTGTCCCATTTGAAAGTTTTTCCCTCATGTTACTGAATAGCAGACTTCAGAAGAGATGCACTCATGCATGCGAAGCATATGCTGTGTTTGTTTAAACAGTGCTCATGTATATGTTAGCCTTCCAAAGAGTCTAGAATTATCCAAAAGTCAGTGGGAAAAATCTTTACATGTGAAATTCAGGCACAAAAAAATACCTAGGAGAAAAAAAAGGTGTCATTTAACACACAGGACAGAGATCACAGGAGCAACTCAGCCAGCCATAGAAGTATTACTGTGCGTCTGGGAAATTACTGATGCCTGGAGTACCGAGTAAGCAGTGGGCAATGCACAGCTAACCCTTACAGTAATGTGTGAGGAGCAGACAGATGCAAAATCAAGATAAATACTTCACTCCTATCCAGGGCTTCCTTGTCAGCTGTCCTCCTTTCACTTTTCTTTCTAATACTGCACAAGAAGTGTCTGCTTTCTTGAGCAGGGGGACATTAGCTATAGTGAGTGTGGCTTTCCCCTCTTTTTTCTATTTGATAACTCTGTGGATCTGATAATCACCTCTCTATTGTCTGGTCATTGCTTTTCTGTATAGCTTGATCGCTGACTGTATCGCAGGATGACAGTGTGTCCTCAGCACACACTTCCTCAGCACACTCATGCTTTAGGGATACCCTTCTGAGATATATATTTATAATATATTTTTATGCCTTCTGTTGCGTGCCATCAGGTTTTCAAGAGGAAGAAAGCTAATGTTTCTTCATTCTGGGTCCATGGTTTCAACAGGGTAAGTGGCCACTGCAGCAATAGGAGCACTTGGCACACCTTGATTTGTTAAAGATGAATGCCTCATAATGAGAAATTTTACCACCAGACAGCAAATTAGTGATTGATGTAAGATGCAGAGTTATAGATTGTAATTGTTCTAGCAAGGTATGAGATAATGCTTAAAGTGTAATTTTAACAGTATTTAATTAAGTGGAACAGTAGATTAACCACCACCATCCTAACCAAATACCGACAGAAGAATTGCAAAATATAGATGCTCATTATTGCTAAGTTGCCTCTGCTGTCAGTGACTAACTTGGAGATGGGTTGGTTGCCTTGTAGCTGGTATAAAACTGCTTGATTTGCAAACCGAATTTTAAATCTTTTCCAGTTGTTCTCTTTTAATGTAGACAGGGAAAGGCGACTCATCCGTTCGCTGGTGTATGGCTCACTGGGTGGGGAGAAGATGACATATTTTATCCAGTCACTGAGACATCACTGTGTCATTTCCCTCTGTGTGTAGCAATTAAAGCAAAGTGAATCATTTAGTAGACAAATTCAGTCTCTTGTTCTTCCAGTGGATGTACTATTATCTCTAGTTTATTTTTTGTTTGAATTGCCTGATGGCAGATTTTACTCATCACCCCAGTTGCTGACGAACTGTAATTAGGTATCATTGTGCACGGTGCTCACTAAAGAAGGTGGAGGGAGCCAGTTCCTTCACCAGTTTAATTACCTTTGTGTGCTGGCTCCAAAGGATTTTGGGAGCCCAGCCTCTCTTGCTTTGTCAAGTTGTGTAAATCCCATATCAATTATAACTACTATTCTGGAAGCAAATCATGGAGTATGCAAGCTTTGAATTTGCTTTGCGTGACTATTTGTAGAAAGCAAACATAAAAGGAGTTTGTGTTCAGCCACAATAAATTCATTGTTAATTTGAAGTGAATATTTATAACTCTCTTTTTACTATTTACCTGACACTTCTAGCAATTTATTTGGTATTCAGTTAATTCTGCCTAGCCTATGTCTAGTCAGAATTTTCTGTCCCTGTGTTTCCAATACATTTCCTACACACTATTTTGTCCTTAATGCCTTTATAGCTTGTTTATTGGAAACAGGTTTTTAATTATGTTTCAAGAGTATTGGAGACCTGATTTAATGAGCAATTGTTAGATATACTAGGGAGACACATTCACCTGATTAATGTGATAGTTAACTGAGCAACAAAATTGCTTCATGAAGAAGCAGCTGTACACAGAGTTTAAGCAGTAAGAAAGTTTGAGGGAATGTGAAGAAAATATGTGAAGAAAATATATGGAGAAAGATCATGTAAAATAAAGTACCCAGCAAGGTGAAGGCTAAGTGTAAATAGACAGTGTTAGCTTGCTGGTTAGTTGGTTGTTTGGTCTATTAGTTATGTGCATGTGAACACACACATGCCTGTATTTATTAGGAAACAGTTAGTATAGGCCTGACTGAAAAATACTACACTGGAGTGACAGGGTATTGAAGGGCTCTAGAAAAATAATAAGGACTTTGGATGCTTCAGGTGTCTGTTGGACATGAAATTATTCTGCAGCCAGCACTTGAATTGCATGCAGTGTTGATGTCCAGCTTCAGTGCTAATGTGTACTTTTGAAAACAGATCCATCCTTTGGGAAACAGGCCTTTTCACAGAGAGTGGAAGGGAGAAGTTTGACACTCTTTAGTTGGCAGAGCTCACAATAGATTATTTCTTGTGTTACCGACTTGCTCCTATTAGCAGTACTTAGGTTCTCAGATGGCAGGTTTGTGGTCAGCTTAAAGGATCAGACTAGCAGGATCACCACATCATAGAGTTATAGTACAAGGTCGTTCCACTCATGCATTTGGACAGCATCTTCCCTCCTCTTTGCAAGCAGTGTTTGTGGGGCCTCAGCAGAAACTCATGACTAGATCACTGGTTTTCACTCCTGCAGAGAGTTATGGCATCTGTGGAGAGAAGAAGCACAGGGAGGTTAATGGGGACACAGTGCACTGAGGCCGAAAAGTGGCACAGAAGCAGATGCAGCCAGAAGAGGAGAGTTGGAGTGCTAGAGGAAACAAACAACTCAGCTCCTCTGTCATGTAGTTTCCAGCTTTGCTTATATGATGGATGTCTGCTCAGAAGACTGGAAGTGCGGAATGTTTCAAAGTCATGACATGGTGTAAGTCATCCCACTTGCCAGCGTACTGGGTCACTTATAGCCTCACACAGCTTCTGTTTTCAAGTCAGGGCTGGTGACTTTGTGTTCCTACTCACTCGGACATCAGTTTGGGCAGGAGGTTTTCTTTTCAAAAGGAAAGGTGTGCTGACTTTTTGAATGGGGAGTTGCATTCTTGTTCACATGCTTTTAACCAGATGGAAGCTGTACAAATTACAAAGAGCTCAGCTTGGGAAAACAAACTGGCTTTCTGTGCCATATAATATTTTTGCAAGCAAAGAGTAGGGAGAAGACTGTAGAGATATTCTGCTGAGATTAAAGTTAAGTGAAAGTGGGCTTGACACATTACTGAAATTTTAAGAGACTTTGAAGAAAATAGAGAAAAATGCGAAGGCAATTGACTTACACCTATTTGGAAGAGGACAATGCTCTTGGGAGTGATGAACACCCTGCACCACCTTCACTGGTTCCTCTTGCCTCTGTTGTGACAAGTAACTTGGACAATTCTTTACAAAACTTTAATTATGCTTTGAACCCTTATTTTGAAGTCAGCTAAGTTACTGGTAGGATGGTTAGAGGATTGGACTAGAATCCAGCATATCTGGATGCATTTTAAATTCCTGTCATAGCTTTGTTTTAGCAGGTCTTTAACAGGTGACTTTTTTTACCTGTGTCTCATTTTATTGTCTGCAAAAAATAAATAGTGATCCTTGTGTTCCACTCATGCCATCTTGGCTTACCGATTTAGCCATCAGGATTTCTGGTGCTGTATTATTTGTGCTTCAGGTTAGCAGCGCTCCAGCCCCCTTGGGCTGTATCAGCCCTCTGTTTCAAAAGCTTTTGTCTTGCCTGGTTTGGAGGGAAATTTCCCAGTGATGTGTGGATTTGGGCTTTACTTGCCTTTTGTTATCTTTCCTATAGCACTTTTCTTAGACCTATTTTGTAAAAGACCTGGGGTGCTGGAGTCAGCTTGGTGGCTGTGCAGGACAGCCCAGAGCATTTCAGATTACCTTGTGGAAGCCTAAGATGGCATCAGTTCAGTTCAGGAGACCAACTGAGCACATGCTTCATCTCTACCTATTCAACAAATGGTTTAGATATAAATATGCTCCAAAGTGTTTTACTATAGATGGATGAGCTTCAAAATGTGCTGATATGCTTTGCTAGATAAGGATCAGTATTTGTCTCTGAAAGAACTCATTATAGGACAGACACATTAGTGCTGCCTGCTCTTGTAGGTAAGAGGTTTGACATTTTGCTATATATGTGGCAGCCAAACGAGAAAGTATTTTTTTAAAAAATTGTTTCCTGACATGTAAATACAGATTATTTAGTGAGATAATTTGTGCCTCTATTAGGGAATAATGCTATCAAGCTAAACTATGTGATGGCACCCACTGATATTACTCTTGTGTTTTTAGTCTTCAAAATCAACAAAGTCGTTTGCTTTAAACTTTTTTTTTCTTTTTCTCTGAAGAATCTGCTGCTTAATGCAAGCTGCTTTCATGAAGGACATACTGAATGGTTAAGTCCAATTTTTCTTTTCTTATGTTCAATTTAA
The DNA here is from genome assembly GCA_033558185.1 of Dromococcyx pavoninus. Taxonomy (NCBI): domain Eukaryota; kingdom Metazoa; phylum Chordata; class Aves; order Cuculiformes; family Neomorphidae; genus Dromococcyx; species Dromococcyx pavoninus. The sequence continues at coordinate 2,460,167 of JAUMJL010000023.1, forward strand.
GAAGCACATCAAAATAAGAGAGCTGAAGTGGTAGAGGTTATGTGCTTGAATGCAAAGATTTCACCTTCAAACTATTTAAGCAGTTGCTGATTTAAAAAATAGTAAATAACATATTACATTATCACCTTTGAAAACTTTGATAGTTTAATATAATTTAACAGACAAACATTTATATGTGATTGCAACTTGCCCTAAACCTAATGCTGTACAGCTGATAAAAAACCAACAGGAAAAGTACATGCAAAGCATCCCAGCCTGCATGCATCAACTCCTATATAAATTACACATGGAAAACTATCAAGCCTGGGCTTTTAAAAAACCTGAGACAGAGCAGTGTATGAAGCAAGTGTAGCAGCCAAAGTTTGTAAAAGCAGCTCGTGTCTAATATTGTATGTACCTACATGTGAAGGGTCTAGAGGGGAAGTTGTATGAGGAGGAGGAGTGGCTGAAGTCACTTGGTCTGTTCAGCCTGGAAAAAGAGGAGACTGAGAGGGGATCTCATAGCTGTTTACTGCCTTCTTACAAGGGAGGGAGGCGAAACAGGTGCTGATCTCTTCTCTCTTGCAGCCTGTGATAGGACTAGAGGGAATGGCAGGAAGATGTGCCAGGGAAGGTTTAGATTGGACATTAGGAAGAGGTTCTTCACCCAGCGGGTGGTGGAGCACTGGAACAGCTCCCCAGGGAAGCAGTCATGGCACCAAGTCTGCCAGCATTCAAGAAGCATTTGGACAATACCCTCAGTCACACGGTGTGAAAGTTGGGAGTGTCCTATGTAGGGATAGAAGTTGGACTCGATCCAGCTCAATCCTTTTGGGTCCCTTCCAACTGAGGTAATTCTATGATTCTGTGTGTATATGCATACATACATGCGTCTATTTATACCTGTATGATATGTATCCAGACCTGATACATATAGTCTGCAACTCTCTCCACAAAGTGGAATTATTTTTTTTCTTTCCAGGACCCGAGTTGCTGCCTCTTTCCTTCAATATAGGAAAGCATTTTGCTGAAGTGGGAAAACCAAATGAATAGAGTCCACCAGTCCCACATGGCTCCTGTCTGTGAGCATCCCCACCATGGGTTCATGGGCTGTGTTACCGACTCGGGGGAATGGGTTTAGAGCAGCCCTTTGTTGAAATATTGGCAGCACATCACTGGACTCGCTGTTGTTGCAGATGGAGCACTTTGCCGAACAGATGGATTCTCAGCTTTCTGAAAGAAAGGGAAGGTACTTGGTGTACCACAGTGGGAAAGGAGGGGGGGTATTCTGGGCATATGGAAAGGCAGAAAAAAAAGGCACGTTCTGAGGTTTTCGGTGCACATGGAGCCTAGCAACCTGTCTGTGGCAAACTTGGGAAAGCATAAGCACAATGCTCTGTGAGAAAACGAAGCAACTGTAACAGACATGGGAGAAGTAATTTGCACAGAAGCAATAAAAATTAAGGCAGATCTAGACAAAGCGTATACGCTCTCCTGAGCATATAACGAAGTATTACATACTAAGTATGGGGAAATGTGCTGCCCAGGATCAGAGGTGCACTCCATTAAGGCACAGGACTAGTGCCAGAAATGTATAACTGGAAGAGAATACCAGTTAATATTTTAAGGTCTATGATGTGGTGAAAGAAACTAGAGATGAGTGTTACCTGCCACTATGAAGCCAGGAATCCCCATTTTCTGGCAGTATATGCATGTTTCAAACCGTGGTGACACAGTTTGTACAGTGACGTTGTTCAGATACCATATTGCCTCTTTTCTTGCACTTCTCTTCCTCCTTTCTTGGCCCTCCTATCTTGTTCATTCCTCATTTCAACTTATTTGTTAGGGCAGGATCAGTTCTGTGCAGAAACCAAGAGCCTGCAGTCCTGACTCAAAATGATGTTCTCTGATCCAATATTTACTGATAAAATCTTCATGGAATTGCCAAGTGGAGTGTGACAAGGAAGCAGCATGAACTGAAAGAAATGAACGTATCTTGGTATTGTGTGTTAACTCTCTACAACTTTTCAGTTGCTTCACACATACACAGAGTTAGCAAAAATATTGTATTTTATTGTGGTACAATTTAGGATATGATGATATTGGATTTAATCTTTAGTTTTACCTCTTAGCTTAATTAGACAATTTCAACACATCTCGAATGCAGACATTAAAGCTGTTTACAAATATTAAGGGTACAAAAGGCCTTGGAAATCCAAATTTTCTGAGAAAAAATGAGTGTGATAAAGGGCAAAAAAAGTCAAGGTTCTTTCAAGGTATGATTTACTGCTAAAAGCAGCTATGCAAAAATATTATTTTCATAAATATTGGCTCTGACTTTTGTTCATACTCAGAGTGACTATATCTGCAGCAACAGGTATGTCTGAAGTCTTTTCCCTGAAAAATAAAGCAAAATTGGATTACACGCCCACTTGTGCGTCAACTGTGTTCCATTTTGCAGGACCGAATTCTCAGGGAGGCTCTGAGGTAAAATAAACAAGGAATCCCATCATGAATTTTAGTATGAACATTTTTCACATCGTTGTGTCTGGATCTCTGCCAAGTTTCAGCCCTATAATATATTAATACCAACCCACACAAAAGAGAAAGAGAAAAAAAGCCAACAGCTTCTACAAGGCAAAAACACTGGGCAATTTTTATCAGGAAACAAGTGGCCAAGAATAATTTATTGGAAAAGTAATTATCTAAAGAGAGAGTGGGCTCTTCTCTCTAATTGGAAACGATAACATTTTGCAGCCTTGCTAAGCACAGTATAGGATGAGCATCAGCATTTTGCTTCACCAACCTGGTTAAATTGAATATAAAGTTAAGATGCTTTTTCCTCTTGTTTTATGTCTCTTTATACTCAGTACTTCAATTGAAGTCGCTTCTCTCTCTCTCTGTGGCAAATCCTAATCTGGCTGCCACAGAACCTGTGAAATTCATGAAGGTGATGAGCTCGGGTCTACGTTCTGCATTGTATGTCTGGATTTATTGAATCTCTAGTCACCCTCAGATAATAAATATTTCATATGTTGGACAGGTGAAAGGTTTCATTCAGCTAGAGATCTGCTTCCAAGGCAACCAATTCCTGTCATTTGAACACTTTAAATGTGTTCAAAACAAAGCTTGCTTTCTTTCTCCTCTGTGATTTTATGTGTGAAGCATTATCCGTCTCCCTCCTGTCCTGCCTACAAGCAGGTACAGAAAAGCCAATAGTATTAATAAGTAATTCTAAACAATTTATAATCTAAATATATTTTCTCTTCCAGTCAAGATGGGATGAAAAATGCCCTTTCATTTTACAAGCATGGAATAAATACCTAGAGATATGAAGTTATCATCTATTAATACATTATATGCAAAACCTGTATACAACCACAGCACTACATTATGCTTTGCAGTATGTTTCTCCATTACAATGGTTGTTGCCCCAATACAGTAACTCTATATAGAGTTGCGGTTGTTTTGGAGGGGGAGCAGTACCCCAGGTCTTTCTTTGAGAAAAGTTACTGAGTAGATAGTTAGCAAAGTGTCTTCAACTGCATCTAATTTCTGCCAATGTCACAATGCTTCTGACATATCTTCTGAGAAGTAAATGCTGTATCCTTTACATCTTGCAGCTGAAAAACTCTTCTGAAGTATAGATTTGCTTGTTCTTCCTCTGCATATTTCCAAGTGTAATGGGCAGTTGCCTTCCGTCCTCCTCTCAGGCCCTCCCAACATCCAGACTTTCTAACTCATGCTGCGCTCCATGTCCAACTCTAGACCAATGTTAGCATCCATTGCTGATGACTTCAACAAGCGCTTCTCTTTCCTGTCTGCTGTGATGACAGGAAAATCCTGTTGGAGTAGTGTGAAATTTTGATAGGCAGACTCCAAGTAAAGGGATTTTCTACCATCTCATATCAGGCTCAGAGACATTTTTACTTGCATCTGACCTTCTGCCGGGATATTCCCTTAGTCACAGTTTTGGCAGAATGGTGACATTTCTCCAGAAGGCATACAGCTGTTTTAGGAAATAAGATGGAAAATACTTCTCAGGGGAAGATTAACAAGTTTTACATGTTATGATGATGATCCTTGCATAGGTGGCATTTTTAATTTCACTGTACTCTCTATTTACTTTACAGGTGCTTTGCAGTGGTGCAGTATTTGGGAACTAGGGGGATGTTCTAGATCAGTTCAGAAAGACTGACATGACATGCATAACTGCTGTTTTGGGTTTAGAGGGGAGATGAGATGTAGATTCAGTTTGTAATAGGCAATTTTTTTTGTGCCTGGTAGCTCTGTGGCAGTTTCCCCTATTAGAAACAATTAAATTGTATCTGACCTTGCTGTCCTCTCCCTTCTGTTTCCAGGCATATAGATTTTAGCCAGCACATCTCTGGTTAACCCCTCGTCACTGCTTATTTCCTGCCACTCTGCAGACACATCACTGAGCACCAAGTATGTGAGCTCAGAGACGCTCCCTTTCTCCTGTACAGTCTTAATAGCAAACAGTCACGAGCCGGGCTTCTCCAGGCAGAATTATTTCTACCTAAGAAATACAGACTTCAGGATTATGCCCTTTATCTCACCCTTTTCAGATTGCATTAAAAGCATCCACTTCAATAAACTACAACTGTGTTTATTTGAGTGTTGAATTTGGAAGTAGTGCCGGGATCCCTGCCATGGCATGCTTGAACCGTGAAACCCAGGTCAGTTCCATTTTTTGGTTTTCGTGTACTGGCACAGCACTGCAGCGATTTGAGCTTCCAGGTCTCTGTGGGAGCAATACTTCTTTTAACATGCAGAAAACATCGTATTTGATTTATAACCTCACTTCATGTGGTTTTTTGGGGGTTGTTTCTTTTTGAACTACTAAACCAAAAAGTCAGGGTGGCATGTCAGTAAAAGCAATGCTTTCAAAAAGGATCATGCTGACAGGCTCAAAAAAAATAAGCGCTGTCTTTTAAACAGGCTGGAACAGCTCAGATTTTCCTTCCTGCCCACCAGGCTATCCCTTGACCTGAGGGGACAGCTGTACTTAATCTGCCTTTTGCTCTGTCACTGTGACTGCCGGCTATTGCACTATACAACGCACACTCAGGCTATCAGAGGATAACAAGTTTCAATCACTGTTCACTGAGGTTGACCTTGTGATTCAAAGGCTACTGACTCAATAGCCCCTTAGTTTTGGCAGTGAATAAACCCCTTCTCTGTCTTCCAGCCTTCTGTGGTACTAGGGATTTTGCCACATAGCTACAGAGAAAGGTACTGGGACAGCCATTGCACTGCCTGCAGCTGGTGAATGATGTTACTAGGTTCTACTTTCTACGAAGACTGTTTTTGTTAATAAGTCTACTCTTGATTTCAGACTCAAAATTTCACCCAAACTGAGGTTTCGTTTTTGAAATTTCACATGCTTAGTCTTTCATTAGAGGGTGGATTTGCATAGGGGCAATCAAAGGTAGCAGATTTGGTACCTGCAATATTTGTTCCCCCCAAGTGTATGTTGGATGACTCTATTTGAAGGCATAGGACCGTTTGTCTGCTTAGTGGGAAGACATCTGGAGGCACAAATGCTTTTCCAAGGAAATTTGTTGGTGTTTTACTGTGGTGTGGATCTCACTTCCCTTTAATTTCTATTCCTTGATCTCCAGTGATTGCATGCTTTGATGTTGCTGGAGCACACTTGTACTAAGTGTCCCTCTCAGTGAAAGCTGTGCTGCTGTCATTTGTTTTATGTTTCATACAATGGGTGAAGAGCAATCCGGAACACACCCAAACATAGGCTTTCCATCACTGAGAAACCTGCAGTTAGAGTCGTCGTCCCCTTCCATCACCAAAAAGCAGCCCAGAGAACAAATACACTGTCTCCAGCCCCAAGTCTTCTCCGGCTTTTCTGTGGTACATTGAGTTACTTTGCTTCCAAGCACGTTTCCCTTCTTTTCCACCTTTTTTTTCTCTGTGCATTTGTTCCTTGACTAATTATTTTAGGTCAAATCTGCAACCGCTGAACAGAATACAGAAAAGGTAATGCTCTGTAATCTTCCTGAGGCAGAAAAATTTGTATGAAAAGATAAATATCTTTTTTAGGTATTATATTTATTAAAGACAATGGGGAGATAAGTTTTGAGTGACTGAAAAATTTGTAACCGCACCATTAATGTTTAATTACTATTGGCAGCCAAGAATTGCCTTTTTGGATTAACCAGACACTCTGCTTTGGGCATATGTATAGGTGGCAGAAAGTGATAAAGCTGACGAAACTGCACCTCTGGGAACATGTAATGGGATCTTTCCTGTGATATGCAAATTATGCTGCCAAGTTGCTGTATAAACAATTCATGGGAGAAGTGGTGAGAGGCAGTTAAATAGCTGGATCACATATCAAAGATGAAATCCATCACTGGGAATGGAAAAAATGCATCAAAAGAGTAGTTTTGCTTTTAAAAATAAATAAATAATAAAAAACCTTTTGCCCAAAGCATGTAGTTGCACTAAAGAGTAAGTGGCAAATGATTTATCACAGTTCAGATTAAAAGATTCTTTAAAAAAACAGGGTACATAGGGTTTGGGAAAAAGAAGACTTTTTCTAGTACAAGTAATATAGCAAATAATGCTAATTCTTTTTTTAACATGATAAAAAAGATTTCTTCACAAATGTTAATTCGGTTACTTTTCAGGCAGAAGACACGCACTGCTTACTTTTCAGTGATAAAACCAATCCTGCCATTTCTATTCTAAGCATGAGCAATGATCTCAGACAGCCCAGCAAAACATATATCAGGGTCATATACAGACATAGATCAATGATTGTGCACAAACGTTATTGACACCAGCAGAAGCTGAGCTCATAGCTTCAGTCTGGGTTTCCTTTTTTTTTTTTTATTTTATACTGTACGAGGAAAGCATTCCAGCTAATGACACTCTCCCTATAAATCAAAGATTACTCATTCACAAATTACATCGAAGCTGTCATTGACATTGCATCCAGCTCTGTTGTTTTACCACAAAGGCCAATTCCTGCAGCACTTGTTTTCCCTCGGTCCTTTTCTTTATCTGCTGTTCATTTAGGATCTGATATGGCTCAGCTTAAGCCATCTGAGAAGCCCCTGATTAACTTCAGCGAGGCTCGATCATGCACTAGAATCCTAAGGGACCAGCAGTAGAAACGTTAAGAAGACAACAGGAAATATTAAAGCATCATGAGACAAGGGGAATAGTTTTGGCCTGACTCTTTCTTTTGTTTTGCAATGTAATAGGAATGATACTCTAGATAGAGTGGTACAGTTGTGATAAACTGATGCTGCATTCAGCAAATGTATCCAATTCTATTCTATGTTTAATCACCCACGAAAGCTGTGTCAGATGCTCTTCCACCAGGAACAATATCTCCTAATTAACTGTAATTAAGGTATATTATAACAACAGGATGTGAAACTAGATGGATCTGTCTCTTGACATTTCAAATTTGGGTTTATTTTTTCTGCCAAGTCTCTTAATATGCTTCAATTAATGATAACAGAGGCCAGGCCATTCGCAGTGATGGATCTATATACTTGAATCTTAGTACCTCTGAGATGAGAGGCAGCATGAATCTTTCCACTCTTAAAGCCCCCTTAGGAACATGCATGGACCCTAATTAAGCTCAATTTACTGGCCCAGATGTTGATTACTAGGAAGCCAAGGGTCAAAGCTTGATTGCCTTATCCTGGAAAAGCACAAAAACTGTGCTGGAGACAACACAAGAATCTGTTACCTTGTGTGCAGATTCTTCAGAAGATCTGTCACCACTTGTAGTGGGTATGGCTTCTCTTTTCATTCACTGAGAAACCACAGGAAGCTGTTTTATTCATTCTTTATTCAAACAAGCAAATTTTTAACTTGAGTGCCCAATGAAGAGGTTTTGTTATCATATAGAAAATTATTGCTTCTCTGAGTTGTGGCAGACATCAAGACATACCAACTGATAAGCTTTTGGGGAGCTAATCAGTCGTGAAGCTTAGGTATTTTCTTTGTATAAATAGATTAACAATTAAAACTTCTAACATTGTTTCTGAATGGAATGAGATTGCAAACTTAAAGAGAGAATTTCATAGTTCAGGCATTTCTGGCCATGTAATTAAACTGAATATGCTGCTCTCTTGCCCCTAGCCACAGTTGTCCTAAAGAAGATTAACAACATTGAATTTCTACCAAGGCTGAAATCTTGTTTATACCCTGAAATATGGACTAACACAACAATGAGCTACAACTCTATCTGGCAACTCCTCCTAAATTTGGTGATGCTTCACTGTGTGCCAGTGATGCACTTTGCAGTGTCATCAGCTTGTGGGATGTGGAGCAAGTTCACTGTTTTAAAGATGAACATAGATGATTTTTGGTTTCTGCAGTGTTTTGCATGGTGTATTTGCCTCAAGTAATTTATTAGGTGTCATAAAGCGTATGCAATCAGAAGGTCTTGTGTAAAACACTGAGCAAAAAAGATGAAAAGCATGTCTCCCATGTTATTCCACTGAGCAGCTCTATTATGATCTGGATTTAATTTTAGTGATCTACTCTATCTGTGACAGCACAATATAATCATGTTCCTGGGATTTTTTTTTTGCTTGTTTGTCATTTATTTTTAGCTACCTCAGTTCTCTGTAACTTACTAAAGAAAACATTTCACAGTTTTATTTCAATTGTGTTCCCAAGCACAATGTATTCCTAGCTAAATCAGTTACCATCAGAAATGACATGATTACAAACTTCTTGGTTTCTTTTAAGATACCAGTAAATAATTTTTTTGAAGTCTCATATTTTGTTTGCATCTTACATGCCCATGCTCACTTGATCACATGCAGGAAATATTTTTATACACTGCTGCTATGCATGACTCAGAAAAGAGCTGTAGATAGAACAAGATGAGATACAGGCTGTAATTTACACCTGACAGAGTGTGAATTTCATTGTGAATCCTTTTAAAGGAAACTTGCTGTTTTCTCCACGTTCAGATAGAGAGCAATTCCATTAGAAATTATGATCATTGACTTTTTGTTTGTTTGTTCTACTCTGCTTTGGTTTTGCTTTTTATTAGGAAAAAAGGATTCCTCAACCTAATGCAATCCTGTGATATCTGCAGGCCCAGGTCATGATCCTGTGATGCTGGACATACCCCATAAGCAGAGAACAGTCTGACTAGACAAGATTAATAACATATGAAATAAAATATTATCACACCATTTCATGGGTGGGGGATTAAGGCACAGACAGTTTAAATTACTTGCCCGTGATCTATTGCAGGACTATATGAGGAACAGGAATCTCCTGGATCCTCATCCAGTTGCTTTTCCATTTCTACAGAAGTGGAGACCATTTATTTGTTTTAGCTGAACTGCAATTTTGGATAGTTTGGAAAGACATTTGGAGATAGAAAAGTTGTATTAGTCTTCCCTACTGAAAGAAATATCATCAGGCAATTAAAGGAATAATAAATGGGACCCAGTCAAACTGTTCCATTTGCTCTGAGCTTTGGGCAAGAGAGTACATAAAGGGCATTTAACCTGACCACTGATATATCACAGGTCACTTGTGTCACTCAGGCACTCCTAAATTAAATCAAACAGAAATACACTGGTCTCACAAAATGTTCTCAATTCAGAATGTAAATTTAAAGGACAGGACTTTGTCTCTTCGTGTATCTGCTTTGCATCTGTAGTATCACCTGGATAGACAAGGGCAGTTCATAGACTCGTAGAATGGGTTGAGTTGGAAGGAGCCTTAAAGATCAACTCATTCCAGACTTCCTGCCATGGGCAGGGACACCTTTCACTAGATCAGGTTGCTCAAAGCCTCATCCAACCTGGCCTTGAACACCTCCAGGGATGGAGCATCCATGACTTCTCTGGGCAACCTGTGCCAGTGCCTCACTACCCTCACAATAAAAAATTTCTTCTTAATATATAATCTAAATCTCCCCTCTTTCATCTTAAAACCATTACCCCTTGTCATATCACCGCACTCCCTGATAAAGAGCCCCTTCCCAGCTTTCCTGTAGGCCCCCTTTAAGTAAAGGAACGCTGTTGTAAGGTGTCCTTGGAGTTTTCGCTTCTCTAGGCTAAACAAGCCCCTTTTATAGCCTTTCTTTGTAGGGGAGGTGCTCCAGCCTTCTGATCTTCTTTGTGGCCCTCCTGCTGTGGTTTAATCCCTTCCATCATCACAATCATTTTTAATTTTATACTTTGAAGCTTAAAAGAGCAAACAACCGATAACAACAGGAGCAGAGATGATGCCAAGGATGCATGAACACTAACCCTGGCGCCCCGTTCTCCCTCCTGTGTGCCAGAAGGGCTCTGTGCAGTTATAGGGAGGGTATAGAGTAGTGGCCACTGAGTCACAATGGGGGAAGCTGCGGGAAGCTGCTGGACCCTGGCACCATTTACACAGGCCGTGTCTTAAGCGCATTCAAGAGGTGAAGTCAAGATTTAGTCCCAGGAAAGCATGGTACAGAAGTTTGCTGGATGATTATATAAACAAACAAGTCAAAAGCCATCAGTTACGATATTCATAGCCACAGGCTAAATGCTTTATTCATAATGTTGCAGTGAAAGTATTAACATTACGTTTGTTTAAAAAGTAACTAGCAGGCCATTTGTGACCCTTATAATACACATGGGAAGCAGTGCTGTGCTGGTTTACACTGGTTATATTCTGCTTTATATTTTCCGGAGGGCCAGTTTGCAAGGATTTTTACTGCAGTAACAAATGGTATTTATGAATATAAGTAACTTATTTACTGAAGTTTCACATAGTGACTTCATGGCTTCCATTACACAGTTGAAAATTCTGCAGATTTTTTGGACTTCTTGCTGAATTTTTGTTGTTTCTGATTGTATCTTGAAGCCTGGAAATAGTGCATTACAGTAAAGTAAATACATTATTCTTGTTATTGCTGTTGTTATTAGAAAACATTTATACAGTGCAGTAGATTTACATTGTACTTTACCAACATAGATAAAGGTAAATTCTCTGCCCTGAAGAGCACATAATTCAAATAAGACAAAACAAACAAATGTATAACACTTCAGAAGAGAGTGGGTGAAAGACTATTAACTATGTGAAAGTGGTGGACGACCTGCATGAGGAGAGAGGGGGATGCTATCATCATCAGTGTTCCTAATTTTGCATCACAGTAGCATCTTAAAAATCTCAGAGGGATGAAAGCGTGGTTGTAGGAGGTGGTATGCAGAAGCCTGGCAGGAGGGTGGCCTTGCCCCTGGATTTCATAGCATTGCTGCCTTGCTGACATCCCTGCCCAGGGGGCTCCTGGCTAAAGCTATCATCAGTCCAATTACAGCACAAGGAGTGCTGGATGTCTAGTAGGTTTTAGCCCCGCCTGAGGGAAAATCCACATGAATTCCTGCCTTGAAGAGTTATAATTGAGGCTGGAGAAAGCAAATGCACATACAAGAACGCATTTCAGGGGAAGGAGAATGGAAGGGTTGTCAGCTGGGTAAAGGTACAGCAGGACTGCCTGGAAGGAGTGAGGGCTTTAAGCATCATTATATTCACCGTGATCTACAGCTTAAGCCTCCTTTGCCCTGCCCTCCGACAGCTAGTTACAAGGGAGAAGCCTCAAAATAATTTTTCTTGCCTTATCATAGCTGATGCACAGTAACTGCTATTCTCCTAGTCTGACCTTATGTTAAATATGGGATTGCTTCTCCATCAGTGGAAGAGAAAGAAGGTATCTGAGTGCCCTGTGAAGAAGACCACACCTACAGAGCACATGGTATTCCTAAGGCTGCAGCCCTACAATAACTTGATAGTGATCTCATACACAACTCTTTAGAAAACAGACAAAATTCCTGGCTCCATTAAGGGAGAACAAAGAGCCTGGAAGCTCTGTTTCTTCTTGTGCAAGGCAGGAAATATTTTTTCCCTCATTTACCCACAGCAAAAAACTGGAAAAAGGGAAAGGACAGAGGGAAACTCCCTGTAGCTGTCCTTACCTCCTAATTAAAATAACATGCTATCCACAACGATGGCAGTGTTAGGTTTTGGAGTGGACTCCGTGATCTCTAAAAGTCTTTTCCGAACTAAACAATTGTATGATAAAGAAACCCAGTAGCAGCCTGAGCAAGGCTGATGAGCAGAAATAGGGGACGGTAGTAGCTGAGATATGTGTGTAGTCCACAGTGATCTTTAAAGTGGGAGCTACAATGAGCAGGTGTCTGGTAAAGAAATACGATTGAGAAGATGGAATTAATTTGAAAGTAGGTAGTAAAGGTCCAGGATGAATTCTTTCTCCATAGAACGGGGAGATGCAGGGCATTTACAGTTACAGGAAATGTGTTTGAGTGGGCAGCTCCCGTTGTCAAACACTAATAGTCATATGTTGGCATATTCACTGGAGATGGGCGGGAAAAGAAATAAGAAACCAAACCATCTCTCTCTATAAATATCCATATGTGTCTTTATTCAGGGTCATGAGCTATTGCGAGCTGACTCATGATTTCTATTCTCCTAAGGTTCGCTATGCTGGAGTTATCAGGCAGGCAAAGGACATGAGTGGGAGCCGAGTCCCTTGGGACTGAGTGACTTGTTGAGATTAATACAGTGTGCAGGTAGCTGAGTGATGGTTGGGTTCCCAAGGCACAATTTGCTCAGCCCAGCTCGTTTCATCCTGTGGTTGTCTGACAAAGCAGATGTCCATACCCAAAACTGCAGTGTAGACGTCTAGCCAGAGAAGTGAGGTGTGTACCTCTAAGGTGTGTTTCATTGCCTAGCATGGTAGGTGTCTGAAACTGACCATCGGAAGTATCTTGTTGTCCCCATTGGTGACAAGGGCAGTAGAAATGATGAGGCAGAGGGGTCTGTGTTAGCTAAAGTGAGGTGAGATGAATCCCTACCCCCCAGCACAGTGTAACAGAGAAATAGTCTTGGCTGTGAAGAAATATTTGGATGAGTGAATGACCTGTGGCAGACTAAAGCAAGAAATGTGCCTCTGTTGTAAGGGGAAATATGGAATCAATGGATGGAAACGAAACAAAACAAAACCACAAGAAAAGCAAGAAAGGGTATTGTGAAGTAAATGGAGAAGAACAGGATACATACTAATAGAAACTGAAGGAATATAAGATAAAGAGACCAGGGAGCACACTACCAATTCAGAACTCATAGCTAGCAAAAAGACCCTTAGTGTTAAGAGGGAATGGCAGGTTTTCAGGTGAGGACAGATGTAAATTGAAAGAAGAGATACTGAGCTTTTCTCTTTAAAAGAATTTATCGCCAGAAATCTTGAATTAAAACAAACAAAACAAGCCTAAAGCTCTTTTCTAGAGTTTCACTTATCAGCCATCACTCAGAGAATACTTGATGGTCTTGCATAAAATTTTGATCAATATGACTTTGGATAGCTTCAGTACTCTGCAAATAAGTGCTCTGCAGATCACCCATGCACTTAACCAAGGACACTTAGATGTCACCTCTTGTCACGATTAAGTCCAATACTAAAACTGTATTTTAAAAATATGAAAATGGTTTGATTAACAAGGATTTTTTATTTTTTTTTGCATCAATCTCTGACTGGAAAGACAGGCTGCTTTACTCAAAGAGTTCAGTTTTACAGGCTTTGAAGGAGAAGAAAAATGATGATGAGAGCATTTTAGAAACTTCTAAAAAGTTACTTAAAATAGATTTTCCACACATAATGTTGCCATGTGAAACTCAGTGGTCTCCTGGTCTTCCAAGGCTACAAAAGAGCATTTTGTGTTCATTTGGAAAATCAGTAATGAGGCTCTCTGCCTCTGATGGGATGTATGATACCATCCTTGGGGCTCTGCCACAGACACGGCTTACCCATTAAGCCATTAATTTTTTCAGAAGGTGGCATGAAAGTGATGTTTCTTAAGGTTAGCCAGGAAGCTAAAATGCTGGGTTTGGAAGTGTGTCCCAGCTTGCTTCAGTCTTTTTTTTTAATTTATTTTCTTTCTCTTTTTTCCTTTTTCTTAAAAAAACCCCACAACCAAACAACACTTTGTATTGCAGCTGCTTGAGGTAACCCTAGTAAAAATAGGTATGGGCATCATATGATAGAGTAGGAAAAGGTATACTGTAAGTGTGGTGCATTTAGATAGATGGTCCCTCAAGCCCAGATACATAAAAAATAGTACTTATTGCCCACTTATAAGAACTCACCCAGGTACTTTATGGCATATAGGAGGCATTCCACCATGTCTCGTTTCAGTATTCAGTCTTCCAGGGAAGTTGCTGAAGTGTGTTTATTGAAGACCTACTTTGGGTTCTTTCTCTGTTTTTTTGAAATAAGTGGTGTGGAATCTCATATTTCTAAAGTGATTGGTGGTCTTTAGTAGAGAAAACTGTGTGAGGCCTACTATTAAAACATTGCTGTAAGTGATTAAAATATTACAAAATAACTTTTTTGTTGTTGTTGTTAAATTCTTAAAATGCAGACATTTACAGAAATAATTGGTCTAATTTAGACAGTAAGCTGCTGCCCTCTTAAGTGGGAAGCAAGTGATATACAGCTGCAATCCAAGTTCAAAATGGAGACACAATCATCAATTCACAACAGCAGCTTTTGTTCAAGGAATAATCAGACCTGTTTTTATCAAAGCTGTACTGTATTGCTAGTCTGCAAAGTTGCGCTGTTTTCCCCTCTTCCAGATGATTTTGGAACTGCATGTGCTTTTTCAATCACTAAGCTGGACTTCTTTAATGCTTTGCTTAATGTGCCTCCAGATTCTTTTATTTATAGACTTCAGCATATTCAGACTGCAGCTGCTAAAATGCACACAAAAGAAAAAGCACATTTGTAACCTCTTAAGACTTTGTTCTGAGATGCCAGTGAAGTTCAGGATTTAGTATGAAATATTACCGGGTGACCTTTCAATGAGCACCACAAGAGAACACCTGTGTACATTGAAGATCTGTGGGGTTTTTTTTCATTGTTGAAAATTTCCAGTATTCTGCTTTCTGACAGAAATCTGGCCTTTGTGTATACCATGTGTTATCTTCAAGAAGTACTGGGGCAGAGGATTTAAGTAACACAGCATCTCGAATGAGCAGTTCTTCCAGAAAATGTGTTTTGTGCAAATAGGCTTTGTTAAATTTTGAAGGAAATTGTAACTACATTGTGATTTCTCTCTAAGTTGTCTTAGTCCTATCAGCATGGCCATGATTTACTCATTAACTGTTTTTCAGTGAAAATTGGTGGAAAGGATCCTTTGTAATTATGTAAAAACATAAATATTCAGTGTACATAGTGAAAAGTGAAATCTCTTAAAGCTGCAGCCTATGTTGCATGACTTTATAAGATGACAATGTAGTTGTTAACGGCATCATCTAGAATGAGCAAATGTGTTATAGTTCATTCATAAGACAAAAAATCAGAAGAATTATGTAAGTGAACATATAGCCAGAGTTCACATTTAGGCTGTAGGCATTGAACCCTGCTTATCTTCACTGGCTTGTGCCTAAGGAAGCTATTTTCTTAAGGAAAGAGACAATTCCTACAGAATCAGTCTTTGCTTCAAAGGTCTTCTGTAAGAGGGAGATGTAACAGTTCAGGTAAACAGGATGACTCTCCGGAGACCTTGGAAAGCAACTGGCTCCCCTTCAGTAGAGCTATGTGGGGATAAAGCACATGTTAGATTCCCTTTCAAAAAAAAAAAAAGACACTTTTTCAAAAATGTTCTGGTACCTCATGTATTCTTTAATTAAATTGTAAATGGGATTATTGCAAATGCATGTTTTCCTTCAATTCCATTTGAATTTCAGAATTTAGGTGAGGTTTTCTAGTTGTTGACATACCACTAATGATGGAAAAATATGAGACAATCTTGAAACACCACACAGGCAGTATTATTAATAAAAGCCATCTGTAGAGTCACATTCGAGATGTTCTTTCTTTACGTGTGCTCCAGGTAAGATGGCAGCAGCACAAAAGTATTATGTTCATTGCTGCTACTCCAGGTTTCATCTTCATTGAACAGGAAGAAATGGATAGCGACTGACAACATATCCTTGTTTGTGTTTTTTCTTTTTCTTCCTTCTTTACTGGGAGTCCTGTCTGTAGCTAGAGAAATAAAAACACTGGGAAGAACCAGTGCAAAGCACTTGATGTATTTTAGAAGACAGCTAGAGCCAGCCTGGTAAATGACCTGTACTTTGGCAGGTCAGGTGAAGTGTGACCAACCTAATGACTGCTGTCCTATGAATCATAGTGAACTGTAACAAACACTTCACACATACTTTCCTTATAAGAACTGGAAACCTCACCTAGATGTAAAAGCTCACAAGATTCCACATAGCTCCTGTTACCATCTGTGTTGTCTCGAGAACCGACACCAATAACATTAAATGTCTTTGCAACTTACAGTCCCAGGTTTCAAAAGGTAGATGACATCTGTCTTTTCCTCGAAGGATTTAGTGGTCAATAAAATTAGACAAAGAGGTGAAATGACTGAAGGTCAGCCAGCAGGTCAGTGTCAGAGCTGGGCAGAGAACCTCCTCCTTGCATCCCTGAGCCCGCTGACTCAGGCACTTTGTAGAGCTCTGTTATGGTGGTGCATTTAATCAGCTTTGCTCCATGTTATAATTCATTGTCTATGTTGTTATGGATATCTAAAGGGTAAGATTTTAACTCAGCAATCTGCTGTGTTGTTGAATTAGTTTTATGTTGTGTTAATTTCTTTGTCTCATGGCATTCATTGCCTGTGATAATTGATGCACAATATATAACCGACTTCTGTATTCATTTGGGTAACTGCATTTAATTGCCTGGTATAAAATAAGCGTACTAAGTACAATCTGCTATGACTACTATGACTGAGAAGTGCTCATTGGTATGGACTTAAGGGTGTTTATCTTCCTGACAACCTGTCTAAGAAAAGTCTAAACATCTCCTACAATCCACCATCCAAGGACTGGTGCTTGCATTGTGTTGGCAAAAAGAGAGATCACAAGAAGTTTTCCATGGAATTGCTCTACACTGTTTGGCATTAAAATTTTGTTATTCAAAAACTCTCAAGTTCGTGTTAACATCCCTGTCACTCCCTCCCCCACCTCAAGAACCAGCAGCACTCAGAAGACTTTGCATGCTTTCTCCTGTAAATCAGGATAATGGCTTTATTTGCTTTTGGAGTTACTCTCCTGGAGTAACTACTTCCATGCACAAATGTTTATATACACCAATTTTTTTACATGTATCTTCACGTCATTAATGCCCAGAGGAATACTAGTGAGTTATAAATCAAGAATGCTTTCTAAAGTTGTAATTTCAGAGAAATGGTGTTGATTAATGTCTGCTCAGGATCCATCTTTCCATAAGCTTACATTTTTCCTGACTGTTTAACCAGTGTTACAGCGTTTCCTTTTATTTTTAAGACAGCAAGAACCTTTACTAGTAGATTGTTTTTTCATCACATATAGCACTTTGTTTCTTATATGACCTACAGGGTGGGTTTATTTGTTTCTCTGGCTTGTTTTGTTTCCACTGTCATGAAGAGTGTAACAGTGTAGTGTCTGAGCTATGCAAAGAAACACTGAAATTTGCCCAAAGCTGATTTTACTTCAAGCATTAATAAAACCTCCCCCCATCTGAATTTGCAAAAGTTTTTAAACAAAAACTAGTGATTGAGTCCAAATCAGATGTGAAATCCCCGTGAGATTATTTTAGCCGCGTTGTGTTTCTCTATGTTAATGTAATTTGTGAGCTGACAGTACAAGGGATGCTTGCAATTAGTATTTTTCTAAAAGAGTACTAGTTTCTATGGGCTGTGTCCTTCAGGATGTAGCAGGAGTTCTGCCTACAGCTTGCTGCAAACTATTCAGTGTTCGTAGGTTCATTTATGCTTGCTATTCAACACTGTCCCACTGACAACATAGCCTGCAGCAGTTCTTGGTTAGATAGGACTAGTTCCACTTTAGGCTCCTCACCTGCTCTTTTGTGGTTTTCCCCCTGGTTCAGCCTGTACTGCGTTCAGTTCCTGCTGATAAAACAGTACGTTTGATGGCCACAGAGAAAACAAAGCTGCCTAGAGCCAGCGTGGGCTATAAGAGTATGTTTCACGCAAAGATTTCATGGCACACTGGGCAGAGCTGGTGGCATAGTACAACAGGAATTTCATCAGTTAACCCACCATCTCTGCTTTATTTCATATTCATGGTGTTTTGTTCTTCCTCCTCTGCAAAGGACTTTAACAAATACTTGTGGCTAATTCATGAATGTTTACCGAAATTTGAAGTATCTGAACGTGCTGGTAGAGCGCAAAACTGAAAAAAGTTACTTATTAATTCCCAGTAGGCTGAGGTGCATTTGTCTAACCCAGTGTCTGATTCTTTAAGGACGAGTTCTCATTTCTGGCAGAGCTGGCACAACTGTGGTGTGGGTTTTGGGGGAAGAGAGTGTAGAGTTCGGCAGCAGACCTCGTTACGTCACCCAGAGCATGCTTCACAAGCCAATAAAATGGAGAGAGGGTGGCAGAAAGAGTCTGATACCCACTTACTATACCTTATCCCAGTAGTCCATACCTGTCTGAGACACCTTGTCCCCAAAACCATGGGAGAGCACCTTCTTCCTCCCCAGTAGTTAGTGTGAGGCATTTATGGGAACAAGCAACTAGCACACAATAATATGTGAAGAGGCATTTCATCAGTATTGGTTTTCAGACCTGCCTTCCTACATCGAGGCAACAAGGCTGCCAGTCATGTGAAGAAGTGAATCACTCTTCATCTGGGTTGTTCAACATATATTTGTAAATCAGAATTGATTTTGGAATGATTCATAAAGAGTGAGGGGGGCTGTACTGTGCGAGAAATAACTTATTGACAAGGAATAATTCAGCCAGCTCTAACCTTGAAATCGATGTTTGCGGTCAGAAGTTTATGGTTTGGGTAGAAAGAGGTAAGTACAAGTTTAAGAAGCTGAACAGGAGACACCCAGTTTTTTAAAAACTCAACATAATTCTCATGTGGCTTGCCTTATGTTAGTCCCATTCCCTGGAGAGGACTTTCATTCAGGTATTTTTTGGTGTTTATAAATATTATTTAAAAGCTAATTTTATGGTAAAATTATTTTATGTTATGTATATTGAATAGTCGAGATCAAAAAAGGAATTGGAATTGCAAATTCAAATATTAAGAGTTGATAAATATTGACTTTTAAACAAACACACTGTAGATTTGAACAAAATGGCTTTTTAGGCTAGTATACGGATTATTTTAAAATTACAATATACTAAAAAATGTACAGCATTGTCTGATTCTGACTCTTTCTTTACTTTTACAGCTGTTGATGGGATCATATTCCTGTGAAGTGATCTGTACAGTGTCAGGGAACTGTAATATAAAGCTTCCTGGCTTGTACATTATGTGCATCACATGAAATAGAAAAACGTGGGAGATGCTAAGCTAAAATATAGTGTGAACATGTTAATTGTGCCTTTTCTAAAGAGGAGTTCTTAGGGTTTGCATGTTGAAAACCTCTGTTAAGGTCTTTCAAGTACTTTTTTAAAGACAGCACAAATATTTTAGGGCTGAACATGTCACTGATACACACCTGCACAGCATTATAGATGCCCCTGAAGACCTGGAAACGCTTGGAAGCACTTGGTCGGTTGTTGGCCACTAGTACCTGACTAGAGGTCAGGCATCATCCTCAGCTTTGTTAGGTTTTATTATTTTTCCTTGTCTCTGTGGGCTCCATTCTGTAAGTCATTGGGGGATAACTTTTTATTTTTCTCCTTTTACCTTAGAACAGGAGACTATTTCCTTGCAACATCAGTTAATTGTTAACAGTTAGAAAAAAATAAAAACCATATTCATCCCTTAAGATGTTCTTTTAGCTGATGCCTTCGTGCCAAGGAGGCTGTTTAGCTACTGATAAGACCTAATTTGTGAAGGGCTTTTCAGCAGTCTGACAGGTTCATACATGGCACTGTTTGTTCAGCAGGCAAGGATGAGCATTCGCTGAAATGACAATACAATGGCCAACAAGGAAGCTGGGGCTGGTGACACACCTGGAGTGGACAGGAGCTTCGAGTGGATTCCCAAAGCAGTCTTTTGTTTTGCAGCTATGTTCTGACTGCAGCACTTGATAGCTGACTTAGTCTTTTCTCTTTCAGAGCCTAATGAGCTGTGCATGGGCCCTGTGTTCGGTAACATCCCATTTCAAGATGCTGCTAATACAGTAGTTAATTTTCCTAGCTGAAGAAGTCTAACAGGAGCAAAAGGAACCGGGGAAAAGCAATGGCTGCTGGTAAATATCACAGGTCTGCAAAGGCCATAAGAAAAAAGCTGGAAAGAGCTGATTTCAGCTGTGACTGAGGAGGGAAGCACAAATGTGTGATCACACCTTGTTTTCGGAGGTTCAGTGTCAGGAAGGTACCATCCCGTAGGTATCTGACCCACTCTTCCTTCCCCGTTCCAGGAAAATCCATACCTGAGTTCACCTTATTTTGACCGTATTCAGGGTAATTGTGAACTGATTTGATTTGACCTCTTTTTAGTCACGAGCTGATGTATTCTTAAATCTTTTACACACACAAAAGCATTGCACCTGTGTTTGGTTCTCACAGATTTCTGACAAGCTGCAAGAGATTATATATCATTAAATTATATCAGAGGATTGCAAGATGATTCATTCAGGTTGGGAGGGGCCTCAGGAGGTCTCCAATCCAAACCCTGCTAAAAGCAAGACCAGCCGCAGGGTCAAGCTAGTTGCTTAGGACTTTTCCACGTTGAGTCTTGAAAGCTGCCAAGGGTGGTTACTGCATATCCTGTTCTAATGCTTGACTGACCTCCTAGTGAAAAAGTTTTCCATATAACCAGCCTGAACCACTCTTGTTTTATTTTATGTCTGTTGAATGTTTCCAATGTCTTTGTGTTTTGCTGTGGAATACCAACCACTATTATGAATAGTCTAAAAAGTGAATAATTTTTAAGAAACAAGACAAACACAAAATAGGCAATGATTGTAGTATCTCATTTTCACTGCAGGTTTTGGTTAGAACTTCTGGTGCATTTTCTATTCTTCCACTAAGAATATATTTCTTTTCTTGTAGCAGCTGATGGCTTGGGAAGTATAGCTATAGATACCACACAACTTAACATGTCAGTCACTGATCCAACAGCTTGGGCCACAGCTATGAATAACCTGGGGATGGTTCCAGTAGGATTAGCTGGACAACAGCTTGTGACAGGTAAGATTTTTCTTTTTTAAAGAGATTTCTTGTACACGTCCATTAATTCTTTAGGTCATTTGAAAAATAGCTGGAATCATTTCCAAGGATATTATGTTTTTATATTCTGAAAACATCACCCATGATTAATATTGCATACTGTGTATTAGTCTCTTCATGTAGTAGGTATATGATCTGTATTATATTTTAACCTTGTGGAAAAGCCAAAACTTTTTGGGGAATTAAACAGCTAAACCAGTAATCCTTATGCTGGGTCAAGACCAGGAGGCAGGTTATATAAGAGAAACATTTCTTTGCATTTGAGTGTTCAAGCAGGATGTCTTGGGGTTCTGCCAGGGAGTACCGTGGGCTGGGAACTTTTGACTGGAGAGAGATTTTGAATCTATGTGAATCGGACAGAAAACCATGAAGCCCATTCAAATCATATGCTCAGCTGGTATTAGTGCAGTGAAACTTTCCTATCGGGTGTGTGCTTATTTACTTTCTACCTGACTCCATAAATTGAATTTCAAGACATTCTTTGTTTGATTTTATTTCACTTCCTAAACGTAGTTTGAGAGACTGTTGCAGGGGATTGCTTATTCTAACAAGAATGAAAATAATATTTTTCAACTAGCAATGTTTCACAGACAAGCCTGAACATATCAGACTTCATTTTCAACAGTAGAGGCACAATTAGTTGGGATTAATAAAACTTCGTTGTTCCTGTGAGGTAGAAAAAAAAAATAATTATATAGGTGGGTGCCTATAGACACAAAAGACATGCCAGGCATATGACAAATCCCCTCTGGAAGCTGCATTGCCACTTCAGCTTAAGAAGAATTGTGCAGTGTCTGTATCAGAGCAACAGCCTGTCATGTCTGTGCCCATCCATGTAGACGTGGATGTGGTGAGCCAGGTCGTGATGCAAATCACTCTGCCTGCCTCAACCAGGGATGCATGATGCTTAATTTTGGCCAAATATGTCCCCTTCCGAGACTGGAAACCAAGTGGATTTGTGCCAGTTCTCAGCTGATGGCCTGGCTCTGAATTACCTGTTTTACAGGCGGGTAAACTAAGCTGCAAGAAAGCTGATTTATAATGAATCAGTCTCAAGCAGAGAGCTTAGCTGGTGGAGGCCATGAACTGCTTCTCAGTTTCTGGCTTTAATCCTGTGCTCCCAATTAAAAGCAAAGCCACCCTCTCCTGAGGAGTCAGTTCTCTTCAATGTTTTCATCAATGACCTGCATGCAGGGGTTGAGTTCACACCAAGTTTGCTGATGATACTAAATTAGGATGAGCTGTTGCTTCCCTCAAGGGAAAAGAGGCCAGATTTGGAGATCCTGATATATTAGCGGATTAGGCAATCACCAACGTTTAAGTGGGACAGGTGCTGGATTCTGCACATTGGACAGTGTAACCCTGGATGTATGTGTGGATTGGAGGATAAGAGGCTGCAGTGCAGACCTCCAGAAAGGGTTCTGGGATTTTTGCTTGGTGGGAGTCTAAGTAAGAGACAATTATGTGCCCTGGCAGCCAAAGGGCCAACCTGAGGTGCATTAACGTAGCTAACTGGTCAAAAGAAATGATTGTCCCACTTTATTCAGCACTGGTGCAGCCTCACCTTGATTGGTCTGTGCAGTTTGGGGCTCCACAATGTAAGAAGGATATAAAAATATTAGAGGGTGTCCAAAGGAAGGCAACAAAGATGGTTAAGGACTAGAGGGAAAGGCTCAAGAGACGCAGCTCAGGATACTAGGTTTGTTCAGTTTAGAGAAGAGAAGGCTGAGGAGAGACCTCACTGCTGTGTACAACTTCTTCATGACGGGCAGTGGAGAGGGCGGTGCTGATTTCTTCACTCCAGTGTCAGGACACAAGGGAATGACCTAAAGCTGCATCAGTGAATGTTCAGACTGGTTATTAGGAGAAAGTTCTTCACTGTGAGGGTGGTGAATCACTGGAACAGTCTCCCCAGGAAACTGGTCATGCTCTGAAGCTTGTTGGT
Source organism: Dromococcyx pavoninus (assembly GCA_033558185.1). Lineage (NCBI taxonomy): Eukaryota > Metazoa > Chordata > Aves > Cuculiformes > Neomorphidae > Dromococcyx > Dromococcyx pavoninus. The sequence goes on from JAUMJL010000023.1 coordinate 2,483,324, forward strand.
GTTCAAGAGCATTTGGCTTTTCGATATATATTGTGTCTTGTCCTGTGTGGAGTCAGGATGTGGAGTCTGTGATCCCTTCCAACTCACAACGTTTTATGGTTCTACTTGCTGGTAGGGAAACAGCTTTTTCTGTTTTTCTGGTGGTGCTTTGCCTGCAGGTGCTGTGCTCAACCTGGATGCAATTATCTCCAAACCTGAAAATAGTCACATGTCAAAATCAGCTTCTTTCGTTTATAAGCATCTAGGTTGCAATATCCTGTGGAGATTTGCCCGCCTTTTTGTCTTCCCCTCTTCCTTTGTCTCTTCAGTTTCAGTGTAAATTGTGTCCTCAGGTGTGCTACGTAATCCCTACGTGGCAGCCTCATCTCATGCGCAATGCCTTTCCCTGCATGGGAGGATCTCCAGGACTTTATTTCATTGCCAGCTCCCTACTGTAATTGCCATAATTATGTGTATCACGTATTGTAGGAGTGTTGTACAGGTCAGTTGGTATTTGTTCAGCATTTTCAATGGATGAAAGGTGCCATGAGAAATAAATATTAATTACTCAAGTGCTGCCTGATTTTTCTCTGGGTGCAGATTAACTTCTTTTCTTGCATTTTGCTTTCCTTTGTTTGAGACTTCTCTTGTATTTTCAAGGTAAATAGGTGCTTTGACATTTCGTTATATTTCCTTATGATCCTTATGTGTCAAAGTTTTTGGCACATTTTCTTCATGGCAAATCCATAATGGGAACCCCACAATTTACCGTGAAAAGACTTAAAGACTGATTTGCTGTATTATATTTACTGTATCTGCATTCAGTGAGAGTTCACATTGCCTTGTTTGACCAAATATCTAACTAATTCTTACCCCTTTCTGACTTTTTACTTTTTTTACTATTAATCCTATTATTAATACTATTAGTAATGCTATTAATACTGTTAATATTAATGAGCTCCTCTTTGTCAGCAGTCGTATATTGCTTTTGCTAGTCATCTGTGACATTTCTCAGAGATGAAAATGACATAGCCATGTCCTAGTGCTAACTTTTTGTCTGTTGTTAAAAATTCTCTTTTTTTTCCTGCTTTGATGACAGCTAGGAAAGCAGCAAGTACTTTAGATTAATCTTGGAAAGAGTGTGATCTTTCCTGGATACCTTTACATAACCTTGGTGTATAGTACTTATCTATATCCTGGCATATCTCTTAGTTCTCTGATCTTTCAGTTTCTAAAGGACTTATCCATTCACAGCCTTTCCTTCCCCAAACTAACTGTTATCTAATTCCTAAATTGCAGGACAGTTTTGTTCGTGTACGTATGTAGCCAATGTGATCTACTAAGTCTTTTTAAAGGTTTTTGATGATGTGGGGCTGGGTTTTTTTCTCTCTCAGCTGCGCCTAACATTGTTGCTGTCTAACATGCCTGGACGTCTGCCTTGTAACAGAATTAAGCTCCCCACTTTGCAATCTGTGAAGCTCTTGCCTAGCCTGAAAGTTTGTTAAAATGATGACTAAAGCTTCTGCAGCATCTGGCCAATGCTTTTTTCACAGCCTGGGAGGTAGGCTGTCTGATCTTGGTAACCAATCACTTCTAAGTACTGCTAACCTTTTAATACCAGTTTAGATGTTATCTGCACTCTATTTAATTTCTTATCTCCCAGTGCTGTAAAATTCGATTTTTGATCTGGGCAAATGTCAGAGCCTCTCCTTTGTAAAGATGGATTCTTGTTAACAGTTGTGTAATATCTCTTCTGTTTCTACATCTATTTTCATGACACTTACTGTTAATTAGAAAGCTTACCTTTTTCCATAATATTTGGTACTGCATAACATATTCCCCGTATATGAATTTATACATAATTCATACAATTAACTGTAATTTAATAATGCATTAGTTAAATGTTAAAGACTGATGTTGAATGGTTTTTGCTAAAAAGTCCTTTCATTCTAAACTTAACATCTCAGCAGGTTATAATTTTCAAAAAAATGCCTTTTGGGCTGAAATTTCTCACAGTTGGTTTTAGCCCATATGAAAAAATAATCTGGAAAGGTTGGAAAAAATCTGCTAAACTACTTTTGAATTATCCAGGCCTTACAAATGCCATTTTCTGTGCTTCGAGGCTTTGAGAAAAATGGTTTAAGTAAGAGGGGAAGGATAGTTTGTACTCCACCTCTTTGAGATCTGAATCCTTTTTGTGCACTCAGCAACCCTGATTCAAGCACTTCTTTTGAGTACCTTCAAGTCTGCAATTTTGTTACATTTTAGGACTAGCAGAAAAACTCAGTGAACTCAGGCCACCTGAGAATGTTGGGGTTTTTTTTTTTTTACTTTTGCATTGGTTCGTATTAAAGGCAGCTTTGACATTGCTGCATTTAGTGTTCTTATGCTTTTATTTGTTTCAGGAAATGGCATCAGGTCACTTGTTTTCTAAAGGAAGACATCCTGCCAGGGAAATGATTTACTTCTATGATTCAGTTTGATTCCCCTTTCACTAATGAGCCATTGCCCTGAAAAACACAAAGCAATTTTGAGATGCTTTCCTCCAGAATGACTTAGATGACCTAAATATTTGCTAATAAGAAATGGTGTCTATTAAAAAGTTCCCCAGTACAAATGAACATAAAGAAAAATACATAAGGGGTAATTCTTTTAGACTTAGTTATGCTCATGCCCTACACTGCATATTTGTACTTTTGCAGAGACAAAATCATAAACCACAAGGGAAGACATCAGAGATGAAAGTTGCATCTGCCTAGAATTCAAGAGTATGCCTGAAAACTGATGCCTTCTACTTCTTTACAGGATAATAAAGACACATTTCTCTACATGAGTCTATGCATCAGCCTCAAGATATTAAAGTTTTCAGTGGCCACCAGTCTTGTTTTTACTGAAGTTAGACTTTGACCACTTGTACAAAATCCTAGTAAAATCAGAGACTAGGAAGTTTTGAAGCATAACATCTTGTTTACCAAAAGGTGTAGAAAAAGCATACACAATTTTTGTGGTCTCAGGCCTGTGCTTTTTAGATGTTAGAGGCTGTGAAATATTAGCCACTTACATCAACCTTTTTGTTTTTCCATTTGTCTTTGCTTTCCCCACACACTTATCTTTTGACCTGATTTCAGCAGAATATAGGAGCTGTCAGTTCCGATCAGGTCGCTTCACTCAGGATTGTGCTTTTGACAGTGTTGAGCATCAGATACTTCACAGAGAGAGATAGATAAGGCAAATCAGAGCTGAAGTGCTTTTTCTTCTGATGGCTCTCTTCTTGATCATTAATATATAGAGCAGAGTTCCCCAAACTAGAGGTTATATTTCCAAATCAATTCATAACTCAGCGAAACTTCACATGTGGGAGCAGTCCCTATGATAGTAGGCGTTGCAAACCTGAAACTGCAACCCCAGATTTAATTTTTGATAACAGAAAAAAATGGGAAATTTTGATCTAGAGATTCCTAAGTTGCAAGACACCAGGTTAAATATCCCTCCCAGAATTTTATTAGCTCAAGACCTTAAGTCTTTAGAGAGAGAATATTCAGACTCTCTTTTTTGTCAGAATAAGGTTGTAACTAAAGGCATCGCTATATTCAGATTCCAATTAGTCTCAAGCATTCTTCCTTCTCCTACTTATTCCAGTATCTCCAGAGGTTACTGGTTTCTATGCAGAGGAGAAGACCTAAGGATTATTTGAGAAAAATCAAGGGTGGACTGAGACTTAAGAATTCCCTCTCCAGCCTGCCTCAGCTATGGAAAAGTCCTTTAAACTTCACTTTCTCTCTACCGTAAAGTAGATGAAGTGTACCCGGTGAATTATTGTCGACTGCATATCATTGTAAGCTGACTAAATTGTAAATATATCCCTCATTGTTGTGGTTGTGTATTATTTTTGTAATGTTAATGAAGAAAAATCAATTAAAGTAGGAAATCAAGGTATATTTGATTATATTCAGCAGTTCCCCGAAGAAAGACTGTACATTAAGAAGTAATCTGGCCAGAAGACTCTGCCAGCTCTCACATGTATACTTCTCCTGTGGCCTCTCCATTACTGGAGGCTTGGAGCCGCTGATAGCCATCTGGCAGTCTCATTTTGTTTTACCCATGCTTTCCCTTTGCTTCCTTTTTCTACAGATCATTGCTTAGCCACTGAACCAATGAGCACATAACTTGAATTTTGCAAGATGTGCCTAACAAAACACAGCTTACTTTTCTGTAATTAATACTGAGCTCCTGTTAACTTAGTACAGGGTCTGTCCACAAAAGTTTTAAAGTCAGCCACTTGTACTGTGACCTGAAGGTAATGACTTTTTTTAGGAAAAAAATGCTCGAGCATCTATCATTTGTCACTAAAGTTTAGAATCATAGAATAAAATCATAGAATGGTTAAGACTGGAAAAACCCTCTAAGATCACCGAGACCAACCATCAGCCCAACACCACTGTGCCTACTAAACCGTGTCCTGAAGTGCCACGTCTGTAGCATGCTCCAGATGTTAGCTCTGAAGTGCACAGACAACTAGTGAAGGTGCTCCATGCACTCTTGCTCCCCTGCAAGCTGCAGAACACAAGGGAGTGCTGGAAGAGGTCAGCAGCCCGGTGGTGTGATAGTGTACAGCATGTTTACCTTTGCTCTGAATGCTGTACTGGTTTGACGTCTGACAGTAAAAGAAGATGTAAAAAATTTTTGTAAAATCTACAATTTTCCAGTTATGAGGTAGCTTCAGAAGGCATCTTTTCAACTATTATGGCTTATCAACCTGTGTTTCATGAACAAGCCAAGCCAGCCTATGGAGCAAGAGAAATGTAGTAAGGCATACTCTGAAGAAAATCCTATAATTTTCTGATTTTGTTCTAGTTCCTTCCTACTTTATTTTTATTGTCTTCACTACAGAAGCATTGCATTTTAGTTAAGAGGAAAAGATTTACTGTTTAAATTATCCAAATGACCAATCAGAATAATTAAAGAGGTGTGAAGCATAATCTAAGTATTAGAGTTCAGCTTGTACCCAGATAAAATATGTATTTTTATTCTCAAGACACAGGAGAGCAGCAAGAGTGAAATAGAATAGGTGCTATGGGAATCCCAATATGCAGAGCCACTGGGAACATCTCTAAAGAAGTATTATGTATTACTGTAACAAGAAGGGTTTTTTTTCATTGACCTGAAAAGCGCCTGCAGAGTTAATCACACTTTCTATCATGTGAGTATTACTCAAGGAGACTTCACACCAGGGGACATTAAAGTGCTAGGAACAAACGCAGTCAGGTTACCACAGAAAAAGGAGAGAGATATTCAACGGCCACTGGAAATGTGGCAGAAACTCTAAGTGCCTTTGACACACTATTCAGGGTTAAGTGTGCCTCTTAGGTCATTCAAGTACCTCCTCTATATTAGACCTTAATTGAAGCCAGGGATGAAGATAATGATTAAAATCTGCTCGGTGCTTAGAGGTAAATAGTGCTTTTTAATATGATATGAGAAGTCGAATGTCCTAAATAAACCAGATATAGAGGTGAGCAGAAGTACATAAAGGGAAATTAGTAGATGCAAAGCTTATGTTGTATGTGGGGTGAGAGTTTTTTGTGGAATATGGCATCTCTCTCTCTGTTGTTATACTTTTGTCCAGGCCAGTCAAGAGGTAAGGAAAACAGACTGATTACTGTTTGGCTTAACTCCTCTCAGCTGTCTCAAAATACTGGAATAAATTTATGATGCAAGCCATATTGTTTAGATGTTTTGGCATTTTGGTTTTTTTTGGATTTTTTTTTAATTCCTAGCTGTTGTTAATTATACTACCAAAGATCTGTTTGACATATTTTTACTTGAAGTTATGGTAAAGACACATAAGGAAATATTTTATTTTTGCAGAAGTTTTCCCTGTCTCTTATCTCACTTTGGAAAGCCTCTATTCCTACTATTTTCCATGTATTTATTTATTTTAGACAAGAAAAACCATCATTAATATGACCAACCCACTGGATAAAGCAAACCAAGAGGCTGTTGGGAACCATTTGCTACTGACTATTGACTGGAGCAGAGCTTAATTACTTCACTTTTCCTTGGCTGACATGGGGAATCCAATGTAACCCCTGTGTGGTGTACAGTTTGCTCACGGAGAAATTGAGTTATTGTGGATAGAAAGCAACAGAAAAAGCAATCTGACCATTTTAACTAGCCAAAGATGAGGTATGAGCCCCAGGTTATGTATTTATGTGGGGGAAAAAAAGCTTTTTTAGTGGCAGACTGTTTGAAGGTGGTCTGCTGAGCATAGTTATGGTGACTGGGTGGCAAGGTGAAGGCAATGTTGAAGGACTTTAGCCAAATCTGTCTACAGGTGATGGGCATTGGTGTCCAAAGAGGACTGTTAACTCAGTCAATGCAGAGCAGTCTCAGGAAAGCGCAGTGATCAGGGTGGCACAGATGGCACCACCTGGGAAAGCTGCCGAGCAAGTCTTCCTTGGTAGGGCAAGTCTTGGATATGAATGAATCACCACACATTCATCCCAAATTGAGGGCTGTAAAATCTTTTGATCTTCCCTAGTCTGGCTCGCTCTTTGCCTCCATGGGCTAGGTTGGTGGTTAGAGCTTGGGCCCTGGAGAGAAAGCAAGAGGAGCTTGCTTTCTACATTTTCTTTTCTTTATGCCGTCTCTGTTTCAAATGCATGAGAATTAGGTCTCACAAAGTATGTTAAGGTACACAACCACTTTGCTGCAGGATTCTGTCTGTAAAGTATCAGCAGAGGTAATCAATGTGGAAAAATTTCTTTTGAGGTCAGTATTGAAGAAGAAAGTTGGGCTTCAGTGAGCCTAATCCTTGGGCATGTAGGGAGCTTGTAGCATAATAGTTTGCAAATGTTGACTTTGTTCGGATAAATAGTGAATTTACTGCCCCTTCCCATGCTCCAGTGGTGACAAATTATATGTGTGGTGTCACCGGCTCTGAGTAATATCTCTGTAATGGGATAGAGCTGATCACCAGGATGGTTCTGTTAGTGGATGTGGACGTGAAAGATAATAAAACTTAATACATACAATATGCTCTAATACTCTGCTATATGTATTTAGATTGTGTTCTGCCCCAAAATTAAAGGTACTCTGGTACTGTGTCTTCAGAAACTTAATCGGTCTGTTCTTTTAACAAAGACAACTTTATCTGCCTCTCCTGTATGTGCACATTTCTTATTCAGATTTTTTTTTTCTTAAAAAACAATTAGAATCATAGACTCAATAGAATTGTTTGAGTCAGAAGGGACCTTAAAGATCATCTAGTTACTGCCCTCCTGCCATGGTCAGGGACACCGCTCACCAGACCAGGCTGCTGAAGACCCCATCCAACCTGGCCTTGAACACTCCCAGGGTGGGGGCAGCCACAACTTCCCTGGGCCAACCTGTGCCAGTGCCTCACCACCCTCAGAGTGAAGAATTTCTTCCTAATGTCTAACCTTCCTTCAGTGTGTCAACTGCAACAAACACCTTGGTGTCATTGGCAAACTTGTGAGGGTGCCCTCATTCCTGCTGTCCATGTCTCTGATAAAGGTGTTAGTTGGCACCAGTCCCCATATCAATTGTCTTGACCGTAGCTGATTTTCCTCTCCAAATAATCTCCTCCTTCTGACCACAATGCCTACATTATTTAGTAATTATCTGTTTTTTCTATTCAGGAAAAGCTCAGAGATAGAGAGCTCCAGTAAGTTAAACACCACCTGACACTTAAGAGTCAGTCTTGGCCAAAATTGCACATGATTTGTTTTCTTTCAGCTAGATAAACCAGGTAGGTAGGGGACTGCATAGAAACAATGGGATAATACTGATTGGCATGAGAAGCTGCAGTGATTATGGAGCTGCCTGCCTATTGTGTAGCTTTTTATATAAGTATCTTGGCACAGCAGTAATACGTCGGTAAGTGAAAAAGTGGTTTTACTCCTTTTATCTGATACTCTGGGTCGGGCAGTGAGAAAGAGGCAAACTCTATTGCACATATTAGAGACAGACAGACAATTCCTACCTGCTCTTTAACTGTGGTGCTGTGACTTTTAGAGAAGGTTGGAAAATAAGAAGTGTGAGAACAGGAAAGAGCTTTGCTAGCATTTAGAGGAGACTGCACTGTGGGAGGACATGCAGATGTGCTTATTGTCACCTTTTTTGTAATGATCTCGCAGCACAAAATTTATTTCAGAAGAGAGATGTCCAGACTGCGGTGGACAGAGAGAGCAAGTTTCATGCTTCTTCAGCTCCTCTTCTTCTCTTTGATACGACTGTATTAAAGATGGTTCATTTCACTAGAAATAAATGTGGAATATTATAATGAACTGCGGTGTTGAGGATTTACCCAGTTTTGAGCTGCATCTGTCAAATCGATTTAACCCTTGTATTGGAAAGCCTCTGTTCCGGAATTCAGTGTATACTTGGACTTACATGACTGAGCCCTTTCCAGGAATAATCATTGAAACCTTCTTTTCTGGGTCCTTTTGATAACAATTTTGACCCTTCAAGCATGCTCCATAGAGATATTCTTAAGATATTGCAGAATCTCCTACAAATTTATCTACTGGAATACCCAGTGCCATAAATAAATTAAATATTCCTTAAAAATTACAATAATCTCTCCAAAATCAAAAGAATAGGAAAGAAAAAAAGTGAACAGATTTTATTTTCTTTTAATTCTCTGATATTTAGTGCGTTTATACCCAAACATAGTGCTGATGTTCTTTAGCATGTCATAATAGATGTCATAGTGTCCATTTTTTCTGTGCTGTCACTTAGTACTTTTGTAACCCCCTAGGGTGTTAGAGAAGGTTGTGAGAGGAGAGAGCTCGGATGGTGCACCTGGTTTAAAGGGCTGTGTGCAGGCAACAGGGAATGGGAGTCTGCAGCTGAGCAGCTCCAAGGATAGCTGATTTAAGAAATTACTTATTATAAATATTATGGGGTCCCTTCACGTTATTAGCCAGAATTCAGTATATGAAAAAATCACGAGTACCAGTTCATTCTTGCTATTCACCAGCCTGTGTAAAGTAAAATACCTCTTCCTGTTCTTCCTACATATATTGCCTTTTAACTTTGTGTCCTTTTGTTCAGGTCTGTCTAATTACATCACGTAGAAAACCAAGCTTGATTTTATAATAAACCATAGCTGGTTCAGGCTTGTCATGACTGATTTATCGACTCTGAGACTAAGGACTTTCAGCCACAATTCCACGTGTTAATTCTGAGCTTTAAAATCTAAATGTAGTTTGTAACGTGTCCTACGTTTTACCTTCAAAAAGGGCAAACAACCTGCATCTCTGTTGTTTTGTTGTTGTTGTTGTCCTAGTGGAATTTAAGCTGAAATGAGGATGAAATTAACCCAAATCATCCAGTTTTGCAGAAAAAATCTTGCATATAATCATCATGACAAAGATTTGCTTCTTGAAGACAAAGTAGGCTATTATATATGAATGGAAGTTTCTAATAGTGGATCTCAAAAGGAAACACATCTCCATGAAGTATCCCAGCATTTCCTTGTAACAAATGGCTTCAGCATGGTCTGATGAGGTGGCATGTGCCTCTACATGTGTGCATGCCTTAGAAATCTAAAGGTGCGGTGCTAAGAAAACGTAATTATGATAACTAATGACTTGTATACACCACTTGGTGTCCCATAGGGACTGCCTCTCTTCCAGTGTTTTACCTCAGTGGTTGAACTCACTGGGGACATGAGAGCTAACCATCATTCCAACTATTCATCCAGGGAATTGAGGCCTCAGGTTCTCAGTGGAGGGCTTTTTCTATGCAGCTCCTTTAACAGCCAGTTGTGTTCCTACCTCCTTTTCCCACTGATCTCTAGTTTTCCATAAACAAAGCGTTCATATAGATTTGAATGTGAACTCTCTAATTCAATATCTACTAATGGGCATTAAGGTCTATTAGCTACCTCAAATGAATAGTAACTGAAGGATTCAATTACTCTAAGAACTGTGTAACAGAAACGTTTTCACACATCTGCATATTCTAGCCACGGTTACTGTATACTGTAATTCTCCCTTCTTATTGCTAGCAGACATCAGCTTGTGGATCTAGTGATATTTTCTCAGTGTTTTCTTGCTAGAATTCAAACACAGTTTGGGTTTTCACACATTTCCTGGGTTGTTTGCCTTATCCTAGCTCAATTATTTCACTTTTTCCAATGCAGAATGGCATCTGGCCTCTGTGGAGCACGCTCAGTGAGAGCCACATCACATTAGACTTGAATACATGACCTGTTATTTGTTGTGCTTTGAAGATTTATTCTATCGGTAGCCTTGAGATACTGTATTTAATGCCTCATCCACATATGTATATAGTAAGCATGAACTAAAGAAGTCCTCCAGAGGACTTTTTCTGTTGCTTACCATGCTTTTATCATCAAAAGTTGACAACCTTGACAACCTGTCATAGTTTTCTCTTATGGTTGTGTTACAGACTGAAAATATCAGGAAATTCCATGGCTGCGTATAAATGGAGTTTACAGGTTTGCAAGTTCTGCCAGCTCTGCAAACTCATTTGGGGATTTAAAGGGTTCCTGTGTCACTACAATACAGTAGTAAAATGTTGCTGGCCAAATATTGTGGTTGGAGCCATGATTGTCCCCCCTGGAGTTTCAGAGGGGGGAACAAGAGGAGAGAGCCTCCCCATTAATAATATAGATCAGAATAGGACCCAATTTCCCTCTTCCAGTCATGCAAGTCTGCAAAGCCAGCAGGAATAAGAGATGGTAATTTTTTTTCCTTGTGTTGGTAGAATAAAAAAAAATGAATTTGACCATAGAAGACCAACCTTCATCTGTCTCTAGATTAGAAAAATAAAGAAAACAAACAAACAAAAGAAGTCTTTTCCATCACGTATAATTAACCCCTTCCTTTAATGCCTAGGCCCACTCGCAACCTGTGCTGTCTTGACCTCAGGGACTGTGTGTTGATAATAAATCAAGCTTTATGAGAGGAAAGGGAAGGAGAAGAGGCAGGGTCACAGTGAGCTCTTCCAATATACACTTGTTCACAGAGCAAGAAGAGGGTGCTGTACAGGACATGTCACATAAGGCAAAGTAAAAGCTTTGAGTAAAAAGCTTCTTACACCAACTTGTGTAGCTGGAAAAAATTGTGCAAGCCCTCTGATGGTCTGAGGCAATCAGGAGACTATAATTTTAATTACAGCAGACAGTAAAAAAGGTGAATTCAAAGGAAGGAGTAGTTTTGCAGCACATTATAATTTTCCTTCCTTTATTAATCTTTTGCTCTGCCAAGCTTGCCTATCTATTCCTTATAGAATAACCGCTGTGTTGCCACTTCCTTTTTAATATTCCCTTCTCTTTTACAGGTGTCAATCAGCTTTTTTTGTCTACACGACTTAACATCTCTAATTAAATTCAAAGTATGTGCTCCCTATCTGTATTTAGCGTGGTTGTTCGATGCTGCTACTGTGACCTGAACATGGGCTTCTGTTTTTTTCTGGCTATATTGGCCTGTAAACCGTGTCTTGCTATGACTTTAGACCATAAAGCGACAGCAATACTATTACAAGTGTGTGACATTATTCTTAAAGTAGCCCTCCAAATCCAGGCCTACAGGATAGTGGTTGATTTATGACTGTAAAGAACAGATCTTTTTATAAGAGGGGCAGTCTTCTTCTAAGGGCAGAACAACAATTTCAGCTAGTTTTTATACACAGGAGACTTCTTTATTTCTTTATTCTTGTTCTACGCCTCAGTCATTAATCTCACCTTGGGAAACTTGTCAAATACTTTTGGAAATTTAAACAAATATGCTGCTTCCATATTTATTTTTCTTATCATTTATAGCCACAATGTCTTAAAAAAAGCTCCATCTTTTCTTCCTGTGCTCCCAATCTCCTAAATCCTTTTTACCTCATTGAAAATGGGCTACCATTCCATTTGTCTGACACATTTTTCATTTTGTCCATTTTGCTACAGTTTTCTAGTCAGCAGCTTTTGTGAAGTTCTCGTATTGAAACATGAAAGTTTTTCATGATTAAACTCTTCAATGTTTTAAGCATGTCTGAAAATCCCATGCTTGTCAGTAAATGTCTTGGCTGTTGTCTGTATGCATGGCCACTCAGGAATGTAACAGACTTTTTCTAAAGTAACCAAACAAGACTGTTCTAAGTTATTTCTCTATTTCACAGTAAGTTTTCCACCAATACTGAGTTCAAAATTTAATTTCTTTTTGTTGCTGTTGATTTAATGAAGTGCCTCAGTAATTTCCCAGTAGTTTTTTATAGCAAGGAATTATGTACAAGGTTCTGCTTCCCTGTTGCTGGATGTGCTTCAGAACTGCCAAAGAAGGGAGTGTGGTGACAATAGATTTCTGTCATGGCTTCTGGAAAGAGACAGCAATCTTCTTTGGGAGATGTGGAGATTGCTGTGAGTGGGCTAAAACACTCTGCACAGTCTTCCACCTTTTCCATGGGCCATGTGAAGATGTGAGAAGGCTTCTGTCTGAGGTGCTGTGGTTAGAAGTTTTGGTGTCAGTGATACGAATATCTCTGAATGCACAGTGAAGTCCCAGATTGGTGTTATCTTCATTTCCTCTGAAAGCAAACTTCTGCAATAAAGCTGCTGCTTTTTTTCTCAGTGAACAAAGAAATACCTCACAAAATAACTCATCATTCCCTAATATTAGATTAGACCCAGGATGAAAGTATGCATTTACTTCAGAACTAAAATTGAATTACAGAAAGTGTTCCTGGATTATGTCATCTCAGAGTTGTCAGAGTGCCACAAAACGGGAAGAAGGAGAGAAAAAAATAGATTTTCTTAGGCTCAGTCTTGCTTTGTAGATTTTAGATGATATCAGCCTTTGAATTAACAATGTTGCTGTGGCATTTAGGCCCTTGCAGGCTGTTATGTTCCTATTTAACTGCAGAAACTGTGCTAAGAAACAGATGGAAGTGGGCAGAGGACGGGTGAGGTTCCTGTCTCCCAGGAGCTCCTGCTGGACCTCTGTGATAAAGCTAGAGGGAACAGTTACGGGAGTGTGGGAGAAAGCTGGGCTGCTGAATCCAGGCCACGATGGTTGCTGAGAAGTTGTCAGGGGGGTGCATGAGCTTATTTTGAAGGGCTGTCATGAGAAACAAGCTTGCATTTTCATGTGCAGCTTATAGGGAAAGCAACTTTCAGGTTCTAAACCTGATATTTTGTGTATTTTGTTAATTAAGAAGTTGTGGATGATTACACATTACGTGTTAGCAGTGCTGTAGAATGAATATTTTGTGTGCAGGGATAAGCTGAACGTGACTTTAAATGTACACTCTGATGCCATTTCTCCACTAATTACATTTACAATTTAGAGCTATCTATAAGTAGAAGAGCTTACTATGCTGATCTTCCCTGACAGAAAAACTTTTCAAATCACCTTCTCAGCCAGATGTTCATAAACAAGGATTTGACAGTTTGTCCATAAATCAAGTAAGGCATTTCATCATTGTTCTCCTAGGTGGCTCTTGCATTTAAGCCTGTTTAGCTAAACACATATATTTACTTAAGATGAACTGTAAAAATAACATCTGGAGATCTTTTCTCTGAAAGAAAATGCCAAAGGGTCTTACACAAGAATCAAGTATGTTTTATAAACCGTGTCTGAGTTTTTTGAATTTGAGCTGAATAAACGTGCTCTCAGCTTTTAAGAGGATCAAGGGCCAGTATTATTTCAATGCTCTTTTTACTTGCAAGGCGCTCTGCAGGGAATGTGCTCTCACCAAAGCATTCTTACTTTTCTCATTTCATAATGAGTTTCTGTTTTCATCTTTGCCACGTGGGACCCTGGCACAGTCCTGCTAGTAGCAGTAGAATCACACTGGTGGAACTAGATGCAAAGCTCAGTCCAAAATATTTATTTTAGAATATTCTTCTCTACAGTAGCCTGCATTCAAAGGGGAATGTTAAAGAAGGAGCTGCTGGGTGTTTTACGTTTTAGTCTTTTGCATACAAGCAGTCACCTCTCTTTTATCTCTCTTTTTCCTTTTCAAGGTAGATGAGATTTTTTTCTTTCTATCCTGAAGAGGCTTCCCCTCCTTTTCTCTTAGAAAATCATGCTAATAAGCTGTGGTTTGCTCACCTTCCAATTCAGTGTTACTGAATTGCATTTTAGCTTTGCTGGGTATCAGTTTAGTTGCTTTGCTTTTTCTTATTCAGTTCACAACAGGAAGGAGAATTCTGCTGAAATTTAACAAGCCCTAGGGAAAAAGATTCAGACAAGTGCAGTCAGTTTTATAAAGTGGCAGATAAAGTGGGAAAGGTTTTGCATTACTTCTGCCACGTTGATTTTTTTTTTGATGGATGGGCTATATTTCATCTGTGATTCAGAATGATGTTGATTCATGTTTGGAAGAGAACCGTGACCATGGCTGTTCATGATAACATAAAACCTATAATCTGAAAATGCTGGAAAAAGTGACTACAAAAATAATACACATTAATTCCTGGCCCAGGACCATAGTTATTTTGTGATTTAGTTCTCAGGAACACAACCAGCTTCATAATGTGAGACTCGCATTTAATCTGAGAAACCTGACTGTTTTGAGAATTATACAAGGTGGCATGGAGCAGTTTAATACTTACGTGACAACGAAACATAAAGATCCTGGACATAATTCTATCTGAAGTAGTATACCTTCCTGTGAAGCTCAGATGAGTGCATTCTTGATTTAAATATGTAGAACTATAGGGCACGATTTGAAACATAAATATTCTCAGTGCTGGAACCCAGAAACCAAGGGAGCCAGTCAGAAACCTCTTCAAACTACAAATTTATCAATTGAGTTTAAAGTACTTATGCTAGACTTGGAAAGGATCTTTTCTAACCTGGTCCTTCTGTCCCATTTCAGCAGTGCAAAGAAGCTATAAAGCTGCCTAAGATGTGAAAGGCTGAAAATTCACTGGCATGGCAAAGATACTTGAGAGCCAGCATTACACAGACCAAGGCAGCAGGGCACATGGCCCATTATCAGCCTTTGTTGAGTACCGCAGCCCCACAAAACTCAAACCTGTCCTGAGGCCACTGCAGCACTAACTGAAGTACAAACCACGCACTGACAGTCCCTGGTGCTAAAAGCCTCTTCTCTAAGCTCCCCTGAATGCAGCTGTAGCGCAGCTGTATTACATCTGAGAACATGACCCCCAGAGCTAAAGAGTTCAGCTGGTGTGGGGGAAAAAACCCTGAAATCTACTGACTCTAGTGAATTCAGCCAGTCCAGCTGCATGGGCCACATCCAGATATTATGCCAGCTACCCCATGCCAACCAAGCTGATGGCATCACCAGTCACCACATCTTCTCTTCTTTCCCAGCAACAGCCCCTAAACACCTTTCCCTGTGCCCCACAGAGCAGCACAGTGAGCTGAGCTGCTCCTGATGGAAAGGAGGGCAAGGGAGGGTAAGTGATCTGGTCAGCTTTTACCTGCTCTTTCTTTGACCCTGCAGTACCTGCAAGAAACTGCCATCAACGGCCTGGTCCTCACCGCTTGAAAAACTGTTTTCTGCCTCCCTGGTGAAACTGCTTTTGAGTGGTCAGCTAGCAGCTGATTTGGAGTGGACTAGGTTCACCCTGGTCATGATGTATCCTACTGAAGATCATAATCTAAGTAGTTTTTTGTCCCCTCAAAACTCCTTGTAGAGTGGAGAGGTTTCAAATGAAATGTCCAGCAAGAAAAAACCTCAAAATTTCAGAACTTTGCAAACTGGCATAAAAGGTATCTTTCCCAGTAAATGAGGAGAGAGACGAGAATAATAAAACTTGGTAAAAATCTTCTTGCTGGCTCTGTTGCTCTCCATGTTCAGTTGCTGGAAAAATCACAGGCAGAACATATGGGGCAAGACCCAATTAGCTGCTCCAAACCTGACAGGCTTTTAGAAGAGTTGAGCTGCTCAGACTATGTTCTGATTTAACCACTCTGATCTCAGAAAGTGTCACAAGGTTAGATTTATCCTCACTGACTAAGCTGGAAACTTCACAGACTGATGGCAAAAAGAGCACAGAAGTAGAAGGCAACTTTAGGTTTCAAGTTTTAAAAAGCTGGAACAAATAATTTCAAACGTTGACAATAGCTGAACTCTTTCTGCTTTAACTCTTGACTTGGTTGCACAGCGGAGACTTGAACATAATTGGGCACATTCATGGAAGATGTAATCCTTTGTGATTTCAGCTGTTAAAACCAAAAATAGATCCATTTTTCAGAGTATGAGTGAATGTGGTTTTATTCAAAGACATAATTTGCCTGAATTTTCAGGTAGCATTTAAAGAGAATGACAAATATTACTGCTACAGTGTGAAGGCTTTTCACCTCTGAAATATTGCATCCTCCCTCCAAAGCCTGGAGAGGCTCCAACTGCCAAGACAGAGCAACATTTTTTTTAGCATTAAATAAAAACCCCAAATCCTTTTCTCTGGCTCCATTTGTGCATAAGTTGAATTGTTCAGACTAAAATTTTCCAGAGTATTTCAGCCTCAGGCAGATATTTGACGTGTAAAATTTCAGTCCAAACTGTTAATGATTGACAAAGCTAAAAGCAACTGACAACAGGGTGTTGTAATAGGAAGTGTCAGACAATTTTAATAATAGATGACTTTAGCATCCCTGCCTCCTCTTTGATTGTTTTGAACAGTTTTGTTGTCTTAGGTTTGTGATGTGTTTCTATGTGTGGTTTTGTCTGTACTTTCTTTATTTTCATTTTAATTCTGATAAGGTCATCCTTCAGTTCAGTTTTACATAACATGGAGTTTCATGGCAGTAATTATTTGTTGCAATTCAGAAGTGTTTCTGCATACCTGTTCTTCATTTACAGCCCCTTTATTTAGTTCATTAAATGCTTCCCAGTTTTGAATCATGGAGCAGAGTCCACAGAACCTTCCCACCTACACCCTCTGTAAAATTCATGAATTTTGTAATTCTCCTACATAACTGCCTCTTCTCCCCAGTGAGCAGTCCCAGGCTTTGTCAGTGATGGTTCCTATGAGCTACTTTATAATGTTCTTGATGATACTCATCATTCTATTTCTGCTGTGCTTTTATATTGCTTGGGGAGGATGGGGTGACTAATTCAGAACACGGTATGTCAGGTGAGACTTCAGCTTTTCTAAGAGTCTTGCAGTATTTTTACCCTACTTTTTTCTCTTGTCCTTTATCCAGGCTATTCTTTAACGGGCTTCCCTGGCCCCTTTGATGCAGTGCAACACTGTCAGATCTTCACTACATAAGCCATTCAGCCCAAGAGCCTAATTTGGGATTTGTTAGCACTGGCATCCTTGTGCCCAGCTGCCTTCCTTGTGTTTAGTTCCTCTAAAATGTTTCCTGATATATATATTATTTTTTCAGGCAAATAATTGCATGTCTTTTGTGGGTATTCTATGCCTTTACGTACTCTCTTTTCAAACAGTTATCAACACGTTACCTCCGATCACACTACTCATCTAAGATAAAAAGTGCTTGTTTGTTCCCGTTCCTTTGGTCAGCTTATGATCTGTATCAGTCATGACAAGACTTTGCCTCTCATTTTATGCCAGCACAGTTTATTTGTCCTTTCTTGTGAAGGACCGTATCAAAGACTTTTTGCAAGCCCAAGTAGTTGCACGCTATTTATTGAGCATTCCTCAAATATGTTGCATTTATTGTACTGTACATTGAATGCCGAATGAAACTACACCTGTTTCCCCAATACATTTACATGCTGCATGTATCGTATGTCATTTTTGTATTGCCCCACTACTAAATATTATAGTTTGACACCTTTTAAAAAGATGCTTGACATAGCCTCTAAAGGAGGTTTGACTTGGAGCTATCTTTTTCATATTGCAAAAAGATGCTGAAAGTATACTAAGAATGATTCTACCATGTATCCTTGATCTGAGAATCCACAGTCTGCCAATTTTTATCCTGGAACATAACTTTGTGGTGGGAATACAAGCCTCTGAAAAAAAAATGTTTTATTGTAGCACTATTGACAGAACTCCAGCTGTGCAAATGTACCTGGTGGGGCAAAAGAAGCACCTTAATGCGGATAACATTTTCTAGACCATAAAGGTTACAAAGAAATGTTTTTCCCTAAAACTGGGATAAAGAATCATTATAATTTGAAACAAAGTCTTGACTGACATAATTTGGTTTTATCTTTAATTTGCACAATAGATACTTCTTAAAATAATATCTCTTCTGTTCATGGTGTTTATAAACTTGCATCTTTCTGGAAAGTATTTTCAAGGAGAGTCACATATAGAGGGTTCTGATGATAAAATGCAAATACTGAAAAGGCTAATTTAATTTCTGAATGGTGGGCTTGGTTCTGTGTTTATGTGTGTGTGAAATTGCTATGCCTTTAGTTCACTGTTCTGAAATATTAGCAAACAAAACCTTAATGCAGGCTTCCAGAAATTACAGATGAAACTTCCTAGGAGCAAGAGTTTTAAGTTACCAGTCTTGCATACAGCTACTAGTGTAAACTATAATAAAATGTTATTCACAAGCGGTACAAAGCCTGGATTCCTCCTTAACCAGGGTACAAGTGGAACTAATTTGGGGCACACAATGTCTCATTCTGCATCCTTAAGTATGCTGTTCATTTATAAAGACTCTTGATTTCTTTTAAAACATGGGGGTTTACTCTGTTAAATGGGATAATGAGATATGACATTGTAATAATTTTGTCAAGATTGCTACTTTCTAAGGAAAAATATAACTTTTTTTTTCAATGCTGAAAGACAGTCAAGACAAGTGCATGTATTTCAAGATATTTTGGAGGTAGAGAGAGGCAAATATTCTTGGAGAGATTCCTTCTTCTTCCTGTAAACACTTCTCATTTTTTACTCCCTTTTTTTGGTGATGAACGTGCTAAGAAGTTTTTGTTTGTAAGGAAATGAAAGCTGTGTCATAATAAACTCCTTGACAACACACAAGAGCTTTATGGAATGTTGTGAGGTACTTTTTTCCAGTTGATTTGCAATTTTCTTTTTTACCCACCTTAGTTTCACTTCTCTTGAAGACTTCAGGCAATGCTGTGATTGGGCTAGCTAATGGCTGGCCAGAGAGCCCCAGCTGTTTGATATTTGGCACGGTGCTCTCCACATGCTCAGTGTTGATTTATTATTAGTTGAGGCATGCATTTTGCCTTGCTGTGGGAGACAGGAGAGATGGAAGAGTCACTGGGGGCCAAAAGCATTAACCCAGTTATGTACACTGCCCTGCACACCTCTCACAGGAACTTAAAAGAGCCTCAGAACAATTTTAGCCCATCCCAGCTGGCTGCCCCTGGGCTATTTGCCAAAATCAAGGATTATTAGTCCGCATCGTTCCATTGATAATGACTCCGGTACTG
Organism: Dromococcyx pavoninus; assembly: GCA_033558185.1. Lineage (NCBI taxonomy): Eukaryota > Metazoa > Chordata > Aves > Cuculiformes > Neomorphidae > Dromococcyx > Dromococcyx pavoninus. The sequence goes on from JAUMJL010000023.1 coordinate 2,502,641, forward strand.
AGGCCCGGGGGAGTGAGGCCAGCAGAGCAGCTGTCTACTCTGGCATCTCTAGCTGCTGATGACCTTCCTTGTACTAGACATATGCCCAGATGGTAGAGGAAAGGGTTTTCTGCTCTGTGGGAGATGCAAAAGGAATGGAGATGAAATGAAGAAGCTAGCTGTAATGTTATAATTATTGTACTTGTGCTGTAAAACTTTATGGTTTTGACCCAGATGTCAAAGGATGCAGAAATGTCTGTCTAAGTCTGCTGAAAGGCTGAAATAACAGCTTTCAGACATATGGACTACCCTTATTTGCCTTTCTACGATGCGCGCTCTCCTGACACTGTTTTAATGTCAAGCCTTTTCTAAATTGGTTAGTGGAATTATTACTGTACTCAAACAGCATGTTGAAGGAGGGGAGTTGTTTTATTATGACGCATGGGATGTCCCATTAGGGATTTCTCTACCAGCCACAAAAAATGCTCCAGTTACCACCATTGCAGGCCATTTGACTATTGTGCCTGACTGCCTAAAACAGACACTTCAGAGATCTGAGAGAGCCCTTGTGCTTGTATTATCACGATCTAAAAATGATCAGTCAGATTCATAGATGGAAAGGGAAGTTGAAACATCATCTGGAATTACAGCAAATGCATCAGGAAATTTTCAAACCCTGCAAAATTTGAGAAAGGGAGTGATAGTTAAAGGAAGCCTTGGCTAATGAAAACCTCTTTCGAAAACTATTATTCTAAATACTTTTAGCTGAAGCAAAGTATTATATTCATGAACTTACTATTTACAGGTCAAGATAATGCTAACATGTGGAAGCTCTTAGCTTATATTTAATTAATCTTTTCTTTATTAAATATGTTTGATACTGAGAACACAGGTCAAATTACAGGTGTAACTATGGAAAGGTTAAAAAATCCTCCTGTTTCATAAGCAATAAGTATTTTTTCTCTAGCACACTTTATTACCCTCCCCTATGACAGGTATCTAGCCAAAAACTGAGAGTGTTGCAGAATTTCCAAGGCTGAAGAAAAAATGTTTGAGCCACAGTGGTCAGACAGAGCCTCAGTTCCAAGGGCTTATTTTTGTTCTTTTGAATGTAGAAGGAATCACACACTGGATACTTCCCATTCTCTTGGTTTATATGGCTTTCATCCCATACTCCTCAATGCAAAACGCCTGTTCTTCAAGTCAATCGTGTCTGATTTTACATCCTTTGTTATCTATGTGCAAGCTCTCTAGTCACAGAGTTCACTCTCTTCCTCCTCATATGGCTATCGAGTCCTCGGGCCATACCTGGCTGAGAGCCCTGTGAACTCACGAGTTCTTCTGTTTTGGATGAAGATACGCTGCAGGTGGCCTGAGCCTGCCATTAACTAAGATTCCTGCTTCTGTAAGGAAGCTTATTGGTCTTGAAGAGCTGTAGTAACACTCTGTATTTGCATACATAGGTATGTTTTCAGCTTGCTGAGATGCTAGATGACTTTTAAAGCCAAAATCTAACAAAATAGCTTTGTCACAATGTATTGGAGTTTAATAAAAGACAGCTCTTTTTGTAGATGCTCAGGAGCATTATGTCCTGCAATAAAATCTGGCTTCAGTTTTATGTTGCATAGTATTTCTCAAGATACGATTCTTGGTTAATTCTTAACCAATAAACAGTTTATTAATTCACCAAGAACCACTTTATTACTTTCTCAACAGTTAGTTAATCAAATTCAAATCCAACAGGTATTCTGCCAATGCACAGAGCATTCAAATATTGTCCTACAAGTTACTGCCGTAGACTGTGTGGAGGTCAAATTGTTCTCATAGAGGATATTACAAAACATCAAGATTTCTTACTGCATTTATTTATAGGCAACAAAACTTCACTGCATCTAGGATGCTTACCCTCCTTCTAGTACTCTTTGGGTTAAAGATACAATGGTTTTATCAATCTGGACACTACTATTTAAATGATTTAATGTGAAAAAAAACAGGTAAATAATACAAGGAACAATCATTTAACATTATAGTTTAAGTTTCTCTTATTCCTGTTTTGCTCAGGCTTTTAAAAGATAAGCATGCAAGTAGAGTAACTTGGTTAAAAGTTTGAAATATTGTCACTAGAGATTTTCCAGCTAATTTCACAGGACAAATTTCTGTCATCTCTAGTAATGACACCAAGAGAAATATATCCCATGCAATAAAGCTCATTGGCATTTCCACCCAAAAATAAACCTGAAAGACACAGAACTTTCTGTGGCTTAGGAAGACCCTGAGCAGCAGAGTTTTGGAGACCAGATCATTATATGGAGGTTTGGCTTCAGGATTGTCCTGATCTGGTACTAAACAAAAATCAGGGATTTGCTGTTAGAGGCAGGTTTCTGGGGTAGAGGTCTAGAAGGATCCTTCAGTCTGACAGAGCCCAGTTTCTCTTGTGTTTATTCAAGAACTTGCTCATGCGAATGACAAACCTTTCCGGACTGTACGGCTTCTTTCTGGTTTCAGCAAGTGCGTTATTACTTCTGTGACCCTGCAAAAGCAAGGAGAGTGTTTGTATGCATTCCGCAGATTCAAGGATCCACGCAGTAATGCCAGTTTAATTGTTTGAACTTCTTTCATGATTCATGAGAAAAATTAATCTCTTTTGTTTTCATTTGGGAAATGTCCAAAGAAATATCTAAATTTCATTTCCCCCCCACACTATTTTCTCTGAGGTCACGTTAATATCCAGAAGATGGTATTTTACCATCTTTTACACATTGAAGGCTTTCTATCTTTCATCTATTACAAGAGTTATATTTCAGTATTAACCTAGCTTGGGAATTGAATTTTTTCCTGTTTATCCAACTTCTTATATATTCTAATAACCCTTTTTTCTTATATCTTCCGATAACTCTTTTTTCTTTTTGTGCCATACAAATGCCTCTCAAATTTCTGCAATACAGCATTTTCCTAGACAGCAAGCAAAGAAAAATCCATTAGCATTTTGTAAGCTGTATAATTATGTTTTATTTATTAATTTCCTCATCCTCTATAGCTGGCGATCTCGTTTTCAAGGAACATAGCAAAGTTTTTCTTTAGGAAGAATTTCACTGGACAAACAGATCGAAGATCTTCCCATGGAGGGTGCTTAAAGAGGCTACTCTGTTTAGCTAAGGCTAACCTTACTGAGCCCACAACTGTAGAAATGGAATGAAGAAATGCAAAACTGGAGAGGGTTATCCAAGCAGCATATAGTGAATCCACAAAGACTCTTGAAAGTCAGGACATACAGCCACGCACATTTTACATTGTATAAGCATTGTAAAGTTTGCATCTTGCATATTGGCTACTCCCATATTCTTACAAAACAGCTTTGGAGCTATTAACTGTGTGCAGAATTTGCAGGTTTTTTTTTTTCTTCACAATAAATCTGTGAGTGACGGCATATGGAGAAGTGATTTATTGATGAGGAGATGGAGGAAGCCCATTGTTCCTATTGCATGGAGCAGTTCTCTAGCAGCAGGGAATCTGGGGAGGTCAGCACTCTGAACTTTGTGAGATGCTATAAACTCATGAATCCTTCAAAATTTTGACACTGGTCAAAACAGCCTGTGGACAGAGCATGCCGCAGAGTTTCCAGATGATCCTGTTTTTCTGTTCATCTTTCCCTCTCCCTCATCTCCTTCACTGTATTTATTTTGATTTCTCTCTTTACCTTTTTTCTTCTCACCTATTTTACTACTTCTCTTTTTTTCCCCCCTTCTGTTTTTACCTCCACAAGTTTCCACTACAGTGGAAATGGGGTTTTACACATGAAAGAACAGCTGATTGTTGATGGAGACTAAGATTAGTCAATTTTTTCTGACTCTAGCTTCTTACATATGCAGCTGTCAGCCGTGAAAAACTGACAAACTGTCATCAGGCTCCCTCAGCATCAAGTGCTGAGTTTTCCAGCTCATTCTCAGGCTTGCTTGTCATGTACTTCTTTGCAGAGCTCTTCTAAGAGGAAACTAAATATATTCACCATGGGAAGGTATTGTCCAACACCCCTTTGAGGTCAAAATGGCACTAATGGCTATTCATGAGCAGAAAGATTAATAGAAATTAAATTACTGTGACTCTGTAGATTTCTTTACGCAGTCACGTGTTATTTGCATCTTAGGAGAAAAGTGGCATGTGATAACACTTTGTTGTATTATTATTGTTTGCTATTCTCTCCTGTTATTTGCATTGCATTAGAAGCTCTAAACAAGATTGAGGTCCTGTTGTGCCAAGCCCTGCTGCAATAAAGGATGCACCAGAAGTGATTCACCCCGCAATTTGATTGTAAAATGAGATGGTGGTTTTCTTTGATTTAGTCTTTGTCATGTATATTGCTCCAAATACAGTGTTTGTGTGTGATTTTATGGGCATGGGTCAAGAGGAGGCCAGATTTGCTTTTAGTGTTTTCGGCTTCAGCACAGCCAGCTCTGAGGAAGAGCATCTAAAGTTTCAGGATTATCTGCTGTAAATACTGTGCAGACTGAGGGCTTTCTTCAAAAAAAAGCAGAAGTATAGTAATACAGTCCTAAAGCTTTGTTTGTGATATATATCTCATGGAAGTAATTTTCAAGTGGCAAGCGTTTTGATGATGCTACAAGGGCTTTGTTTATGGAGTGAGTCTGACAGACATTGTAGACAACATATAAATTATTACTTCGTTGATTATTAATCAGAAACATTCCCATAGATTCCCCCTCACCCTGCTGTTTTTACCAAAATTCCCTTGTTTTGCTACAGTCCAGGCTCTGTTTCACAGAATGTAGCTCTTACTGAATGGTGTCGAGATGGATCCTGTGACCAACTGAGAAAACTGGAGGTGATTTCCTGCCCCTCCTTCATTCACTCCTTTCCACTTCTCCGAATATAAATATGCCCATGCTCCCGTGTACACACACACACACGTTGATGCTATGTGCCTTACTCCTGTATGTGCAGGAGTCTTATGCCCACATGGTGTTCATAGATTGGGATTGTGCAGCACTTATTTAAGGGCATCTGCCTATGTCTTTAATATTTATTTCTTAAAAAATTCAGGGCTAGAGGAGCACCTACAAAGACATCTCTGCCCTTGTAGTTTCCTTCTCAGGATTGTCGGAGGGACCACAGTAAGAGGTTCTGTATCTATATTCCTTTGTGGCAGCTTTGCAGAGACAAAGATCGCATGCCAAACATGTCAAAACATAAAAGCAGAAATAAAATCTGTAATCTTGTGGATGAAGTGAATAAGGAACAACTAGTCACAGTTTCTCAGGATGAAAGGGCTAAAAGGTGTGCCTCGAACTGTCAAATACCTTGTTTTAGCAAAGCTAAAGAAGCATGTTTCTTCACTCTGTTGCTATCCTATAACTAGCACACTGTGAACACCAGAGATATAAACAGGTTCCAATGGATGGTGTAGGTGCACAGAAGGATTTAGTGAAAAAGGCATAAATCAAGTCAGGTGAAATAGGTGCCTGCTAGAAAGGGTTGTTCAGTTGTGGCCTCTACCACTGGCAATATGTAAGCACTCAGTGTATGCAAGCTAAAAATAGTTTGCTTTTTATCTGCCTATTTCTTATTCTAAATGCCTGGGCATCTGCTACTTGCCACAGTCTGATGGTCCTTGCTTTGAGACTGGATGATAGTGGTTTTGCGGGTCAAATGGAGGAGCTGTCAGACTACTTCCACCACCCTTCTCCTCCACCCTCCCCCACCTTTGTTTATTGGGATGTGTCTGGAAGCTTACAAGGCAATCCAGCATCTATTTTAGAAACAGAGAAGTCTAGAAGCTTAATGACATTTGAACTGGACAAGGAAGTGTATGGAAGATGCTGGTGGGTGCCATGCTGCTTTGTTGGTCTGGCACTTTGGGGCTGATAATGGTGCTCTGCATCTGGGTTTCCTCCATCTGGATCAACAACAAATTAAATTGGCACATCTCTTTGGGACATCAGTGATCTGGGGCCCTACTGCCACTCCCACTTTCATCTTTTTTTTTCCAGTGAGGAAGGCTAATTACATCGAAAAAAAAACCTTTAATGACCAAATGAGTCACTTCCACCAAAAGCTCCCTGAATCTCAGAAGATGATAAGATTTGAATGAATAGGGAAAACGGTGATCCAATCTTGATCTCTAGTTTGTAACTGAACATTCATTCATAATGGCTGATTCAGAAAAAAGGATACTGACATGAGGATAAAGGAACTGGCAGACCATAGAGTTTTGAGGAAGAATTTCAGATAAAAACACAAGAAGTTTTTATAATAACAACTTTTTCTTATTCTAATAAGATTCTTCCTTCATTTGAGGGGAAAAAAAGCTACTCTTTCTTTGCTACTGCCAGGTAATATGTATTTCCTTTTATTTATGTGCCTGTGTTTAAATATATTTGTTTTAAGGGAGGTAGATCTTTTCAGGAATATCTAAATCTCAGCTTTTAGAAATCAACTCTACATTAAGTCTCAAAATACTCAGCAATGGTATTTCTGTATTACACAATCAAATCTGTAGTCTCCAGAAATTTTTCTTTTTTTTCTGCAGAACCCAAAATTTAATGAGCATCTTACTACATTTATTACCAGCTGCTGCCTGGACTGTCCTAATCCTTGCAGTGCATGTTGGCAGGCAACTTAATTCCTGGAACCAGATATTTTTTTCATCTTTTGACCCTAGCAGAAGATAAAATGTTTTTCTTAGGTGCAAAATTATCGCTCCTAGGCCACGGGAACCCTTTCAACGTTTTTTATTTTGGTCAGCTAATTTGGTCTCAGATCATTGTTTTCAACACTCACCATCTCTCTGTTTGACCAGCATGTCTGAGTACCACAGACACCAGCACACCCTGGTTGTTCGTGGTAGAAACCCTCCATATATGCAAGTAAGGGGCACACAATGATCCATGTTTGCACACATGGGTGTTCTTATGCATCCAACAGAAGCACAACTTGGCAGCTGTCATAAAACACCATAGAAACAATTGGCAGGGAAAAGAAATGGCAACAGCTAATACTGAGAATCATTTAGGGTTTTATACTCTAAAAAAGAAATAGGAAGCAGATATATAATTTGTGGTAAGGGCTGGTGGAAATGGAGGACCAATCGTATTGAGGATGGAGTGCAATCCGCAAAAACACAGTTAGCAGAAGTATGCCTACATGTTATTTGGGCAGAGCAATAATGTGGCAAAACCAGAAAGTGATTCAGACAGCAAATGTTCCCTAAGAAGGAAAGGAGGACACTTCTCCAAGATTGTGTGGCTATTTTTATGGATGACAAAGTTGCTCCCGCACTCCCAAAATGCAGAATAATAAAAGCAATTGTTTTACACTATATACTGTTTTAGAACATAGTTACCTTTAAAGAAATTTTATTGGTCTTCTATTTTTTCCAGACTGAAAGATTTCATGTGAAATGTGTTGTTCTTCCTGTATTCTGTGTAAAAGAAAAAAGAGCTTTAAAAACTACTCCAAGTGTTCAAGAAGATTTTTCTTGCCTCTCTGGCTGCCAGTTTCAGATATCTGTTCTTCAGATGTTGTCATTGCTTTCCACCCTGACAATTTCTTATTATCATACATGGAACAGGAATTAACTTCATGTTGCCAAATTTAGATAGAAAATGGAGTTAAAAATATTGATATTCAATGTTTTTATTTTCTTGCATAGGTGTGTGAATATTCAGACTTTATATAGAGTATCCATAGGGACACTAACTTGAACAACATGTTCTTTTCCATTCTTAAATTACTTTACAATCTCTGATTTCTTTCATTTAGCAGTTATTTATTTGCATTTTTCAAATGTAAATTTTCATTCTTCTGCCAAATTGTTTTTTATAGAATCACAGAATCATAGAATCATTTAGATTGGAAAAGACCTTTAATATTATCAAGTCCAACCCTTAATCTAGCATCGCCAATTCCACCACTAAACCATGTACCTAAGCACCATAGCTACATGTCTTTTAAATACCTCTAGGGATAATGGCTCCACCACTTCCCCAGGCAGCCTGTTCCAATGCTTGACAACTGTTTTGGTGAAGAGATTTTGCCTAACATCTAGTCTAAGCCCCCTCTAGCATAAATTGAGGCCATTTCCCCTTGCACAAGTTCCCTCAGACATTTCTCATAAGACTTGTGTTCTAAACTCTTCACTGGCTTTGTTCCCCTTCTTTGGACATGCTCCAGTGCCTCAATGTCTTTATTGCACTGAGGGGCCCAAAACTGAATGCAGTATTCAAGATGTAGCCTTACCAATGCTGAGTATAAACTGAGGGACAATCACTTCCTGGACCTGCTCGCCACACCATTTCTGATACAGGCCAAGAAGCTATTGGCCTTCTTAGCCACCTGGGCAGACTGCCAGCTCACGTTCTGCAGGCTGTTGATCAACATCTTCAGGCCCTTTTCCACCAGGCAGCTTTCCAGCTACTCTTCCCCAAGCTTGGAGCATTGCATGGGGTTGTTGTATCCCAAGTGCGGGACCCAGCACAGAGGCTTGTTAAATCACATACAGTTGGCCTCAACCCATCAATCCAACCTGCCCAGGTCCCTCTGTAGAGCCTTCCTTCCCTCAAGCAGATCAACACCCCTGCCCAACTTGGTGTACTGTCTACAGTATCTTAATAATCATATATCCAAATGGATCTGTTAAAAAACGTGCATGGGTGGGGTTGATTCCAATTTTCTTTAATACTGCATAACTCTTATCTTTGATTCTGAAGACCAACAAACTTACCAGTAAGTTCAACAGGAATAGTCTCTGGCTCTAGCTCTTGTGTCCTGGTCCTGCTCCAAACAGGCATTACGCCAAGACGTGGAGCAGACTGCAGTGGTGGTGCTGATGTATGGTCATCTTCTGTCCCTAGACAAGAGCTATATATCCAGCTTTTATTATTGCACTACTCAGTAGCATTAATACAGTTAAACTTGGGATTTTTCTGGATCCTATCACAGATGTGGCAAATTTATTGACTTTCCTTTCCAGTGACTTTATCGGTTCCTTTTTCTGTGCACTTCAGAGTGCAGGCCAGTATTTCCTTTGGACGTCCCATCTTTAGGCTGTCCTCATGGTTTGTCAGCAATATGCAAGTGGCATGCATCAGCCTCTCTGTAGATGCAAGCACCACACCACCTGTCTCTTTGGGGGTCTGAACAAGATCTTCGTTGTTCACAAATCCAGCTGAATTTTCCATCATTGCAATGTATAGTAATAGGTTTTAGTATTCAGAAAATTTACATTTGCAGGATGCTCTACAAATGGTACTTGTGCATCCTCTCAGTGCTCATGTGATATATGAAAGCATTTCATTCTCAATTTAACACATTGGGAAACTGAAACAACTCTTCCGGAGGACAGAGAAAGCAAACCTGATTATAAACTGTCAAAACCTTCAGTAGTTTTGCCATTGTCCTTAGTGGGTTTTGGATTAATGCCTGCAAGGTATGGAGTTAGATTTCAAGAATTATTGACTCAGTCCTCTTCAATATACCTCAACACAGTCACCTTGTGGAAGCACAGAGCCCTAGTGCACCTAGAAGGACATTTGGGAGTTTTGGACATTTGGGAGTTTTGGACATTTGGGAGTTTTGGACATTTGGGAGTTTTGGACATTTGGGAGTTTTGGCCTCAGTATTGTGCTCATGCTGGTGTAGTTTGATTCCAATTATAAAAGAAACTGATGACAAAGTCATGTACTTACTTAACACAGACAAAGTTCCTTACAAAGTCACATTTCCTTGAACATGGCAGGAATTAGTAGCAAATCATTTTCTTCCACTTAAATCAAAAACCCACTTTGGTTGGCATGCAACCTAAAAGCTCAGCTCCGTTTGGAAGCCACATTAGTAGTGTTTGTGGACATGAATTTCCTTGTTGCCATCTCCCTTAGATTTGTTTTTCTCTGTTGCTGTTCCTTTGGTTTGCTGCTCTTGTAAAGAAGCTGAAAGGTATCTAGTAGTTGTCTTGGAGAGAGAACAGCCATGGTTAAACATAACTTGTCACGGCAGTCACCAAATGGTGATACTTTTGATATTTGTCTTTCACACAGGACCTGAAATACGCATACAGGACAGGGAGAACTTGGCCTTCAGTCCACCTTCTTGCATGTTTCCACCTGCTCACCTCAGAATGCTTTGAGTCTACTATGAATATTGGATTTAATATGAAATTTCATATCTGACTAGAACTGTATCTGAACCTACGTTTATCCAGAGGGTTGGACAAGATGCCTCCCTCAGCATCTTTCCAGTCCTAGTTTTCCCATATTCTAGGAGAGGATCAGTACGATGCTGTGCCTCAAGTGCTATTGTGGTGCTCCACTTGGCGTGCTACAGAGCTCTGCGGGCAGCTTTAACCATGAGTAGTAGGACTTCATGCACATCAGGAGAGTGCTGCACAGGATGGCTTGCTGTAGCTGTCAGAAGTCTGATGTTTAAAAATGAGATCAAGTAAATTAGCACAGCCTAAGGACTTCTTTGAATTGTATGTTGCCCTTTCACCTCTGACTTTATCGCCCAGCATTCACTAACCATGAATATTTAATACAGCCACCACTGCATTCCGTGGACTAAATGACAGACTCCAAGTTTCAAAGCTCAATCTGAAAAGCAATGCATATACATCGATATTGAAAAAAAGCATTACACCCAGAGCAAATCCTTTTTCATAAGCCCACTTATTAAAAAAAAGTAATGTAATATCATGAGTTTTCATTAATACTAGCATTCAATAAGCCTAAAGCAAATCCTTGCTTGCTGTGCGCTTGCTACGCTTGTTGTACAGAACTGCCTGAAAGTGATGAGGACTCATAGTCAGTGCATGGGGAGCAGGGAGCATGCGGCCAACAAAGATACAAGCTCTATTGGAGTAAAGGTTTTCAATCCTCAGTTGTCTTTCCCAGAGAAGATGACTATGAGTATTTCACAGCAATCATAATGCTAATTTTCAGTCCCCACAGAATAATTTACACCTGCAAAGTGCTATTAAAATGTGAGCTAATCCTCACCAGTAAGCGAGTATGATTGTACCTGTTTTGCAGATGCAGAACTTACTACAAAAAGAAAAGTTAGTGGGCTGACCCAGGGTCACAGAGCTTCTCGGCAGCAGATGAAGGAACAGGCCTCTCTGATCACATTCTGTTGAATGTGCTGCCTTGTAGCTCAAAGTTCCTAAAAATATATATATGTATATAAAATAAATCCTAGAGAAGGACTTGTTTCTCTTCTTTTTTGCTTCTTCAAAACAAACAAGCTCCCCAGCTACCAAACCCCACGTTTACATGTATCATAAAATACTTTCCAATTGCTAGCCAGAAAATGCAGCAGAAAACCTGTAGAACACCAAAGTAACTCTCTTCTTTTAAATAATTGATGCTGCCAAATAGCAGCAGTGTTATGCCAACAAAGAGATCGGTCTCTCAAAATATTTTATTCATTATGCCTCAAGAAACCCAAAGCCTCATTTTTGACGAAAGAAAATTTCAGAAGTTGGCTCTCAGTACATCTGAAACATCTGCTTATTACAATTCCTGGTGTCACAGCACTGGTCCTCCCCAGTAAATCTTTCAGCTTTAAATAATGTGTATGGAAGTCTTGGCAAAAAGATCAGGTAGGAGAAAGAAAGAGTAATATTTGCCACATATATGTTTTACTTTATGGGGCTATGGTGGTATATTTTAATAATACATGTGTTGAAGAGAGTCTGCTAATCCGATTAAATAACAGGACAAGGAAGAATTAATTCCAATGTTCAAAAAGACCCCATTTGACACAGCTGAAACTTTATATTCCAGAGTAAAATAGTGTGAAGTCTTGGCTAACTACACTTATATAAAACATCCAGAAATGGATCTTTCTTTGTACTGTTCGTAAATCAAGGTCACTTCCATGAGAAGGCTATGTTGTGATAAATCTGTCTGACAATTAGGCGGAGAGGGCATATCGATGTTAAATTATATTCTTTGTACACTCTGGTCAGAAGGCAATGTAAACACCACAGTAGCATTATGAAACAGCAAATTGCATTCCAGATAATAACAGATATTCATGGTGCATAGTTTTACACTTTAATGTGCTGCGTTTTACTCAGTCATATTAATATTTCAAATTACGTAACATTCCCTTCTGCATAGTTTATTTTTTTTTCACCTCCTTCTCCCCTGTCTCTCCCTCTCTATTGCTCTGTGTTTTCCCTTTTCCTTTTTTCATTTTCCCTTCTCCTTTTTCTAACAGTGATGCTTGGGAAAAGAAAAGCCTAAAGCAAAACTGTCTGTAAAAAAAAAAAATAGTGGTTTCAAGATTTATAAGCCAAGATTTTATGTTATATATTTACAGATTCAATCTGTGTACCAGGCTTTGATCCAAGCCTTAGCATGATGACTGGAATCACTCCGATTAACCCAATGATACCAGGCATGGGGTTAGTGCCACCACCACCACCAACAGATGTGCCTGTAGTCAAAGAAATAATTCACTGCAAAAGCTGCACTCTCTTCCCTCCAAACCCAAGTAAGTAGATGTGACGAAAGAATGTTATTTTCCTAAATGTATTGCTTCAAGTATTTTTTATCCAATACAAATTATGTTTTTTAAATAGAGGGTAGGCAAGTATGGTGTGTAAAGCATGGGATGGTTTCAGAGCATATTTATTCATCACTGTAAGGTCATGTAAAAAAAACCTACACAATTTGTAGAAAAGAAGGAAAATAATTACTTAAACAAAGCTAACACAGCCTGAAGATCTGTGTTTCCTTTCTTTAGATCAGAATGTCGCAAAATACAACAATTATACAGTGCTGATCATCTCTGTTGCTTCCTTTCAGGTGCCTGCAGTTAGATGGGACCAATCTGGGCTCCTGTCTCTGAACACAGCACCTTGCACTTGAATGCTGGATAGCTCTGGCGCCTCCCTGGGGCATATGAAGGGAAAGGGAGAGTATGGTTCCTCCCTTGACATTTTCAGAGGGCAGCATGGCAGAGGATTTCCTTCTCTTAAAGAGCAGGGACCAGGCTTCCTTATGTCCCTCTGGGACTTTGCGCAAATGGAAAACTCTTCCACTGAGCCACCATCTCAGGCACAAAGCCTGATTTTGTGTATGTTAGCCCCAGGAGTTTGGTTTCAGAGCCATCAGACTAGTGGCTTCCACTATCCCTGTAAAGACCAAAGAGAAAATTAAACAAATAGTCTGGTGCTCTGGATTTGCAGTGTACCCAGAGCATGGTTTAATAATACTGTGTGTGAATATATATATGTATATTGCAAGGCCATTTACTGTGTTAAAGGGCCAAAAAAATGAGTCATGTCAATCAAGTTCCTTCTTAGAGAATTACTTTTAGAGGAATGTTCTAGTAATCTACATTTAGATTACTAGATTTAAACAAGGTGAAGTGTTACAACAATATATTTTTATATAGCTTTCTAAATTTTAATAGTTTTCTGATTTGTGGACATATTCTTTCTATATATACATAAAAATAACATTTCTAGCCACTTCACCTCATGAGCACTTGGAAACAGCAAGGTTATCCTTCCTGTGTGCTGGCATCCACTCCATTATCTGGCAACAAGACAAAACAGATAACCGGCAGAGTGTTTTCATCATACTGTCACTTCATCGTGTTTCCCTCTTTGTTTTTCTGTTTGCTGTGCTCCTGTACCCTGATACAGATATGAAATTATGCTAAGACCAGTGAGAGGTTTCCAGCCCAAGTGCTTGGGGTGTGCTCAGCATGGGCTGGCTTGCAGAGGGTCCACACACTTGGCGAGTGGGGCGAGTGATGGGTATGAGCCAGAGATGGTGAAGTTCAGCCTTTGAATTTACTGGACTAGTGCTTGAAATCTGTGCACAGGGTCAAATAAGAAGCTCCCCTGCTTTTAAATAGAATATTTTCTAATTTTTGTGTGACTGTGCAGGGAAAAGAAGGATCCTTTTAGACCTTGCCATCTGTCCTGGATAACAACCTGCAGTGGCTGGAATTAATCTCTGAAACGCCACCTAAAACTTGAGAAGATTTAGATTCAAGTAATCAGTTTCGGACCATCTCTGCAATATTCAATTATTTTGCTTCTCCTTGTTTTCTGCTTCCATGCTATGTCAAATAACTGCTACTGCCCAGAACTGATGATGGGAAAGAATAGAGACAATGGATCAAAAGACAAATTTTGTATTCCAATGTGATTTCTGTTTTGACTTAGATCTTCCACCACCTTCAACAAGAGAGAGACCTCCTGGGTGTAAAACAGTGTTTGTTGGAGGATTACCGGAAAACGCAACGGAGGAAATTATTCAGGAAGTCTTTGAGCAATGTGGAGATATAACAGCAATACGGAAAAGCAAGAAGAATTTTTGTCACATTCGTTTTGCAGAGGAGTTCATGGTTGATAAAGCCATTTACCTTTCTGGTACTTCACATCCTTTAATGGATTTTTTTTGCTTCTCATTTGTATTTCGTGATGCTAATGTTTACTTATTTTCTTAGCTTTTATCTCAGCAAGTCTTCCTTGAGCTCAGTGGCTGTTCCTTGGAGTGGCAAGGAGCAATTCTGTATTTCTCTGTGTCTGCCAAGACTTGTGCATGGTTTTGTATGTCGCTTAACCAGGAGCAATTTCCCACAACAATGCAACAGATCTTGAAATTCACTGTAGAACAATCTGCTTTTCGATTTGCACAGGTTTATATAGTTTTGCTCACAGGTTGTGGAAAGAGAAGGGCACTAGGCCAGGAACACTGCTGTTTTCCCATGCCAGTTTCTCTCATAGGCTGGCAATTTCACTGGCATATTTTTATAGATGTGCAATGCAGTCTGAATAAAATCTGCCTTTATGTGTGCATGTATTCAGCTAACGGATGGGTTAGGTTATGAGCCCCATCTGTAGGCTACGTCTGTTGCCTCCCAGGACAAATGCCACAGAAACTCAGGTATAAAATTTCAAAATGTCTTTTATTTTCCAACAAAGGAAAAGAAAAAAATGATGAAATAAAAGCAACCACCAAACAACAACCCACCTCTAATTCACAGGGAAAAAGATGAAAAACAGTTCTGCTTTTTTATATCAGGCTTCAGTGACTGTCAGTCCCCTCTTAAGGTGACAGTCTCCTTCATATGAGGATTGGCTCCCTAACTGAGCCCTCTTTCACCTTCCTGAGCTATATTCCATCTCTTGTTCATCTCTTGTTGTAGGTGGAGAGACCCACAAACTTTGTTTTTCCCCACAAGTGTCATGTAATGCTTTCACCCCATATGCCAGGTATTCTTGAATAAACAAAGGCCAGGGACTTCTTCCTTGGTCAAGACCATCTGAAACAAATTGGCTTACAGCCAGCCACCTTCTGTAGGGTAACCCTAAGGGGACCCACTGAGGCCACCCAAAATGGAGGTATAGAGACAGCTAACAATTAGAGAGAGCTTGTTTGGGCTGTCATCCTGACCATCTTCAGTTTAACAAAAAAGGATATAACTCTGGGGACAGAGTGGCTGGAGAGTAGTCAGGCAGAAAAGGACCTGAGAGTGCTGGTTGACAGGAAGCTCAACATGAGCCAGCAGTGTGCCCAGGTGGCCAAGAAGGCCAATGGCATTCTGACCTGCATCAGGAATAGTGTGGTGAGCAGGACCAGAGAAGCTATCGTCCCCCTGTACATGGCACTGGTCAGGCCTCATCTTGAATATTGTGTACAGTTCTGGGCCCCCCAGCTTGGGAAAGATGTCAGGATGCTGGAGTGTGCCCAGAGGAGGGCAACAAAGATGGTGAAGGGGCTGGAGCACAAGCCCTACGAGGAGCGACTGAGGGAGTTGGGGCTGTTTAGTCTGAAGAAGAGGAGGCTCAGGGGAGACCTCATTGCTCTCTACAACTACCTAAAAGGAGGTTGTAGTCGGGCAGGGGTTTGTCTCTTCTCTCAAGTGACCAGCGACAGAACTAGAGGGCATGGACTCAAGCTTCATCAGGGAAAGTTTAGACTTGATGTTAGGAAAAAGTTCTTCACTGAAAGGGTGATTGGCCATTGGAATGAGCTGCCCAGGGAGGTGGTGGAGTCGCCGACCCTGGAGGTGTTTAAGGGGAGACTGCATGAGGCACTGAGTGCCATGGTTTAGATGGTGGTGTTAGTGTTGGTGTTAGTGTTGGGTTATAGGTTGGACTCGATGATCTCGGAGGTCCTTTCCAACCTTATGATACTGTGATACTGTATGATACTGTAACCTCAATATCCTTTAGGTGTCCATAGGAGGCTCATATATCTAGAAACAAGTAGTCTCTCAAATCACCATCAACTACATCTTAAAATTAGAGAAAGAAAGTAAAGAAAGGAATATCTGAATTTCTAAAATATGTGGTCAGGCAAAACCTAGCTTCTTTGTTTCACAAAAGTTTTGGTACTTGGATTTTGTTTGGTTTTTTTTCTGATTTGGCTGCTTGCTCTAAATATCTGTTTGAAGATCTATAGAAAATTATGAGGTTTATGAGATATGTAATGACTTAATTGAAATACTGTTGTATTTTCAGATTACTTCCAAATTTTAATTCCACTTTGGTTTTCTCTTTCTGGTTTTTTGTTTATTTGTTTGTTTATTTTCACTTCATTTCTCCCTCCTCACCCTTTCTTCCCATTTTCCATCCTTCCTTTTTCTTTGTAAGAAGCAGTAGCACCTTTCCCAGCTTCCAACTTCTGTCTAAGGGACCCCATCTCCACAAGTAACAGTGCAGAGAAGGGGCACACCAGATTCAGTAGGAGCTGGGATTACTGTATGTGATAAACAAAATAGAGGCAAGAAAGAGAGCAATGAAAAGCTCAGAAATGTACAGGTTGCAACCCTAGGCTAGAGCTAGTGTCCATCTAGCTCTGTTTCCTGCTTTTCAGCAGCTGACTTCACCGCTTGCTTCACTCCAAGTCAAGTTTGATTTTAATTTTGTATACCTTAAATGCTGGAGGACCAGATTTGATGATTAGGAGGAAATTCCCTGTGCTGCCATGTTTCCTCATTTATGCATGCTAGAGTGCACATTCAGAACAAGAGAAAGGAGCAGAGGTGGAGGTAGCAGATTGCCTTCCTCATCTTGATTTCTCTGCCAGTTTATTTCCAAGTTCCCGATCCATCCTTCCTTCTTCTGTTTCTTTTTGTCAAAGTCATACGGCTGTTTATGCTTACTCTTACCATCTGCTCTCCCTTTTCACCTCAGCCTCCCTCCCTATCTTGTCTTTTTTCTCCATACCTTTTGTTTCTTCTGAAATGTTGTACTTAAGTAGTGTCTCTTACCAGATCAGGGAAAAAACAGTGGAGCTGAGAAGGAGGGGGTAGAAAAGCAGGTACATCCTGCAGCCGAGTTTTACCTTTTTTACCACAAGCACTGAACTCTGCAGAAGTCTGCCGATGAAACAGGGAGCAGAGCAGGGAGGTCTGGCCTCAGCAGGAGCATGGTTTATTCATGCTGAAATATTGAGGGACTTTAATCAGTCTTTATTCTGTTCTCAAACATAATGTATTCTGAAATGGTGGGGATAAAAAATATTGTTAAGGCATTTTCTTTTCACTGTTAGAGACAAAAGAGGTGTACAAACCGAATTTGTGGTTAACATAGTATGCATGTTATATCAGGCAAGAGTCATGCCTTTAATATCTGTAATATAATGATAATTTTGTCTAACTAATCAGTTTTATCTGTCTATCCCATCTGATCTCATCTAACTTAGTATTTATCCCGTGCTTATCATCAGAATAGTGCAAGTAATTGATTTTTTCCTTTCTATTCTTAAGTAAACACGTATTAAAAGGAGACTGGGAGATGGGTTGAAGACTATGATAAAAAATTTGACTTGAGAAGGGGTGGTTTTCATTTAGCCTTGAAAGTTACATTTTGATCTCCTACAGAAAGACTTTCTAAAATCTACATACCAGCCCATGAGAAAACTCCTTCTCCAAACCGTATGCACTTTACTCTTGTGGCTGACAATTCAGTAACTTCTGCCCTGGACTTGAAAATATGGGACAAACAGGTGGCTTGAGACAGACCTCTTTATACCCTAAAAGGCCGTGTATGCATTTTTCCTTGTGCATATTTTCCCCTGTGGGTTTCCATTTAGTACCACACACTGGTTTTAACACTGATCATCAACATTCTGATGTAGATCCTCAGTTAGAGAGCAGTTATTGACTGGTCCTCAATATAGAAACACTCAAACATAAGTCAAGCTAGGGAGTTTTAACTAGACCTGTGATATGGAAATACTTTTGTTTGATTTTTATTTTGCACCCTCATTAATTTTTCCTGTTGCTGCTCCTCTAAAGTAAGGACCTTGGCAAGTTTCTAAAGTCTTTTCCTCTGCCATTGTGTGCAAAACTGAAATTAAAAATGACAAGCCTGGCATGACGCATAGTTAGTGCTAGCTGCAGTCCTGAGTGGAGAAGTGGGGAAAAGAGTCTGTGAGGGCAATTCATTGCCCATGCATGAAGGGGAGGCAATGGCAAGTGATTCTCTTATGCATTTAAATACCCTTGAACAACAATAAGGAGAGAAGTCTACAATTCCCTGAACGGAGGTTGTAGCGAAGTGAGTGTTGGTCTCTCCTTGCAAGTGATAGAACAAGAGGGAATGGCCTCAAGTTGCACCAGGGGAGGTTCAGGTTAGACATCAGGAAAAATTTCTTTACTGAAAGGGTGGTCAGGCACTGGCACAGGTGCCCAGGGATGTGGTTGAGTCACCATCCCTGGAGGGGTTTGAAAGACGGATAGAGGAGTTTCTAAATGACATGGTTTAGTAAAGGGACAGGTACAGTTGGACTCGATGATCTCAGAGGTCTTTTCCAACCAGCTGATTCTATGACTGTATAATTCTATGTTATTGGAAGACAGCAAGCCCCCCAGCTGTCCCGCAGCACAGTTGCCAACCTCAATGGGTACCTGAGGATCCTATATGCAAAATAGGGCCTGCAAGTCGTTCACCCCTTGCTGCACAGCATCTTGCTGGCTACCCATCAAAGAGTCTGTTCTTCACTGACCAGACCATTGGCCCTATAGTGTCCACAAAGCCTGATTTAGGAGGGTGCAAGAAACTATGCCAAAGGCATTGGCTGTTTTTGCTAAGGAAAAGATGCCAAGCCCTGAGCAGCCTGATCTGACTTTGAAGCTGACCCTGCTCCAAGAGGGAAGTTGAACTAGACGACATCCAAGGCTCCTTCCAAACCAGGTTATTCTAAATTTCTCTGTTGGTGAAACCCACCTGGCTGACTGCCACCTTCAGTCTTAAGAGTTAAACAAGCTGTCAGTTCTTTTTAGTGGGCAATTTAAAAAATTTTGAATTTGAAGGCACTTTAAACTGATTACCTAAAGGGAACCATTTGTCCAGTGCTCCACAGTGTACAGGATTTTGAATTGCAATTTATACTGTTCAATTTTTTTTTTCATTATCCATGTTTACTTCGAAAAGGAAGGCCCCTTTAGTAAAACTCAACTTTGTTGGTGCACATGCAACCTGTAGATGCACAGTCCTTTTAGTTCTTTATTCAGATTAAGTCGGGCTTTGAGGTCCTCAAGAGGCTTGTATCTTGCAGGGCTGTGTTTCTTTGTCTGAGTGCCCAGAGTGCTGCTGCCAACAGAGGCAAAAGGCAGGGGGGGAGAGGAAGAGACATTGTGTCTTCCTACAAAGTGCAGCCCAGCTGGGACATCTAATTTTAGATTCTCGAGACCTGGCACCTTGGCAATGTTCTTTCACATTGACTTTAATGGCATTTTGGCACAGAGCAATCACTGTTTGAGGAATGCAGCTGTCAAGTCAAACTAGGAGGGTTAACATTTGTCACGGTTATCAGGGTAGCTGCATCACTGACCCCTTT
Organism: Dromococcyx pavoninus; assembly: GCA_033558185.1. NCBI lineage: Eukaryota > Metazoa > Chordata > Aves > Cuculiformes > Neomorphidae > Dromococcyx > Dromococcyx pavoninus. The sequence continues at coordinate 2,522,443 of JAUMJL010000023.1, forward strand.
TGGCTCACTCCTTCGTGCGTACACCTTTGTGGATAAACCCACGTAATTACCCACTCCTCAGGGCCCAGCTCTGAAAGGTCACCCATGCTCTTCTTCTATTATGTCTTACTGAATATGGTGTATTTGTAATTCTTCCCTTCAATACCTTGTGACTAGAGCTACATATATGACCACAAACAGCCTTTTGGAGAAACAACAGTGTTTACTCCTCCGAGCAAGAGAAAGTAGAACAAAATAGATGGTGCTTTAAAATAACAAACAATCCCCTCATTTTTCTCTCTTGCAATACTCAGTCCTACTTTGTCCCAGGCTTGTGAAATTTGGAGAACAGATTTGGTAGGTTCTGTGGAAGGTTTTGATGCTTTCTGGCTTTGAGAGACCTCTGAAACACTTAGCTTGAGTTTTCCATCTCGGCATGGAGTCCCTGCTGGAAAATGAAAGTCATACCTCTTCCTTACTGACAGGCTGCTTATATGAACCTCACAAAACGTTTGAAAGGAAAATGTCAGATCAAAAGGCACCCAGACTGTTTTTTTGGAAACATCACTACATATATGGATATTTAATGTCTTTGAAGCTATTGTCTCATATGTGCTGTAGTACAGACAGTCCCCTGCATTAATACAACAGGATGTTTTTACAGCAGTAAAACAAAGAGCCTATGCTTAGATACACATTTTTGCAAAGATGTTCCTACTCTACTACACAAGTCTTAGCTTTACTATCCCTGGAGAGTCTTCAAAACTGAGTTTTAACTGTGGTGGTGAGGTGCCGAAGCTTTTCAAACCACAAGCAAAACACAAAACTGAAAGGTATGTTGTTTTGTATTGCAGTTCAAAGACAGCGAACACCATTTTTCAAACCATATTGAATGGGAACTTCCCGTCCCTGAAGTTAGTAAGCAGTGGTTGTAGTGATGTGTGTTTCTGAAGAGCCTCCTATAAGCCAGCTCAGCATGAAGTGCATCTCTACAGCATCCCAGGATCTGGAAAGTCTCTGTTGGGCTGCTCTGCTTCTGAGGCTACTGCAGTGGGTTGGCAAGGAGGAACTAGAGCTAGCACTGTGCAGACTAATTTTACCTGCATCTGAAGGCTTTGTTTGCAGCTTTCTACAAAGTGTTTTCTCACATTTTCTCTGAATTGTCATTTTGAAAATTAGAGAAACTGTTTTGTGAGTATCTTTCAGCCTTGGATATAAAACTAGAACCAAGATAGGTGCCAACGTGTGTTCTTTCACAGTATTGTCTCAAAAAGCTCCTTTTATAGCTTTGGCAAGATCTCTTTGTCCTCTAACAGCAGTCAAGGGTTTTGGTTCAGAGTAGGGCCCTGTTGTACCACTGCATAGCCCCTGACTTAGATCCTTTGCAGTCTGCTAGCTTTAGCATATGATATATTGACCAAATTAGGCATGTAGGCATCGCTAAAAATGAGGCACAACAGGTTTCATTATTTGTTCTGAAAGGGGTGTTGCAAATGTCTAATAAATCTATCAACACTTTTAAAATTGCTTTAAAGAATTCTGAACTCAATTTGTAGGTGGTTTGTATTTGCTGCCATATTATTTCAAATGGGGAACTGGGAAGTAGCTTTTGCAATTGTAAAGCCTCAAAATTTGAGATATAGCATCAATTCAGGTATGACACCACCCTCTTTGTAGCCCAGGAATTTATGTAGCATAATTTTCTAATTCATCTATAGTCATGATTTTTATAAAATTCAGCCTTTCCTCATACTTCCAATTTCTTGACAAGCTGGAGAAAAAAACACTGAACTGCACATGATCTCACCAGGATCAGGGGAAGAGGGACTCTACATTCAAACCAAAACTGGTCCTCTTTCAGCAGTTGTTTTTTGTTTATCTGGACTCTGCACTTATAAAGGTTGGAAGTATCAGGTAGAAAATTAAAATATTTTGAGAGACTCCTAAACAGAAATGTAGATTCTGTACCTTCAGGTTGACTTCTTCAGCTCATCTACTATGTTGATAAGTGATGCAGAAATTGTGAGGAAAAATGAATGGATGAAAGTTTATCTTCCTGTGAAAACACAGCGATCCTGCCTAGATATGTGGGAGTCTGTTAATGCACATTTTTACTTAACTGCACTTGGGGGGGAAAAAAAAGAAGAAAAACAAAGCAATAAAGTTCTGCAACATTTAGTTCTGCTTGTTGATTTCAGGTTACCGTATGAGATTAGGATCTAGCACAGACAAAAAGGATTCAGGTCGCCTTCATGTTGATTTTGCTCAGGCAAGAGATGACTTTTATGAATGGGAATGCAAACAAAGAATGCTGGCCAGAGAAGAACGCCACAGACGCAAAATGGAAGAAGACAGACTGCGCCCTCCTTCTCCCCCAGCAATAATGCATTATTCTGAACACGAAGCTGCTTTGCTGGCTGAAAAATTGAAAGGTAAGCAGCATCTGATACTTTTCAGTATATTATACTTTAAGAGCAGGAGCCATCAAGAAGTCAGAGCAGTGGAGCTGATTTTTCTCCAATGTATTTCATTACTTGCCCTGTTACCTTTTCCCCATTCCTCTGCTATTTCTGTGCCACTGGTAATGATACTCACCCACCTGCTAGAAATGGATAACTTTTGTCCATCTACCTGTACTTCAACAGCTAAAACAGAACCTTCAGTATACTGAAGTGGCTTGTTTTTTTTTTCTGCTCTGTTGCTGTCATCTACCTTGGAAATGCTCTCAGAATAAGACAACCTCTTACAAACATCATTCATATTAGAGACTTGATTCTTGAAATATCTTTATTCATCAATTGATATGTTACTACACTACATGCAGGCAACTGTCCCAGTTTCTGGCATTTAAATTGCCCTCATGACCCTCAGATGCAGTGGGGCTTTTGTCTGACACACCATCCATTCTTTCATTCCCTCTTTAGGTTTAGAATTACTTGTGCAAGATAGTGTCTTGTTTTGGTATGCATTTGTTTGCTTGTGGTTTTGTTCTAGGTACACTTACTAAGTTAATATTTTTTAGGGGTGCAGCTTGAGGATTCCTGTCTCTAATAGTTAACGTAAAAAGCAAGAAACAAAGAAATTACATTATTTGTAGTAAAGAAATCTAAAAAAAGATCAAGCAAACAAATTCTTATATCCCTTAGAGCTGTGTTTTTTCTCATTAAGTATTTAGCAATTGTGTTTGGCATTCTTTCCCTATGTGGTGACCAATCATGTTACTTTACCGTGTACTGGATCACAAGAAACGGTGATTCTTGTCACTGTTTCAGAATTACCCACGTTAGACTCAGGCTATCTAACACACTGGCCTCTGTTCCATGAAACTTGTTTGGGAAGCTGGAGAAGAACAGTGTGAAGTGTTGCATTCTTGGAGCATGGAGCAGAGATGCACCCTACTGTCTCTTTGAGTACTGCATTGGTTGCTGTTAGTCATCACTGTTACCTCAATCTGTTATTAGTTCAGCTGATTGATATTCTCACCACATACAGTCCTCTACTAAATAATTCATTAGCTAAGAGGGAGATTAGTAAAATAAGCCTGATGGATTAGTAGACCAGGAGTAAAGGAGGAAAGAGGCCCACATATAAGAATTTTTAATGCTTACCTAGCTTGCAGTCCAGCTCCTCTAGAAGTTATACAATCTAATACAGAGGTTTAGATCCATTCGTTCCCAGGATCTGTTTTCAATTGAATATTTTAGGAGTTAATCTTTTATAGGGAAGTTTTTATTTATGTAGTAAGGCCTAGAGGTTTCCTGTACTAAGCCAGAAAATACAAGAAGTTTGGACAATTTCTTCCATATGGCTGGCCATTGCTTGGGGCAACTGAATGTGGGTTTTTGCAATATGTTTAAGATGTCTATATTTAGAAGGGGTTTTCTTTTCATTCTGGGAAGTTTCCATACTTAATTAAAACTTATTCCAAGCATTTAGATCTTTGGTTCTCCTGAGGGACTTTTGACCAGACCTTGGTATATATGCACAAATTTAATAGGGAAGTATTTTGAGCATAATATAGACTAGCACCGTGTACATGACTATTTCTCTGGAAATGAAGGTAAACTTTCAGAAACATATGAAACTGAAGATAATAAATTAAGAAACCAAAATGTTAAGTTTACTTTTATTGGCTAACTGATTAGTAAAATCCAGCAAAAGAACATATTGCAGTTTTAAAAACTTCACTAATTAGCCATTGCTGTGTAGCAATATTAATGGCACGAGCCCTGCATCTGGATAAATAGTTGGAGATGGAGAATGCAAAGAAGCCCCTCCATTCTCACTGGTCATGGGTTGTGTACTGTAGTAGGTACTCTAGAAAGCAGAGGTGGGGCTCAGTCATTATAATGCTGAGTCCTGCACTCTGCCTAACCTTTCCTGTGGCATCCTAGCCTGTATCTATGAGACAGTGGGGTAGGACTTTATGGCCTCCCTTGGGCAACATGGGTTCACCGCAAGCCCTATGTGACAACCTAATAACAGAGGTAAAGCAACACTACAGATAGTTCTTTAACTCTGAAAAAAGGGCAGTTCTTTCATACATTCATGTCATCATACATTCACAATTTAAGTGGGGACTTCAGTGAAGCTAACAGAAGACACATATATGTATGTACACACGCACGCACAAAAAAGTTGCAGTCAAAATCTCAGCTCTCTAGATATGACCAGGTTTGGATTACTGCAAAAGCCTGAACAATTCATCCTAAAGAAAAGAAGGATCAAAATGTAACTGCTCTTGGCAGGATTTACCTTGAAAGATTGTTTTTTGAGCAGATGTCTTGCAGTTGTTTTCTTAAGGAAAGTCATGACCTCTCCATGGTACTCACTTCAAAGGCTCCTGAGCTCTGTTGCCAGCTCATGAGACAGAGCTGCAGGTGCCCAACATGCAGGTTTCAGTTCCTGCAGCGTCTCCAGGACTTTCCTGAGCAACACTAACAGAAAAGCAAGCTAAAATAGCTAAACATCTGTCATCCCAAGATACTGCTTTGCAGTCGCAGAGGTAGACAAGTTGGGCTGAATCCAAGCAACTTTTGTTGTCAAAATAACCTTGGAAATTCCTGACAGCAAAGAAATCTGACGGTGAGCAGAGATGAACTAGACTCATCAGCCAGTCCCCTGTTGTGGTTTAGATATTTATTTAGTCTGTAACTGAGGTGACAATATCTTTTTTCACCTTCTGAAAACTGCAGCATAAGACTTAAAGATATCATTGTTTTTGTGTACCAGAATTGGCTGGAAGCTCTCACCCCAGTGTTATCAGCCTATTCCTATTCCTCACATATGCTGAAGTCACTTGGTACAGCAGTAACTGCCATAGAGGAGAGTGGGTGAGAGAGTATAGAGGATCTTTTATACTAGTTGGAGTGGTCTCTGCTGGTGTGGAACTTCAGAGAAAAAAAAAGCTGGTTTCTCAAAATGGGCTACCTGGTGACTAGAGCTGGGAACTGATACCTCCACTGCATATGAGACCTTGAAAAAGTGTAAGAGGCTATGACTTCTCCATTCCCTGATCTCTATAGATTTGAACACTTGATTTGAACACTTGATTTATGCAGAAATATAGCAAACCCATCAAATTGTGGACCAGTGCAATTTTTCACCACTTCCCATTTTAGTCTGTGGCAGACAGCGCTGTTTTATGGGTATCTTTCTTTTCTTTTTTTCCTTTCCTTTTCCTTTCCATTTTCATTTTTCCTTTATCTTCTCCATTAAGGTCTTCAGGGTATTGCAAATGAAATCCTAAATCCTTCATAACTTTTTCCTTGTTGGAAGTGTGGGCATTTTTTTCTGCACCTTTCATGTTGCTAGCCAAGGGTGCATTCACTTTTCTTTTCTGTAAGCGCCTGTGGTGGTGTTCGTCTCCCTATCCGCCTGTTGTGCTTTGTTATTGGCACTTTTCACTGTGTGGCAGTTACATATTGCCATTATCTGGGATGTCAGTCCCATGGATTTGAGCATTAACATCTAAAAATATAGGCCTACACTACTGCCTCTCATGTATTAAACATTTTTTGAGCTGCTCTGCATTGATAATTTGCTAGTGATGTTCTCTGATGGTCACAGGCAGAGCCGAAAGATGGAGAAGTCAAGGAAATGATAGCTCATAAAAGGGATTTATTCCATTGGAAATATTACTTGTCACAAAATATTTGATTTTAATTTGTTTTGTGCACTTCTGTGCACTGCCATGAGAGACTCCCACTCTTCATGACTCCAGCACATAGAAGGCAGAAGAGATCTGAGCCTGGATTATCAGAGTGATCCAGCATTCAATCCAGATGGGTATCATGGGCAAGAACATGAGCTCCTTCTCATGTCAGGACTATGCTAATAATTTTTAGGTTTGTGGAACATGTTTTAGGTTTGTACTACATGTTTTAGGTTTGCACGCTTGTCGGGAAACTGAAACTGCTATTTAATTTTTCATGACAAGTTATTTTTGTTTGGATTGGGTTAGTTTTTTTGAGCTTCCAAACCACTAAAGTAGGTTTGAAGGGGAAACTCAAAATAAGAAAGAGGTACCATTTTTTTAAATGCAATTTCTGATCCAAATATTCCAAAATTTGTCATGACGTAGCTAATAGTCTCATTAAACCATTGTCTGATTGCCACAGTATAGGATAACATCTAAGCATAACTCAGGTTAATGAAACTTCTGGCTTCCTTGAGGAAATATCCCTTCTCCCTTAGCTAAAGATCTGTTTCCTTGAGGAAATATCCCATAAAATTCATAGATGTGAGTTCTGGGAAACCAAGATATTTTACAGTGAAGGATTAATGTGAATTGCTTCCTTAAAATGCCTTTGAGAAGAGCCCCTGAGTTCTTGTCTGGACAAAATCAGCAGAATATTGGATCTTCTGCTGTTATATTAGAAAAACATGACCTTCTTGTCTCCCATTTCATTGAAGCATTTTGTTTGGTGCATGTCTTTGAGATTTTCATTCCTCAGTATTAAATCAGATGCGTTATTACTGCACAGTGAGATGTGTCAGTAGATAGTTAGGATGAAATTTGCATACTGTGACATCTGTTTTCCTGGGTGCTTTATAAACAGTTGAGTAAAGTGGTGCCCAGAACATCACACAACTGGAGGTAGCCTGAACATTTTATCCTTAAGTGGAATTCTGCTCTGTCAGATGCATTAGAACGAAACAGTCTAATCTGTATGTTTATGACATTTGTGTTTCAAAGTAGAATTTCAAACATTATGGTATTCTTAATTCAGGCATATCTGTTCCTAATGGTATCATCTTCAGAAATCACTTCTTGCAAATAAGCTCCTTTATAATATCACATCTGTCTTATTTGCTGCAAGTAGTTAAATAGTTCCACCTTCTAACAAAGACATCTCTTTATATCTGATTATCTGTTTTTAAATATTTTGAGCAAAGGAGACATAAATATCTGCAAGTTATATACAATACCCTGGAATTTACCTCCCTTTTAAATGCAGTGTTTCTTTATGAGCACAGTAAAGATATTCATGTGGTTTTCCATTTAAAATAAATATAATTTGAAAAATTGAGAAGCTGCTTCTTTGCCAGGCACTGTATTATCCCCTGAAGAGAGAACAGATTGGAAATTTAAATAAATAGATGGCAGTTACAGTAGAATGAACTAACCGGGGATGCATCTTGTGCAAGATTCAGGTAACATCAAGCCTGACAGTCTCAACCCTTGCACATCATTTGCAATATAAACAACATTTAATTGCTTGGGAAATAGGATATTTCACTGAGAAGAAAACCACACTGCTTTGAGTAGCACTCTGCACATGAAAGCCAAACTTGTGGAGCACTGCAGAAGCAGTACTGTTATCCAGAAAGGCAAGTCTCATGCAGAAAGGATCCAATTCAGTGCAGGGCTACGTCAGAAGCAGGGGCAAAGCTGAGCAAATGCAATGAATGCCAGGTTTAATTGCTGCTGAAGGACTCCAGGCCTTTTTTTAGCACACACTTTTTTTTATTGGTAGTATTTCAGGACAGAGCCCAACCACAGACATGTTTCAATGCTTTAGCACCAAATCTGTTCACTCACCCTTCCCATTTTTAGATCAGCATTTTCTCCTTCCTTCTTCCATATGCTGCTGACATCTGCTGTGATACAATACATCTGGCTCTGAGAGCCTTGCATGGGGACTCTAGCAGGCATGGTGTGAGGGCATTTTTGTCTGCTGACAGAAGAGTGTAAGGTGGGTTCAGCTTTCAACGGTCTGGAACCAGTTCCCTGGGCACCTCCTTCTGAAAGCCTGCAAGAAGTATATTCGCTGTTAAGTGTATTACTGAAAGTGTCCTCCCTCACCTAATCTGTAATGTATCAATGCAAATTTTAAGGTTTTAATATAAACCCACTTCATTAGATGTATCGCGCTGCAAAATGACTTGTTAATTACTTTGCACTGGGAAATTGAAGCTCACCGATCTGAAAGTTTATGGCCTGATTTTGAGAAATCGGGAGGAAACTCAATACACTGATAATTACTTTTTATTGGAAATAATGGCATCAGCAGAATAAGGTAATGGATTTCTGTGTCTCACATCAAACACCCACCACTGGAATAATCTTGTGTGATTTGATTTGGAAGAAAGAGTTTGATGATACAAGGGGGGAGAGAGTACATTTTAGGATACCTTTCAGTAAACACATATGCTTATTTTTATCCAACCTAGTTTCAACTAGTCATTTATTACATAACTGGAGAAGTTTCTTGGTTATAGCATCAGTTAAGGCTGTTTAAGAAACAGTAAGGTGGATATTAATCATTCTTCAAAACAGCCCTTTGGCAGTAAGAATTTGTTTTCCTTGTTTCTCACTTATTATGCAGTGCCAATGGGTTAAAAATGTTATTAATCCCAAAAGTACCAGACAGATGTGTGCATTGTATGGCACATATATATTAGATATTTGAGCGTAGGATAAAATGAAGGTGAGGGTAGTAGCTGAAGAGTTGTGTTTCTAGGTCAGTGGCAGGCACTCTTAAGCCAAGAGAAAAATAGGTCGTCACTGTGGCACTGAAGTGGTGTGTGCAGGGAAGCAAATTGTTCCTGATGCACAGGGGAACTGGGATGAACCTGTCGATGAGAGAAGTTAGTAAACCTTTTTGCTGATCTGATTCACTCACAGTAGTCACCCACTGTGCATTATTATTTTCTGTATTGAATTTAGTGTTTGTTGTTCAAAAATTTTATTTATACTCTAATAAATTATTAAATCTGAAGTCAGATTAACAGTTACCTTGGCCATACATTCTCCCCTGGCTGCAGTTACATGGAGTGAAGAAGTTTCCAAGTTGAACTGGCCTCTACCACTTTCCTGTAATAGCTGAACTGGGCCCAGCTTGACAAACTGGAACTGGAGTATGATCAGCTGAGCACCTCCAGGCAGACCTGAGGGCAGTGTAACCATGAGCAAAGCAGGAGTGCTGAGCAGGTGGGGATGAGGCAAGGGACACATTTTCCTATGGTACAGCTACAGCTGACAGAGAACAGGTTGTCAAACAGAGGCAAATAGATGGGACGTCTCCTACAACTCCTGTCCCTTCCGCAGAGCAGTCATTCTCAGTTCTCACAAGAATACCTTCAAGAGATGTTTATTAACAGGATTTCTGCTAGTCAGGGCAGACGTTAGCATAAGGGCTTTCCTACCCCTTCCCATCTTATAGAAGGGTCCGAGAAAAATGAGATCATTATTGCAACCTAAAACGTACACAGTCAGCACAGGAGCTTTCTAGGTTTAGTCATTAGGATAAAGAACAACAGCTCTGTCTTTCCAGCATCTCCTTGCAAGCCTAGGAGATTGCATTAGGGGAGGAAGATTACGGACAAGAGACAGGATGTCCTGACTCTGGACCAACACCGCAGCCTGTAGGACAACACAGAAAGATTGCCTGTGATTAAGACAGGCTCCAAGTGTTATATGAATTCTCTCAGATACTTTTCAAATATTTGAAAAAGCCCAGGTTTTGGACGATATTAACAAGGCTAAAAACAACTGTAGCCCAGTGTTTGGTCTTGTCCTAACTAAAGTCCAGCATGCAATGCCACTCTTGAAATACAGAAATACGAAGTTAGCTATATTTACAATGTATCCTTAAATGTAAAAATGATAGTAATGAGAGTGTTTGAATGCCTGGCTTCAGGCTGATGGATTAGTCACTGTCACCCGACTTATGAAAGAGCCTTATGGAGGTGCTAACATTTGAGATATAAATAGTCACAACATTTCAGATTACCCTGAGATGGATTCTGTCCTTTGTTACACCAGGGGAACTCCATAAGCTGGAAGTAAAATCTCTGTTTCCTACACCTTTTCCCAGTGTGCCATTTTATAGCATTTCTTCTTAGTCTTTTTTATTAAAAACTTTATTCTACTTGAGGTTGCATAGAGGTGGTCAAATTATGAGCAGAAAAATCTAAAACATTTATCAATAATTATTCCGTTTTCTTTTTCATAGAAATATCCCTGTTGACAATTTCCCAGACAGCTCTAGGGGTGCGTTTTCTTTTCTTTATATTTCATTTCACCTAAGTTGTGACCTAGGGTTTAAGTGCCAAATATCTTCAGTTGATATGAGAGGAATTTGAAATATCGTATCTCTAGAGGCCTGTGATTAAGTCTAGCAGCACCTGGAAATCTCTATTGACGGACAGCCAGCAAGCTGTCCTCAATAGATGGGTAATGTTAAAACAACGTAGCGTGCATCACAGCTTGTAGTATAACTGAAAATCCAACACAAGCACAGAAATGCTGGGTAGGTGTTCTGTAACTGGTGCACTTGTGTAACGGTTGGGATTGTTCTGACCCAATGTAGTAGTCTGTTGCAGAGATGTCTATATATGGGCAGCTCACCCCAGGCTCCCTTCACAGCCGATTGAGGGAAGCAGGCATTTCTGGGGCACAGTTCACATCACTCTCAAATAGGCAGTTAAAACAGGACTGACAAAACCTGTATGACAATTGTCCATCTCTTTCTGTTGACTGTAGGGGTTACTAAATCAGATGTTGACATAAAGGAGATGGATCCTACATTATTTGCGTAAAACATACTGTAACTTGGAGGAAAAAAAACTTTAAATGCAAGAAATAATTTGCCACGTGCTCTTTTAAAAGAACAACTATATATGGAATCTTGTCTTATATAAAGGAATTTATTTTAAGAGCATATTTTTAAGCAGTGCATATTTAAGTGTATCCTACAGTAAGAAAATGATTTTGAACAGAATTAGGAATTTTGTTTCATGTTTTTAATGAATGACTGGAATCATAAGGCAGTTCATACTCTGTTAAATTAGATTCCGTTGCTGAATTTCTTCTACTATTTATCTACTAAATGAAAAATAAATGAGCAATCTGGTATAAAAATCTGATTTTCTAAGTGAACCTCCGATTGCTCAGAAAGAGTCGTTGCATTCTGGATGAAGAAAATTAATTCATGTTGAGTTACCTTATGCCAGTCGCTGAGTAGTCAAATGAAGAATTTAAAAGTTAGAAATGAAGGTGAAATAAGGAAATTTTAAAACTGTAGAGAAAGATTTTATTAACTAATATGCTCCTGTTGTGCATATATTACCCTCTAGCATTTCTTAATGTATCTGCTAATTATGTAATCAATGAAGATGCTGATGTTTACCAATGAAAGGATTTTTTTCCTGCTAGTACGGAGCCCTGATTTAACTATAACAGGCCCACAGACCTCTGCAGGTCCCTGAAATTATAATGTGTTGAACACAGATTTTCAGCATGTCCTTTAAGGGGATTAAATCTATGTGGCAGAAGGATGACATGTTTATGAACATCCTTTGCAGGCACCAACTGTGCTCGATAAAAATAAAACAAGGGAAGGGCCTTTTCAATTTCATAGAGACTATATAGCAAAACAATACACAGACTGTACTGGGGAGATACTAAAACACCTGTAAGTGAGAATGTTTCTGTGCAGTGGATATTCCTCATGCATCTCCATGAAACGTTTTTACTCAGTTCTGCTCACTATTTCTTCACAGGTCATGGTGTGCCTCTTCAGAAGTGCTTCTGTGTATCATTTCTCCCAACTTTTCTGTTCATGTCTCGACCTAGATTGAATGGGATAATTTACTCTAAATGGCACTTCAGTGCTGAGTGACAAATTATATGCGAAGATAAAGATAATGATGTCTACAAGAATTAAAAGAGGAACATTCAACTGTAGTTACTTTCTACTCACAATCAGCTGCATCCTTGGTCTTAACAGGCTAGTGCCATCCACAGGGTGACCTGACTGTACAGACTGTTGGAAATTGCATGCTACTGTTGCCAGAAGCCATTACAGATTATTCTTATTGACTACTGTAATTATAATAAACATTATGTTCCAGGGATGAGTTCTTGGCTGTACTGGATCCGTGACATCCAGCTTCCATGTATGTCTCTGGCTGAAGATATTATCCAAGCATGGAAAGCCTTATTGTAGTGTTTTCTTGCAAAGAAAAGGGCTTTGCACAAGCCTTTTGGCTTTTCCGGGCCTCATATCCAACCATCTTCACTTATCAGAGCCACTTAATACATACCTGCTGCCTATGTACCCAGCAAAGCTAGGACACAGAGTTTAATCCAAGGGGACAGAACGGAAAGAAAATATGCCTGACTGACTCTCCCTCCCCAGACACAATTGCTTAATGAATGATCATGATGAGTCATATGTTAATGTAAAGTCTCAACAGATACATCATTGTACAAAGGGAGCATGTTATGATGCTCTCATTTTGCAAATTTTTTCAGGGATCTTGGGTGAACATGTTTTCCAACTCTAGAGAGCTAATCCTATTGCTGTAGCTGAAAGCATGTTTCAGTTAATAAAATGCTAAAGATCAGGCAATGTAAAATCTGTTCTTCACAGGCTACAGGCACAGAACATGTCACTTGTCCTCTTTGTACTTTAGGCTCATCACCTTTTAGGGGAGTGATTACTGATTCAGAAAAACAGCCCAAATCATCACTTAAGTATTAGCATTTCATTGTTCTTTGCACATGGAAAACAGAGTCTAAAAAACTATTCCACACATTTCTGTATCCTGTAACACTGTTGATTTGGTTTAATATTTTCCAATTTTCATTTTAAGTGTCTTTTGGTTATAACTATACTACTGCCATAACTACATACCTTCTCCTATACAAAGGTATCCCGGCCATCTAAAATATATATAAAGAAATACAACCGACAAGGACTAGATAAAATGTTTAAAATGATTTGCTGAGAAATGGAAACTTTATGGAATAAAATCCTGGGAAAAAAAATGAGATCAAACTGCACAAAAACTGTTCCACAGGAAGATACTCTGTTGTAATAACATTTTCTTGCAGTTCAGTCTAAATGGGACTTAAATGAAATGTGTCCTCTTAATCCTGATGATGCCAGGATGTAATGGATGTTGCACTAAGAGTCTGCTGAAGAAGCTGAGAGCACTGTCAGAGGAAAGAAGATTACTTGGGAAAGGATTGCACAAAATCTAGCCACTAGTTTCGGTGATCTTTCTGTAGAGAAATATGACTTTAGTTAATGGAATGGTTGTCTGAATTCATCTAGCATCCTTTAAAAAAAAATGTAAACCAAAACACAGACAAATGCAAAATGCAAAACAAATACAGACACATCATCTGTTCAGATGAGTTCCTTGTAATTAATCAGTGTTTTGAGGAGGAATTGTTCAGCCTTGTCATTGTTCATTAATTAAGAATGTGATGTTAGTGAATTCTGTTGACAAAAATACGGCAGAGCCCAAGCTCCAGACTGAGCTTTTAGCTGAGCAGATTAATGTGAACACATTTCATTTCCTCAGTGGGTCTGGTAACACAGAAGTCTCCTCACTTCTGCTTTAAGGTCATTCCATATCACTGAATGACTTAAGGGTGATGTTGTGAATGCAAGGAGTCAGGCCACAGGGATGGAGTGGCAAGTGCTTTTTGTTGTGAGAAAGCTATTAAAATAAGCAGAGGACAAGCCTTGAAGGAAGATTTATGTAGCTTCATGTGGCAGTATTGGCTTCTTACATCTGATAGAACAAATGACCCAAAAGTTGCCCAAAATGATATACTGCAAGCAGGATTTATGATGATTTTAATGTGACATGGAGCAGAAAATGTGTTCTCGGCAGGATATTTATGCCTGCAATTTAAAACCTGTGCTTTGATTGTTCTAGATGATAGCAAGTTTTCAGAGGCCATCACAGTGCTGCTTACCTGGATTGAGCGAGGCGAGGTGAATCGTCGCTCTGCAAACCAGTTTTATTCGATGGTTCAGTCGGCCAACAGCCACGTGCGCCGGCTCATGAACGAAAAGGCTGCTCATGAGCAAGAAATGGAACAAGCCAAGGAGAGTTTCAAAAATGCCTTAACGGGGATCCTCACTCAATGTAAGTAACTCCTTTTTGTCCAGTGTTGTTGTCATGATGGTGGTGGTGGTGGTAGTGTTTTTTTTAATCATTTTGTGTGTTTATTTGGGGGTAAGTAGTTGCAATGCAGTCATATTCTACTTCATATCGTATTCCATACTCTATGGCAAATTGGAGGAACAAGGACCATTCCTAAGAGCTTATTTCTCAAGGTGAGCAATGTTTCAGTAGGTTTTTTTTATTAATAAACAAAGATGTGCTCTATGCATAATGTCTACAATTGTGTAGACATAGCGCTTCGGGAACGGACCAGACAGAAGCCTCTCTGCTCTAAGCGAAGAGCATGCTTTTGTGGAGAGAAGTGATATGTAGCCTCTGCGTTGCAGCTAGTCAACTAGGGCAATTAGAGAATAGAGAACAATTATATTTTTAGCCTGGATTTAGGTAAAAGGAAGTAGGATTCAGCAACTTTTAGGGATATATTCACAGCATATAGGACAGCAGCACAGCTAGAAGAATATTCCGTTCTGCTGCTGGCATCAGGACTGTTTGGCTGATACAATGCCAGTATTAATTTGGCAGATAAATTGCCTTAAATATTTAGTGCTGGCAGCTATTTCCTTAGTACAGAAATATAATCAATGAAATTACCTTAATGAAGTTCCCTCATAAAACAATAATTGGGATACTTGCCTAGAAGTGTTCTTCAAAACGAAGAGAAGAGAAGAGAAGAGAAGAGAAGAGAAGAGAAGAGAAGAGAAGAGAAGAGAAGAGAAGAGAAGAGAAGAGAAGAGAAGAGAAGAGAAGAGAAGAGAAGAGAAGAGAAGAGAAGAGAAGAGAAGAGAAGAGAAGAGAAGAGAAGAGAAGAGAAGAGAAGGAAGAACCAAAGAAAAATGAAAAGAAAGAAAAGACAAGAAAAAAGAAAACTAATTTTGTTGTTGCTGGTTTTTAACATGTCTTCTCATGACTACTCAAGCAAGAGGCTTAATGATACTCAGAACGATGGAGCCTGAAGCCAGCTCTCTCATATGCAAGTTGAAAACATAAATGAAGACAATTTACCAGATGGAAAACAACACAGTTGTTACACAGTCATTTCTGAATTTTAATATTTACATTAGAAAATAAGTCCTCAAGGTTTTTCTGTGCTATTTTTCTGGTCCCTCAATGGTTATCCTTCAGAAATTAGGGCTGAAGGCAGAAGCTCGGGTGGACTTGCCTGGGTGGCGAGAGCAGCCCCTTCAAGATTCCTGCTTACGTGATGGAGAGAGAGCTCAGTATCTCAGAAGACTAAGTCACCCCCGGGCCTGTGTCCTTCTAATTTAAGAGTTTACATGCATGAACTGAAGAGGAAAGATTCTGGGCCAAAGGCATTTGATTTCTGAGGATGTGTGTTCAGCAAATAAATTTTAAACATCAGCTCCTTCCTGTGGTTATTTGCTAGGCAATGTCATCCTCCATCTCAACAACTAAAAGGCAGTGTTAGAAGCAGGCACACAGGCACCATGCTTGGCTGCACTGTTCAGTTCACACTGGATCCTCTCTAGTTTTGTGTACAACAGCCAGCCCTAGCATTCAGAAATGCCTTCTTCAGCTTTATTTAAAAAAAAAAATCACCCATTGTCAGCAGACTGAACTTTAGTTAAATTAGTCTAAATTAGCCCGTTTGTGACCAACTGTTGTAGAACATCTGTCACTTGGAAATCGAGATGCCTATAGTTTGAGGTGGAAACTTGCAGTTTTGGCTATCTGGTTTGTTCCTGTAGTGTGCTGAATGCTGAACTTACAAAACAAAAAAATAGGTCTGGCTTCAAAACATGAGTTTCAGAGTGCCACAGTCACAGCAATCCCTGGAGGAAGAGAGTTTCTAGCAGGTCTGGCATAGGATGATGTCAGCAAAAAAAACAGGCTCAGGGAAAGGTGTTACACTCTGTGGATTTTATAAGAACAAATTTGATGATCTTTCCAGATGCTTCACGTTGGTTTTTTTTATGAACACCATGAACATTGGCCATTATTAGCATTACTGTGTCTTATTAAAATTCTCTGCAAACTTACTACGAACGGATGGTGGTTTTGCTTTACACGTGTGTATGCCTAAGATTGCTAAACATGGAGACTGTGGAATGAGCTTCCCTTTTTCAAGAATTTTCCTCTGTTTGAGTTGATCTGAGGAATGTTTTTCATGCATCATCTTCTATTGTTTTCCCACAGCCCTATATAATGTGTTACAATATGTCACTTGCTTTATGAAGAAGAATTTGAAAGTACTAGGTGTTCAAAGTAGGTGGATGTGGTCTATTAAATTCTGCAGAATGAAAAAAGCCCACTCCTGCTGTTCTACAGTAAGAACCCAAAAGTCTACTGTAATGCTGCAGCTGTGTGGCCATTTGAAATAAATATTACAGTATTTTTAAAATACTGTGTGGCATTCTTCTGTCATGAGCTAGGTCAGATGTGCAATGATGAGCTGACCATTCTGGGCTTTCTTTGCATTCAGCAGAGAAAAATAAACATCTCCAGGAATGTGTCATCAGACCAACCTCATGGTGCTCTTCGAGCGAGAGGAGTCATCCCTTGGAGATGCCATTTTTTCTGTGTTGCCCAGAGAGGTTTCGCAGGGGGTCTAACTCAGAACCAGATGTCCAATTTTTACATGCCTTGTTCAGAATAGATTAATGTCACTTGCTATGTGGAGTCTTGTTACAGAAGGACGTAGCGTAAGCGAAGAACTTGGATTTAGCTAAAAATGCTAGCACTGTAGCAGTGAATATTGTGGGGAGCGAAGAAGAAATAGTTTAAGAAAATGGGCTTCAAGTGCACTCACCTGGAACTCACACTTTGTCTATGTGGGTCTCAGTATAAAATGTTTTCTTATTAATGAGGATTAGTGCGGCCAGAACATTTCAGCTTATGGCCCAGCTACTAAAGAAGTACAGATATTGAAATCCCTGCTATAAATTTCTGCCTGGAGGTATTTAGAAGATTACCAAGTGGATTACCCCTAAAAATTTGGGTCAGGTGCTCGGCACATGAATTAATTACCTGACCAAGGAACTTGTTCGCAGATAATCAGTGAATTAAAGTGTATTACTGCTGTCACACCACCAATTTGCAGCTCCTGATTTAAGTTCTACAGGGAGTCTTACCCTTGTTAAGGTGCTGCTTCAATTATTTAAGGGATAAAGACAGAAAAATGTCTGGTTCCTTCTTTTTTACTATAATACTTAGTTTTTCTAGATTTGAATCTATGCTTAAAATATGGATTGTTTTCCAGGATTTTGGATAGTTCCGTCTTTGTGTTTTGATTTCTAAATTCTTCCACTTTGCTTCCATAGCACAGTTACTTCTGACACTGCTCCCTGACTTTTCATGCATCTCTGTTTCGTTTCCTCCCAAATCACTTTTTAACCTAAGGCTTATAGATGTTGATCCTCATTTTTAAGAAAAACAGAAATCCTAGAGACATCTGCGTTGGGCTGGTTTTTAGACTACACGAAGACTGCAGTTCTCTCTTCTCTCCTCCTTTCTCCTTCATGCACTGTAAACATTGTTTACCTCTCACTGAGGTTTCATACTATTTAGTGCACTGTCCCCTGACAACATCTTCAAAAGGACCTATAGATAAGTGAAGATCCAAAATCCCATGTTCAAAAGTTAAGTTGGTATCTCAAGAGTCAGACACACAAAGATGTGGAAGTGTTCCAGTATGCAGGTAGGTAGATACAAGTGTAATTAACAGAAGCACCCCACATCTGGACACTGGGCAGCTAATGACATGGATCAGTCTCTTGTGTGCCTGTGGAGTAACAGTGGGAGGGAGGTTTTTATCATGGAGCCTGTGACCAACTTCCTTGTTGTGTGGTGGCCTTCACTTTCGCTCTTTGCTTGGCCTTCAGTATCTAGTGGTCAGGACGGTCTTTTGGAAAGTTACTTTTAAATACCCTGAATGCCAGTGAAGAAACTGAACCTAAGCTTCCTTCCTTCTTCCACGAATGCTCTAAATGGTGAGGTGTGGTGCTCTAAAAGGCAACATTGGCCTTCCTTAGGGTGTTTGACAGATGACCTTGAGTGGCCTGGTTTAGAACAATGCCAGCTGGAGGGTGGTGTGTCCCTACTTCCCGTAACACAGCACTGCACAGAAGGAACAGCTCCATACCTCTGTGGCACATTCCTATCTAGGGGATGCTTATGCATATCTGTCAGTCTAGTTAAGGCAGAGGCCTTATATCCATTCCCAAATGCGAAGCCCTTCCCCTGTACTTCGTAGGGTGCCTGGGTTTTAATGCATCACAGTTGATTACAGCTAATCACTGGAGTCTTAGAACTTATTTAAAGGGCTTTATTTAAAGTGTCAAATCGCAGATCTGAAGGTGTGGATAGACACATGGTTCATCTTACAAGGCAAGCAGGAGTATAAACCTGCAGAATCATTTATTCCAGTGTAATGAATCACGTATGTGTCCTTTTCTCCTGGTGGACATGAGGTTGCTGGAAAAGGAAGGCAATTCTCAGCAACCCTGAGATCCCTTTATACATTAACTGGCATCAGGGAGAAGAGCTGTGCTGCAGGTTCTCATCCAACCTTGGCAAACAGTAATTAGCTCATTGAGTCTCAGTAAGCAATTTTTTAAAACAGAACATAGACATCCTAAATCACTTTGATATTTTTAATGATTGCCATCCTGAATTTCTTTAATGATGCCTAAGTCACGACCTTACTGTGGGCATTAGGCAAGCCTGTGGAAATCCAGTGTAACAAAGCCCAACACTCAATATTCACCAGTAGGTGATTCTGATATATCCAGGGGACTTTATGGACAAGCTACATACTGACACCTTTTTATTCTTCCATTTCAGCTACTAAATATAATGCCATCATAATAAGCAGTAAAAGCAAAACTGTTATAAAGGTTAATGCAATTTGTGACAGGATGCAATATTCAGTAGCACTGCTGAAGTATTTATACATTGTAAAATAAATTTTTCCACTAACTAAAAAGAGAATGTCGGAATCTTTTTCTTGGTGTAGTTCTAATTGTGGCCAGGGATCAAAACCTTGCAGTTTTTGGCCACTTATGAAGTCTTAAAATACAAAGTTTAAGAACTGTTCATAAAAGTGGCATTATTAATCCAGTGAAGAAAAGAGAGAGCATCTGAGTCCCTACTTTGCCTAGACAATAAGCTGACTTCTGAGAGGGTCAGAAAAAACACTGCAATTTTCATTATGTCACTGATGCAATTTTGCCACAAATGACTTGGTGGTATCCCAGCTTTGCAAGGAGCTGTAATTAGAGAGATACAGTATGATGCTCTGATTCTAACAGTTCCTATGTAGACACACTACAACAGTACACTGATATGGGTGAGGAGAGAAGCAAGGAGGTATCTGGAGCAACTGAAGTATTTAGGCACCATCTAAAGCAAGTACACAATATCATCAACCAAAATTTTGTGACTCTGCCTGCCATTGCCTGCTTTGATTTTTTAAAAATGGTCTCAAGATCTGAACTGTGTAGTCCAGTTTCAGTCATTGTGTAGATATTCTTCACATCATGCTATTGAGAGAAACTAATTTTCATTGCACAGCTCAATATACAGCATACCTGCTACATCTTTCTGCTGCCAGCAAGCTTGTTTGCTTCCCAGCCCTCTTACATTGCATGTAAAAGAGTACATGGAAGTAAAAACAAAGAGATACTCATCTTTCAAGAAGTCCTGAAACCAAAGAAACCTGGAATTACGAGGTTATACAGTTTACCTGCTTAGGTTGTGCTAGACATCATTAGCCCTTTTATTTGTGACAAAGGATGCGAGCCTAGGTACACCTTTGAGGTGAATCAGTAGGGCTGTTGATTAAGAAGAATCAAAGGTTTGAGGAAAAGACTTTGTGTCATGTCCCTTTCCTTGGGAAGGTCAGGATTGTCACCTCTTGTTTTCTCTCCCTTCCTACCGAAGAACTTTAGTAGTGGATAAGAGTGCTCTGACTTTTCTTCAAACACCTGGTAGATATCTGGTATAAATTTCCCTGCTCCTTCCACACACACACCCCCCCCAAAAAAATAAAATGAAGTTTAATAATTCTGAAGGAAAACGCATTCTGTACAGACCGAATAAAATTCTCCTCTCTTCAGGTTTGTTCATTTTCATTCTCTGATCTCTCTGGATATGAATTAATCTGTTTTAATGTTATCAGTGCCTTCACAGATATAATCTGAAATTTTAATGTAAAAAAAGGAAGAAAAATGTTAAAAATCCTTTTTGAGCTTTCTTCATAAAAGGATTGTGTTCAGTTTTGTTTTTCTCATTAAAGGTTCACTTCAAAAGTTTCTCTCTTACTTTAGAAAAGGTGGAATTTACATTGATATAATGGCGATTGCTAAAATTACCTTCTTATCTGATTTGCTTTAAATTCCATACTGCAGTCCTTTTTCCCAATAATCCTTCCATTTTTAGTATATTCTCTTAGCATTAAAAATGAAGGCAGTTTCATTACAGACATTGAAAGCATGCTGGTTAAAATTCTCTTCACAGTCAGACTTTTTATATATGTTCATGTTTTCCAAATATTCTTTCAATTGCTCTGCACTAATAATAAATTTTAAAAGGATTTTCCTGCTCTTTACTTGCCCACTTTTGCAGTCTTTCTTTCATTTGCCAGTGACTAATTCAAAAATATGAGCTTACTTTATATGCAATTTTTAGGTCATCATTAAGTTCTTTGTGAAAGAGATTGAGTCATATAATGTGTTTTTACCGTGCAGCCAGATCTCAGTTGGTGTCATGGAATGCCACTATAATACAAATAAAAACATTAATCATATATGTCATTAATTGCCACAATTACTTTCTACCTTGATGTATTAAAAAAAAAATTAAATGCAAAATAACCTCCACAATCCCTCCAGTCCCTTTCAATTATCTCATTTAGTTTGTGTGCTTTTTGCTTGCTTGTGTACTGATAATTTGTCTAGTAAGCTCAGCTGGGTGTTTGTTCTTTCTTACTTGTCCTCCCGTTTTCCATCTCATGTACACATGTTCTCAGAAGCATTTCTATCTAGGATGCTGCTGCAGTGGCAAAGAATAGAGATGAAAGACTCCATTTCTATTTTACCTTGCATTCTTATAATTCCTTCTTTTTGGCAGTATAACCCTTTGTAGTTGCAGCCTGTATTGTTTCCGATAGCTTATTCCTTTTGTGTTTCACCTTTTAATTTATTTGCGCCTCCCTTTGTCTGTAGCCTTCACTTCACCTAAATTCAATAGGAATTTTGGTATTGATTTAAGCATGGCCAGAATTTCATCAGAAGCTTTTGTTCTATTATTTTTAAGATTTTTTTTTTTATATAGGCCATTAAATATGCATGGTGGTTTATAGCAAAATAAAAACACTGCCTCCCAAGAAATTTCAGTGTAAGGCTCCATTTTGTCAACTCGTGCGACTGGATTCTGTAGGACGTCCTAGATTGTGAAACAAAGTTCAAAGCAAAGAAGCATGTGCTTGAATCACGTGGTAATCTGTGCTTGGTTTTGAGCTGCCTTGCTGGGTAGGGATTGAGTTAATGGCTTGTTGCTTCACAGAACTGAACTGTTAATGTTGTATGGAAATGAAAAATAAGGGTTGTGAGTAAGGTATTGGAGCAAGGAAGGAGAGATGGAGTTTTCACCCAGAAGTTTTTCTGAGTTGGCTATGGATGCATATCGTGGCTTACACATCCAAAACTGTTTAGGCTTCTTGTAAGTGAATGAATAAACCTTGTAAATATGGATACAAGTAACTCTATTCAACTCCGACTGGTTAAAATATTTAGTTCCTTCAGTATGCTCTAGTCCTGCTTTGTTGTCAAATCACTGGATTTGTCCCAAATCCTGTAGTTCGTGATGATGACAGAGATGTTATGAGGGCAGGAAAGGAGTTATGGCTAAGGATATATTATCTGGACACACAGACAGGGAACAAAAATACAGAAGTAAGATGAGACTGCAGGCAGTAAACCGAGAGACAAGGGGACAAGTCATGGCAAGCAGAGGAGCATAAGGTATGGGAACAGACAGAGAAGTAAATGTTCCCATGTAAGATGTGTGAGATGGTTTTTTTGTTTGATTGCCGGAGTCTCCCCATTCAACTCTCTATTCTTTTTCTTCTGCAAAAGAAACAATATTATGACCTAAACAAATACAGCCCTCTTGATCTCCTAAAAACACTCTAATTTGCAAGATTTCTGGATAATTATTACTTAGAAAGAGTCCCTTAACTTAATGGGACATAACCCAGAGTCCAGTCACATTTATGATGTTCCTTCGTCTCAGTATTTGGGGTTCGTTTTTGGACAGGCTTACAGAAATACTTGTTCCTGCTTTTGCTATTTTTAAACCTAAGAACTGCAAAAAGATCCACCTAACCATAAAAAACAATGAGAACAGCTAATTAAATGTATTACATTGGAAATGTCTTATAATCTTGTCAAGATGATGAAGAAAGTAGCGTTCCTTAATATTTTTTGAGTTAGTGGAGGGGGGGTGTTGTGAGGATTTTTAAAGTCTGTTTCTGGATGTCAACACAAAGTCCATAAAGTCTGTTTTGTAATAGAAGATGGTGACATTAAAAGAGCAGGTAGTGTACATTTGTACCTGCTCTACTGCATTGTGCTGGCCAGATATCGGGTTCTTGTTTGTTGAGAAATGACATGGAGGTGAAGTGGTCCCGTTGAGTCCAAGTGATTTATCACATGGCACCGCGCCAGCACTTGCTGTAATGCCAAGCTGTCAGTTTCTTGGTTGTAAATTAAACCACATTTCACAACCTAAAAGATTTTCAGAGCTTATTTTATAGACATTTTCTAGCGATACCTTACAGGGCAAACCGGGCTCTCTTTAATCAGAGTGTATTTTTTTCATTTCAAAGCTTAACAAGGAGTTTTCTTCCATTTCTAGAACTATTAATTGTTGATATACATACCTCTGACAAGTGACTGTACAGATTTCAGGATAAATCCTGAAAAGGGGGCTTTTTCAGTATCCCTGTAGTGTGTCTTTCACTCCTACTCACTGGGTGTCTTAGCTGAAAGAAAGGAAAGTAACAGCTACTGACACTAAGGTTTGATGTTTTTACAAGACCAGGGATTATAATTTGTGCTGTGGTATAAGTACTTTTTATTTTGTTCTTGATCTATAGGACTAAATTAAGATGAGCTAGGGCAGGCTTGTCAGTACTGTTCAACTGTAGCAAAGTTGTTGCTCTGGGCCAGATAGCATTTTCCCACACAATTTGGGTACAGTTTAAGATTTGGTGCAAGTCAAGTAGTTTCTCCAAAAGCATCTTTTTGGAAAGAGAGAAGGATTGCTGCTGCAGGGGCACTCAGCATGTTGTGCCAGTTGATTTCAAGGAATGAGAAACTTTGGCTGGTTTTGATCGCTAGTACAGATGTAGTTATTGACTGCAGGGCAAGTTGAGGAATGACAGCCTTGCAAGCTGACTTCCCACACAGCAAAACGATTTGGGAGATAAATCACTGGAGGTACTCTTCTCTTGGTCTACCCAGTAAGGTGGAATTTGGGGATGTAATAGAGAAGTCCTATGGTTTTCTCGTGTATCGTGCTGTGTTTTAAAATTATGTCTTAAGTAACCTATAGACACCCAGACAGCAAGCAAACCAAACAATAGCTTCATCGTCTCCAATGGAGTTCAGCTACACTTCACGTTCTTTTTGATATCCATGGATTTTTTCTTTTGATTTTTTTCTTTTGATTAAAAAAAAAAAAACAACAAAACCCAAAATCACAAACAAACACAAAACCTTGGCAAAAATGAAACACGGATACCATATATATTTTTGGCAGATGAGTCATTTTGCATAGATGTCAAGATCTGTGTCTTTATTATACAGATCTGTAATGGGATTTGCTCTACGGATCCAGCTGATGATCAATGGTATGCTATACTTTAGGAGTCATCTCTTGCATTTTCAGCAGTCCTCTGCAGGGTAATGTTTCCAAATTCTATGTTTTCCTCCTCTGCCGGTCAATGGCAATTGTATCTCTTTTCTCCCTCTGTGGCACGTGAAGGGCTGCAGCTTTTTAGCTGTAAATGTGGGAAAGGCAAATGCTTTTCCAAAAGTAAACAGTATCATAACCAAAAAAACTGAGGGTTTGGCCCAGATAAATTTTTTAAAAAGTTTCTTTTATCTGCAATCTGTCTACACTTTCTCTTACTGATGTAAGAGATTCACCTAGATGCGATTTTAGCCTTGGACTTAATGCTAAGATCTATTCAGTACAGCACCAAGTGCCTCTCAGGACTGTTGCCAAAAATGTTCTCTTTCCTATCCAAACCTGACCTGGTGCCTCCAATTCATTCACTTAGAGCATCTAGCATTGACTACAGTAATTCCTTGGTTTGCTGGGCTTGGAGCCAAATCAATTGGCAGACTCCAGCTTACTCAGAATTCATCAATAAGGCTTCTGACCTAAACCACGCCAACTCTGTATCCTCCCTGTGCTGCAAATCTATATTTGAAAGGCATGTTATACATTTACTGCAACAGTTTCTTTTACACTGTAATTTTATGGGTGGAATTTTTCTCTTACCCTGCATGTCAACTGTCGCAGTCTTACAGAATTTTTCTAAGCTAAATTGCCATATATTCTAGTCTTGCACGTACAGTAATTTAGTACAAAGCCCTTTTCATCCTATTGCCTAATTGGTGGAATTTGGAGTGAATTTCTCCATGAAATCTGATTATTTTATCTGCCAGCAAAGACTTTTGTTTTCATTTGAACACATTGTGTTTCACTTGCTATTTTGTTTCTTTTTTTCTTAACAAGTTAAAAAAAATTAATTGCTGATGTTCCTTATTATTGCATGCAAAAAATTAAAAATAATCATGTATGCATGGCAACTGATAGCGTAAAAAAGAAAAGGAAAAAATGACTACTTCTTGTCTCCTGAACCCAAGGAGAAATTTCAGCCTTCGCTCAATCATATATTTAAAATAGCCTGCTTGAAAAATGTAGTGGAGGGTGAAAGTGTTTTCTCTACCTCTTAATCTACAGATGAGACTACATTTTGGTTCTCATTTATTTCTGTTCTTCTCCGTTAGTATCACTGTCAAATATCCTATGTCAAATATTCTGTTGCCCTGGAGATAATTCTTGATTTCGCTTTAATCCAATCTTGTATGCAACTTCTGTAGGCATCATTTAAGGTATTTTTGTTGTTCTTGTGCCTAGTTTTTCTGGTTGTTTTTATATTTATACTTGATATCAGTACCCTATTCTGGTAGCATGTTTTATGGCAACAAAAACTGAGGTTTAAACTTTCATTTAAAATCCTTACTATAAGCATGCTCCTTTGTTAAAGTGAATTGTGGTTACACTGCATTTGTTAAATATTGACACTTGCATATCTCTATAGGCTTAGTTGTTTGGGTCTTTTTAGTTATTTATAACTCAGCAGAAAAACAATTAAATAATAATTCTTTGTCTGAAATATGTGACATAAATTACCAGCCACAGAGTAAGTTGTTAGGAAAGCTGCAATTATTTACGTCCTGTAAGTTATATTGATAGGAAAAACAATGACGTGGGATGGATTCTTCCAGAACAATGTGGGCTTTTAAACCCTAATTTAGTAAGGAAAACACTTTACATATGGTTGATGAAAATTTTATATACCGTAGAACTTACCAACAGATGTTTGACAATGAATATTTCATGGTACTTAATAATTCTATTTGCTAGTCACTGTTCACAGTACAGTGCAGCCTAGAGTTCAAGGTGCCTTAGAAAGATATGTATGATCTGTTTGTTATCTCATTTTGGAAATTTCTTTCTGGAGGTCAGAAAATCGTCTGAAAATCATGGTCAGCAGGGAGGCCAGGAACAACTGTTTCAATCAGATTCTGTAGATATAAGTTCCAAATCTGAGGCCTCTCTTTGGACAAATCTTACTCAGACATGGAGGGAAAGGTATTAGGACTGGTGTTATTTATCATCTTTGTTGGAGGCACGGACAGTGGGATTGCGGGCAACATCAGCAAGTTTGCCAATGACACCAAGCTGTGTGGTGCAGTCGACACAGGGAGGGAAGGAATGGCACCCAGATGGACCTTGACAAGCATGAGAGGTGGACCTGTGCAAACTTCATGAAGTTCCATAAGGACAAACGTAAGGTGCAGCACCTCTCTCGGGGCAATCCCAAGTACAGTTACAGGCTAGGCAGAGAAGAGATTGAGAGTAGCCCCAAAGAGAAGGACTTGCGGGTGCTGGTGGATGAGAAGTTCAACATGAGCTGACAAAGTGAGCTTGCAGCTCAGAAAACCAACCGAATCCTCAGCACAGGAAGGCCATGGATCTGTTAGCTAGTCCAGGAGAGGGCCACGAAGATGATCAGAGGGCTGGAGCACCTACCACATGAGTACAGGCTGAAAGAGTTGGGCTTTTTTAGCTTACAGAAGAGAAAGCTCCAGGGAGACCTTATAGCAGCCATCCAGTACTTAAAGGAGGCCTACAGAAAAACTAGGGAAAGGCTCTTTATCAGGGACCACTGACAGGAAAAGTGGAAACAGTTTTAAGCTGAAAGAAGGGAGATTTAGATCAGATATAAGGAAGAAATTTTTTACTGTGAGGGTGGTGAGGCAGTGGCACAAATTGCCCAGAGGATGGATGTGGATGCCCCACCCCTGGAGGTGTTCAAGACCAGGTTGGATGAGGCTTTGAGCAACCTGTTCCAGTGGAAGGTGTCCCTGTCCATGGCAGGAGGGTTGTAACTATATGATCATTAAGGTCCCTTCCAATCCAAACAATTCTATCATTCCAGAAGTGAGTTAACTGGAGAGTTTCTCAGATGATATACACTCTCCTGGGTTCCCTTTAGGGATGAATCTACTGTCCTTATTGACTGTGTGCTGCAGGATCATTTGCCCATACAAATTAGATACTGATCTGGGGTGGGTATGTTATATCTTCTCTTCCAGTTACCCAGAGCACAGGAGTTATGCCAGTTTTAGGCTTCCAGGGTGTCTGTGGGAGAAAAAATGAATCTTGATGCGACATTAATTACCCAAGAACAAATATGAACTGGCAGAATGGGTTTATATTGGATTGCCATCTAATAACTCATGAATGCAGGGTTTTGATACAGTATGAAGAGTACAAAAAGGTGTGAAGCCACTTTCCTATACTGTCAAACCATGGCCTTGGCTGCTCTTTAGCTCTAATGTAATGCTTGGAGATTTTTTAGGTTAGGTGTTACTTGTGGGTGTTTGTAACACTTTATATCCTAGATTGCTGTGTGTATTGAAATTGCTTTACATATATTGACACTTTCCTTCAATACAGTTGTGGGATGTTGGTCTTTGATATGTACTGATTTATATTCTTCTCTATGTTTCCACTTTTTTATTATCCTTAGCTGCCTGTTGCCTAAAGATTCTTTAAATGCCTCAAATTTCAGCATATAATACTCATAGAGCTCTACCTCTTCTAGATTTTTTTTAAATCCTGAATGCTAGGTAAGTGAAGGAGATCCATTTTCTGCTCACTTTGTCTACTGCAGTTGTGCAAGAAAATCTCTTTTACATCCTCCTAGCTTGTGTTTCCATTGAGGAGAGTTTCTGAAATGATCAGATAATGTCTTTCAATAGATCTTAGCACCTGTTCATAGAATGGAAATTAAACACTTTAAAGTTCAAATGTTTTTCAAAATTTACATGGTCTTATTAATAACTATTAGTGGAAAATGGCAAATTAGCTCTTTCTCATTTCTTTGTAAATCTTTTCTGCTTAAATTTCCACTTGCAAACTAAAAACAGATTGTTAATTAAGCAAGATTTTCTGAGCACCTGAGTCATCAACACAATAGTAACTAATTCTAACCTCAGTTTCTATACACATAATAATAGAGATCTTTAGCATTTTCACTCTTTTCAAACTAATTGAATAAATATACACAGCATTACTTCCTTGATACATCCCATTTCACTCCAAGCAAGTTCTAATAGGCTAAAATTATCACAACTTCTATTAAAACCTGAAAGTATAACAAATGAATCAGATTTTCCCAATAGTTTTGAGGCACCTTCTTTAGTATAAACTACATTTAAATAGTATTTTTTAAAGACTACATTTATTTTATATGCCTTTAGAAGTTATTTAACAGGCTCTGGTGACTGCAAAGAAAAACTTCCATATGTGATTCATAGCTGTAATATTCCTGAATCTGAAAGCAGCCTGTAGGAGTAGTAAAAGAAGAGAATAGAAGAAATGTGCTCCTATTCAAGTGAGTAAGGTTAACTTCCAGATCTAGAGATTAAAGACACATCATGCACCTACTAGGTGAGCTCACCATTTTTGGAAAGATAGGTTACTATGTCTAATAAGTTCATCCACATGTGTGATTTGAGTAGAGAAGGAGTGCAGCAATTGATCAGCTCAATGAGAGACAAGATCAGAGGGCATTCATTGAATCATAGAATCGTTCGGTTGGAAAAGATCTTTGAGATCATCAAGTCCAACCATACCTGCCCATTACTAACCCGTATCCCTGAGCACCTCATCTACACATCTTTTAAGTATCTCCAGGGGTGTTGACTCAACCACATCCCTAGACAGCTGTTACAATGCCTGACAACCCTTTCAGTGAAGAAATTTTTCCTGATATCTAAGCTGAACCTCCCCTAGCTCAATTTAAGAGCATTTCCTCTTGTCCTATCATTGTCAGTTGAGAAATGAGACCAGCATCCATGTCGCTACAACCTCCTTTCAGGTATCTGTAGACAGTGATAAGTTCTCTCCTCAGCCTCTTTTTCTTTAGGCTGAACAACTCCAGTTCCCTCAACCACCTCTCATAAGGCTTGTTCTCCAACCCCTTTACCAGATTTGTTGCCCTTCTCTGGACATGTTCCAGTGCTGCGGTGTCCTTCTTGTAGTGAAGGGCAAAAAACTGAACACAGTACATTACAGCAATCCTGCCACCATTTTTCAGTGAAAGAGGTGGAAAGGAGGTGCTACAAGCTTTGTAAAACAGTGGACATAATTTCAGCCAAGGAATCTAAAGAGAAAAATAGCCAAGTATCTTGTTAAAGAGTTTAAGCATTTTTTCAGTTTGAGTTCACAGGTCAGCACAGCTACTTACTCAGGAGCACAGACCAGGTTATTTGTAGAAAATCTGGATTCCTTGGTGGGCTTGCAGTTAACTGCGCTGGGATTAAAGCAACTTGCATCTTGGTCAAGTCATTTCCAGGCAGGTCTCTGTTGTGGAAGGACAACGTTGATTGTAACTAATAGGAAGAGAAAGTAAAGAGCGTTGGGAGAAAAGGTTCTGATTTAGGATGAACAAGTATCCAAAAACTTAAGGGTCTTACTTGTCCTGTGTAATTGACCTAAATATTGATGTCTGGCTTCAGAACAAATTCATTAAAGTTGAATGAGGGAAGCCCATTTCACACTTCCTCTTTATCCTATATGCACAATAACGTGACTGTTCACGTACATAAA
Source organism: Dromococcyx pavoninus (assembly GCA_033558185.1). Classification (NCBI taxonomy): domain Eukaryota; kingdom Metazoa; phylum Chordata; class Aves; order Cuculiformes; family Neomorphidae; genus Dromococcyx; species Dromococcyx pavoninus. The sequence continues at coordinate 2,552,290 of JAUMJL010000023.1, forward strand.
CATACATAGGCCATGGACATGGGACAGAACAATCTACCACAGGTGAGCCTATTTGTATTAAATAAAAGAGAAGCAGCAGCTGCAGCCACAGAATACAGTATTAACATGTGGCTTAGCCCTTCCTGTCTGCTGACAAATTCCCACTATCAGATAGTCACCCTTCATAGCAGAGCCTGCTTTTCTTTCACGCTTCCATTTGTATAGCCTGCTCATCTGTACGGAGCTGCTGCAAGGGAACATGTGTCAGGTTCATGCCTCGAGTGCCATTCCTGCAGTCACACACCTACAGCCACACATGCAAAGGCATGTGGTTGTGCAGAGTTGTAGCAGACATCACAGGGAAGCAGCTGCATGCATGTTTTTTGGAACATAGTTAAAAGTTGTGTAGACTAAAGTTGTGGAGACAGACTTGAAGGGAGACATCTCCAACATTGCTAAAATGTAAGTACAAAAGACACATCATTGGATGGATATAGATGATGTTGTTTCAGTAATGACATCATCCATAGACTCCTAGTGTCTTTGCTTTGCTTCTCTATAGTGATCACAACATAAATTGCTTGTCTTGTTTGACTTCCTTGTTCACCAAAGTTGAGCAGATTGTCGCCGTTTTCAACGCTTCTACCAGACAAAAAGCTTGGGACCATTTCTCGAAAGCCCAGCGAAAGAACATAGACATTTGGCGAAAGCATTCTGAGGTTGGTGATTTTATTTTTACTTTCTATCCATCGTCTCACAGCTGGATTGACACAGAACGAGAGGGATTGTAGCTGGACATAGTGTATTCAGCAATATTCATGGCTACTGTTTAAGCTGTTAATCAACTGGCCATTATACAGTCTCATATAGAGTATGAATTGCTCCCATTGCTCTCATTATGATAATAGTCATTAAATAACACCAGGACAGAGAGCAATGTGTTTTTATTTTTCACGCAAAATTTGGAAAGCTGTTAAAGGATTATGTTTACTATCTAAAATTATGAACTGAAGTAGTGAAATTAGGAACAATATTTTCAACTAAAGATGGAATTAGGAATGATTTCTACAAAATATCTTTTTAGGAGTCATCATGATCTGTTTTTATAAGACATATTCCGCAGCAGATTTTTTTCTCATTGTGCCATCTTATGGTCATTATAAGATGACTTTTCCTGAAAATAAAATACAGAATTTCATTCCTATGTAATGACTTAAGAATATTAAGTCCAGAATTATGACATACTCCTTCCCATTTGCTTCATGTTTTTCTTTAAAAAGGTAGATACATTACTTGTATTGATTCTAGGGATTATGCTTGCAAAGGAACTAGTATAAATGTAATCATACTACCACACAGAGCTAGCAATGTGTGACCATGCGTGTGTGGCTGTCATAAGCATGAGCAGAGGAAATGGGATTCTAACTCCTCGTGCTGCAAGTGGCAGCAAAGAAAGCACTAGATCTCATCCTGTGTTTTGGCCATCCAGCTTTTGGTTTTGATTCAGTATATACGCTATGAACCGGTATTTTAAAAAGTAAGTATCGGTGTCTTTATTTTCTTTCTTTCTTCTTTTTTTTTAATATGAACAACTTACATACACTTGGTTTACCTTCATGTAGTACAGTGTGTTGATCATTACTATTGCAGTCCTCTAAATGATTTTTCTCTGTGTCAGAATAAAAACTTTAGAAGGTAAGGTGCACTTATTTAATTATTTTGTAGTACATTTGTAAAATAAGTGTTGTACACTTAGTTTGAGAAACACCAAAGTGCTGTGATATAAATCATTTGGATAACATTTTAAGTGCCCATTAACTAATGCTAAATTACAGTTGAATACCAATGGTGCTAAATGTAACATCCACATGAATACCAAATGAATTCTTTATTATCAGTGCTATTATGGTGAATATCAAATGACTTCACAGTAATGGGACACTTAAAATAAAATGTTAGCATAATTTACTGGTACAAACTCTATGTTGCATTTTGTTCACAAATATTTCATATAAGTAGAGGATAAAACCTTTGTTCAATTGAAAGTTGGGAAGCTGGGGATTGATGTTTGTCTTATCTTTTAGGGAAGTATGAAAATATGATTTGCTGGTGGATTATTTTAATTATATTAAGACCATCACTTCTTAAACTAACTTTCTGTAAAGTTAGTACATTTGCTGGCTACTAAATCTTTAATAAACTGAAATGTGTAAGAGTTGGACTTTCCAGAAATGTTAATTCACTACTCATTTTTTCAAATATTATTGCCTTTTTTTTTCTAAGAGGATAACAAAACCAATTCAAATATGTGTGAAGGCTTTCACTAAACCAATATATTTTAGAAATATCTGTTTTTCAGGTATGAAATATGATAGAAATGTACCAAATGACATCTTTGATTTAAATCATATTTTCTAATCATGAAAGTTGTTCAATTGCCTGATAACCTTCCCATTTTGTTCTGAATTTAGGAAACTTTTCTAGAAACATAAACCCAAAGCAAAGACCCATATACATTGACATTCTTTGTGGAAGATTATTTGCTTTGTTGTTGAAGCAGACATTGATTCATCAAGGACATTTATCCCCTAAAGAGGGAGTAAATGTATGCAGATGTCTGCTCATATATGCAGTATACTTCCCCAGGAAAAAATGCAAGTGGACTTTTTCAATAAAGAATTAAGAAATGGCTCACTAAATTCTTCCAGAAGTGCCTTTGATTCTATGAGACACTGGTTAACATTTACCTTTTTAATCAATTTTTAAAATTTGAAATTATTCTCACGTAAAACACCCACTAATTAGACTTTGCTGGGATTAATAGACACATATACATTTATCAGAATATTTGAGATCTGCTGATGAACCAAAGGTACAGCTCAAGGGAAACGCCTTCCCTTTTTTCACCCAGTCCCTCTCTGACAGCTTATTGTTAATTGCACAGAGCAGTGGTCGGGCTCCTCAATGCCGTCTCCTCCTTCCATGTGGCTCTTCCTTGTTTTAAAGATTTCAAACCACCTCTTTGGGAATTAGGCTCTTTGTTGGCAGAAAAATTAGCTGTCTGTGGACTGAAAAGGCCTACACTAATCATGGTGCAGCATCCCCGTGTTACACCTGACAGGATTATTAGAACAAAATAGAGTCCTCTCAATCTTCTCAGTGCTGCCATTAAAAAGCCAGCCGCTACCACCCGCGCCAGCTTTTCTACCCAGAACAAAGACTGTCTAGACTCCCACAAAACCCATGTGCCTGCTGATCATTTACCTAGTGACAGGAGCACAGGCTCCCTGCCTGTCTGCCTGCCCTTGCGGTGGTTGCCCAGAGACTGGACTGGCCATGCTGGCACTTATTTTGGATAAAGATACAGAGATTTTCAGTATAATGTTGCTGAGCTGGGTCTTTTAAATCAAAGGCAATCTGGGCATAGGAGCAGAGGATAAGATTCCTTTGTCCATTAGGCATCTACAATATAGAGCACTCCATCTGCATGGGCTGCTCTCGGCTCCCTTTACCATCAGCAGAGAGAACCAGGCACTTTTAGGGTATAGTTAATATGACTTAGTTTAATGGAAACATCTACTCTTTGCTGGATGAATCCTAGTGGCAGAGAGGAGCAAGAATAATCTCTACCTTAAGCAGGCTTACCATCTCTTTATCCATCTGCTTTATGCACAATTTTAAGCATTATCCTTGCTATCAAAGCATTCTGGTATGTTTAGTAGAACTAAAAATCACTCAGTGCGGAGACTCACTTTCTCCCTTGTTTTCACTAAGTGTCATGTTTGAGAAACTCCATTGTTTCACAGGAAGAATTTCCTGTTCTTATATTTGTATACAAACAAATACAATTACAATGATAAATTATGTACAATTAAAAACAGATACTAAATAATACATAATGCCTTTATGGAAGTTTATACTAACAAAACGTCATTTTGGATTTCAGGAGCTCCGAAATGCTCACAGTGAACAGCTAATGGGAATCCGCCGGGAAGAGGAGATGGAAATGTCTGATGATGACACTGGTGACAATCCCAGTAAAAAGCTGAGAGTAGACGATTCAGGTAAAGCTAAATCCCTCTATAATGTCAAGCATATACAACTGATCATTTTTGAAAAGCAAACAAAAACTTACATATGAGAAGTAACATAAATATAGTTGATTATATAAGACAGTATCTTGTTTTGAACCCTCATTAATTATTTATTTGAATCATGCAGACTCTCTCTAGGAGGTGTCTGTCACCTGCTATGATAGATGATCAGAATTCTCCAGTTCTGTCCTTGGCTGTAAGTGTTATGTTTCTTTAGTGCATTCTCTGTAGTCTTGCACAAGTCTTTAATTTCGTGGTTCTAATAATGTCTTCTTATGAGACCAGTTGAAGTTATCTTTTGGTCAGTGTTCTTCAAGCCTTACCTTTCTTTTCAACAAATACATAGTTATGTATAAGCTTTCTAACACATACACTATACCATTTTAACTGTGTTTTGTGGGATTAATTTTTAAGGGTACACATTTCACAATATGGTACTGTATTCTACATTAATTTGATACAGGTTAGATGTCTATCATGAAAGAAGGAAAAAGGAACAAGCAACTTTTGTGGCCTTCTAAAAAAACTCTACTATCCAGGGTGGAGTCTCCAAGAGGTGGCTCAAAAGCTGTCTGAAGTACCAACTGGTAACTTGATGTGGATGGAACCTTTGCTTGTTTTCTTGACATTGGCTAATAAATCTGGAATAGCTGACAAGGGTTTACTTGTCTAGATGCTCATCTCCAGAAATAAAGTTTACAGAAGTTAAAGCCAAAACATGACTGGGAACTTCCAGTCAGCAGTGAGTTTTTTAAGGAAGGTAAAGAAGGAGGGAGTAATATAGAAAGAAACTGAGAGTCTGATGATGAGGATAATTTTGATCTAGGACTTTGCACAGAAGAAGAAAGAAAGAATTTCATAGAAGAAAAGAAAGATTTCATCCATTGAATGGTTTCAAGTCCTTGTATGCCTGCACAAAAATATAAATTCAAGTTACATAGAGAAGAGCTCTTTTGCTTCTCCTGTGACAAAATGCTGTGTGAGGTCAAATGACTCCAGAAGTAAAGACCGAGAGAAGGAGTGTCATTGTAGTGAAGAAATTTTTACTAAAATGTCTCTCTTGAGGGGAGAATTAATGATTTTCCTGGAAGAAAAGTGAAACAATAAAACCTGTAAAGAGCAGCCTTAGTTTTTGCTTGGCTCTTTGTGGGGGTTTGAATTTCTAGACACCATCAGCAAAAGTTTGGAGCTGAGACAGAGGGTCTCTGCAGACAAAGCACTGCTAACAATTAGGGATTTTTATGAATGTCTAATCACTTTACCTTGACTATGTCCACCTTTATGGAGGGAAGTCATTCGTATTAATAGCAGGAGGGTGGAGCCAGAAATACTCACAGCCTGCACTCTGGAAGAGGAATAATGACGTTTTGAATTGTCATACTCATCAGTTCAGCTAGGTTTAACATGTCCATGCTTTGGGCAGAGCTATGCCAGTCATTCTTTTTGTAACATCACAAATAGTAAAGCGTCTTTGGTTTTCTTCCATGAAAAGGCACATTTTTATGAAATGTTTTGGTATCTGTGATTTTTACACTGTTCCATCTCAAAAAATTTATTTATTTCTATTGCTATATTGTGGCCACTTGAGTCCCTTCAGTGATAGGAGAAGTAAGCCCAGTACTGTGTGGCACACTAAGTCAAAATTTAGTGATATGAATCTACTTGAGTACTTGTCTGTCATCATCCGCTGTACATTCATATCATCCCCTTGATCTCAGCACAGTTGATCCAGTCTGCTGCATGCATAGAGCCATCCAGATCTAAAAATAATTTCATAGCTTTCTTCATCCTACATTAGTCTCTGAACTAAAGCAAGTGGAGTTGATTTTTCTGTCATTGACAATAGAGGGAACTTAGAGTTAAGCCAAAAGTGTTATTGGATGTAAAACTTTAGTAAATGAAAAGAAAGTGAGAGAAATATATTTATTATTTCATTCTTCTTTACAGAGAAATTATTCTTCCTTCCTGCTTTTAGCGTTATTTACTGTTTGTGTTAGCCACCTTCTCTTCTACTTTTTTCACAGTATCACAGTATCACGGTATCACAAGGTTGGAAAAGACCTCTGAGATCATCTAGTCCAACCTATGACCCAACACCAACACCTACTTGTCGTTTAAACCATGGCACTAAATGCCTCATCCAATCTGTTTTTAAACACCTCCAGGGACGATGACTCCATCACCTCCCTGGGCAGTGCATTTTCCTTTCTTTTCTGTGTGTCATTCCAGAACCACCTCTTTATCACACTGGAGTGGCTAGTTGTATTCATAGCAACCTCCATTCTACAAAGAATGTATTTTAAAGAATATTTTATCACAAAGAAACAATTCTGCACAGTAGGAAAACATTGAAACTTTCTTTATTTTTAACTCTTTTCCTTAAAATATTTGTGTAAATGCTTAATTAGGAAGGGCTAGGCTTGAATAACACAAAGAAGATATTGTGCCTTCAATTCAAGGACAGCATGCACACTTAAAAGCTTAGAAGTCTAAACCTGAAAGTGGCAATGAGACATGATGAATTGGTTTGGATAGTATTGGGCTGCCTGGCCTGCCATCCCAATATTTTCTTGAGAACATTATTTTTCTGCTTGCCCTACTTGACAGTGGGAACAACTCTTCTTGGAAGTTACCATCCCCAGATGGTGACAGATTCCCCTAGGTTCCAACACCCACATCAGGTCTTTTTTCACTAGTTCACCTACTTAAATCATCCCTAGTAAAAGACGACTCAATAAATTCAACAATTTGGAATGTGTCCTAAGACCTTGTTCTGTCTTGGTAAAGCGTAGTTTCAGCAATCTTTCATTGTAATTTCTTCTGTTACTCAAGCCTTTTTCATTCAGACATAACTCTACTTCTGAGAGCATCTAGTCATGTGCTGTGTGTGTCACATTTCCTCACAGCTAGACTGGTTAGAATGAAAACTCTCCTTTAGGATATCTGAAGAGAAACCTATTCATCACTCTGAAAAAAAGAGGATGGATTCTAGCCCCAACTTTTGAAAACACAATGCAACACATCCAAGCCCTGAGGCTGTACAAAAGGACTTCAGTTGCTGAATGCTTATCCAGACTTAATGGACTTCAGGCTGGCTGAACTAGCACACATGCCTAGTTTATAGGAAATACTGGTTTTACAGACTGAAGGTCATTTGCATTATGGGGATAGCTGGCAAAAGGCTGACCTGAGACTGTGTGAATCTCACCTGCGGGATCAACTATTCCTTTAGAATGATAGTGTTTTCCCCAAATTCAAACTTTAAGAAGTAATTTTTCTCCAATGTGGATTTTGGAGTTTGAAAGGGACAAGAGGATTGCCTACGTAAAGCTGGGAGATTGCTAAGAAAAATAATAATGATGATTGGCAACTCAGGTAATAATACATTTGAAAGTTGAGGTGCAGCTACTGAAGCATTAGCTCAGGGGGGAAAAAAGATTCAGCGCTGGAGTCTAGAGGAGATACGAAAATCTTGAGAACAATCGGGATTTATGGATGCTTCATCTCCCACCTGCTGGCACTGGGAGTAAGAATTCACATGTGAAAGCCTCCAAAGTAATTTTAAGAATTAGTGAAGTGAAGCTGCATGTTGTAGAAGAAAACTGAAGTTAGGTTTAAGCCTCGAAGGCACTGGTAATTTTACTTTAACGGGAAGTGGGTTAATCTCTTCCTTCTGCAGTTCTCAGTTCCCATTAATTCTAGCACCTCTAACTACATCAAAAGAAAGATGCACAGCACTTGCAGAGGGCTGCAGGAAGGGTGGTCGCATTATTGAGGCTTTTTACTGGGATCCCAGAGGTCTGGGCCAAATCCCGGCTCTGCTACATACCCGCTGCCTGGACTAATCAATAAATTTGTGTTATCTCAGTTCTCTACTATCAAATGGAGGCAACAATCCTTCCTTTCATTCATCCAGCTGCCTGTTCTGTCCATCTGGGTGGCAAGCACCTTGGTATAGGGCTCTGTCCAGCTGAACGGATTTGCAGTAGCCCACTCATTTCACCACCTCTGTATTACCTGTTGATCTGGTTTGAGCTAGCTTTCCCAAGCTCTGGCGGTGTTCCCAGACACTGTATTTGAAACAAACCAAGGTCAACCATCGAAAACATCCTCTGCTACCTAAATCTGAGCAGGTTTTCCTTAGCTTTCCCAAGCTCTCCAACCGCTCAGTCTGCCTCTCTCCCAAAACTTCCCCCCTTTCAAAGGAAAAAATACTATAGAAAAACTGAAATCACACACTATATATATATATTCCTATATTTTTCTAAATACAAAGAGCTACACAGCAAGGATATCATGCAAAACTCCCAAGAAAGGAAGAGGGGAGGGGAAAATGGGAAAAAGGACAAAAAGGAACTATATAACACCCGGCATACGACTATAACACCCAGTAACTAACAAAGTAAAGAACTAATGAAGTCTCACCACTTCCCTTGAGGAAAGTAGAACAGCTAAATCCGACCCAGTACTCTCCCCCGACGCGTGGGCAGACAACAGCAGCCACTGCAGGCCTCAGCTCCAGACAGGACTAGCAGCAACGGAGCTCCTGCTCTCCAGCTTGCCAGAAGAAGAAGAGAGAGTACACGCTTATCTACACCTTATTTATATGTCGTGTTACAGTAAAGGAAGATATGGAATACTTCCGTGGATCCTAACCTCCGTTGTTAAGGAAGACCTGTAAAGGCCAATTTTTTTAAGGAAGATCTGAAAAATCCAAAAGTCAATCCACTACATTCTCCACCCCTTATTCCATATAATTTCTTTAACGCATCACCTGTACATTGTGTTTGTCTATATCCCGCGCACAAACACACACACATATATATAGTCTTTGTTTTGTTCCGAGGTTGTCATCTGTCATTGAAGATCAACACCAACAGCAACTCAGTTTGGATCCTTGGCCCTTTAGTCACAGTCACAGTTCTGGTTTTGGGCTTAAGAGTTCAAACTCGGAAGATCTGTTGGTGGCTGTTTCTCAGGTAGTAATGAGAGTCTCATGCAATGCAGCACTGGACCGGCTTGACTGGGCTTGGCTCATCACTGGAGACTGGTATCTGCTCTGTTTAGGTCTTTCTCATCTGGTGTCGTCTCCTGTAAAACTCAAGTCAAGACACAGAATTAGTTTTTCCCCAAGGATAGATTTCCTTGAGGCACACACTGGATCTCTCCATTCTTCCTCATTACCCACCAGGTGTTTCCAGGCCCTTGAGTGAAAGCAATCCCACGAATGGGTTTGTCCTGGCCTGAGGGAGGAGTAATCCAAACAGCCTTACCTAATATACCTCTCAGATGGATCGCTGGAACTTTTTCTATAGTATTTTTTCCTTTGAAAGGGGGGAAGTTTTGGGAGAGAGGCAGACTGAGCGGTTGGAGGGCTTGGGAAAGCTAAGGAAAACCAGCTCACCTGTCATGAAGTAACAATAACATCTTGGAGACTACATACAAATAATAAATTGCAAGTTATATAGCATAAGCCCAGTTTGAACACATAAGATTAGCACTGCCCTCCAAGTCAGGGCAGACATCTTCTATAGCCAGATTTTCAAACATGCCTAAAGTAGGCATCTTTCTGTCTGGATCTTTAAGTGCTCTTCTGAACTCTTCTGTCCTGTTTGCAGGATCAGTTAAGTCACTTGCCATAGGAGACAGGCTGAATAATGGGCAATCCGTCTCATGGAAGAGTTTAAGTCCTTGTGAAAGTCAGTATTTGAAAATCGCACCCTGGTGCACACAGCATAAGACGGGTTTTGTGATGTTGTTCATCAGTCTGTCTTGAAAATTGCAAGCCTGGCAAGTCTTCAAGGAAAGCCTGAAACAACACCAAAGTGATCTGTGTGATGCTTATTCTTCTTTTCTCTGCAATTCAATCCTCTTTTTGCTTTCTCTAAGGCTTGTTTGTATGCAGGGATGCACATGTGGAATGGAAAGTGTGTTTTATTGGTGGATTAAACTGGTCGGAAAGCTTTATATAGCTTCTTACAACTTTGAATAGGAGTTGCTGAGCCCCAGCTGTATAGAAGCAAGCTTTGCTCTTCCTTTTCTTCCAACTAGCCCAGTGTCACAGCAGGTCTCATGTCAGAACTTCCTCTTCCTCCTGATCCCAGGGATCAGTTGTTTCTCCTCTCCTCTGTTGTAAGTTTAAGCTTTCGAATTTTATGGGAGATATTGTTTTAAACAAAATCTAATTTTTTTTCTGTCATTATTTCTCCATCCCCTAGCTTTTCAGTGTCAGATTTTGTGAAAGTGATACTGATATTTTCCAAGCCTATAATTTCTTCCTTTTCCTTTTAAACACTTGTTGATAAAGATAATGTAAAATAACACCATGTATTTGCGTTAGAAATTAATGGGCTAGCATTGCTTTTTCCCTCAGATAAATCAATACCATTTCAAAGTCATCAGCAGCTGGTATCATAATCAGCCCTGCAGTAATAAACATATAAAGGCATACGAAGAGGAAAATATACACTGTTAACAGATGCTACTAACCAGATTTTATAAGCAGTCTCAAAGAAAAGAACATATTTAAAATCTGAAGCTCTGAGTTGCCACTGTACCGGCACAGTTCCCTCTCTGGCCCAAGAAGACAGCTGACCAATCCTTTATCAGCTCTCTGAGTGGAGGTACTTCCCTTTAAATGGAAATGCTCTGGGCACAGCAGACAATCAGCTTTGCTCCCAGGGACCATCAGAGATGATCACTAGAAAGCAGCACAAGATGATTACTCCCTCTACACTGGGAAAAGTGTCCTCTAGTGTCTTTCACAGCATGCCAGTACAGAGCTCTTATCATCAGGCAAACTCCAATTTTGTGCCTTAAAATGCATTCCATTTTCCCCACGGCTTTTCCCAAAAAGAAAGGCTGAAATTCTGGAAGCTAGTAGGAAGTGCCTAATTTTATGCCCCTGGTTTAAGTCCATTTGGATCTAATAATGCTTCTTGTGCAGCTGTATTTAGCAGATATGCCTTGATGAATCAAGGCTGATAGTAGTTGACAAGCCTGTTTTCCCTGGGAATAAAGACAGCCTTGTCCTGTCCCAGGGATTGGGCCAGTTCCTCTGGATCATGCACAACACATCTGCTCTGGTATGAAGGCCTGTGCTGGTCCTATGGACACAGCAGTCAAGGGGTTAATCTAGCTTCCAATTTTTAGAGGAAACAGACACTTCAAAGGCATTTTCCTAGTATGGGTTTTAGGTGGTTGTCCGGTTTACTACAAAACAAATCTGTTGCACTTTGATAATTTTCAACCACCAGAAATCAGAAATACTATTATCTAGATTATGTTTTATCATGTTTTCCGGGTATTTCATACTGATAAGGTTTTATGCAGAATCATTACATATGAGAATAGATTTAATCCTGTTTTTAGTAAGCTTTAAGGACACTGAGGGATTATTTATGTAATAAGATGCAAAGTTGCTATGGAAAATGCTATAGCAACCTAACATCTTCACAAAACCAAGCAGCCACTTGTGACAGCAATCTAAATTTACATTTATTTTAGTGTCATTTTATTGACATCCTTAGTATCTCATTTGACAGCATATTAAAATATGTTTTGCATTCATGCTAGAACAAAATTAACAGCATGTTGTTGGAAGGAAGATGATGCTTATAATTTTTTGAGATAATTTTAGCATATTTTATTTTGTGTAAATAGCATTAAAATAGTAGAGAAAAGAAGTTTGGGTGCATCCCCTCTATTTGTAATAGAGCAAACAATGCACATAGAGTGTAGTATTTTACAGGTCAGTGAAAGCTAAACTATTTTTATTTTCTTTGTACCTGAATGAAAATATTTTTAAGAAAGAAATGATTTTGTTATTAGAATTTATTTCAATTCCTGTATCTTTTATTACATATTTCACAGTTCAGGGTACAGGCTATAATTTTTCATTAGGTTTCATAAAGCAAGGCATCATTTCTGAATGTGTAGACTCGCAGTTTGATAGGGAATTGCCCTATTTGAATGGGACTTTTCTAAAACATGGGATAACAGTACTCATTGCCCCTTAGGAGGTTAAATAAAAAGGGAAAAAAAACCCAAACAGAAAGCAACAAAACAGTCTGAACTCTGTCCTTTGCTCATTGCAGTTAATAATGAAACTTGCATTGACTTCAATGGGAGCAGAAGCAAGCTCTGTATATCGATTTTCTCCATCCCCCTCCATTAAGAATCCTGAAGTGTGGCAATAACATTGTTGAAGTGGGATGTTGGCAGCAAAATCAATAAAAGACAATATTAGAACATATGCTGTTTTCAGCTTCCTCACAATCTGATACCGCTGCTATTAGCATTATTCTTCAAATTCTCTTCTTGCTTTCTATAAAGTGACCTCCCTTATAGTGCCCTCTCCAATATAAAGCTTTTGCGCTCTTACTTTCATATTTAGCCTTCAAGAGAATGAGCCCGGTTTGTAACAGTGAAGATGGTTGATTCTGAACAGATTTCTTCAAGAGTGGCTTCAGCCTAAACCCTATTTCTGACCTCGTATGAGAGATCATTTCTATGATCATTTAAACTAAGCATTTGTTTTGAGGTTTTCTTAATTATGCTGCTTTTCCTGCCCTGTTGGTTTTAAAAATCCTTTTCACCCCAGCAACTTACAGAAGCTTGCAGATATTACTTGAGGTGTAGATTCAGGTACCTCCTCATCCACCCTTAAATCTAAGAAACATCAGCCGTTGCTAAAGTGTCAGAGGAAGTAACGATCAGAAAGCAGTGTCTTTTCCAATGTCAATACAAGCTTCTAAACTCATAATTGCAGTTTTGGGGAGTATCATTTTGTTGTGAGATATGCAGGGCTGGCTGAAGTTTCCAAAGAATTAAAAACTTCCTTTTCAAAGCATATAGCTTCTCATTCCTTGTGTGTCCAGCTGACTGGCAGTCTGTGATGTGGCTGCATGCCAGCGGTTAAACACACCCAGCAGAACTCACACTTGAAGCTTGCTGGCCACTCCCAAAGCTACTACTAGTTGGTGGTGGTGTTTTACTTTGGTGAGCAAATCTTAGATTCAGAGAAGTTCCATGATGTCCTGCTCTTTGGTTTTAACTTAAAGACCATGTCAAGAAAATAAGCTTCTTACTAATGATATATGCCCATAGCATAGCATTTTTGTGACAACAGCATTGAAGGATTTTGTTCATAAAGTTGGAAGTCAAGTGGATTCAAAGCTGCTTGAAGGTGAGTTATCTTCTTTTAGTCTTGTTTGGTTTTAGATTCATGACAGAGGGAAAAGAGAACAGAGAACAAAGAAAAGCCATCTAGGATGTGACATGACCAAATAAAGAACTAGATACCATACCAAAACCATACCATTTTGTTCCACTTCACTGATTCCAACATCTGACTTCTTGAATCCCAGCATAAAGAACTTCAAAGGATGAAAATTTGCTGCTTCTGTGTTAACAGGAAGGTGGGGTGTTTTGTTTGGTTTTTAAAATGGAATTTATAATTGCTAATTTTTTTTGCCTCTCAATGGGCAAATAGTTTACAATCCTTTTGTTTATTTATTCATCTGTCCCTGTATTTGATGCATTACAAGTTGCATCAAGTGCAAGAACTGTGCCAAGCATATCTTTGTAGCACTTGTATGAAGTGATTGCTGAGCTGCTTCTACAACTGCCAATGCCCACCTCATGTGTCAGCCAGGGATCTCTGAAGAGGTTTGGGTGGTTGCTGCTCCACAACACCAGTTTCTTCAGTACTTATTTGTCATATGTCAGATACAGACTCTCTTCCCTCTTTAATCTGTCTGAGCTCTGGAGACAAGAGAGCACTTTTAACAGTCGAGGAAGAACGTGATTAAAAGCAATAGCTCTCTGCACGTTGTTTTATTATCATATAGTCATCTGTCTCATCATGTTTTGTTGGTATGTTTTGAAATGCCTGTGTTGTTAAACCTTGATCCCACAATCTACTACCTGGTGCTTTTGGAGCATTTGCACTCACCTTTTGCTTAACACTTACAGATACAAAGTCCTAAGCAGCAGCTTACCCAGAAAGTGTGGTACAAGAAATATTTCACAATAATCACTTCAAAGTTACACACTTTTTGCAAATTTCAATAGATGGTCTGTTTCTGAAAGGACTGGAAATGCCCTAAGCTCTGTAGAACCCTGTCATCTGCAAGTTTGCAGCACGTTTTATTTTTCAGTAGCTGAGAAAATACCTACTAAACATCTTAAATTGTGGAAAAGCACAGTGGCCTCTATTTGCAGATACTGAATATGCTGAAGGCAGAATTGAGGTCAGAAAAGGAGGTTTTGGCTTGCAGATAAAACACTTCTGGACACCATTCCATTCACATTGAGATATATGGCTCAAGATATGCTGTCTCTGAATGTGAAAGACACAAAATTACAAGCTTCATGTGATCATTTCCTTATGTCTTCTAATGGCTTAAAAACACATTCCCATATTTAAGATCCATTTTTATCTACAGTCAAAGTAATGGAGCAAGTATTTCAGGATTATGCACATTTTTTAAAGAAAAATTATCTCAGACCCCAATCAAGTACAAGGTCAGAGACATAGCTGGGTAAATTATCTCCTGCAATTTAAGGTGCAATAGAGGTTTGTACAAAGTTGGTTTATCCTCACATTTATAGCAAGCACTTCACATTTACAAAGAAAATTTGCCTATTATAAATCAGAGCAATTCACAACACTGCCGTCACTTAAAACACGCAGATCAACCCTTTCTTCCCTAATGAATGTGACAAATAAAGAGCATCACGTGCACACTGTCAAGTTTGTTTCCAAGTAACATTGACAGTTTCTTTATAAGTCCTACAGATTATTTTTTTCAAAATGTCACAGTGGTGCTGGGCCTGAATGCAGTTCCTAGTTTGAATGCCATCAGCAGCAATGCAGCCATGCATCTTTTAAATGTCAATGCTTATTGTTTAAGTCTGAATAAAAATATAGCAGTTACCTTGACTCCTAAGACATAACCATTAATAACCCACCTATACAGAGGCTTACCTACATGAAATAATATTTGAGTATCCTAAGTTGATTTTTGAATCACATGTACACACTTACATACAATTCAATTACAAAATAGACATAAGATTAACATATCATATATGAAACCCTGAGCGTTCACTGGCATCTTCTGTGCTGTGCAGAATTCTAACATCTGTACTCCTCTCAGTTGCAAAACACAATTAATGCAAGCAGCGCTTTTCCATTACTTATGTGGGACAGGGTCTTCAATGCCATTTGGCATCTCCCCAGTAACCAGTGCAGTTCTTACTTGAGAGAATGTACTCCTCCCCCTTGAGACTAAAATCTCCTCTGTTCTTTTTTAGTGTTACGGGAATAGTATTTTTTTAATATCATTGATTAGAGGAAAAAAATCCTTTTTTTGCTGGCATCTTTAAAGAACAATCTCTGTAAAACTGTTGTCAACAGTTCTATTTCCCAATTAGGAAAAAAAGCAGAACCTCTGAAAGAGGTTCAGTAGTTGATTAATTATATTTAACTGAGGCAGTGATTATTGGTAAACAAAAAGCACAAGGATCTGAAAAACTCATCTCATTACAAGCTAAATGGTTTAATAAGCAGTGGGAAGTAGTGGTGTTTACTTAATTTTGAAAATATCTGAGAACTGGTACTAATTTCAATCAAAGTTATACCTCTATATTCTCTTATGATAGCTTGTTTGCTATGCCCCGAGTTCAAGAAGTGCACCAAGCAGGAAAGACAACGCAGTATTCAGCCCAGCTAACAGTTATCCCATTACAGGTGTCTGTGCAGAGGCAACTCTTTCTTCTTCTGTCTCCCCCTATGCATAAGTCAAGTCAGTTGGGCTTGGTACGTATCATGGGTGGTGGAAGAAGAATTGTAATCCAAAAAGACAAGGAAACAAGGGTCCTTTGCTTTAAAGAGGTGACCTGGAGAAACTGATCTCAATGGGGCAGATTAACTAGCAACTGTCAAAATATCATTTACGAGCTATGGAGATTCCTGTTCTCCAAAGAGATGCTGTCAAGTAAAATAGACCTAAAATGTGACAGGCTTTAATATTATTGTAACAAGGAGGTCTCTTCCAAATTCTAAATATGCATTTCAGTAATGTGATGTGACATCTTTGTAGGAAAAGTCCAAAGCACTTAATGCTGCAATTTACGTGGGACAGAACTGGGTAAGAGGGGACTTCAGAACATACTGCAAAATAAGTTTGAGTGAGGGAAGAGAGAAACATCTGGAAATGTCAGGCAAGTGGGAATTACAAATGAACAAAGGGATGGGCTCGTATATTTGGTGCTGAAGTAGGAACTGAACAAAACCAGAACAGAAGTAAAAGAGAGCAAGGTATGAATAGAAGGGTAGAAAGATTGACTTAAAGTGGGAGGTTAATTAGCCTTTTCCTTTTGAGCCCTTTAGAGAAAGCTGGTTCACTGTTCAAGTGGGTTTTCTGCACCCGTAAGGGCAAGATCAATGATTCCAAACTGAAATCCTGAGCCAATGATCACTTGTAATACTGTAGCAAGTAATCTGCATCTTATTCCTCGGACTGGCCAAAACAGTGAGATTAAATTGCCTTGTTTGTCAGTTTTTTTTAATTAAAAGTCAGAGTTTGTGAGAGTGTGATGAAATAAAGAGATCTGGTACCAATCCAGTCTAGAAAGTTAGGAAGCCACTAGTCCAGAAACCTAGAGCAGGAGTTTTCAGTTAATGATCTCTCCAGGGCTTTAAATAAAATGTCAGATATCATGAGACTCATCATAACACCACAGGAGCACTGCTCTCTGGGGCATTCTTAGTCCACTGCAGAGCCAGCATTTGTGTGCTAGTTTTTTTTATTAGGTCCAGCTGGACTGTAATCTGCCCTCCTTTACCTTCTTTGCTATTTGCAGAGAGACACGCTTCATTGCACAAGGAATAATAAGCCTTCATAAATTACTAGTAAGCCATATATGCAGTAAACCTAAGAAACAGTAGTGCTCTTGCTGAAGTCTGCTAAGCGTAAAGAAGTTTTGTAAATTGAAAAACATCTCTCTTCATAGAAATGCTTTAGTTTCTCAGATGTTGCATCTGTCTGTACTGGATGGGATGGATAAAATTACAGTTAAATGATGGAATGATGATGCAATTTTTCTTTTTTTTTTTCTTTTTTTCTTCTTTCTTTTTGGCAGAATCCTTTCATTTACTAATTGTTCGCCAGCAAGTTTTATGTGACTAGGAAGCCTGAAAATAATTCTCATGAGTATTCAATTTGAACATCTGGTATCATCATGACTGTAGCTGGTATAATCAGCTTTTCTGCATTAAACATAGTCTGCATGGTGAGAAAAGGACTTTGAAGCAACTGCACCTGAATAAAGTAGATTTTGTAAAAGAATAAATCTCCCTCCCAGTGTGTAGGCTCTAACTCCCACTAACATTAATGACAATAACCCCTCTACATATAGGATAATTAGTGCCCTTAGAGTTTAAATTTGCAGGTACTGAGACATTCAAATGAAATGTGCCTAACATTAGAAAAAAATGTGGAAATTACTTCATTGTTTTGTTGCGTTATGTCTGAATAGGGAAAGAAAAAAGCTGTTCATGGCTAGATTAGCTTGTAATTGCCCAAAATTATTTATTTTTATCCCATTCTAATACTGTTTTCAGATTTTATTTACGCTAGCTAGCTGGCTGTTTTGAAGCTTTAACCAAAGTACTTTTTTAAAAAAACAAGCCAAGTGACATAGTCTAATTTTGTGGGAACATGGGAGAACAATGGAAGAGGCATTTATTAAAGAATGCAGTATAGGAATAATGTTGCTTTTATCTGCTAATCTCAGATGTACTTCTATGCACCTGTCATTGACATCTGAGTCCTATTTATGCTGCTGATCAGGTATTCAGTAGCTGTCCATAAAGAAAATAAAGTGTCCTCTAGGAACTCAAGGCAGTGAATCAAAGCCACTCTAGATGCTGGAAATCTCAGGAGCCTGACATTATTTTAAAGTGGGCTGAGAAAATGCCTCAAGGTGATGAAGGTGTAGCTTAGTCTTACTCTTCCACAAAGCTTCTTGGAGATACCACCAAAGAGTTCCTTTCCCATATGCCTTTGAACTCGGCACAGAAGTTGTGTACCTAAAACTTGTTCTCAGAGCTCAGTTTTTATGGTAAGCTTTACAAAAGTCAAGTGTGCGACAAGTGGATCCATATCTAGTCAGTTATAGATAATAATGGCTTCAACTTTAATTCCGCCTGGAGCAACTACTGTAGAGTATAGGCAGGATCAGCTTTGACAGTTCACGGTGGAGACATAGGTTCATGCTTCTCTAGTTGCTCAGTGTGTGTCCACACCTCAGAGCCCATGCAGCTTTCCATCTGTTCCACCACCTCACAGACACTTGCAGGCCTTGCCTTCTCACGTCCCCTCAAGATGTGGGTCTCTCACTGACGTCACCTTGCACACTCCGTACTCACTGAATAATCACAATGGGATCCTCAGGCTGCACCACAAAATGTCATTTCCTGTGGGCTGAATCACTAAGCAGAGCTTTATAGGGTAAAAATTAATGAGGGTCCAGTGGTCCCTTCTAAGCCTATGATAGCAAAAGTTTTTTCTTTCGAGGCACCCCCAGTCTCAGCGTTGGCCTTTCCTGACAGATGCCAGCATGCACACACCAGTCTATCCAGTCACAGTTTTGCATTCAACATGAAACTAGTCCATACGCAGTTTTGAACACTTCCTCCTTACATCCAGTAATGGTTAAAAATGGCACTACCTTTTTGTGCCACCACCAGGAGTCCTACCACACTTTCTTTTCTTTTCCTTCACATATTAAACTCGGGTCCAAAATTTTCTTTTCCT
The DNA here is from genome assembly GCA_033558185.1 of Dromococcyx pavoninus. Taxonomy (NCBI): domain Eukaryota; kingdom Metazoa; phylum Chordata; class Aves; order Cuculiformes; family Neomorphidae; genus Dromococcyx; species Dromococcyx pavoninus. The sequence continues at coordinate 2,571,188 of JAUMJL010000023.1, forward strand.
CTACCTAGCACTTAATAGAATATGACCTCTTCTTTTATTCTGTCAAAACTCGTACCTAAACTTTGTGACCTCATATTTGAATTTCAGGAATTCCTTTCCTTTGGCCCTACCTGAAGCCCTTCCTCAAGATAAAACACAACGGTTCTCCTAAGACCGTCTGCTCTATACTTCTGCTAAGACCATTTCTGCTGCAAATGACAAATGCCATTGTTGTATAACTTACCCTGTTTTCTACAGTGTCAAGACATAGCTCATGCCCTTCCAGATCCTCCAGAAGTATTTTTCCTTGCTGATCTTCCCCTGGCTGTACTGCTTCACAGTTCACCTATTTGAAAAACAAGCAAGCTAGCTAGAGACCAAGGGTAACTTTTATTGTTTGTATTTATAGTTATGAACTTTGAGTCCTATTTCTGTCCTCTCACATTTGTACAGTCTCTCAAGGTGAAAACACTTTGAAGAATACCTGTGTCTTGCAAGATGGCTTTTTTTTGACATTGTGAATGCTTTGCAATGGGAGTGGTGATGAAAATTACCATAATAACAGCCATCATTCTGACAGCTTTTGATGCTTTTCTTGTTGCTGTTATGAAAAGGAGCATTATATAGTATAAAACCTTATTTTCAAGTCAGGAAATTTGGATAATTGTATTAGTAGAACACAGATTGCAGGAAGGTTTGAGAATATGCTCTGCATCTGTTTTTATCGGTATTGCTATATCGATACATTAGCTAAAATTCCAAAACCTGAGAAATTCTGCTGAAGAGGTTAGATCAAAAGTCTGAAGATAGACAAATTAGTACAGGAGTTTTCAATTTTATGATCTATTTTTATACACATATAGAATAATCTATAGAGAAAAAAATCTACAGAAAAAGTTGTGCTAGAAAGACCTCAGGGAAGTCCGTGCTCTTGAATTTACAAAAGGGTTTTTCATTATTGTTGCTAGTGTTTGCTCATTTGTTTTTCAGATACTAATTCCAGATTACCCCAGAGTCTTGAGATAAGCTACTGCCTATGCATTTCAACTCAGTGTCCCCAGTATGCTAATTAACAGTCTGCCATTAATATTAGCTGTAATGTTATTAGGGCGTCATCTAATGAGAAATGCACAGCGCAGGTGTGCATTAGTTGAACGGGTAGAAAATTTTGAATTCTCCCTAATTTCCTTGATAAATAGATACATTCAGAGATTTGGTGTGTGTACTTTATTTCCTGGCTGCTATGACAGGATGTGAGTCATAAATTATTACAATTACTTATATCACCTGTGAAGACTTACTCTACATTGGCTCCAGTTGGCATTATTAAGTGTTAGGTTAAATGTAATCACAGAGTACCAACTAGATGTAAAACTAAAAGTAAAAATTACAAATCAGTTCTGCTCACAAAGAAAGCATGCTCCTATCAGAGATAGGTGGTCTAGAAAAATATAGATGATTGTTTGTTTTTTCTGAGACATCGGACAATCAGTGTATCCTTAGAGTCCAATAGATTTCTGACCAGCTAGTCACCTGGGGTTTTTTTGTTTTTAAAGAGTGTCTTTTCCCTTTGGGTCCAGCCTGGGTTCACTACATGGAGTCTACCTTGCCACTGAGACTGCTACCACTTCAGCCTTAGCACAAAGAAATCACACTAACCTCTTAGATGTTCTCAAAATATCAATGGGAAGTTTTCCCCCACTTACCTATGTCTAATCTTCCTCGAGTCGCTTCTCAGAGACTGACAGGTATCATTTTGCATCCCTCAGTGAAAATGCTGTAAAGCATATATTGAGCTGGTTTCCAGCTGTGTTTGTTTAGGCAGGAATATTTTCTTCGTCTTGCAACTACCTGGGAGGCTTGTCAGAGTTTCCTTTTGATATAGCTTCCTTGTATATAGTTCTTCTGTAAATGCTTTCAGCAATGATTGTCCTTTAATCCTAAAATATTTTTGAACGTGTCTCAGAGAGGGTTTCTGTAGATAAATCTGAACTACCAAACTTAAAATTACTTGAGAAGTGACACTGAGATGAGCAGAGTAAGCGCTTTTTTTCATCAGATTTGTCAGTAAAGTCATAAGAAAAAAATTTGTTAAATGCAGATTCCTTTTTCTCCCCAAATTATCTTCTAATTTTAATTTAGCATTCAATGAAGTGCCTTTCTTTATATAATTACATTTTATTATGTGTAATTATTATAAATGATATATAGTTAAAATTAATTATAATTAGTTTTGTCTATAATAGATATTTTGTTTGGAATCAAAAGAGACATTGGTCAGAATCCAGAATTGGTTTAACTTTAATGCACTAAAATATAAATATTTTAAAATTACTGTCATGTTAGATCAATCAATACAAGGAATGTTTCCGATTTTGTTTATAACAGTTAGCCAGTGCTGAATGAACTAGAGCTCCATAGGTCCAGCAGATATCTGTCTGTGACTTATTCTCTTTTTCTGCATGTTAGGAATCAACTATTTGTAGCTTGAAATTAAATAGCTGAAGAACTACATGTATTTAACACCATATCATTTGTGGACTCTTATCTGTAATTAATTCATTTAAAATCTTGCGACAATTTAGTATTCCTTTATACTACTGTTTCTGCATGTGTTGCTTCCTCCTTATTTAAGGATATATTTCTACCTTGGACTCCATCTTTAATTGCTTACTGTGAATGACTAGGAAGATCACCAGAGTGTAAAATAAAGTTGGTAAAAAGTGGTACACCTCTGCGAATCCTGCCTAATATCACAAACTTGTCTCTGCTGTATTCTTATTCTCTCACTTTATGTTGTTTGGTATATTTCCATTTTGTCTTAAAATAGATTGTAAACTCTTCCAAATGCAGCCTTTGGCTTCTTCTATCTAGAATCTAGAATAACAGGGCACTTGGCCTTAGATGGGACTTCTTGGTAGAACTGCAATGTAATTATTGATTTTAATATGGTTTACTAAAAGTAATTTTTAAATAATAAAATAAAATAATGAAACTCGGAAGTGCAACTCTGAGTTTTTCAGCAGTGTAAAAGCTGTATTGTATTTCTAAAGGGAAAATGGGTTTTACCTTCATTGTTTTTATAGAATATGACTTGCTCCACTTGAACAAGTTGGTTTTTAACCCTAACAGGTTCATCACCTATAGGTTTCTTATTTTTGCAGTATACCATAGCCCTTTCCATTTTCCCTGATTTGTCGCCCCTGTAGCAGATTTGTCATGCTGTCTCTAGTCCCTGAACTCACCTGGGAGAACATAAGGAGAAGGTCTCCAACTAGGCTGTAGTATGAGCCCCAAAACACGACAGAAGCTTTTTCAGATAGGGCAGCCTGAATCTCTGCTGTGGTTTTAAACTGAAAAAGGATAGGTTTCTATTGGACAAAAGGAAGGCATTTTTTTTTAATGAGTGTTGTGCAACATGGAAACAGGTTGCCCAGAGAAGCTGTTTATGCTCCATCCCTGGAAGTGTTCAAGGTCAGGTTGGATTGTTCTTTGAGCAATGGAATTTAATGAAAAATGTCCCTGCCCCCTGTCCATGGCAAGGGGGTAGGGATAGATGATCTTTAGAGGTCCCTTCTAACCTAGACTATGTAATTTTGGCTTGAGTTTTTGTTAGACTGAGGTTTTTATTTGCTTGGTCTCTTTTTTCTTTATTTTTTTCTTCTCCCTACTTTTATTACAGCTAGTTGGTTCTTACAAAAAAACCCCAAACTAAAACAAAACAAAAACTATCCTCTTATTTGCCCATTGGACTCATCATTGCAATTTCTTGAGGGTAAATTTTGTCATGGAAGGATGATTACATGGTTTTCAGAACAATTTAATTTGATGTAACAATATTGTAACTGTTGCTAAATCTTCCAGAGAGATTCTGTAGAATATCCAAATTAATCACAATAACCAATCCATAGCTCTATTTGAATAGCAGCTAACTGTACTTTATTTTGGATAATCCATTTGTTCTTTCTTAAAAGCAGTAAAAATTATCTGAGAAAAAGGTACATTTGTCCTTTCAAAGACAAAATATTTCTATTGGTAATAAAATATTGCTACATTCCGTCTAAATGCTGATATAATTTCACAAATGTTTTGAATCATGGTAAGCGGGGGACTCTGTCTGCAGAAGGTCTACTCAAGAGAGGCCTTACATTAAATGGAGTTAATATACAATTTTGTGTCATTTGAAGTTCAACCAAATTGCTATTGTAGGTGGGCGAGAAAGAATTCTGTGATATCAAGCCTAAAATCATTTAATGGAGAATGTAAATCAGTTGTGCTTCAGTTACCAAATGTTGATAGAATTGGCCATGGTAGATTGTTGTTTTTTAATTACAGCTGCTCTGTAATGTTGTTGTGCTACTAGGTTCCAAGAAGGAAAATAGTATGGCAGTTTGCTATGCCAAATGACCACTGCTACTGCCAAGTAAGGTACTACCAGGAGTGGGTTCTTGTATAGGATGATAATCACATCCCTAAAGTAATGAATGCCACACTTCCCTATATGGATTTATACTCAGATAATTTATTTAAATAATGTTCCTAGTACCTGCTTTATAGTCTTCTGCCTTTTGCTACACAAATTTTAGCTTATATTGCAGACTGTGCAAGTCATTTGGCAAATGTAATTTCCATCCCTGCATACTAATCGATTTCTTCACAAACACCTGCTATCAGTTATGATAATAAAAATGCCATTCTAAATTGAAAAGGGGCCAAATGGAGCTTCCTAAGGAAATTACTTAAGTGTCTTTCAATGCCTTTAATGTAGTAATGTGCTTGTAGTGCCAACACTTTTTTTGAGCATTTGCATTTTATATGATTTTAGTCTATTACATCATTTTTCTGTCTAGATGATTCCCCACAACCATTGCAATGAAGTAGTTCATAGCAAGATTGGAGAGGAATTTCTGTTTCCTCTCTCATGGGATTAAATCCAGCAACTTTACGTAGTCAAAATTCCTTAGCACAGATTTGATTGGAACATCTGGCTGCTACACTAGTATAATTATTAAACAGTTGTACCAGTTCCTGTAATATCACTGGGAAAATGTTGTAAAGTCGTTGCATGCTTTGCCATTGGACTCCATGCCAGTTTCTTCATAAAATATAAGCCTAAATTTAGCAACCAGATTGTAAAAGTAGCATTTGAATTATCCAGGGTCACTTTATGGCTCCTAGGAAATAACTTCCCAACAACAGTCTGTGCCAGAACCTAATCATTTTCAGCTCTGCTGGGTCTTCTCTCAGCTACAAAATGTCTCACTGGCTTTCAGCTGTATTGTCATCTCCCCTGACAATGTCCTCTGCATTATTTGTAAGGAAAAAAAATCCTTTTTACTGATTTCTTAATGTTTTTATTTTCTCTTAGCTCTAGCTGCCCAAGCGTATGCACTAAAGGAAGAGAACGACAGTCTTCGGTGGCAGCTGGACGCTTATAGAAATGAAGTGGAGCTCCTGAAACAGGAGAAAGGCCAGCTCTTTCGAACAGAGGAAAGCCTTACAAAGGACCAGCAGCTGCAGTTCCTGCAGCAGACAATGCAAGGCATGCAGCAGGTATTGCTATAGAAGAGAAGCAAGGGTCTTCTTTTTTAGGAAAGTGGTACCATGAGGTTGTTCTGTGCTCAAGATTATTAGCCAAGAAGGTCTTCATTTCTTTTCAGAGTCAAAATCTTGAAGATCTTAGATGGGATAAAAAGGGGTGAGGAATTTGGGACATATTTAGGGATAGTCATTTTAGGAATTCATAAACTGTAAATTAGTCGATCATTCAAGGAAACTCCTTATGCATGTGCTATTTAGGAGCAAATTCCTTTAGTGCATCCCTTATTGCTCTCCTCACTTAGTCAAATTGGCCCTAATTCTGCACAAAAGTTGAATTAAGTTTGTCCAGTGTAGCATAACCAGTGCTCTGAAGTGCCTTCATTCGCATTCATCTGCGTCTTCACATACATCTCCATCTCTCAGCTTTGTCTTTTTCCTGCTGATTCTCATTTGAGGATGACTGAGCCATCTCCAGCTTGTCCAGACAACCCTCCTACTAACTTGAAAGTGGATAGCAACATCCATGCTGTCACCTGAGTTTTTCTCATTTATGCTGACCCATGGATGTAACCTTTTCATTCAGATAGTTTTTGAGTGGTTTAGTGCAGCAACAAAACTTTTCTTTGACATCAGTCAGATAGAAACTGTAATGTGGTCATTCATTTTATCTTATCCATTCTTGTTTGTCACTGTGCTCCTGATGTTGTGCAGGGCAAGTCTTGGCAAGCACTTTCAGACTGTTCCAGCTGCTTTGCCTGACATATCTGTTAACATATAAGCAGCTCTCATTCAACATACATGTGTACAACGGCATTTCTGCCTAGGCACTTGTATTCAGCTGCTATATGGCAACTCAAGGACAGTGGTACACCGTGACACTGGGTTGGGTTCCCATCTACAATGGAGCTTCTCAAGCCATCACTGCAGAAGTTAATTTTACCTCTATCATCTTTGTTCTGAAGGAATACTTGTGCTCCTGTATCACTCCCAGTTGTTAGATACCAGAAGAGGATAAGTTGTACCCGCTTCCAGATGGTACTAAGCTGCATTTTTTATGACAAACCAAGTAGACATTAATTTATGAGGAGTTGTGTGGTTGGATTAGGAATTGTCCTGCTATCATGGTACCCGTTGAATCCAATGAGTCTGCAAATCCCACCTAACACCAAATAACAGAGCACAAGATAAGCTTACACGTGTGTTAATATAAACATAAACCCCTTTGAAACCCTCAGAGTTTTACCAAATTAGGATCATTTATGGTATAGTAGAGCAATTGTGAACAGAATATTTGAAAAATAGGAAGTAAGTCATTGACCATTCGGGAATAACATCTTTCCTGAATTTTGGAATGAAGTCATTAATCAGAAATGCTTGAGGTTTCAGTATACTTTAGATACACTTGAGGTGCATTCATGACCCGATCCTTATATAAATGGATACTCAAATATCAGTGGCTTCATTAAATTTAACTGCTTATATAAATATTGTGCTAAATTTCAGCCTAGTGCTAATTCTCCATTAAAATTGGTGAAGAGTGGGCACAAAATACTACTAAATCAAAGTGCTAGAGACCTAACACTCATTTTGCATTATTATAATTTCCTGCCTGGGGTCTGGATGAAGGATAATCAAGTCTGTAAAGCATAAATAGATTTCTATTGTAACTTCAAGCAAATTTTAATAACGCAAGTCAATAGACTGACTTACTTATCTCTGTTCAGCTAGGAATGGACACTGACGTCCCTATTCCTCTGAGAGTTTCTGTGTTTGTGACAATTTTGCTGTGAGGTACTGAATTTTTCTAGTTTGCCATCTCAGGGTCAGACCTACTTACTCCCAATGGGATATAATTAGAGATGGCCCAAAGAGCTGCAGAAGACATTGCAGATAATCCAGTCTGACAATATGCTGAGGAGGGCAGCAACACAGAAGCACGGGAGGTGTGGTTCAGAATATTTGGTGGGAAATTATAGGTCAGTTAAGCAGCTGGATGGTGGCCTTGGATTTCAATGATTAGCCATAGTTATGACATCCTATAACTTTGTGCTTTTTGTGCAGTTCATGCATGAATATTTAGAAATAAACCTTTGATTTAGGTAGACTCTGTTTTATCTCAGCTTGGGTTTGTAAATGTTGAGAGATGACAACCTTAGCTGAAATCCATCAGTGTAGCAGGTGCTCAGGATCTATGGAAATCAGTCTGCCTATGAAATATTAAACATATAGCCAGGACTTGAGTAGTAATAATTTAACAAGAAGACCTGTATTCCCTTTTATCCTTTTGTATATCTTAAAATTAATTTCAGACAAGGTAAACTGAATGCCACTGAATTCCTGTACCCTGCATATATATCAGCATTAAAAAAATGTATTCCTCCTCCTTCTTTTCTCTTTATTCTCCACTGTTTTTCATACACCTCTTCTTCTTCTGTCTCTGAAAACTAGAGAACAAATGATTTGAGCTGTAGCCTGAAAAGCAGGTTTATCTGAGAAAAGTGGATGCACTTTTAGAATCAAGAAATTTTTTATCAAACATATTTGGTGCCAAACAATATCAAATAGCACAACATCAATGTATTTTTAATGTAATTCTACCATCTGGATGTTTTTCAGGATTCTTTCCCACATTTGCAGGACTGATAAAATGAATGTTTTTTCCTCTTCCATCACTCCTGCTGATCCAAAGTAGCATCAGCAAAATCACACAGATGTTTGTTTATGAAGTATGCCTTATGGACAGTGGTAGTGATCTGCTTATTTATTGGATCTGAAAAAAGAAAATCCGTTGGACTAATGACATTGAACTTATGGGGGTTTTAAGTCAACTTCTTCCATAAAACTGTGTCACAGTTTAATTTCATACCCACTGTGAGATCTCAAACAAATGGAAATAATGTCTTGTATCCATGGTAACAAATGAGATACACTTTACCTGATTTTCAGATGGAAATTGGATTAACTTGTCACTGCTGCATAGGTGATATTGCCTTCAATTTATTTCCATGTGAGAACACACATACCCAGCAGATCACTTTTCAAATGGCTCTGTTTTTTTTCCAGCAGTGTTTTGTATTCATTAACAAAGTCTGTGATCACAAGGAAGGATGTCTTGGTTGTAACTATTTTTGCAATACTCCGCAGAACAGCTGTAAGAATGTCTTAAATCTTGTCTCTCTGTCTGAAATATTTTACCCTATTATAGGTTATATATATAAAATATACCAGCAATATGATATGATATGATATGATATGATATGATATGATATGATATGATATAATATAATATAATATAATATAATACAATACAATACAATACAATACAATACAATACAATACAATGTAATGTAATGTAATGTAATGTAATATAATATAATATAATATAATCCAATCCAGACAATATCACCTGATAGTGTTGCTTAGTGCTTGCCATTAGAAGACTCCATTTTCAGTGGGTATATAATTTCTTCACATTTTAACCATTAGGGTTAGCATATTCCATGTGGAGTAGCAAGCAGAATTCATTTCAGAAAATCTTACTGTTTCAGCCGTTCCAAGAACAAAGCATGAAAGCTATGCTTTTCTTGTTTGTTGTCCACCATAGAAAATTCCCAAGAAAATGCGCTTGTCACCTTCATGCTTTGAAACAAGGACTCAGAGTTTGACAACAAGTGGCTATTGAATTAATGATGTGGTTTCCATATCCTTTATAAAATCTGCCAGAAATCAATAACATTCTATGCCTTTGAAAAATGTCAGTTTGCCACATAGGAGATGGCACTCATTAGCACATATCCAAGTAAATGTTAGAGTTTTACTAGTCATCCAGGGTTGTCCCTGTACCAGCTCCATAGCACAGCCACTGGTGCAACGTTTTACTCCTCAAGTTAGTCCTAAGACTACTGAGCGCACCTGCTTTAGCATGGCTCTGTAATTGAACAAGTTAGTTCCACCTTTTCATCAGGTTTAATTGGCCGAGGTATGGCGCCATGCTTACATAGCTGTACTGATTCCTGAACTGGTTAATTTATCAATAGACTGGTAATTCTGCACAGTGCTTTATTGCATCATGTAAATATATGATAATGTTCTTGCCTCTCACAATTCTCTGAGCATGATGAATTGAATTCAAGTTCCTCCAGGCAAGAGTGTCACCCAGAAATTCCCATTTAAAACCCTGCTTCCACATATGTTTTCTCCAGTAAGCTTGCACATGTGCCTACAGTTCTGCTATTGAAAATACTGAGAGGTATCTGGGGCATTTAAGAGGCACCTCATTGCCCTGGTCCCCTAAAGGGACCAATTCATTAGCTGAGCTCAGGTTCATACTCCTAACACACAGAGACAACACAATCTCCTCTTCATTGGCAGTGAAGCATTAAAGCCTAGCAATGGAGTTATTGCATGAGCAGAGGATGTGCAAGTGTGCCTCTCCTAAAATTAATGCTTAAGGTGGAAAGCAAAAACAACAGGAATAGTTGTGGGTGGTAGGCATAGGGATGACATAAAGGCTGATACACTGCTGTGACTGCCACTGACTCTGTTAACTCAGGATGTCTCAGTGGGAAATGGAAGATATCTGGCCCTGTTCATGACCCACATGGGTGTCACTCTGATGTAGAGTGATGGAAATCTTCTTTTGTCTTGTGTTCTTTTTTTCCCCCAAACAATATCAATTTCATTCAAATAGCAATGCAGATTGCGAACTTGAGCACTCAGAAGCCAGTAATTGCCAGAACTACTGCCTGTGTATTTTGCTTTATATAACTGAGAGACCCTTCCCTGTTCAGTGCCATAGACAGAGTGCATAGTTAGTCATTACCTATTCAATACCTTCCTGTCCTTGCTGTTCAATATGCAGCTCAAGGTCTTACTGCAAAGGCCACGCTGCTCCTGACATTTCCGACCTACTGAGGACTAGCTTTTGCAGTTTACTAATCATTTAGCATGTAAAATAAATAACTTGTGCATCTGAGACTTATACACATTTTTTAAAGGGCTCTGATAAATGCCAGATGACTAGCAATCGTTTCAGGCTTTCAGTTCAGTGTTCATCCGGGGAAGGACAGTCCATTCTGTGATGTACCTCACTGTTGTGGCTGGGAGGGTGAGAAGAGTTACTCGCTGCCCACTTGGAAAAGGATGGCTAGGGTACATATTTAATGATAAGGACTGCAGGGTGCACACAGCTTCCACAGTAGAGTCACTGGGAGCCAGATTAAAATCCTTTTGTCTAAGTGAGATGGCATAAGGGTCATCTCTCGGCTTTCTAAGCAAGATCATATACATCATATACATCTCGTATCATAACCATTCTGAGTAGAATAGTCAAAAGGTAGCTGGTGTGAACCTCACCGTGCTGCCTTTGAAATGGACTGAATTTGTACCATTCCCTGCCACTATAGCAGAGCTGGTCCATTTTCAGATGTCCTCACTGAGTTAGAATTTTTTTCTACAAGCAAAGATGGAGGTAATTCCTCTCCTATCTGACATGAAAAGTACTTTTTTCTCTTACAAGTAATGGAAGAACTGACAAGTGTTCTTGTGGTCCACTCTCTTTCAGTGGAATAAGGAAAGAAAAGCAAGGTTCTGTCCAGGAGGTTTCAACAGCTAAAAGGATAGGACATCATCAGACATTTTTCCACATCAGTCATCTAATCAAACTATGTCCTATTAAACTCCAATAACCCTTAGATGGACTTTAGGTCTGCACCTCTCAGATCCTTCGCAAATGTTGTTAACGTCACAGCCATTCTTTTCTCTCACTTAGAAGATTCCTGGAATGCTAGAAGTCACAGACACATACGCTGTTGGCTGAAAATTGCCGAATCTGGTGCCATGTGAGCACCGTGATCATTATAACAATGAAATAAAGCATGTTATGACTGTGTTTATTAATATAGCCTAAATGCAGAGAACTGTAGCCTTTTTTTATCCACCTACCTTTTCCTTACCAAACATCAACATATAACCCACTCCATGTACTTACACACAACTATAAATTGATTCCTCTCCAAATGCAGTGTTAAAGAGAAGAGTAAATAAGAGATTAAAAAAAAACCCCTTTCTATTTGCATTTTACCTGCTGAATAAACAAACCAGAATAATTAAGTTGAAGATGTTTTTTTATTACTGCTCTTGCACTATGAATTCCATTTAGATCTTCCTGTTTTTGTAGACAAGTGGAACTGGAGTAGGAATGGCAATATTGATCAACAGTGATAATTATATAAGGGATGGATGCAAGGTAAGCGTGAGGACCCAGTGTCAAGGTGTTCACTTCCAGGCCTGCCTCTTCTTCTCTCACCCTACATTTGATATTTGGAAACTGGCTAAGAAGTATGCCTGTTCACAGGACAGAGAGAAATGTTCACCTAAGTACTGATTTTGTTCCCTTGTGCTTTTCAGGGTTCTGTACAGTACTGTCCACATTCAGACTTCCAGAAAATATGTACTCTTTCTGATTATATTAAAAAAAAAAAAGAGCAGCTGGCAATTAAATTATAATTACTTACCAGATCTCAGACAAGCCAAATGAGTTCTCCCCTGTGTTTAACAAACTTTCCTTCTTGAAAGGAGTGTTTAATTTCTGACTTCTGTCACCACCACTTCAACAATATTAAGGGAGCTGTAAGTAAGGGCCCACAGATGCTTTGAACACCATATTCTCAATAGCTGTTCTAGTGGTAAGATGGTGGAGGATAACATCTTTTTGCCTGCTGCCACGGATAAAGCTAAACTGAGCTTGGCAGCAAGAATAAACACTTCAGAGAGAAATAATCAGGAGCACATACTTTTTTAAATTATGAAAGAAGTCAACTAGTATCTTCAGTAACGTGCTTGCATACTCTAGTGGTAGTGAAGAACTGATCTCATAATTTTTACAGTCCAGTGATCGTATATGAATTCTTTAAAAGATAATAAATACTAGCAATGTATTGCTGATAACATAGTTTACAAATGTATTTGATGTTATCATTACTAGGAAGTATGCTTCCACTACTAGGAATTGTGTTTCAATGGCAATTACACTGGGTTAATTAATTCTCTTCCCTAATGTCATTCAATTAAAATGTGTCAGGTCTTTTTATTCTCCTTCAAATTAAATGAAATATTACTTCTTGAATAGGAAAGAAAAATTTTTAAAATCTAATTTGGTTTGTTGAGAAAAAGCTTGCTGTATCATTCTCGTTTGCACTCCCATGACAGAAGAGATGGGATCATACAGTTCAGGTGCCATTGCCTGGTGAGGAGGTATCCACAATTGATGGGTACAGGTGAAAGGCTGGAGAAAATGAGGTTGCCATGAATGGATGATCATGTCTTCTTTTTACTGTGCGTCATACGAGGTGTCGACTGATTGCATTGTAGAACAGATATGAGGACAGGGAGAACATAACGCTCATCTGGGATCAGCCCTCTTCCTCTAATCAGGATCAGAGCAAACTGTAAGCTCACCTGTTCACTCGCCTATTGCCAGTAAAGTTAAGGGCTGTGTAATATAATGAGATGTTACTCATGAGGTACGATGGACTTGGTCAGAGTTCTTCCCTCCACAGGACGCCAAAAACATCATAGAGCTTGTGTAATCTGCTGTGAAAGTCAGGTCCCAGAGAGGAATCCCTGATGCTAGCACTATCTCTTAGTAAATTGAGAGGAGGAATTTATTATATAAGGTTCCTAAGGACTTGGATCTTGTGCTCATTTTCTGGAAAAGTCCATAGGTGACTGGAGAGAACTTGCTGCTCTTAAGGAATACTTAATAATTACTTGGCAAAGGAAAGCCGTAGACTGGCTCTTAAGCCATTTATTGCACCCTCCATGTTCTCTTTTCATCTGCTAATCAAACCCTAACACTGCCTCTTGTAGCTGGTGTGGCTGAATTACTATGCCTCCTAAAAACAAATTAAATGGGAGCTAATTATCTGATATCTGTTAGGTATTCGTTAGAATCATGGAAGAATATAAGTCAGAAGGTATGTCTGGAGGTCACATGCACTACTCTTCTGCTCAAAGCAGGGCCAGGTCTGGTCTGTCTGTTTTGCTCAGGACTTTGTCCAGCTATTCTCTCAGCATCACCAAGGATGGAGACTCCAGTGTCCAGCTCGCTGGTCCCCACTGAGGTGGTTAACCTTTGGAGATAACATGTTCAGCATGCTCTTGGCCTCTGCCAGAGAACCAAGGAAACTCACTTTGCCCAACAAGCAGGAGCTGGGCTGTTGATCACGTGCAGCTCTTCAGGGCAGGGGTGATCAGGCCTTTGACTCTTTCATCATTTCAAACCCTATGACCCATCTAAATAATGCCATCCGCGTAATTCCTGGGACACAGGCAATCCCTAAGAGATGGGAGAGATGAGAAACATGTTGCACTATTGCACTCTGTTTCTTTTTACTCCCTTAAAAAAAATCCATGATCATACTCTTTATTTTAATAATACCTTGTCATACATCAGGATGGCGTGTGTGTTGCCCTTACTGCTGCAACATGGCTAGCTTCCTTGAGGGCTCATTTCGAAAGCTTCTTTGACTTGTCTTTCACATTCTCCTGTTTCCTTGGTGATTTGTCTGGCCTCATCAACGTCTTGATACTAATGCATATTTACTCAGCTGGGAAGTCACTTTCTCATTATTCAAGCCTGCCACGTGCTCGCCATTTGTGATATAAAGTCTTGTTTGGCTTACAAAAAGAGAAGAACTTCCTTCCAGACAGTTCATGCAAGTACTGGGAGAGGGATTTGTGTATTTATTTTGCAACTGCTTGTGTTCCTGAGATTTCATTTTGATTCATTATTTCTTTTCCTTCTATCTAAGCAGGATTCTGAAAAGAAATGTTTGCCATCCTTCCCCTCTGTATTTGTGAACAGCTTCTAATAATTTTGAAACATTTTCCTTGCTGGTTTTTGTCCTTTTCCAATTGGCAAACTGTAACTTCTTTTGCTTTCTATAAAATAAAGTTAGAAAAGGCACAGCAAGGGAAAAACAAAACAAAACAAAACAAACAAACAAAAAAAAAAAACCCAAAGAGAGAACGAAATCTCAGAAATTGCTAGCATAAGTGAGTATTTTCATTTTTAGGTGAATTCTGAAATCCTTTCAATGCCTGTGATTTCATACTTTTTAGATGTTTGATTCTAGTGTAGTTTTGGAGAAAGGGCTGCGCTTTTGCACAAGTAGGAACTGCTTCCTGGGGTTTCTGGTCAGTCTGCAAGCTTGATTTCATTACAACTGAAAAAGGTAGCTTTGGTTGGGATACAGACTGCTTATTTGAGGCACATACGTTTTGCCTTCATTTTAGGCACCTATTGTATCAGATCCCCGTTTTTCCTGGGTATGTTCCCTATAGTTAGTAAGTGGAGAGTAATATGCTGCCCCCAAACATAATATGGGTAGGAGAATTCAGTTTGCCTGAGTTCTTTAGCTCTCTAAGATGGCCATTCAATTGAGTTGGCTCATTTAGGCTGTGTAAGACCATCCCTCTTTGACCAATACACTCATTTGAGAAGAGTTTGCCACAGATCTTTTCTGGAAGCTTTGCAGCTAGTCCAGAAATGGGAGACAGAGTCTGTGCCTCCTTCCTGTGGCTTAACAGGCTGGATTTGCTGAAACTGCCTGCACAATCTGTGATGAAAGTCAACATTCCCACCTCAGAGGTTTACTTTTGTCCTCTCTTCTTTACTTCCCTTTCTTTAAGGTCTTTGTAACCTTTTCATACTTCGTTTCTAAAAAGAAAACCATAACCAAATAGCAGGGGCAGGACCATTCAGGAGTATAACTGCTAAACTCATGGCAAATGCTGGTTTTCCTTTTTCATTATTTTGTCAGCTTTACAGTGTCTTAAGTACAGCCTCAGGCCCTGTGGTCTCTTCTGATCTGCCTCCCTTTTCTTAGCGTGCTAAGTTGATGATTTCATGCTGGAAACCATGCTTTCCTTCTGAGACCCTTCTCTGTCCTGCTAGGCTCGGTGTGAGTCCACGCCTCTAGATGTATCCGTAATTTATACTTAAATGTACGTGTGTAATGGTGCCTTTTGGGGAGAAATGAAGAACTGTGGGGAGGGAGGAGGAGAAGACAAAGAAGGAATATTTCAAGGCTGCACAGTGGTACACAACAGCAAGCTATTACTTTCCCTTTAGGGCTTCTCAAATATTTCGAGGCACTGTGTGTTGTTCAGTTGTTAGCATTCTTGGCCACACTGGCACTGCATTGTACGGAGTCTGAGTAATTGAGCTGGCTCCAATAATGAATGCCATCTATATTTAATGTTTCAGAAGCTGTGAAGATTGGTTTAAGATGATAATTTTCTGTCTGCACATTTGAGTTCTACGCAATATGGGTGGTACTGAACTGTCTCTGACAGAGATTCAGCAATGGAGTAAGGAATGTGTGAAAAAAACCAAAATAAAACACACACACTCTTCCTCCCCATGTAAATAAATTAGCTTATGTACAGGGAGGATTTGGTCCTTATGAGTGAAGGAAGCTTAACACTTTAGAGTTATATTTACTGTTTCTATACAGAGCAGTTCCAGATCTGCCGGTGGAAACAGGCAATATGTCTTGCTTTTTTTTTTTTGGTCTAAAATGCATTGCTAGAGTGGCAACCTATAGGTTAATTTTTACTTTTCCTGTCTCCTCTCTGGAAATGCCAGTAAGAGAATATCAATGGCATCTGGCAATCTGATCTGGACATACTACATGGCTTCACCTCTCAGGGTCAGCCTGGGAGCCATGGTGACAAATGGTTGTGGTTGCATGTAGACCAGATGAGCATCCAGACTGGTGCTGGTGGAGCTCTAGGCTGTGCAGGTGTCTCTCTCCAGGATCCTCAGAGCTGCGAAGAGCACCATGAGGTATTTGTCTTCTTCCTGACCCTGGGATTTTGGCTTATTGAAAAGACCTTTGCATAACTGGCAGGGGACCCTTAGAGACCCAAAGAATTGCACATTGAGGACCACTGGAACACAACAGAAGAATGAGACAGGTATTTTCTGGCTGTGTAACCAAGAAGTCACTCCTTTGCCTGAGGAAACTGTGGAACCGCTGTCTGAATGCATGGCTGTGCTATAAAGTTGGAGACATAAAGGAAATCACCAGAGAGGTGAGACAAGATTGAAGGAAGGGACACTTTGATACCTGTGCAGGAAGTGTCTCTGAGACAAGCCAGCAGGATATAACAGGTGTGAAGCAGGACAGCAAATGCCGTATGGGTGAATGGGCGGGGGGGGAACTCTGGCAGAAATGCTGAATGAGATGGTAAAGCAGGTGGAACAGTATCAGACAGCACAAACATTAAAGCCAAGAACAATTTTTTTTTAATTGGTTGTGATGTATACTTGCAAGCATTTTGAGGGGCAGAAGACTTGTCTAAACGATCAATTTTTAATAAGCGCATTTGTGTGAAAAACAAAATATTTCTTAATAACTGAATACCATCGTCTTGGCATCATTCATTACAAGCTTTGTGGAGAGGTTGTCTGATAATAAGCTGGCATGACAGCAGTCTCTGTTATGAAACTTGCTTCATTCCTACCAGTATAAGGTCTTCTCCTCATTTGCTTCTAACTTTGTTAAATATCACGCGTTTGTGATGAAACTTCTCAGGCTGTTCATTTGTCTTAGGCTGATATTTTTTTTTCAGTTAAAGCTATTTCTTCATTTTCCAAAATGAGACTAGAAGGGAAAAATATGGTCTTTGGTAGGTATAACTCCTTGTTACAACTTCCTTGTGGCAGCACCAACCACTCAGGAACAAGAAAACTCAGAACCTGACCCATGCAAAACGAGCAGTTTCTGCAGCTTTTAGAGATAAATATGAGGGAGAGGAAAAGAAAGAAGTTTAAACCCCCAGGAGATGGCTATAAATTTAAACAATTTTGACATCTTTGGGGTTTGAATGTGAAGGTCCCGGTTCTGTGAATGAAAAACCTTATCTGTGAGTGGGAATATGGTACCTTAGTTACAGATACCCTATTTTTCACCCCCTATGAAAATAAGACCCCTTTGCTGTCTTTGAAAATATGAGCCTATGCACACACAATAAACCTGCAGTAGTTTTGACAGCTTAACTATTAAGACTGCTGGAGAGTTTAGCTCATACTGCAACCAGTATGTACACTCTCTTGCCCCAGGGAAACTGAGCATGTTGGATGTTTTCCTAGGATTCCTATTCCTGGCTGGTTCAGAGCCAAGTACAAAGATGCAGAGCAGGGAGCATATCTATCTCTCTGTCGTGCTCTCAAAGAGAATCTTCCACGTCACTTCCTCCCATGCTCAGACAGTTTTGGAAAACATTCTTCGAACACAAACCAGAAAATTCAGGATCAAAAGAAGGGGGATATAATTAGACTAAATCACAGTGGGAGATTGCAGTGAAAGATGTGAAAATAAAGCTGTAAACTTGTGAGCCAACCTATGGTGTGTAGAAGTTGGCCATTGAAGAACTATGAGGAGGGGTGGGCAGAACGTGGAAGGAGATTTCAGTTCTGGCAGAAGTGTAACGAGTTTAGCCTGTAAGTGAAACTTGATTTCCCATTTGTAAGTCATTCAGTAGCAAAAAAGTTTTCCAGGGGCAGAGATGGACTGAAAACTCCCTCGGCATCTTCCAGATGGGAGCTATCCTGAGTAAAACTGGCCTGTAATAACAGGAGATTACATGAGATGACCAAATGGTCCTTTCTGGGCTAAAAAGTTATGTAATATCTGGAAGGCTATAACTATGCTATGGATCTGCATGGGTATCCGTGTGTGACATAATGACAGTATACACAAATTCAGTGTATCTTCTGAAAATGTGGGGAATAGTATCCAACAGGCAAGATGAGCACAGGCTCGAGCTGCCAATCCATCCCTGGTCAGGAAACACCAGACATAGAACTTTCCACATAAAATTTGGTTGGGAAATATCCTCTGTGGAACAGACCTTGTTATTTCATGTAAAATTTTGACATTTGAAATGCTCTTGTGCTGTAGTAGAGTAAGTACACATACGTGAATAACTCTTGAAGTCTCCCAGGGAGCAGTCCAGGCAGCAAGATCCATCCAAAAGCTAACCTAGCTGGACTGTAGAGCGTGTGAGATATAATCAGGTATATACCCACATGTATTTTTACCTCGGTGGCTGAATTAATCCATCATATTGATGTTCATGTACAACAGAAATATACTACCAATAACTCTATCAGTCCCTGAAATGTCATGTGTTTCCAAGCAGCTCTGAAAAAAATATTGGCTCTGAGCCCTTTGATCCCTGGGACTTCCAGCGTGTTGAAACAAAGCCAGGAACTATTTCTAGGCTTTCTCTTTGCAACTTACCAAGGTTTTGAAACATCAGTTCGAGTCTTAAGCACAAGCGCAAGCATAAACTAGGTCTTAAATACTTGGTTACATCAGTAACGCAAGGTAGGAAAACAATTCACCATTCAAGTAGTCCTTAAAAAGGAGTGTGCTTACAAGCAATGCATTGCCCCAGCAAAAGTTTCCTCTCTTGATCACTAAGGGAAAGAACCATAAACTTTTAAATCTCATAGTCTCCTCTTTCTCTTCAGCAGTGTCTAACATTTGTCTTATCAATACAAAAAATATATAAATATTTCAGAATTAATTAAATCTACTGAGCTGCTCTTGACAGTCACCATAAATCTATGCAGAACTTAAAGCTAGATAAGACTAGGAGAGGTGGGGCTTTTAAAGGTGTCCTTACACCCCGGAATTCTCTTCATAAAAATAGATGTTGGTCATAGCTTTTTGTTTTGACAGTTCAGATGAGCAGTCTTCTGGTTGATATATTGATTGTTGTGTATCATTCTTCCTGATCTAATAAAATATCACAGCAAGGAAAAAAAAGGAAAGTTTTTGTCTTCTTGGCAACTTGATATGAAAGCTTTCCAGAATATTGCTTTGCATAGAATGAAAATGGCTATGGGCCAATGACTAATTATATTAAAGGACTATGCTTGTAAATTATTTATGTACTGTAGTGTTTACCCTAGCTTTATTAAACCCACCGCATATACTTCTACGAATAAGATTTTGGTTCAGATGAATGTGACAGTCACTCTGTGGGTGTACCAGGAGTTTCTACTTTAATGTAACAAATAGCTTAACACACATTAACAGATGCATTACTTGTGGAGCACTGCTGCAGAACGAGGTGCAGATGAAAATAATTTACCTCTGTTCCATTTAGATAGAGTAGATTACAATAAATGCAGGAGCAGACTACAAAGCATTCCTTGAAGTGAGGATTTATCAAACAGAGGATTTAAAACAGTTTTGGATCCAAATAGTACTAACCAGAAACCTCTTTTGTTTGTGCAGCAATTGCTGAGCATACAGGAAGAATTAAATAACAAAAAATCTGAATTGGAGCAAGCCAAGGAAGAGCAAACACATACACAAGCAATGCTTAAAGTCCTGCAGGAACAGGTGAGTACTTCTGGTGGGAGAAAAAAATCTGGCTTAGGCATGTTGAGGGGGCAGAAGACTCGTGGTTTCACCCCCAAAATCTATAGGAGTCTGACCAAGGACTATCCTGGGAGCAAGACGTAACCTTATGTGGTCTATGTGTCTGCTCTGATTAGCATTTGTGAACACAGCTGATACCAATACAGGTTTGAAATACAGAGTGGAGGGAGACATTTTGTGCTATCCAATATTGAATTTCATGTCTTGAATTTCAAGTCCTCTTACGTTATTCTACATAGATATCAGTGAAGTGTGTTTTCACTCTGAATTAAAAAAAATGTTGGGAGAGGTAAATATACCTGAAAAGTAAACATATTTGAAACAAAAAAAGCTTTTCTTTTAAGACGAGTGTTGAAGAAAAAGAGCTTTGCATCTTTTGTGTTATTCATACAGATATAAAGCTACAAAAGTCTTTATTGTAATGGCATTTAAAAAGTAGTTATCAATGCACTTATTTAAGCAGTGAGAAACAAACTTCTGTAAATTTGGTTTTCATAGTTTACTTTGATACAAGGTGTTCTATGACACTGAGAAGTATATTTGATAGTATGGTTTTATCAACAAGGTAAGATGGATAGTTGCACAACAAAAAGAAAATCAGGTTTTAACTCTGTAAATCTGGAGATGAAACAGTGCATTACGTGCAAGCACAGTGTGCACAAATACATATTGTTTGTATAAATCATGTGACTTGGACACACTGAAATCACAAATCCCCACCTGTGCTACACAGGCACAGTCTCTGCTTTAAGACCTTATTTATATCCTTTCTATACACTTTGAGGTAAATTGTTCAGTGACTTGGTTAAGTATTTGCAGTTTAAAGACTGTGGGATCTCAGTTGCTTAGATGGCAGAAATTCAAAATGCTGGTGAGTCTTATGTTCAAGATTTTTCAGCATATATGTCTGCAGATGGATTTATATATTTGATGTACATATTGGGAAAAATAAATTATGCTTATTTCAGATTTTTAGTGCTCCTTGTGAAAACTGTGACATTGTTCCACATTTAACATTTTTCTTTGAACATATCTAGTGACAAATATATTCTAGAAACTAATAATTTAGATTCTGGAAAAAATAAAGCTTTTCTGTTCAGATACACATTCTTAGAACTTGAGGTTACAAATATAACCTTCTATGTGAGATCTGATGCAAGACTGTTACATAAAACACCATGAAGCAGAAAGGATTTGTTAACAACAAAATCATTATAAACACAGAATCCACTGGATCTCTTAATTACATCTCATTGATATTTT
The DNA here is from genome assembly GCA_033558185.1 of Dromococcyx pavoninus. Classification (NCBI taxonomy): domain Eukaryota; kingdom Metazoa; phylum Chordata; class Aves; order Cuculiformes; family Neomorphidae; genus Dromococcyx; species Dromococcyx pavoninus. Next base: position 2,592,436 of record JAUMJL010000023.1, read on the forward strand.
CACATGGCATTCAAGGTATAATACTGTAAAATACTTAAAAATAAAAAAATTCCATGAAGTTATTTTATATCTTGGTAGCAATTAAATGCTGTGAAAATGTATAGGAAGATCTTAAGATATAAAGTGAAGCCCCAGTAGGGACCACCAGGGCAAAATTTTGAATCTATGTGGGCTCCTACTAATTGTGAATCAAATGTGCACTCATGCTAGGCAGACAGACAAAACAGTAGCTGGAAGAAAGGTAGGATGGATCTACATTTCTCTTGAGAATTAGCTCTGAAACATGCCTAAGGCCAAGACTGTAAGTAGCCAGAATTCCTAAGGAGCACTACGCAGTCAGTGTGCTTCTCCAACAACTTTGAACCAGTTCCAAAAATTTCCAGAATAGCAGAAGCCCTAGCAGTAATGACTGCACTTGACAAGGCTCATAGCTTTCCTTTACAAGCAGCGCAGCTCATCTGTGTGTTTTAACCACAATGGGTATTGAAAATCATCTGTCGGAGTCAAATAAATATGAACATTTCTTTCAAGAATAAATAGCACCGATCTTCTGTCTTGATTAGTTTTGTGATACGATTGCTAAAATCTGCTTTTTCATCTCAAGTTGGCAGAGAGATCTCTCTCTGCCTCACCATGGGCATGCTTGCATGGAGAGATGCAGCTGTGTCTGAGCATATCTGCTGGCTCGGCACATCTCACACTGATCCAGTTGCAGCAACTCAGCCACATGCAGAGTGAGTTGTCCTGCTGGCAGAGGTCCCATTTGCTTGTGCTCTGTATTCCATTACTGTAGCCAAAAGGCTTCTGGGTCAGATCTAACCCATAGCCATCAGCTCTGGTTGTCAGAGGGATTCACACCCACTCGTTTGTGTCAGACCTACCCCACCATGGCATTAGACATATCAGAGACTTCTAACTCCTCAACTCTTCTCCTTTCCTTTCAGGAAGGCTTTTGGTTGTTACTGGCACTAGTTCAGTGTGCTGCCTCAGCATGCTCTCTGCTGGTAATATCACACTTACTACTGACCTATAATGAAGCCTGCCTAGGGGATAAGACAAGTCCTGTTTTTCCAATATTGTGTGTTTTTCTGAGGTTCCTTTTCTAACATTTCACTATTTAGAATATAAGTGAAGAATATAACTTAAAATTTAATTTAGAAAAAAAAATTGGAAAAAAAAGGGACTTTACCCCTATAGCCTGTAGGAATGCAGCTGCAGATTTTCTGCCCATAAGTTTTCCACCATTATGTCCACCAGTTCACCCTCACTTCCTACTGCAGTGGTCCTCGTGTAGATGTGGATGCTAGCATCTTCTTGCCTGAACTCTGGTATCATTTTTAGAGCATGGCAGACTATAAAAAAGATGGAAAAGCTCAAGCATCCTATCCTGTCTGCATTAGAGTTAAATTAACCAGTGGAGCAGTGTCAGGGCAGTGATGGTGGGAAAACAAGGTGGGGTGAGAACTTGCCAGACCAATGAAGGCTAGAGCCTGAGACTACTCTTCTGTCAAGTGCATGTGTGGGCTGACGGGGGAGTAGTCTCTTACCAGCAGAATGCATGCGGATCATTGCCCAAGAAGCCAGCAGTTGCTAATGGGTGATGGCACTATCAACCTGGAAAATGAAAGGTGAAAGGTATGTAATCAACAGCACTCCTCTAGCACTCAGGACATGGCATTAGCGTGCAGAGCAGTTTTACATACCCGAGCATGCTCTCCTGACCTCATTCAGATGAGTAATTCAGGTAAACTCAGTAGGCCTGCTCATATGAGGTGACTTTCTATAATGAAGAATTGGTAGGATCAGGAAGCAGCTTTCTTGCTCACACCACGATATAGAAATACAATTTTTTGATGCTTGGCTGGAAGTAGCCATCTCTGCTCATGCCTACCAGCCATCCTCCCAGTGAAGTGGTTTTGCAGGATTGTTGTTTTTTCAGTGCAGGGAAAACATGCAGCATTTATTGGAAGTGCACAAACTGCAGACATTTCAAGGGTATTGCGAGATGAGCATCAGTGAATTGAACCAGGACACCTGATGAGTTTGCAGTCCCTAGCTATCCTTTGTATTGCTTTATCAAGGAATGCCACCCCCTTCCCTCTCTATCAAGACTGATTTAGTGAGTTGAGAAGAAATTTCTGAACTGGTGCAGTTTACAACCCAGCATAATAAGATACACAGAAACCATAGCCTGTTTACCTTAATTGTCAGATTGGCTGTTTAACTGCTGCTGCCACACAAAAAGATGATGAAGGTAGCCTAGCCGCTCTAGGATGGTAGTCCTCCAACACCTCTGAGTCAGATACCTAATTGAAACATAATTGTGTTTCATTTTGACTGGCATTTAGATCAGTTGTCATTCAGGATCACAGCTGAGTCATCAACAGTTACATCAATCCCAGCTTCTTTTGCAAAAAAACAAGGAACGCAGAGGAAAGTTCTTCCCCCACCCCAAATATCTACTCTGAATTAAGTTACAATAAAGACATGACTTTTCAGAGATTTATCTAGAGAGTAAATGGTTCTAAGCGCTTCATTTAAGTGTACAAATCTCCACAGTTTAAGGGCTCAGGAGAGTTACAGTGTCTCCTCCTTTCTGTGTTTGCTCAGTTGCAGGAAGAACGACTGTGTATTTCACTATGGCTTGAGACATGTGCTGGGATGTTCCTTAAATCACTTGGGAATGATTTTTACAATCCCCAATGTAATCCTGGATTTTTCCCCAAAAAGCTAATTCAGAAGGGGAAAAAAGTTTTGTTTCAGATCATATATGTGGAATTAGCATTGTCTCTTCAGTTCTTCCTGCCACTGGTTAAATAAAAGAGCTGTTCTTGTCTTCACCTCCTTTTCTGTCATACCCAGGAGCCATTCCTTGGAAAGTAAACATTCAGTAGCACTTGGGGATCTCAAACAGTTTAAAATATATCATTCAAAAGTAATCATTAGCAAAACACTATTTAGCTGGTGGCAACTTGCAAATATTGTGCAGTTTAAATTAATAGCAAAAAGAATGGAAAATGGAATCATTCATTATTCTTGAGAGCCAATTCTATACACTCTTTATGCCTTGAAACTACTTTCTAATCTAATTATTTAAAAAATAATGACCCAGTCTTATTTTCCTTTTTTTTTTGCCAACCTATCAAGCCTTAAGTATGTTGGTTTCAGAATGGTTTGAGCAAAAACTCGTTAAAATTATATGCTCCATCTGTTTTTCTCATTGGAAGCTTTATAAAATGCTTTTTCAAATAAATCAAAGATAACTGTGTGAAAAACTCAAGTAATGTGCTTGTTTTGTTCTGTTCTGTTTTTGTTTACTCTTTGCAGTTAAAAAGTGCCAAGGAATTAGCAGAAATCAATGGGCATGATGAATCTCAGGCAAATGTAGGTACAGCTATCTATGTATAGATTTATATATGTATATATTTGTAGATATACATATAGTCTCAAATTTAGTATTTGTATCTTAAAGCTGGTAGAATGGCTGAATGAAGTGCCTGTTTGCTTTTTTTTTTTTTCTTGAAGCCATAGGTTCAAATCCCAGCAAACTTCATTTCAAGGTAGATAAATTGGGTTCCATGCAATTTACTTCGTAGGATTTATTTGGATGAGCCTTTAACAACCAGTGTCCTACTTGCTGTATGTGGGTGTTAAAATACCATGGAAACGACTGCAAGAGAAATGTTTTGCCTTAGTGTCCGGTCCAGGATTACTCAAGCTACAAAGTTACACTGTTTGTCTCTGTGGCTGACACCTTGCAGCTGAGCAAGTCTGGCCATATTTCATTTTCGAGTGAAGTGATTCATATACACGTGTATAATTTGAAAAGAGTAAATTTCCAAAAGAAGACTAAATTACTTCATTGAGTCATTATTTTGTCCAAAATCATTAAAGGATTTTTTAAGGTCATGTTTTTTAAAACTTGCTGCCAAAAAAAATGCTTCTATTATTCCCTCAACGACTACATTAAAAACACCAATTTGGATAAGGGGGGAGAGAAGAAAGGACTGTCCAGCTATGTTTGTCATACAAACCATGCAACTTTGCATTTTGTCATGAACATATGAAAATTAAAACTGATTATATACAACATCTTCCTTCCAGCCAAGAGAATTAAAGGTGTGAACACTAATGTATTTTAACATCTATTTTAGTCAATGTGTTGTCTAGTGGCACAGTCAGGAAAGCAGGCTTACTTTAAACCTGAATGAAAGGCTCTAATTTTGTGCACTGCTTTGTGATAAGGAAATGTTGTCCTCTCTTTTTTAATCCTTTCCTGAATCTCATTCATTGTGGACTGTTTCCGCAGTGAAGTCGATAGAGCCTCATAGCTCTCAGCATTTGGACAGGAGACATTCAATATTGCCTGATAGCTCCAGCAAATCTGCAATTGCAGTCTGTCTGCACAGCATCTCATTGCCTCTTTGCCTCTTTGAAAGATTCTGTTTACAAACCAAAATAAAGACATTAATCCACGCATGATCTTGAAATGCTGACATTTGCTACCTGGAAGCTTTTGTTTGTACAACAGCTGGTTACAGGTTTCCTAAAGGTATTTAGAAATGTAAGACTTAGGAACTTTCTTCAGGAACTTGCTTCCTCTCGAAAAATGTGGATGACACAATGTTTTGCAAGATCAAAATGTTATAAACGAAAATTACCTAAATGCTTCAACTAGTATCAATCTGGCTCATATGTAACTGGATAAAACTGAAGAGCCTGAAGGTTTTACTTGTATATAATATAAAGGTTGAAATGGAATTAAAGTGAAACTTTTCAATTGTGTAATGAGAGTGTTTCAGTACAACATTCTCAGACAGCTAAAACAAAATATTTCAAACTCCCTGGTTAATCATAAATATTTCAAAACATAATGCTTGTTCTAGTTTGTAATTGCAGGAATTGTTTAAATGCCTGAGTTTTCCATAGGATAGAAATTATTTTCTGTTTCTTTTTGCCATGAGCTCTTCCTATGGTGATCTCATAGCAATATTAGACTACTAAGAGAAGAAATCAATACTGAAATTAATGGTGAGGAGGGAAACCAGACAGCTACAATTATTGAGTTGCAGTTGTAGCCATGTATTCAACAATGATGCTGCCATGAAATCAGAGAAGGCATAGCAGCACAAATGAAAATAGAGAAACAGAGGGAAAGTATGGATGTTAAAGTATTTTCTACAGTAATGAACTTTGTAAAATGGAAGTTGAGGTACCTTTTAAACGATTGTCTTTTATATTAAACGTGTAGTGCTCAGGTGTTCTGCCTTGCAGGTTGTCTCTCCACATTTATTCTCAGTAGACTCCATAGTTCTTGCCCTTGGCCAATGTGCAAATCTCGGTTGATCAAAGAGAAAAAAGCTTGGTGGCTCCTACATGGTTCTTAGTGAACTGTGATGCATATAATGGGATTAGGATATATTTGTTACAGCTGACAGGTTGAATTCAGCAAATGAAATACCTTTACATGCAGAGCAATAGTGGGAGGTGTTGGCAAGGAAAAATGGTAACGTAAGTCTATGCACAGAACACACAATCTAGTCGTCACACTATGGCATATTTAGATTACTTACTTTGCAGAAAACCAGGCTCCTAGAAAGGACAGTAGAAAATTCAGGCACACTGCATAGACATCAAGAAAGCCCACATTGTAATCTTAACAAGATTATTTTCTACAGTCCTCAGGCTTTCTGCTGATGGTAGTGGTCTGCATCGTATTTTATGTTAGAAAATATTGTTTCTTAAAATGAAACCTGGAAATATTTTTTTCTTAGCCAAAGAACATGTAGATGAAACTGCATACTTAGGCCCGTCCTGCTGTGTCTTCTATATTTCTGTCATGTGCGACAATCCTGAAAGAGAAACAAGGATCTGGACACCTTTGAAAGCAGAAAAACGTCACTCCTGAAATGTGTTCAACCTAAAATAGATCAATCTTCCTTTCTTTTCTTTTGTTTTTTACAGGAGAATAGAGTACAGTTAACTAAGAGGCTGGAACAATTACAAGTTACTTTCCCTGCCATAGCATTTCACACAGAAATCTGAGAGGAGGAAACAAAAATTCTAGTGCACTGCCAGTACATCTGTTATTCCCAGAAAGCTAAAACATCTTACAAGGCTCTGTAAATAGTCATACGGGTGTTTCGTGAGTGACTTGCCAGGTACATGCAGTAATATTTGTTATGGATGTTGACATTTCCTGGTTATAATCTGTGACAGTAAAGGCCAAATGTCAGGCTGAAGCAGTACACAGAGCCCAGGATCCTGGCCTAGTGTTAACAGAGACTTCAACACCCAAGACTGCCAGAGGTGCTGACACTGAGTTTTCATTTTCTTCAGCCTTGCTGTTAGGAAAAGGTTGCTTCTTGTTTCTAATTTGTCTTCCTTTTAATTTCCTCTTCATTGCTGCTATAATGATATTTAATTCACATCTCTGTCTTAAGAGAAGAGAAAATAATGTCCAATGGACAATTACAATTTCAGATATAATCCTCTTCCAGGATGTTCCTGGACTCTTGGGGCCTGATTAGTCCCAATATGAAAAAAATCTTGCTTAGGAGGTGTACACAAGTAGAGAACATTTTGCAAACTGAAAATGCTAATTACATGTTTTGTAGCTAACTCTGAAAAGGCAATTTATTCATCCACTGTTTCTGTAAATTGAGTGGCTTTCAGTGGAGTCTCTTGTATACAGGTTAATTCTGTGTTTTGATTGAAGATCTCATTTTGCTCACTGCTGAGTTTAGTATACATAGGGCACTGTGTGCTAAGACAGTTATGGTGACTATATATCCTTGTTTTGGGGGTGGGAAGATTAACATCCATGGTATCCCTCTATTGTTAATGGAGAAAGGGATTTTTTTTTTTTTTACAGAAGCCTGATTTTAGAAGTACTCAGTGATCTTCTTCCGGGAGTTTGGTGCTCTCCCTTGAAAGCTATCTACCTTCCTTAGATGGAGGATATCTCCTGTGAATAACTCCCATCATTTTTTAAAGAGCCTTAAAATTATTGTTAAGAGTATCAGTTTTCTGAGTTCAGACCAAAGCAAGAGATGGGTCATGGTCGCAGAAGCATTTTGAATGCCCAGACTTCAATTACATGGTTGCGTCCTGATTCTGTTGAAGTCAACAATTAAATTCCCATCAGGTTAAAAAGCCAAGATTTCAACAAAAGAACTTTCAGGTTAGATCATTATCACCAAGGCATAATAAATTGAATATATTTCAGAGAGTAAAACTGATTTCACCACAAGTTTTTTTACCAGCCTTTTGTTCTGTTTGAGTTTCATTGTTTGAACAAAGTAGTGACTTTGACCTCATCTGTCTGTTTGCCTCCATTTAGCATCTTCAGCAGCTTGGACACAATATTCTGTGGGGGTTTCTTGAGACATAAATTCAATAGTATTAAGTAGGGATGCATTTTTCCATTTGAATGCTTGAAGCTGTTATCAAGCATTTCCCAAGTTCAACCAAGCATCTTACATTTAATGTTGATTCTTCCTTTAATTTCTTCCCTATTTATCTACTTTTCAAGCAGTTTTCAGTTATCTATGAAGAGGAGTATACCCAAAGCAAAGTATTTCAACCATATTACTAAATTGCTTTCTTTATGCTACACTGAAAGTGATGTTATTTCTTTCTACACCCTAGTCTTCTCATAGTATGGTTAATCACTGATGATCTTTACCAAAGATGAATAAAGACAGCTCTTAAATGAGGCTCATTTTTTGCAGCAAGCCAGACAAACATTTAAAAATCTTGCCCCCCTTTGGAGAAGTCTGTATTTCCATCAAATTCAGCAAAGTTCACTTCTTCTACTTCACTATACACAGCTTTAATATAAGCACCCAGGGATACCTGCTGCAGATGTTCCATGTAAGTGTACATGTGACTGCCTCACATCAAACCAGGTGAGATGAAAAGAGCCCTTGAAAACGGGGAGAGAAGAGGGAGCTAGAAGAGTGTCCAAGTGGTTCAAGTGGTACGGAACTATGGGACAACAGTTGGTCACCTTTATTAATTAAGATTCCAAGGATTTGCTGATGTTTTTCCTTCACTTTCTTGTGAGCGCAGCAACTGTTTCCTGGCTAGGCCACTCTTCAACAGTCTTACTCTTTGCTGAAAAACACAGGCTTGTAATATAAAACATGCTCTACATGGCTGATATAGAATCAATTTGGGCCTAAAGTTATAGGCCAGAACACCCCACTGCAGTGCTTGAATATCGGGAAACCTGTGTTTCTATTCTATCTGAGCTTCCTGGCTTCCTGCGGTTCATAAGCTGTGAAAGCCTCAGCAAGCTGATGTGAGTCAGGGAATAGCTGTCTCAGCTTGGCTGGCATCCTCTGGCCTTGCAGCTGGCATTTCTGGAGCACATGGAAGCAAGTGGGTGCTGCAAAATGTGAGGGCATAGTAGCTGGGTGCATTTGGGGGTAGGGAGATAGTGTTGGCAGCTTTTCCATACCTGAGAGCTCAAGTGTTACACCCCTTGCAGGGGATGCCAGAAGTTGGGGTGTTCTTGTCTCCTCCACCTGAGAAGGTTTAAAGCTGTATTTCCCAAGAAGAGCATAAACTATGTGCACTTTCCAAGTCCTCTTGTAACTGCTTCCCTTTGCAAGATTGTATTTGGTTTACTAATTCATTTAGCAAATGTAGTTAATTGTCTAAAGAAAACAAGCAAGAGTAATAGTTTAGTGCAAGGATGAGGATGGCCCCTTGAGGAAAGAGAGATGTGGGGTTGGCTTCTCATGATGGGTGTGTTATGTTGGTAGAAGAAGGTGCCATGACTGTAGCGAGGCATAAGGGCCCCAGGGGTTACAGAGACTCATTTACTGTCTGCATTCAGGTTGTTCTGTCCTGGTAGGGCCAGGAGGTGAGAAGTGGCTGTGCATCTTTCTACTCCCTGCCTTTTCAATTCCAGGCATTTATTTGTGGGCCTTCCATCACTCATTTCTTCTCATTTCTTTCAATTTAAAGCATGTGGAGTATGATAAATTCGAGCAGCTATGACCGTTCACAGATCAGCAGGTCCTGATTACCACAGGTCCTACTTACCACAGCAGGTGTGAGGAATGACCATCTCATGAATTCAATACCATGAGGCATGAAAAACAATAGGTATTTAACTGTTTAGGACTACGTTATCAAAAATCCTGCCCAGCCTTCAGAAGTTCTTATAGACTAATAGATCAAACCCCCTAAGTTTTCCCCTTAGATACCCCAGCCCTCATTCAGCATATTAGAGGACAGCAGTAGAGTATTATTGCTGTGGTGCAAATCTCTCTGGTGGCTGAATCACAATCTCTGTGGTTTCAGCTGTGACATAACCCTGTGGGGAGGGAACAGCTACAACACACCAAGGTACATTCTGACACAGACTGTGCTAATCTGGGCTGCAGCAATAACCACTTTGCAAATGTGCAGCAAGAAATCACACCTCTTCCCTAATTAAATTCTCTGTCAGAGTGATGTCCTAACTTGGCTTTTGATTGGAGTGAATTCCCATCATCTGAGGGAGGAGAAGAGAGAAATCTGAGACACAATGCTAAAACCCATTCAGCCACCCACTCAGCAAATCACAAAAGTTTTTTGACTTTAAATTTCATATGAGCTCCACAGGGAGACAGCTCTTCAATGACCAGAGCTACCCGACATTTTAATAATATCTGATCATAAAGTGCAGCCTTTCATCCCAAAATATTTTCCTGGAGTATTTATACTGCACAAGTATACAGGAGTAACCTCGCTGTTTCTAGTGAGAAATAACATTCAGCCTTATACATATGCAACTGTGTGCTTAACCCACACAGCATACAAGGCAGATGGGCTTATCAGAGCACTCAGGCTCCCCCGCAACCACCTGAAGGATGATGGGCCAGCTCTGCTTCAGCCTCAAGCCTGCTACTGCAATCCTGGGTGCTGTACACCACATTCATGCTCCCTCCAACCTGCTGAAGTCCTATAAGGAACAAAGAGCAAAAAGTGACAGAAGCAAGAAAGGAACTTCAATATCCCCAGGTGACATTCTTCTTGGAAGAAGAGTTCATCATCCTAATCAAGATCCAATCCAAAGGAATGAGAGCTCCAAAATGTTTGCTTCAAGTACTTCTCATATATTCAGATATGGAGGTTTCTGTGAATATGGGGGTTGCCCTGGGTTTTCAGATACTTAAAATTAATATATTCCAAATAGAAATCCTTGCTGAAGACCATTCACTCTCGTGAAATATTTAAGGTGTGTTTTTATCCTCCCCAATTACTTCATTGTATTTCATCAAAGACATTTTCAAAACAGTTATACACACTCTAGAAGGGAAACAAATTGCATTTTTTTCTCTCTTTAACTTTTTTTTTAGATGTGCATCAATTCCGGAGAGAGTCCTAGAGCAATATTTGTCTCAAAGACCATTTGAAAGGGCTTTCAGAAGTTCTCAGTCCCAAGTGAACATGAAGTATCCCCTCTTACAATGACTTCAACAGAGCTGGTGGGCTGGCGATGCTTTCATTCAGCTGCAATTCCCTAACACAAGGTGTTCAAAATGACAGTTACCTTTTCCCTTGCAAAACAACCACCTTCACATCACATAAAACATCTGTGTTAAGTCATCAGGAACCTACACATAAATCCAGCTTTAGAAAATGAAGCAACCTGATCATACTTTTAAAAATAAGCATGAAGTAGCTTTCATATTAGTCATCCGTACTTTGCATATGTACATTCACATAAAATAGATGTGCTCAGATAGAATGAGAACAATACAAAGAGATAGTTTCAATAAGAAAAGCATTTTCAGATTATTGCTAGTTGCCCAAATTCAGCAGGTGAAAGTTATAATAGTAAAAGCTTTGTAATGAAAAAGTTAAAAGCATCTCTCTGTCAAATGGATCGGAAAAAAACAGGATGTCAAGAGCACCATAATACAATTAATCTTCACTACTAAAAACATTTCTGTCATGTAGGGTAAATCAGAAAAACTAATCTTAGATGCATAGAGGTTCATTTGAAGTCCTTCATTTGCAAGGGCTTATATTCAGTGTTCTAATTTTTCTTTTTTTGTTGTTCCCATAGTTTCAGTGCCAGATAATTTTTCAACCTGGTTGTCAACTGTTTATTTGTTAGTACCTGTGCACTCTTAATTTTTCAATTTGGGTAAATTCTGTAGTAGTGTACTTTAAAAGTAAATTTCTGTGTTAGTGCACTTTAAAAGTAATTACAATGTGCTGTGACTGACAAAATCAGCACTGGTTTCTTGCATAGCACAAAATAATTTAACAAGTTTAGGCTTGATCCGAATGAAAAGGTGACACCTGATGAGTATTATTTCTAATGGTACACCATTCACAAGCAAAAACCTTTACAACATTCATCAGCTGTGTAGCGTATGGCAAATACATATACTTGCAGTAGTAGAAGAAGAAGGATTCTCTGAGACCCTGGATAAATCCACTGAAAACCAAGAGGTTTTTTACTGTATTGCTGACCTGGTGCTAACACACAAAGTAGCACAGGCTACTGGTGAGAGCTCTGGTTTTGGGCAGATGACTGGATGTCTCATTCCTTGCTGTATTCGTTTTGTATATGATGCAATACTGTAATTCATTACTATAAATTGAGTTATCCCAGTGAACATAGAAAAGGCCAAGAAAACTCTCTACATATGGTGATTCAGCAAGGCCACCTAACTTAATGTCACCCACTTTACTGAAATCAGCTCTTAGGCTGTGAAGAACCAGGACCATGTAAAATATAATATTTCTAGGAAGCAGTTAATTTTCTAGCCCAAGATCGATTCATTTGGAACAACAAAAGAATTATATTAATCAAATATTATGAGCAATTTTCTAGTCATTAAAGTATTTTTAGAGGAGTATTCAGCAGAATCAGAAACAGTCACTGTCAGAGTACATGCTGAAAGAAGAGCTTTATAATACACATGATGTTCCTGGAGAATGTGAGTTACTTTCAGAGCGGTCTTTCTAACAGCAGCACCACAGACACATGGCCCTCTGAGCTCTGGACCCGCTACAGCTGTTGCACTCAGACCCCCTCACACACCCACACGCACACAGAATAGAGAGTCTCTGACCCAGGAAAAGGGTTAGAAATTGAGTTTAATGAGTGCAATGCACTGATGAGGGCATGATATGGCCAAATAAGTGTACTAACCAGCATCCTGTCACATGTGATCAGTCCCTTTTATTCCCTTCCGAAACCACCATGATCCCTCTCTTCTCCTGCCTTTTGTTTCCCCGCTAAGGACCTTCAACTAAGTGTTGTACAGTCCCAAGACGCTCTTTCCCTACATCCCATAACAAGTCCCCTATCCCTATAGGGAGTGGTCCCTTCAGTGTATAAGATTTTACAGAGAACATTTCCATTGACTGGTCTTCATAAGTGTCACGCTTGACCCCAGGAGCTGATGCTCTCCTGTGACAGCTCTGAGAGGAGCTGGGTCAGGGGACTCTCTTCTCCCCATCTGTGATGGTACCTCTGGCTTTCTTTGCACTTGTGGGGGTAAGACTTTATTCACAAGGAGCAGCAAGAAGCTGTGGTGGTTGGAAAATCCCTTCTGTAAGGGGTGGAGGCACCCGTTTGTTGATGACCCATCCGACATGTTGTTTGATACAGGCGCAGAACTGGGATGTTGCAAAGTTGAGCATTATCCAGCCATTGGGCTATAACCCCTTGTTGACCATTCATGTGCTCTGACCCCACAGCTGATCCTGCTTTGAGCAGCAGGTTGGACTAGAGACCTCCGAAGGTCACCTAAGTGATTTTGCTCTTCTGCGATCATCTGAGGCACGATCACTGTCTGTCAGTGTACTTGTACATTGCCACATTTGCATGGAAATTTGATCTAAGTTAAATTTAAATAAGCTCTTTACTTGTAGTTTAGCTTAACTTGGATTGAATGATTTTATATTCACCATGGATAAGAACATAGACAAGGACAGTAGCCCATTCTCAACTGACAACCATGTTAAGCTGTCAGAAGTTGTCCTGTAACTCAACCTTGCCTGTCCCCCTAAATTTAAGATGCCTGACTTGATGTGCATTGAAACTATTGCAAAGCATCCATTCACTTGATTGGAAATTGAATTAGGCTCCATTCAGGTTAAAACAGTCAGACTGAAGTTTCAGATATGGGTCTGAAGTACATTTAAAGAAAGTCCAGCAAAGCAAACATAACTATACCAGGCTTTAGAAGATAAATGAAAATAAATTGAAAATGTGCAGTCTTCATGTCACAGGCCAGTTTGTACTGGTATTTGCAGTAAAATTGACAAATCTGCAGTTTGGGCAAGCACATCTAAAGTCCAGTTTTGTGGACTCAGAGCAGGTACAGTTGCTTCTCAAAAGCTTAACGACTCCAGAATTGGTATGACACGTGCACGCTTCTTTCTTCTATCAAAATCATAAGTTTACCTTTACTTTTCAAGCTTAAGCTTACAGCATCTCTCTGGCCTGCTGTTAATAGCCTGCAAGATTTTTGCTTGTGTTTCAGATATAGTTTTTTCTCCTCCTACTTGTTTTCTCTCCTAAATCCCCTGGCTGATGAGAAACTGTGGTGTATCCCTTACATCTAACAACAGTCAGCAGTTGCTCTGTCACATGCCTGCTGTGTGCAACATCTAGTCTTTCCTTTTTCTGCTACTGTTTTGATGCCTCAGACAGTTGGCTTTGTACATATAGTACAAATGCCAACGCATCCTACAAACTCTCCAGATATTGGTAGGATTTTTTTTACTGGGTCTTTCAGAAGTCATAATATTATTTTTACCCCCACACCTCACAATTCTGCAGAATTGCTTATACTATAACAAAGAGAATGAGGTCTTTGATGACAATATGCAAGCAATCATCTGGATTTAAAAGTAATTATCAAATATTTGGTTTACCTAGATAGCAGAAGGTGTCTTTCAGCTCTTTGGATATTTTTCATTTCAGTCATGATCACATGCCAGGTGTCTTCACTGTCACACCCATTAAATCCCGTATTTTGCCTTTCAAGCAGAAACCTGAACAATAGGTGGTGTGGAACTGCACTGTGGCAGAAGTACGTTCCTGTTAGGCAGCTACTGTTCGAGCCCTGCTCAGCTCTTGGTCAGCATTTATGGGGAGCGACAAGTCCTCGCTCCCCACATTTTTAGGGACGCTGGCTAGCATATGTTTTCAGGATCACAGAACTTTTTAGTCTAACAAAACCCATTTTTTTTCTAAAGAGAGAAGCCCTAAGCAAGATCAGACATATTATGTTCTGTCTGCCATTTTTGCACTGCCTGTAGAAGATGAGTGATGTCTGGATTGAGAACTTTTTATTTAATATCGTACTTTCCCACAGGGGGAAAAAAGTAACCTATAAAGGGCTGAAAGACCCAGGTCATCCAGCTTAAATATCTGGGCCTTTCTGATCTGCTAGTCCCCTGGAGTGCAAAGCTAGCCTTTTGCTCTTATAGTACCTGCGACTATTGCCTGTAGAAAGTCACCACATTTCTTCGGGACTTCTGTGTCTCTGGCCTCTCAAGAGTCACACTCTTATTTGCTGTGTCTGTAGTGTGGGACCCAGCTGCTCTGTGATGGGCCATGGTGGAGAGTGAGACCAGACACCTTTTGTAGCGCTTGCCCATGCTTCTGTATTTGCTTCCAAAAGAAGGCAGGGTGCATGAGAGAATGACTCGAATCCAAGTCCTGTCCCACCTTAGGTCCAGGACATGGTTACATCCATGTGCAAGAACAGCTGTGTACAACTCGTGAGTAAATTGTTGTTATGCCATTCTCTGTTTTATCCAGCAAGTTCTCCTGAAAGTTTTCCAGGAAGATTCTCTCTGTCTTTCTCTCCCTGGTTCAAAAGCAGGGAGCATCAAATCAAAATGCTGGTCCCAAGGGATGTCTGCGGAATCAGGGTTTGTCACGTCCATAAGGTAAATTCATGTCTTTCCATCATCTGATGAAGGTGTCATTTGCAGGGAAAAGCTCCAAGCTGGCGATGTTGAGAGCATCACACAGAATGGTTGCATTCATGCTGAGCAGCTCTGGAGCTGTCATCAAATCAGGCCCCCATGTTCTCCAACACCTGACATTATTTGTGAATAATGAATAGGGCCACATCTGTAATGATCTCCAGGTGTGATTTAACCTGGATTAAGCTTTCCACATACTGGTTTTTTTTGTTCTTGCAAGGTCATTTTCCGTCTAATAAGTAATGGTTTTGCACATGCTCAGTTGTATTCTTGTCCTTTAATGCAGTAACTGACAGATGGTAGCAAAACATCCCTTTTGCAATGAAACCTGCTGAAGGAGACAGCTTATGGCCTCAGAAAACATAATTTGCCAAATAAAGGATAGTCACCAGGAAAGAATGGAAATGCTGTAATGTAGGATATATTAAGTAATTTTCCTCAGGCATCTGGTGATCAGTAGTTTTTTTCTCATGTCAGAGAGGTGACCTAACTGTTTCCAAAAAGTTATTGCCTCATTCACCTTTGTGCGCTTAAAAGTCTTGTTTCTGTGGGTTTGCATAAGTAGTGCCTCTAAAAATGTGCCAATTAAATGCATGAGGATTTCATAGGTTCCAGATTTGTATTTGCAGTGTGTAGTCAGATACTGAAGGTTTTCGCTTACACTATAATTAGCCTGGTTTCTAGGTGATTTTCACACCCATCTTTTAGGCTCAGTTATGCCCATTTCTCTTAAATGACTATTAATTCCTACAGCATTGCTACTGAATCTTTTATGTGACCATTCACATCCTGGATTTTCTCATGGCCTGTGAAAGCTTACTTTGGCAGCTGAATACATCAGAGTTGTCTAATTTATCATATTCTGTGAGGCAGGCAGTTTTGGATGGCAGATACCTTCCCTTTTCAAACCTTCCAGAACTTGTAATCTTCTTCTAAAGCCAATCGTTTGCTGAATATCTTTAGTTTCCTCAGGCTCTCCCATAACCAGTTTTTTTACTCTTTTATCCTCTGTACTAGCACACAGTTAAGGAAGACTTGATGTGACTTTCTTTAGCATCCATTTACACTATTCTTTAAATCATACAAAATGTTCTGCATAGGCTCAAATCTAGGCATTAAATGAGAATCCATCTGTTCGTTGCTCCCAATGGGAATATAGTTTCTTTCTCTGCATGACTGCTTGAGAAAACTTCTGATCCCATCTGCAACTGCTAGTCTGTTGTGTTTGGGGCCTGTTATATCAAATACACATCTCTCTTCTCTCCCCTGCTCACAAATTGTTATTTTTAGACTGCTTTTCTATGTCTGATGGAGTCAAAAGTTACACCTTAACCTATACAAGCTATGGTGGCATCTGCTACTCTGCTCTTCTGCTGCGGTATCATGAAATCTGTCATACAGCTCTATTCTTCTGATCTCTAAGCCCCTTGGTCATGACTGCCTTTATGGAGAAATTCATGCAAACACTTCTCTTATTTTTATTTCTTACCTGGGTTTTCTTCCGCTGTTCTTGGATGTCATGACCAGCAGTAGATGAGTATTTGCATTAGCCTTTGGCTCTATCCAGAGGGGAATCAACAGTACTGGACAACTTAGAGCATACTCCTGCTGCTATAATGTGCCCTGTGCATTACAACACTACAGGAGTGTTAGTGTCAAGGTGAAGTAGCTGCCAAAGTGCTCAGGCACAGTATTGTTTTAAGAGAGAATCACTGCAACTGTTAAAGTGCAGACGCCGTCCTACCTGTAGGTGTCTAAATCTGTGCAATGTTTTCCTTTGCAGCCAATGAGGAATATAAAATAGGCACCTCAGAAGTCGAGTTTATTTCAAACTAAAGCAAATAACTAAAATAATAAAATAATAAAAATTGTTAATTCATTTCTACTGACTAAAAAGGCAGTAAAGGCTGACTAGCTTACATGCACACAACTATTTCCTCTTCGCCACGTGAGTGAACATTTGAACCCGTGATCCATCAGAGCCATCAAACACTGTATCGGGCAACTGCTCCTTGGAGCCAGTCTATAAAGAGCACAGACTACATCACTGAGGTTTATTTGTTTTTTTTCAGTTGAGAATGAGGCAGTGCCTGACTCTTTTTATCAGTCTCACAGAGTGTGAAGCCCTTAGTCATCTATAAAGAGGCACATTTGACGTATTTTGGAGTCCTTACCTTGTTTTAGCATGGATTATTCACACCTTCAGAAATGTCCTAGAGCAACCCAAGCTCAGTGTCTATCTTTTATTGCCAAAAATGCTTACTGAGAATTCTGGAGTAAGGCACCACCCCAATGGCATGTTCTAGATGGGTCACATCATTACACCAAATAGTGCAAATTTCCTGCCCCATCCCATGCAACCTCCAGCTGCTTACCTTGACTTCCCCAAAGCACCATTCCTGCACAGTCCCACCTCACACCATATCTCCAGCCTCATGCTCTCTGCCTCCAACGTTTTGCACGGAAGTGCCGAGCGTTTCACAGAGCAGATGCAGCAGTGTGAGTCAGCACCTCACCGAGGAGTGAGTTATTGCATATCGGTTGCTCCATGGAAACGGCCCATGTATATGCTTGAATATTGTGCCATGCACTTTGAGGCCACTTACATGCCTCTCAAATAGATACAATTTGTTAACTTCACATATACCCAGGAGAAGAGCAATCCATGTCCCACAACTTCCTGGGTGCTTCTGATGGAGCATCTAACATGTGATGCTTGGCTGACATTTGGATGGTTCAGGCCACCTGGCTGCAGAAAAACAAGCTCAGCAGGAGCCTTGGCTTGTTTGACAGTAAGGCTGACTTTATTTCAGTCCTCCAAACAAGGTAGCCATATAAAAACTACCTGTTAAGAATGGTCCCATAAAGGTGCTGACCTTCAAAATGTGCCTGGGAATTGTTTGAGGTAGGTGCCAACATCGTGCCAGGCACTGGTTGAGAGGGTAGATGATGGTGTTCTGGTAGCTAGAAACACTGCTAGTGACTGTTGAATTTACTCTTATAGTTGTAGCTGAATGTTTCCATCCACGTTCCCTAGAGGCAGTCTTTTTTTACAGCTTTAATAGCTAGAAAATGTGACTTTTCTGACCATCGCCACACTTTATGGCACATCTTTCAAGCTGTTATAATGAAGAAGCACTAACAAGAACGTTATTACTTACTCCACAAGCAAAACTTCTCTTCTTGGCAGCTGTTGGCATAAAGGTACTTCAAAAAACACCTTAATATTCTGCAAACAAATCAATTATTTATAATTGTCTTGTCTTTAGATGTGAGTTAAAGTGATGGTCTTTTTTTATAGAGTTGAAGGGAAGCAGACAGGTTTAATTGAAATAAATGAAATCTACATGATCACCTGTTTCGTTTTTTAAACTTTATAGGAAATCAATGTATTGACTGTAGCATTGGTCAACCAAGACAGAGAAAAAAATTCAGAGAAACGAAGCCCGGGTCTAAAATCAGAGAAAGAGGCACTATTAATAGGTAAGATAACACCAAAGAAAATTTTGAAAACAAAATGCCTTTTAACAAGCTTTCATTTTGCATATGTGTTTTCATGCATCTTTGTGCTAATAAAATTCAGGAAAAGATATTATTGATATTTCATCTGTATTCATAGTGGCTTTTAGTAAGAGAAATTCTAAAGTACAGGTGATTTTTTCCTTTTTGAAAAATTCTGCAGGGTTTAATGAAAGGACTTCAGGTAAGAAAAAAATTGCAGGATCTGCATTTGAACTTGCAGCATGAATGTGCAAAGACTTTATTTACATCAAGATTTAACAGACTAGAATTGTATAACTTGTTATATGATTATCACACAAAATGCTGCAGAAGGGGATGGAAATAATATTAGCAAGCTACCAAGCAAAAAATATATATACTGGATGCAGTAAGCAAGATTTATGCTTTTGACATTAGGTGAGGGAATTAGCACTGTGAATATTTATGAAGAGTGCCACAAGGACTGAGGCATTTTAAAATAAAATCTTTAAAATGAACTCTTTAAGAGTGCCCAAAAGCAAAAGTTTATAGGCAGAGGGCCAGCTACCTGGTACCTAGCATTCAGCCACACAGGAGTGCTGGCTCTACCCATGCTACCCTTGGAGGGAACATGGCCAGTTTATAGCCATACATGTTTTGCATTTGGCTTCATTGGGGCAGGTTTTTATGAAGTCTAAAGGCCCACAGTTGAAAGTGCTCCCTACAGCTGACCTTAAAGTCCAGGTTTCATTTCTTTGGTTTGTTCTTTTCACAAAATCACAGTATCCTAGTAGGTGATAGTTCCGAAACTACCTTAATGTGTTTAAATGCAACTTGTTTGCATCTGCTAAGCACCAGGAAGGTTGCTGTTTTATTGCTGGTGCATGGAAACAGATAGTTCACACCAGAAAGGTCATTTAAAAGTGAAGGATGTATTTAAATGTTTAAAGGGCTTAGTACACAAACTTCCTGTGACTGGTGAGGTGTGGAGCAGTGGGATGTACAGAAATGTATCAACTGATTTGATTTTGCTTGTTATAATATATTTTGGAACTTTCAATTGTAACAGACACTATTTGATCTGTTCAAAGATAACCTCTGTGGGAAGGGCAGTAAGGATGGGATTTAAAGAACAGAAGAACTTATTTTTCTAGGTCACTCATTATTTGACTGTACCAAGTGCGTTCATCCACTAGCTGTCCAGTGGCACACTCAGATAAACAGTGTAATCTCAGTCCATTGTTACTGATCATATACCCCTCACAACTGGCTCATTGTGAGAGTTCAAAGGCAAAAGATTGATCAAGGTGGATGTCATGTTATCTCTTCCCCCAAGGCATGTTCAGAAGTGGCAAAGGAAGAATGAGCCCTTCCTCCATCCAGTCACTATATTTGTCTATATTGTATGAAGGTCGATATTGTCTTAGAGGAAAAGAACATTAATGAAACAAAAAATTGCCAACTCTAGTCCATACCTACAAAATATTTTCAGGTCACTTTTTATTTACATTGTATGAAAGAACTAGCTTTGAACATCCTCAACTGAAAAGCCTTGGGAACACACGTAATGAATGCAATGCCGCTGGTAAAATGTGATTTGAATACAAACTGGATTTCAATCAACCCATCCAAGTGTGATGGTCTTGGTTTTTGCTTCAAGAGCTCTTACATGTGTGCTTATGGGCACACACTGCACAAAGAAAGCAACTGCTGCTAGGACTCACCATAGTACAAAATTACACACCCCTCGCTTTGCATGATCAGAAGTTTGTAAATGCTATTGGAAAAATGAGGGAGGAGAAAGGTGTTCTTTGCAAAGCCAGTCTAAAATGAGTTAAATTTTACCTATTTTCAACCCCTGGCAAGTATTTGGGGGAAAATGAAATCCAAGATTATCCTAATTCATTTAGCATCAATAAAGCAATATGGCCTGAAGTACACAAGATACAGTGACCCATTTTTGTCATTTGTGAGCATTTTTAATCCTAGTGTTTATGCTTTAAATATAAGGAACTTCCCTTAGGGTGGTTCAGCTAAGAAACCCATCCAAACAGACTTGAAAATATTTGTTCTGATTCTTACAGTTCAACTCTCTCTAAACAGTAAGTAGCACACATGCCATTTTGTATTTTCACTGTTTGTTTAGAAGAGGAGAAATTGCACGGTGCTTTTAAGAGCAATTCTGATGCCCCAAATATAGTTTTCCCTGGTCAGCACTATTATGTTGTCACTTGATTTTCACTGCATAAAAAAATCTCTAGACAGATCCTGACTCCTTCTAAGCCACTTTTATTCCCATAGCTTTTACAATGATCCTGTAAATAACAATGAAGACAGACAGAACTGGTTCTGTTTTAAGAGAAATAAGATAAGTAAATATGTCATAAAGGATTTGTGTTTTCTTTAGCAATAGTTAGGAGTAATATGGATTAAACACTTTCCATAACCAGCATCAGCGTAATTACTAGAAAAATTTGAGGGAGTGAGGTTTCTGACACAATTAGATGAAACGTTTTCACAACAGAGCATCCAGTGAAGGGTAAAAAAGCAATAATTTTACCATTACAATAGCCACAATTTTATATTGGTAAATCAAGCATGAAATTGGTAGTTGAAATGCTTCCAGCAAGACTTTTGTTTAGAAATTTCTTTATTCATCTGTGTATTATCTTGGTCACTTACTTGCTAGATGCTGTCATTCCTGAAGATGAGCTATTGTGTTTACCATGTTATTATGACTGTATTAAAAATGTGCCATTTTGTTATGTTTATTGGGTCACGTAAGAAAAATAAGAATCATAATTCATACTGAAAAACCTGCAACAACAGACTATTCAGAATTATTTTGCTTATTTTAATGATATAGTGTCTGAGTTAATTTCAATACTTTGTTTGCATTTGTTTTTTATACAGGTATCATATCCACATTTCTTCACGTCCACCCTTTTGGAGCCAATATAGAATATCTTTGGTCTTATATGCAGCAGTTGGACTCTAGGGTAAAAAAATTTAATCAAAATCTGTTTTCTCTGTAGAAATATTGTATTATTCTTTACTGCAGGTTAAACTCTTCTTCATGCGTTTCCATTAGAAAGATAATGGGATACGGGGCTTGGGGGTTTGCAGTCTTTATTCATTCGCAAATTACAGTGCACATGCTTGTGTTGAGGTCTTTGCCTTGTGCTATTTAGCTGTTGAGACAAAGAAGAGAGGAGCTTTAAATGTCAGAGACAAGCAGCTGATTTTATGATAACCTTATCCTGAAATACAGCTAAGGAGCAAGAAAGCAAAACAAGAGGAAGGTGTAGCCATGGCCATTAAAATGTCCAGAGTTATAGGAGATGCTTCGTTATTCTTCTAGAAGTTGTTAGTCATGGATCACACTGAACACAAACTTTCATGAACAAATGAATGGACCATGAAGTATGCCCTGCGTCTCCACATGGAAGTGGAGAGGGCCTCATAAAGGTATTGGCTAAATTCGGAGAAGGTATGGCCAACACAAAATTAAGGCCAACACACTGCACTACAGTGTGCAAAGTGGTTTTAATGCATCAGTTAATACAGTCCATAGTCAATACATACCTGTAGGATAAGATTGGTTTACTTGCCTTAAAATATCAATACTTGGATAAGATGAAATCAAGCCTGAAAAGTGCCTATTCCTCTCTACAGAACGTTAAGAAGTCAAGGGCGGGATGCCCAGCTGTGAAGTAGCTACCTTTGATCAGGTGAATGCTACTCTTAAGTGCTAAACAATGGCTGTGCAGGATGCTAGACTGCATCAGATACTTAGCAGTTGCAAAGGTCATCTTGTGGTGAGCCACAGCTCTGATCCACATCTGCCAATACTTCCACTGGACATGGAGATGATGGTACTTGTCCAGATCTTGCGACATGGAGTTAGAAGGCACAAATGGTGGGCACCTGGATTTGCTCCTTGTATGGTGCATATTGATCCTGGTAATGCTTTGTTCCTGAATATTTCCTCCAGCTATGCCACCTATAGCCAAGGTCATCTTCCAGCTGCTGTGATGGGCTACTTTGATAGGCTACTTCATGGCCCTGGAAGATCCTTCCTCTGTTTCTATGAAAAAATGTATAGCTAAAAGCAGAGGAGATTCTGAGCTGGAAGTCCATTGGAAATAAGACAGGTTGCATGGAGGAGTGGAGAAGGATAATGAAGTTTTTAGGCACTGTCTTCAGGCCATGACAGCTCTGATTTGCTGGTGCTTTAGAGACCCTCTTGCCCACATCAAAAATGGAGTAAGGGATGAGGACATTAGAAAGAGGTGAGAAACTGGTGAATATCAATTTTTTTAAAAGAATCTTGACTTTATCAAGACTTGATACATCCAGAGCTTCACACTTGCAACCGTTCTTCTGCTTCTCTGTTTCCTGACCTACCACATGTACACCTTCCTTCATCTTGTCCCCAGTTCCTGCAGCACCCAGTCTGCCCAGCCTCCTCAGCCATCTTTCAAGTCCTTTCTTAACACACAGAATTTGGCTAAATTGCACCTACTTTCCCTCTCACTGGCCCCTCCAGCTCTGTATCTCTTGAGTGACAACAACAATCATTTAAAACAGCAGCTTGTTGTGCTCCAGCCCTGATGCTCATTGCTTCTGCCCACCAAGCTCTTCAGCTTTCTCCCTGTTGACTGCTGTGGTCCCTCCTTGTGTGTGTCTGTGGGTTGTGTCCTTGAGTTTCTGTGCACGAGTAACCTGTTGGCATTTGGGAGCCTGCCCAGGGTCAAACCCTTAAGCTGCAAACACGGCCTTCATGGAAGGAGCATTGTCTCCTCTGTCCGAGGTGCCAACATACCAGCAGCTACTACTCAACTACCTGCTGCATAATAAACGCAAGACACAAAATTTGACCTCTGCTGGTTTACTTTGGAAGTAATTGTTGTAGCAACAAATTACTTTTTAATAGCACAATCCAGAGATGCAATCTCAGAGATTAATTTCAATTACTTTCCGTGGTTAGCCTGTCATTCCTCACCTGAACAGGAATGATAAGGTCAGCATACCCATGCGGGCTGAGGCCTTAGTGTAGAGCACAGATACATTACCCAGAGGTAACCAGCTGTCCGTTACTGCCATGAGAGTACGTAAAAAATGGACCTGATTACATTGGGGCTTTAGACTGCTTCCAACACTAATTTTTGGTGCCACCCTTAACAAATCATTTAATCTTTCTGCTTCACTAATCTCTTCAGGAAAATAAGAGGTGATAGATATTTTCTCACCTCCCTTGGGTGGAATGAGGTATAATTAGCATACTTCATATTTATACGCTGCTTTAAAAAATAGGGTTTTTCACCATGGGAGGTTTCTACTAATATGAATACACAGAAGTATCATCATCAAACTATGGAAATACCTGTGGATAACAGGCAGCACCTTAGACTGCTTTAGATTTCTTTACCATTCCTTTCATGACCATCACTTTAGAAGAAACAGCAGTAGGGTAAATTGTTTCATTTTCCATGTCAGTTCATTTCTTGACTTCCCTACTGATTAAATCAGAAAGTTTGCCTTTGTGAAAGTATTTTCTGCAATGAGAGTATCTTTCCTATTTGGAAGGTGACCAGTTATTAAGGTTTCAAGACCATAAAAACATCAAGAGCAATGCTGAATCAGGAACTTTACTGCCTTGTTATCTGGGACTACTGAACTGGGGACAAACTGGAAGATGGTTCCACATATAGTTAGACCTCAGTAACCTAAGTGAGCTGATTAAAAATAAATGCCCTCTCTTAGGTTTTTTTGTAAGAGAAACACTGATAGATCTGGGAGGAGAAGGATTCTAGAGCTCATTGGATGAGAAGGAAGAATAGAGTCCCATTTGCTTCCTCCTCACGAACATACCTGCAACCATAGTTCTTAGATGGATTTTGTACAACACTATGGCAGCAGCCTCGATATAGTAATTGTTATTCTTTGACAATGGGACACCGCTTACAAAAGCAGAATCATTTCTGCAAGGAATATACACTTGCCTTGGAGTCTAGAAATTATTGTCAGACTAAAGTTAAAAAAAATAAATTAATAATGGTTGATTGTTTTAATCTGCCCTGGATTCCTCCCCCAATCCTCTCTTATTTCTGTTCTCTGTATTTCCTCTTTCCAACCTACAGGGCAGCTTTCTCACTTTAATTTTACCTTTCCTCTTTCTCAGATCTCTGCAAATGAGATAGAAATGCTTTTGATGAGACTGCCGCACATGTTTAAACAAGAATTCACTGGTGTAGGAGCCACACTGGAAAAGAGGTGGAAGTTTTGTGCCTTTGAAGGAATTAAAACTATCTGACTATGACTAGTAATGAAGCTATGCAGAAGAATTCCTAGAGCATGGCAGGGTTATAAAGTATTAATGTAAGAAATTTGGGTTTGGGCACATAGTAGTATGTTTTCGAAGTTATCCAAGCCTAATTTTAGTTACATTTGTGACGTTCTCTTGTGAGTGGAAATGTAATTGTGCACCAATTCCTAAAATAAAATAAAATTGAAAAAAAAGTTTCAAAACGTGACAGATCTGTTTCCTATGAAAACTGAAGAAAGATACGACAGTCATAATGATTTCAAAATACTACATGTCCTACATCTAAGAAAAGCTCATTGAGCAAATAGTTAAGGAGAGAGGTTGCCCAGTTATGGTTGCTAAGCTACAGCGATGTATTATGTACTATGTAGTAGAACTCATTAAGTTTCGTTATTGAAAGTTCTTTCTGTTTAGTAAGAAAATCGAGTAATTTTACAGTGAGGAAAAGCATACCAAAAGAAAACTTGAAGATGTGTCTGAAGTTATTGTATTTTGTAAATTAAGTTATATGCTGTACCAGGGATTTTTGCCTTATTGAAAGAGGCCTGAAAATGTGATTGGAGTCCTCAAGAATGCTTTATCAAGAATATTATTTTTCTAATGTAACTATTCTCCATTACAAGTTCTTTTAACATGGATTGCATATGAATTTTCATAAACATGTAAATAAGGAGGAAACCAGTGTTACTGTATTGTATTTGGTATGTAACATTCAGGTTTATGCATCAAAATAAATATTCAGTTGCATTACTGTTGCAAATTTTATAGCAGATATATTAATTTTTATCAATAAATATGACTTCTACCATATTGTTTGCGCAAGTTTTTCTTCTGATGTTTTTGAATTGTTATCAACACAGCAACAGTCCCTTGGCACTTATAGTTCTCCTACCTAAACTATTAACTATAGATAACTTAGTTAAATTCATTTGAATTCAAAGAAGACCTTGAAATATTAGCTAAAATTAAAATAATTAAAAATATTGCTAGAGGAAGAACCAGCATGGAGCTTTGTTTAACTGAATGGATTTAATTTTGTTATTTCTTTTTTTCAGACAAGCAGCCAGGTTAAAAAATGAACACCTTCAAATTTCCCATTTTCAGTGTAGTGCTGGGAAGTTGCGGTGCTTCTCCTTCTAACTCCCAGATAATGCTGCTCTCCTTTGACAAAGGAAGGAATGGAATAATTCATTTTTGGCGGTATCCGTTAAGTAGGAACAAGATGTAAATTATCATTTAGGATTTACTGTCAAACACAGAGTACAGCATGCCTGTAAGAGCCCGTGAATGCTGAAGTGTGTGTATCAACCACACTAGGAGAGTAGGGAAGGAATCACTCCTCCCATAGCCCTGCTTTAAGACCTGTGTCAGTACAGCAGTTATCACGTTGCTGGATAAGAAACAGCAGCTCCATCCAAGCCACACCTATGTGTAGGCAGAGGAGCCAGCCACAAGAGAGCCGGCCCTATAAACTGATGCACCAACATCAGGAACCATGGAAATTTGCAACAAGTGCAGGGAGTATCTAGATACATGTCAGAGTGATGTTTCACTCAGGTTCTTCAATAAACAGCAATTAGTGTCAAATGCAATTAATTATGAAGGAACTCTCCTATATGGCTGTTAATGATTACTGTTTTAGGACCTATTTCTCTTCTGGCATCTATCTGGAATATGGAGATATTAAATGAAATGTTAATTGGGTACCAAAGGGAAAAGAACGAGGCTTAGCAGGTCTATTGTGGAAGAAAATCATGCTTTCAGTCAGTACACACAAAAATTCTTATAAAGAACATATATCTCTATTATGGTTGCTGCAAAACCTGTGTTAAGATAAGTTACTTGGGTGATATTAGTAATTATATGCCAGGTATATTAAAAAAAATTAACTAGTTTAATCTAAATAGCAACTCTTTCTTCTCTTGTGATCGTGCAGATTTATGAATAATTCAGGCAAAAAAATGTGTTAGGTCTGACAGTTCTTATTTAAGTATTGTAACATAAATGTGTATGGATGACAGGCTGGGGAAAAGAGATGTGAGAAAACTTTCACGTCAGCTTTCTACATGCTATACTTATTCATTATATTCTGTCCTCCCTTTTCTCTTGTGTCTTCCTGGTTTTTTTCCCTTTAGCTTGTCTCTTCTCCCACAAAACAAATCTAATCCCAGATAGCCACAAAATATCTTAAAACTGACAGGACCTTGTACCTAATCATCATATTTGTTCTATGTGTGTTTTCTCTTTCTGGGTTTTTCCTGTCTGTCTAGGCCATAAGTGCTTTAGAAGAGGAAATTTTTAGTCATAGTGTAGTATCAGCAAAAATCAAACCTCGTTCAGTGGTCTTTAGATATCACCATAGAAGATATTAAACTTCAAGTATAAATAGAATGGCATTCTGAAATACTGTAGTATATCAACTGAGACCTTAAAACTTGTGGAAATCCTCATGAGGATCAGGCTGTCCCAGAACTGGCTTTAACATTCTGTCCTCATTGCTTTGGGAGAAACTAGATTTAAATGCTCATCTCCATCACTTAGCTGCTCAAATGCCTTTGTGATGACCCCTGGCAGATGCAGTTGCAAGTCCTTAAGTGATACAATGGGATGAATATCAAGGAAGACATCTCTTTCTATCAATCAATATATGTTATTGATATACAAAGAAGACAATGACGTTCTCCAACCCATTAAATTCTAGTGATGCACCCTTTAGCCAGCCCCTCTTGAGTAGTAGTGTCAGTCGGTCTGGTGCCTTCATAGCCCAGAAAGGTGTACATGTGTTCCATTTGAAGCATATCACTGGAGGACGTCTGTAAAGCCCCAGAGCCATGGCTTTTGGATGGCAGTGCTCATCTTAGCACTGTTGGGCATTGTAGCAAAGCAACTTGGGAAAACAGCATGAGGTGATGCCACATAACTATAGTAAATTAAGTCAGTATGATGGAAAAGACTAGCATTTCTCCATGTCACTCTGCCCTGATGACTGGAACAGAGGCTTGCTCAGCTGCAGAAGAAGTTGGCATACTCTCCTCCTAAAAGAGGAGGATGTTGAGGTGGCCAGGGGTACTTAGTGAAATGATGCAGTGCAATACCTAAAGCAGGTTTCACCAGCTGAGTTGAGTTGAAGGACACACATGTGTCAAAGACTCAAAGATGTTTATAGCTAGCAGACACTTCACAATGGTACTGGAAAGGAAAGCAGGAGAAAGAAAGGCCAAAGAGACACCATATCATCAGGCCAACCAGGAGATCAAGAAGTCTCAAGAAGACTCTGCGATAGCCTGGCATGCAACTGCAGGTTGTGCAGGAAGTTATAGCAGTGTCCCCTCGTCTCAAACGGGGATTAGTGGAGCAGGACATACGGTTTCCATCTGTCCAAACATGCTAATGGTATTTTGTCAGGGAGTTGAAAGCTCAGTTGGCCTGTATTCCTGTTCTTCCATCCTCAGCTTTGCATTATCTTGGAGTGGTGACAGGGTTCACTTTCAATGTTTTAGAGGGCCAGCCTCTTACTGCACTGTATTTAATTTCCACTTGAAGGTTTAAGATATACACTATCCAAAACCTGTTGGACTAATATGCATTTCACCCTGCACATTCAAGGGAGATGAGTGTAGCCTCTCTGTTAAACTGCATTTTATGCTCATGAGTGATAGCAATGTTTGATGAAGGCTGCATTATTCTCATTCCTAAACCAGAAATTTCTTAATTTCATGTTATTGCAAATAATGGAGCCTTATTTTTTATTGAAGTGTCCATGTTTCAGGCAAAACTTGCACGGTCACAACTGCCAGAGCATCACAGGCACTTAAGGAACAGCTATACTGAGATTTAGAGAAAATTATGCATCAAGCTATGCTACATTTAGCGACACTTCATGTACAGTAAATGCTGTAGAATCTAAAGCCAGAAAATTTGTCATAAGAGCATTCTCGGTGGTTCATTTAAGTCAAAATTCTGGTCTTGTAAGCATTGTTTATTTAGAATCAAAATGGCTCTGACAGCCAGCATTCATATGACAGAAATGTTCTGCACTGATGTGAGCAGATTTGGGGAACAAGGTTTGAGGATAGGAAGAAGGAAAGGAATTTGTTGTTCTGGGAAACGTTCTTTTTTTTCCTCCAGTACCAGTAGTAGCCATGTCTGATATAAGACTGTTGTCCACTTTGCATCATATTCTGTCCATCTCCCCAAATCGGTACCCTAACAAATGCATCTCAGGGTTCAGCATTTGAAATGTAGGGCACGTCTTTTTTCTGTGACAGGGTATAACTCCCTGCACTCATCACTCCGATTACCCTGATAAGATTTGCAGCTCTATTATCCAAATTTTTCCCTCAAATAGAAAGTAGAAACAGCAGCAAATTCCTTCTCATTCTACAGTCAGTCTCCTCTGGAAGCAAGTGCCGAGATGCTCAGGAAGAAAGAAGTCTTCCTAAATTTATTGACATTAAGTGTCTATAAAGGCACATGATCTGGAGGAAGCCATTTCACTCTCCAAGAGCAGAGTCAGTGGGACTGCTCAGACTGCAGAGGGTGACTATGTACTTACTAAGTTAAAAATAGAAGTTTCAAAAGTACCTCAACAGAGAAAGCAGATACAGATGTTTATAAAGTACAGACCTTCTAACTATATAAACTCATTATACTGAATATGTGGAAATCCTAATTTGTAAACAAAACCAAATGATAAACGATATGCTTATGAGTACCCACAAGTAATTGTTTTACACACTGGTAATAAATGTTGTGCCTGCTCAGGATTAATGGGCTGACTCACTGTCATACTCCCCCTCAACAGGGATATTTAGGGGATAGCAAGAGAAAAAATGTATATTCCTTTAAACCTATCAGTGAGCACTTCTGCAATCCTACCACAGTCATATTATAACCATTTGCTCAGACTTCTAGCTGGTGAGTACTTCTCGCCAATTTATGTGGTTTTATATATGTAACATTGAAGCCTAAAAAAAAAAATCATCCACTTGAACTGCTCGTATCTCAGCCATGTCACAGTTAATTCTGTAGTGATCCCAGTAGCATATGGTGGATTAAAACACATCTTCTGTAAAATCATCCAGATATAATCAAATTTATCAGTTATGGAAAAGACACTTTTTTTGCTTGATAGTTTGTTAAAAGGAATTAGCATTGTCCAAAGTATGTCCTTACTTTCTAACTTGATTTTTCTTGCTTTTTCTAGTCAGTTTTGGTTTTCTCTGCAAGATAAAAAAATCCTTTAGTACTGCATATTTTCTCCCTGTGAAGATATTTATATATTGTAGTCTATTTACTTGTCAGTATTCTTTCTCATAAACTAAACAGATTGTGCTTTAAAGTGTTTTGCCATAAAGCATTTCTCTTCTCTTCCTCAAATCATTGCATCATTTTTTCAATATCCTTTCCAGTTTTTCAACACCTGTAATAAAATGTGTGGAGAAAAGCCATTATGTTTATTAGTCTGATCAACGCTGTATACCGACATGAAGTCACATCAGTGCTCCTATTCAGCTCTCTACCTTTTATTCCTACCAGACTGTTAGCTAATCACAAATGTCAAAGCAGTAGTCCAAGTAAATCGCTGTTAGATCATCTTCATCCTTCTCGTGTGAGAGATTCCTCTGCATATATGTGTTTCTGTATGCCAAAGCCCGCCTTTTCCATCCCCACTGATAGGTTTGTTTGTGAAAGGGCAAAGATCCCACCTCGGGAGTGTATTTTGGGGCTCAGATCTCATGCACAGCCTTCGGGGATTGTTCTTTGCTATGGGGAAAGTGGATAATTATATGATGTTTATAGTCTTATGTGATTAAAATGGGGTAATCCGATCTGCTGTCAGGATGTTGGCTGATCGCATCAAGCATGCAGAGGGCAATCGCACAGGCTTTGTCTAGACTAGGGTTTAAATGTGTGTCATTAGCACATATTAGCTGACACATTTTAAAAGTCTGATACGGAGGAGACATAATGCCTTTAATGTGAAAAGCTGGCTGAGTTAGGCCCTTGGGCATTGGCTTCGACACTGGTTTGTCTATTTTAGAGTTTTAGAATGTTAGCCAAGGGCTTGTCTGCAAAGACCAGTTAATTTGGGAGAAGATAGGCTATGAATTTAAAGGGCTGCAGTTATTCCAGATCTCTAAAACCAGAAAGAGATTCATTCTCAAGTAGTTACTCTGAAATAGCTCTGTATAATAGTATTATATACTTAACTAGGTAAGTTTTCTTTTTTTTAAACCTTCTCAGAAAAATAATTCCCCTATGAGAGTTGTTATATTTAAAAGTTAACCCTCTGGTGTGTTTCTGTTTTCATGACTGCTCCTTACTGAATACAGTTGATTAGCCTGTTTGTGGCTGGGGAGGAGTCTGGAAAACTTGTACACTCTGCAGATCTTGTTGCTGACGTCAAAAGCTGACTTGCATTTCACAGAGGGGGGATATGGTACACTTGTGAGAGGAATGCGAGTGGAACAACAGGAGACCATAAAATAGGATTAAAAATAGAGACCAAAGGGATTTTGTTAGAACCTGGTGTTCCATCAAAAAAAAAAAAACAAAACACAAATCCCAGAACACACCAGAAGCCTGTTATAAACTAAGAGGGGGAACAAGGAAGAAAAAATATTTTACAGTAAAAATCATTTGAAGTATGGCGGTACTGAATGAATGAGTTTTTGTGACTTTCCCAAGCTGGTTCTGCCCATGGAGTCAGCTCAGGCAGGTGTTGTGTCTGAGATTCTCTAAACAGGAACCTTCCAAAATTGCTCTGCAATTGGCTCTATCCCAGAAATAAGTTACTCAAATAACACTAACTTCCAATGGCAGGGGAGCCCCTCTGCAAGAAAAACATGCAGCTCTAGCTTTACAGTTCACTGACTGATGAAGAACGGTGATGTTAGCAAAAAAGCTTTTCTTGTCCCAGAGAACTAATGAGGACATACATTAATATTACTTATGAAAAGCAAATATTTGCCAGGCAATCAGAATTCACTCTCATTTCAGCATATCATTTCTACCCCTCCACTCTGACTGGCTGTCACTGTGGTGAAACTTGTCACTTGGTTAGATAGAAACAAAAAAGTTGAAGTTTCCTCAGGGTGGAATCTAAATTTCTGTATTCAGAAGATGAACGGCCACGGACAAACACCATCCCACAGTCCAAGCCTGATTTGTGTAATAAAGAATTGAAAGGCAGGAATTGATTTGTAGGATGATACTGGAAGCGCATTGTGCTCAATAAAACATATCAACACAGAAGGAACCCACATGGTGGCTTAACAGCAGTTTTCTAAAACATATTTCCTTCTTTGAGACATTCATGATTGTCAGCTCTGTAAATAGGCATTTTATTTGTCCACAGGGCAGGACATCTAATATTGTCCCAGCAGAGATCACCTGCCATTTCATTTCCATCCCTTTGAAGAACTTGCCTCATTTGTGCAAACTGCAGAGGTATGAGACATCTGCAGAAGCACATTTGACCCTGATTTGAAGCAACAGAACTTCTGCTAGTTAAAAGTTTGTTTTCCAGTGAATTTGAATCTCTGCTCTATAAAATGGGACATCCCACTGTCCTAGTAGGAAACTATCCACTGACTGAGGAGAGGAAGGCAGCCTTTTTTGAAGTAGAAATGAAGAAGCATGCCCTGATGACCGTTTTTCCCCCTAAACCTCCACAAAAAGCAAGATTTGTAAAGTACATACCTAGTTGTAGTGGATTGACTTTTGGATTTTTCAGATGTTCCTTAAAAAAATGGCCTTTACAGGTCTTCCTTAACAACGGAGACCAGGATCCATGGAAGTATTCCATATCTTCCTTTAACGTAACACAACATATAAATAAGGTGTAGATAAGGGAGTACACTCTCTTCTTCTTCCAGCAAGCTGGAGAGCAGGAGCTCCGTTGCTGCTGGTCCTGTCTGGAGCTGAGGCCTGCAGCAGCTGCTGTTGTCTGCCCACACATGAGGGGAGAGTCCTGGGTCTGATTTAGCTGTTCTGCTTTCCTCAAGGGAAGTGGTGAGATTTTGCTAGCTCTTTACTTTGTTAGTTACTGGGTCTTACAAGTGCGTACACCTGTTTGGTTTTAGTTCTTTTTTGTCCTTTTTCCCATTTTCCCTTTCTCTTTTTCCCTTTCTTGGGAGTTTTGCATAATATCCTTGCTATATGTAGTTATTTTTATTTAGAAAATACAGAAATACATATATTTAGTGTGGTTTTGGTTTTTCTATAGATTTTTTCCTTAAAAAGGGGGGGAAAGATTTGGGAAAGAGGCAGACTGAGCGGTTGGAGAGCTTGGGAAAACTAACTCAAACCAGCTCACTAGCAAAGAGATTCGTCCTATTAGAAAGACAGAAAAAGAGCTCATATAATGTTCACACACAATGTCTTGAGATTATTTTTAAGTCTAAAGCAAACTCTCTGTAGTTTATAGCTGTGAGATGCTCTTAAAACAGAGGTTAGTATGGGGAGAATAGGCAGCAATGAAAAAAAGTATTATCTTTTATAAGCACTTCACTGCTCTTCTTCTTTGAAGATATTTCAATGTGGAGGTTGAAATCCCTATTGTTTCAAAGGTTTACGGTCAAGAGCAGGAATAACATGGGATTTACAGCCTTTGTTTGATTTTTTTGGTCTGTGCAGTTCAAACGCCCAAAGAAATACATGGTGGTTGCGTGCCCAGGTGAAATGGAACTGGGCAGCCACTTACGCAACACAGAATTGTTGATTTTCTGCAGTGCAGAACTTTTCATTTACAGCAATAAAAAACAGGCATATGGTCAGAAGTTCAATGACTTTCACTGGTGTCACAGGTTAGCAACCAGGATGGAATCCGTACATGTTCACGATTCAGGCCTCAAATTTTTATTTGTCTTTCAAGAATGATGAGGTTTCTGGCATACACAACCTTGAGAAAGACAATGGAGGGTAAAATGCATGGATCTGTGCAAAGAGCCTTAATCAAGGCTAACTAGTGATCTGACTGTCACACAGTACTGTGCAGAGATCTCCACGCTGTCAGTGAACAGGCTAGTTTGGCCACTGGAGACGACATCACAGCTGGGTTTGCTCCCAGGTAAAGCAATATGGTACCGACAGGGATGTCTTCTTCTGGGCTTCTTTCTCCATAGTTTCTTATGAAAAGTTTATTGCGAAGAAGTTCAAGCCCCATTTCAGGCAGCCAACAAGCCGTATTGTCAACAGAAGACTGTGAATTATCTGCAGCAAGAATGGGTGGACTGTAATTGAAAATAAAGAACCTGGACACTGTCCTATATGTGCTAAAAGCCTTGAAATTGCTTTGTTTGCCAATTTCCAAAGGAGGTGAACCAGCAAAAATATTTCCAGAAATAACAAGAATAAGATTTCAGCACCCAGATCTGTTTGGCTCATACCTGTCTGAAGTCCCCTAATGTAAGCCTGCAACAAAGTTCAGAAGAAAGCAAAAGCTGTTCCAGAGTTTAAATAATGTGAGTAATTCAAAGCTTTGGGAAGGTTACAGAAGGATCCCTTGTGGGAAATACTAGATCAATGCTACTGTTCTTCTGTGTAACTAATCTAAAATAAGGTTTTCATTAACTCTCTTTATTCGATGCATTGTGAAAAAAACTGAATGAGAATGTTTAGGCTGGCCAAAAAAACCAACAAAAAATCCCACAGGAGCCCAGCTAAATAGCACACATCAAGAGCTGAGTAACAAAGAAAATAACTCTTGATACATGAATTCTCAGTTTTGCAGCTAAATAGGAGATGGACTATGTGAGTACCAAGGTTCTTCTCCCAGAAGAGATGTTGGGAAATTATCACCTTGCACCATGTCATAAAAGCATAATGCACTACTAAAATGTTCTTTTTAGTCATAGATGTATTACATGACAATACAGACGTGGGCTAAGCTACAGCCCCCTTGCTTCCTGAACCACTGAGAGCCGTCACCAAACAAGCACCTGAGCAAGGGAATCTGTGACAGAAACTGATATTAAAGCTTCTTAGCAACACTTCGAAACCTAGCCACATAGTGCGTATTTCCTACCAAGAATACACTTTCAAAAGCTATCAATGCCAGGATTTTCACTAGAATGTGGACATAACCAAAGACGTGAAATATTTTAGCTGCTCAACTACCTTCTCAGAGTACGTTGTGACTACAGGCATGTACTTCTTCATGCTTTAGTCCATAGAACAGACCCTAATTTTTCCTTGTCCAGGTGAGCACTTTATCTGCTAAACTGTTAGCAAGATGTCACAGTTCCCCATTTTCCATCCTTTTCAGCAGGTTTTATCCATCCTGCATGCTCTGAAGATACCTGCCAGACTGATCTCCTAGCTGCTACTGTAAGCACAGACCTCACTGCTCAGCACCCTTAAGGCCACTGATGGATTTTCGGATACTCCTCAAACGTCTTTGCAGCATGACTTCATGGAGCCAGGATTAGAATATAGCCCTCTGAATTCAAAGGCTAAAAGTGACTTGCATTTTTCATAACATAAGGAAACATAAAAATTCAAGGCCTTGAAGCATAGCACGGATGGGTAGGACATTCTCACTGAGCTTCTAAGGAGGCCTCTCTTCAGGTCTTCTTAATCCAGATCTTTATCCACTCTTATTTTGTCTACTAGATGGTGAGTGTGTGCGTGTGTCTGTGTGAAGTCTCAAGACCACTCATGAAGAAAATATTTTCTTATATCCTCAGCATATTACACCTTTTAACTTGTTCATTATATAATTTCTGTTTATTTTACTGAAAGTCATATGGATAGAGGGGAATTGCAAAGGAAAAATATCTACCAAAGCAACATAATAGAATATTTCTAATAACAATCTCATACATTGGACATATCTAAATATAAATGGCAACCTGTCCAATTTACAGAGAAGTAAGGAACCAGCGATTGCAACTTAGAACCCATAAACATTCGTATAAACGTGTAATAAGAATTAGTCATGAAAGATGAAACGCACCTACTCAGAGTTGTTTTGTCCTGACAGACCAAAAGCTACTGTTAATTTAAATTTTAGTTCAAATATGAGAAACAAGAAACACCAACTATTGTTTCTGACTAAGAATATGGATTACCAATACCTGGCTTCAGGCCATGATAATGCTCCTGCACCTAAATTCAAGAAAGCAAGCATGACTCAAGTCTTCTGCTTCATGACTTGGGAAGCAGTTACAAAACTTGAGTCTGGCATTTGGCAGGTAGGGGGAGAATCCAACCTTGGCTCGATAGGTCCCGTGCAAAGAGGACTGGACCTTGCCTTCACAGTCCAGCCATGCTTGAAAAGGAGAAATAGCTCCCATCTTCCCCTCAGAACTCTGCTTCTCAGGCATCATGGAAAGATGTGTGATACTGCAGTTAGGTGAAGGTGAACAAGTATGGGGGAAGTTCACTTGGTCTTCACTACAAGCAGCTGCTAGAAAATCAAGGGTTACAATATCCAGCCATTGATAGTTATTGAAAACACAGAGGGCTGGACTGTGTATGTGGCAGTGACTTTATGTCTTTCCAGTTTAGGCTTTCGGGTAGACATATCTAGTGCTCAGTCCAGTCCAGGATGCTGCAGTGCCCTGTTGTTTAAGGGGGCACTGGATTTATGGACCCATCTTCAGCTGTGGCTCACTCCAGCCTCCCTAGAGCCTTCCAATTTTAGTGACACAAGGGAACAGCTGGTAAGTGTTATCACTTGAAGCACAGCTGTCAGTGGTGAGGACCATGACTGCTGTTGCCCAGGGTGCTCCTAAATCTGCAGAGGACTCCCTTGGTACTGCTTCCCCATGAAAGCAATGCTGCTCCAGGAAGGTATCAGCAGAGAATGCTGCCATATCCAACACATGCAGGCAGTGATTTATTTACAACACCTCCAAAAGAGGCAAGTCACAAAAAGGTTGTGGTGCTGCAAGCAAAGTAAATAGCTTGCTATAATCTAGGTGGCAAATAATAACGGAGGAGAGGAGAGGAGAGGAGAGGGGAGGGGAGGGGAGGGGAGGGGAGGGGAGGGGAGAAGAGGAGAGGAGAGGAGAGGAGAGGAGAGGAGAGGAGAGGAGAGGAGAGGAGAGGAGAGGAGAGGAGAGGAGAGGAGAGGAGAGGAGAGGAGAGGAGAGGAGAGGAGAGGAGAGGAGAGGAGAGGAGAGGAGAGGAGAGGAGAGGAAAAATGTGTGTTTCCTCTTGCTTAAAGATTATTGAATGATTATAATCAGGGGAACATGTAGTTGAGATGTGTGGATAGGAGTTTCCTGTTTAAACTTTTTTTTTCCTTCCCTATCCCAGCCTTTAACACAAAATGCAACATATGTAATAGACGTACAAATGAGCAAAACCCATAGTGCATACTAAATCTGAAATCCAATAATTTCTACTTGAATGTTTTAGCAAAAACTGACTGTGATTACAAACACTTTGTAGACTAATTTTCAGACTCATGAATAATTGCTTGGTTTGCCTACATGTTATCTGAGCTCTGTGCCAAAAAAGTATTTCCTTTCTTGCACTGAAATGTAACACTGACACATGTCAAACTACTTCTTTTGTATAGACTTAAGCATACTTCCTCTTTCTGCTTTTTTTAGATTCAAACATATTAGACACACATCTTTGAGTTTTAATTATAAAATTAATGTAAACAGCAACCAGAAGTAAAGCTGACAAATCTAATTTCCCAAGTAACTCAATATCATCTCAGGATCTCTGAGTAGGAAAAGAAAAGAATAGAAAAGAATATATCCAAGGGGTTACAAAAATATTTCTAAAGCAACAAATTAAAAAAAAACAACTAAAAAAACCCTTATCATATTAATAGAGGGGCATTTCCCTAGTGGCAAATTCCATACTTATCACCAGGTAGGAGAATGTGATCATATTTTAAACATGAAATGACTTTTCATATTGCTTCCAACCCCAGGCACTTAGGGGAAAAAACTAGATAGAAACACAACATAACTGCATTTTAAAAGAAAATAGTGTCTAAAAAACCAGCAGTTTAATGATCCTATACAGTCTCAAATCACATAAACTCCCTCACCGCTGCTTAGGTTTAATCTAACCTTTTTTTCAAAGTGATTGACCTGTCCCAAATATTGACAGAAAAAGAGGATTGCTGTGAAGTGAGCAAAGAAAGTTGTAAATTGACCAGTTACAGCTGGGCTGAGAACAGCACTGATGTGGAAGGGGTATAGGTAGCTTTCATGTCCTATGACAAAATGTCACAGATACACAGATGACCCCGGGCATACATAAAAAATAAGTAAGCTTACACATGAAAATGCAACACCAGCCAGTAGTTGTTTTTTTCTGCCAGGAGGACATCAGGAAATGAAACCTGAGAGAAGAATGTCAATCAATAATCAGGAGTTTTAATCCAAACTTAGATCTAGTGAGGCTTTTTTTAAAATCCAGTTGGAGCAGTTTGCTACTCTTCTGCCCTCTCAGAATCTACACACAGATTCACACCTCTAATTCTCAGGCTGCAATGGTGATGCATTAGGCAGAGCCATAACTCTGAGTCTTGTATCTGCTTTGCCTATGCCCTGCAGCAATGGGATTGTAGTGCTGGAGGCAGGCAAACACTGCTCTTCACTCTTCCCTTGTTTCCATTTTCTCTACATTCAAAACTGGGAAAAGAGTATCTTGTAAAATCTTGCAATGTAGCTTTGTTTATGGACAATATGTTTCTTAAAATTGAGAAGAAGGTAAATCGTAAAAGCAAACATAATGGGTTAGAACAAATCTTAACCATCTCAGGACCCATACCAAGTAGTGGCTTCCAGAGCTGCTGCCTATGTGCTTATTTTCCCTTAATGATTTCTCCTTCCATTAATTAATTCCTCTTCTTTTGGGAACTATTGCAAACTCGCTGTGCCGTACAGCAAGGAGTTACGCAACTAGATTATTCACTGTGACCAAGTTTAGTTTTGAACTAGTAGTTTAATTTGATATTCCCTGCTTGTTCTGAAAGAGGAAAATACTTCAAAATTTATTGATATACCCAAATTTGATATAATGACTGGTCATGGAAATGTTGTCAAAATTCATGCCTGAAGTCAGCCTTACAGCTTGGTAGAGTGACGCTCTTCTTGGCAAAAGCAGAGGTCCCATGCAGAGCCTTCTTGCCCTCAGCAGTGTGATGATAACTTGGAACAGTGATATTGTTGTATACATTGAAGAGAGATTGCTGTTGATGTGCTACTGGAAGAAGTGGGTGATGATCACACCTTCATTAGGCAGTCTGAGGGTTAACAGATTAATAGACCTGATCTGGAGGTGACTCTTACCACTCATATATCAGTTACATAGAAGTTTCAATCACTTTCAGCAGCTTCTACTCCGCTCAGTCACCATGGACAAAGTTTGTTATGCTTTTCATATCTGCTTATGTGTACTGGCAATGACTTATCTCTGTGATGATAAGGAAGTCTTCCACTCAACACCAGCAATATCATACCAGGTAATGACAGACAGATCGACGAGTGTGATTTTAAAGGGAATCCTGGATGTGACTAGACATGGCAGATCAATGTAAAAAAATTCTTACAGAGCTAGTACAACTAACTTCAGTGTCAAGTTACTGCCTCCTAAGTAGGCTGATCACAACCTAACCATTATCAATACATTGGTTTGAACTAGTCCCCACCTGCACAATAGACTGAATTTTTCCTTTCTCAGAATGCTAATAACAATCAATTGTAAAACAGAGTTCTGGAAGGATACAATATATACACATACAATGGAAGACCTTAGTCTCCAGAGAAGCTGGCATCTTTCTCCACTGTCCTCAACAGAGAAGCCAATGTTAAGCAAGAAAAACTGAATGAGTGGGCTGAGAGAACTATGGAAGAAACCCATGGGCCAGGGCAACTCAGAAAACTATTCATGGCACAACGCTCTCTGAAGGCTTCAGCTCTCTTCTGAAGGACTGAGTTGGAGCTAATCTACGGACCGCCTAGCAACCCAGCTCAGCAACATGTACCAAACACCTTGTCCTGCCGAAACCAAACTGGAAAATAAACGCAGAGTGCCTCAGTAGCTTTGAGACAAAGAATGGAGGCTTACAGGTCTGCACCTTCCCTCCTCCTTGGACAGGGAACTTCGGGACCTGAACCTTAATGCCCAATGTTCCCTTGCACAGGAGCAGTCAGGCCATGGGGAATGCACGTTGCACTGCAATGTCTTTCAGGTGATCTCCAAACCCTTTTGGGTCTACAAGGAGCTGGTCACAGAGACACAACAGATGCCTTTGC
Organism: Dromococcyx pavoninus; assembly: GCA_033558185.1. Taxonomy (NCBI): domain Eukaryota; kingdom Metazoa; phylum Chordata; class Aves; order Cuculiformes; family Neomorphidae; genus Dromococcyx; species Dromococcyx pavoninus. Next base: position 2,632,438 of record JAUMJL010000023.1, read on the forward strand.
TCACCTGGCTCAAAAAGGGGCAGGCTTTGAGAAGAATGATGCCCTAATTTACACTTTGAAAGGTACAGGTTGCTGTTTGAGCAGAGTGCCTATGTTCCCATTAGAGGCAGTGGAAAAGCGAGTCACTAACCAAGGATGGGAGAGTCTGCAGGGCTATGCAGCTACCTACTTTAGGGAGAGGAATGCACTCCTGCCTCCAGCCAGCTGGGTAGCTCCCCAAACTCTACTCACCAGGAGTATGATAGCAGTTTGGTCATCCTCCTTGCAGACACCTATGAGTTCCTTTGTGTGAGATTTAGTTCAGTCTATTGTGGACCATATCTGCCTGCCAGAGCCAAGGTGGAAGTTGAGATGCAGAATTCTCACTTAATTCTCTAGTCTTTAAAAATACTAATTTAATCCATAGCCAAGAATTACTCTGAGGTTCTTGGAACTTATGGTCTATGAGCCTTAATGACTTCTCAATCACTTCTCAATTTGTACAGTATCACTCTGAGTTGTGCATGAATGTACTTGGGTCTAACATGGAAAACTTTGTGGAATCTTGTAAAAGCTTTCATTTTGAAGTGGAATTGATGCAAGTGGTTTAATGATTTTGTATCTTAAAGGAGTTATTTTGAGTGCTATCTTTAATTTCATTACTGTTAAATTATTCCAAAGAGATGCTGGCAGCTTCTGGCCCAATGATTTGAACCAATTTGAAAATTCATATGTAGAATTTGTGACAGTCCAGAGTCAAGAGGACATTTCAACAATAGAAATCAATTAAGCAACATCTGGGAGAACAAGAGATGTTTACCTCAGTTACACAATGTTGATCCTTTCATATATTTTTTCTCCATACAGTCAAAATTTGAACAGGTGGAAATCGATCGCAAATATCTAAGGCATTTGGTAAAACACAATCCACACAGCCTTTATTTTGCAAATAATTATTGCCATATGCATATAGTAAAGATGCAAATCTTCTAGAAATTGTATTCAGTTTGAATAGTCAATCCCAGACTGTTTCCACTCCAAAAGAAGACCATAATAGAAAACAGGATCTTGAGAGAAACATTCATCTCCAATAATTTGGCTGTGCCCTGTAAGGTCAGCATGCAGCCAGCCTAAGTTTCAGGATTGTATTCCATTTCCTTTGTAGGTGCAATACAAAAGGCCAAAATAAGGAAATGATGGGCTCTCTTAATCCTTTATGTGATCCCAACACTGGCTATAGGGTCTTACTGTTGCTAGGAGATCCTAAGTGGGGAAAATTTGGGGACTAAAGTTGTACTGGATTTGGCTGGGATCGAGTTAATTTTTCTTCATAATACCTAGTATGAACATATGGTTTGAATTTGTGCTGAAACAGGGATGTTTTAGTTACTGCCGATCAGTGCTTACACAGAGCCAAAGTCTTTTCTGCTTCTCACACCATCTGATCAGCGAGTGGGCTGGGGGTGCACAAGAAGCTGGAAGCAGTCGCAGCTGGGATGTTCCATACCACATGACAACATGCTCTGCAATAAACTAGAGGGAAAGTTGGCTGGCAGGCCGCTGTTTGGAAACTAGCTGGGCTTCGTGTTTTGGGTGGTGAGCAATTGTTTTTCATGGGCATCAACTGTGTTTCTTGGGTTTTATTTTTCTCTCTTTTAGTTATTTTCATTACAATTTATTAATATTATTAATATTATTGTAATTATTGTATTTATTTCCAAACATTAAACTGTTCGTATCTCAACCCATGAGTTTTTGCACTTTTAGTCTTCCAATTCTCTCCCCCATCCCACCTGGGGTTGGAGTGGAGTGGGTGAGTGAGTGGCTGTGTAGTGCCAGTGGGGGTTAAACCACGACAATAGCTATTCTATACAAACTGCCCTAATAAATGTTGTTCATGTTTAGCCAATGCTGCACTGAATCACTGTAAGGGAAAAGAAAGTACAGACAACCGAATGTACAGTTAGATTCATCCATAGGTTAATGCAGTCTAGGTAAAATCTTTCAGCTACTGACCAATCCTCTTATACATCCCCTCACCTTCCAAGGTTGCGCTAAGCACTTTAAAATTATTGTAGGATAGGGGTTGATTGGTATTGCCACTATAAAAGCTTTCCCTCTGTCCTCCAGGGCATGAATCAGAAGTATAAATTGCTGTGCCTAAGTGGGAGAAGTAAGAAATGCACTGTTCCCACTGGAAAGATAAGTGACTGGAAATGAGCCCAAAAATTTGTGTTCAGGAGTTTCAAAACTGGAATACTGCTACAGGATTACCAGGGAAACCAGCAATGAGTAGGAACCAGGCCTAAACATCTGACTCTGTTTGTCTGTATATATTTTGGAGACATGCAGTGTGCATAAAGACCTTGGATTTATTTCATTGCACATTTGCAGAAAGACATTTTCTACTAAATTACTGTAGAACATGATTTCTCACTGGTTTAACCTTTGATTTCTTAAAAGTAGTGCTCCTGTGTATATCCAATGACTCTGAGTTACAACAAACAGCATCTTCTTTTGCCTACCTCAATGTACCACTATGGAGAAAGAGGGAGGAAAGAGAAATCTGCGCCAATTAACCTCCTACTCCTTATTCTCAGAGACACGGGACTCCCTACATGTCTTCCTCTGCCCAGTGATGGAGGTGGAATTCCCACCTACTTTATATTTCCTCTTTTAAAAAATATTGCCTACGAGCCAACCTCTTTCCTATATGCAATTATAGTAACAGTCCCCCCTTGCCATCTCCCCCTCTCTATCCTTCCAATCTCTGAAAAAAAAGAAAGAATCTTGCTACTTTTATATATATTTTCTAAGTCTCTGCTACATCTTCTGGGGTTTGTATTTTCAGCCTTCAATCCCACCTTCAGGTTTTTTTCCCCTAGACTTACAAGATCTGGAGATCCATTGCTAGGTTCCAGAGAAGTGTCTTAAAAACACCAAGGACCCCAAGACAACCAAGCCCAAACCTGTGCATGTGTACACATACGCACATACACAGCTTTTCTACTAGGTCTACTATGAATGCAGAATTTACCCTAATTCTGAGAAACTCACTTCTGAGCCTCCTCCACACTCACGCATACTCTAATGAACTCCCTCTTGTATGAATTCACCTTCTCCCACGCTGACATATATATTCTTCCTCTCCTTCACCACTCTCTTTGCCTCTGAGCTAAATTACTCTACTGTGGAAACTGCCATCAGCAATTTTCACCCTTTGCTGCTCTTTCAAGAAGTTTATGCAGTGGTGCAGTCATGATGTTCAATTAGCTATTTGATATTTTTTGAAGTATTTTCCAACTATTTGCATCCATGTGTTACACGGACAACAATGTTCTTCATTTCATGGACCTGGGGTATGGACTGAACTGGATGAGATTTAACATTTCTGTTGATTACTTAGGCTCAAATGAATGTTTTCTGGGGATGACATAACTCCCATTATAAGGTCTCTACCCAGATACCAAGCACTCACGTCAAGCCCTGTGTGGTGCATGCTTGTATTTTATGGAAAGAAGGTTAGCTCTGAGGCTGAAGCAGAGTCCTGGAAATTGGAGGCAGTCTCAGATTGGTGCTATCAGTAAAGGTAAAAAGGTCCTTCTGGGTTTTTTTGTAAAGTGTGTAGCACCACCCAGCTGTTTGTTTGCATCCTCACACCTTGGGGTGAACTGTTTGATTAATGGGGTGAATGTTTTCAGGCTCTTTCAGGGTACAGTCAGTCAAGTTGTTTCAGATTCAGGCATACCATATGAGGACACTGCACTATCCCCAGGTCAGAGACGTGAGATGCTGTGACCCATTTTCCTTAAATGCAAGCTTGAAAAGAAGTGACAGGATCCAGGCTGAACACATGGCTTGAGCTCTTGATCCCTTATGACTTTCTCAGGTGGCCATGAGAAAAGTTTTCTATCTTTCCTATAATGCAGTTTCTCATTTATAAAAAAATACCTACAACATGGGGAAATTTTGAGGATAAATACATGAAAGATCGTGGGCACTATCATGCTGGAGTAATGAAGGCCACCAGTGTCCAGAAATTTTATTGGTGTCATTTTAGAATTAAAAAGCAACTAAAAGAGGTTAAAATGTTACATTTGGGATGGATAAGGGAGTGATATAAAGCTTACTTACTACTTCTCTGCAGAGCTCTGAGATACTGTAGAACCAGTTGGTGTTAGAATTACATTATGACCTACACAGATTGATGAGATCAACAAGCCCTGGCAGGTTTGTGGGTTTTGTTTAGTTTGTGGTTTCTTTATTCTCTTTAAAGCCAGTCCTTTACATTCATTCTTTTTAAATCATAAAATATAAACAAACACATGTATATGAGCAGGCTTAAGTAAGAAAAAATACTCTGGTTTGACAAAGCAGATTCATCTTTATTTCACATTAAGATGGTGGGTCCTGCATGTTGATTATTCCCATGCAATAATCATATCTGGATATATATATGGATACATATCTAAGAAGCTGGTGATAGAAGATTAGTAGGGATAATTTCACCTAAGAGTATGTCAAAGAAGTGGAAATTTAGGAAAATTATAGATTTTTGAAAATCTAGATAATATCTAGTGACCTCCTCGAAAGAATTTTCCACTGACAATACTTCTTCCTCCCTGCCTGCTGTGAAAATCTTGTGCTGCCAAGAACACCTTTCTATTAATGAGAAATGCTGATTTTGTGAAGGGCAGTGAAGGGAACCTTTACTCAGCTGTTCTGATCTTTTAAGTAAATATTTATTTATTTTCTGTATGAAGTTATAAAGTTTCTTGGGAATACAGATAACGTGGCAGGAGGAAAAGTAATTACTGTAATTTTGCCTGTGCTTTTGGAAAATAATCCATCTGATAAACACCCCATTTACATTTTGTGAATTGCACAGCTCAGCACATGAGCATCTTAAGCAGATGCATGCAGTCCCTATTTATCAAATACTATCATTCACATGCTAACAGAAGCACTTGTCCCAGTCTTTTTGCTTTTCAAAGACCTTGTGATTAAGATGTCATTGACATTAAGCGGTGCCTTGCATTCATTTCTTGAAGAACTGCATGGCTGCTGCTAAGAGGTGCTCCCTGAGGGTCAGCAGTGCTTTTAAACAAGAAAGAAGAACCTCAGCCCATAACGGCAGTCAGACAATAAGAAGTTTCCCCTTCATTTCAGCATAGCTTACAAAGACCCAAAGCAGGTCCAAACCCCTCCCCACTCTGGGTAAGGCACAGTACAAGCATCCAAACAGCTCTTTTCCTTTGTCTTCCTAGAGGCTTATTTTCTAGCAGAGGGAAAAGTCTGTCCCTCTGATTTTCTTGGGATAGATGGGAAGACTCTGAAAGAAAACCTCATTAACTCCCCGTGCAACAGATGACATAAAATAAGACATTCTTTAGGAAGTGAAGTGACAGACTGCAAGGGAGAGGGGAATGAGAACTGACCTAGCAACCATTCCTGCCAGGCAGCCTGAGGACGATCAGTTCCCATCAACATGAATGAGGACTGAAGGCACTCAGCACCTTGCCTTATTAAGTTCAAAATGAAAGCAGCATTTCTCATAAAAATTGCACTGCCTTCCTCCTAAAAGCCATACGAATTTGTAAGAATTTGGTATCTTTAGCAGGTTTTTCCAGCTGTGCTCTTTTGACCTCTCTTCCCAATATTTGATGGGAGAGTGAAATACGCACACACACAGAGCTTCAGGACACTTCAAAGGCATCCCACAGCTATTTTTGGATTGAGATTAGCCCTGAAGAGAAGGCTAGCCCCCTCTACTCCACTCTCATGACACCCCACCTGGAGTACTGTGGTTGGTTCCTGTCCTCAGCAAAGGAAGAAAATGGATCAGTTAGAGCAAGTCCAGAGGAGGGCTACAAAGATGATCAGAGGGATGGAGCATCTTCCACATGAGGAAAGGCTGAAACAGTTGGGCTTGTTTAGCCTAGAGAAAAGAGAACCCCAGGGAGACCTTATAGTAGCCTTCCAGCACTTTAAGGGGAGCTACAGAAAAGCTGATGAAGGACTTTTTATCAGGGAGTGCAGTATTAGGACAAGGAGAAATGGCTTTAAGCTGAAAGAGGGGAGATTTAGGTTAGATATTAGAACTTTTTTATTGTGAGGGTAAGTGATGCACTAGAATAGGTTTTCCAGAGAAGTGGATGCCCCATTCCCAGAGATGTTCAAGGCCAGGCTGAATGAGGTCTTGAGCAACTTGATCCAGTGGAAGATGTCCCTGCCCATGGCATGGAGATGATCTTTAATGTTCCTTCCAACCCTGACCATCCGATGCTTCTATGATTCCATGATTCCATTGCCCACACTACCTTTTTCCCATGAGGAAAGTGAAATTTGGGCAGGTATGACCCAGAGAAAGGTGAGTGCCTTGTCACAGCAAGAGGCAGATGTAGAAGATGGGCCTCCTTCTCCATCCTAGGGTAGCCATGATGGCACCCCCCCATCAGGGAGGCCATGTAGTAGTGGGAGGAAACACAGGAAAAGTATCACCCCAGCTGCATCTGCTTTTTCCAAGCAAAGCCTGGGAAAGGGCCAAGCAGGAGCATCTCCATCACAGCTTGCTTCTTCATTTAAGCGTGGGTTGAGGGTTTGCAAGGATATCTGTGTCACACATTGTCTGTGAGTGTGAATGAGAAAGGCAGGATGCCATCTGCTTGGAAAGGTCTGAAGGCTCCTCTCTTTCTCCCTCTCTCCTCCGTGTCCATTTCCTACTAAGCCTCAACCCTTACGCCGCCTGGACTGTGGCTTCTCATGTAGGTTTCTAGCAGGAGAGTGGTTTATTATGTTTTACTATGTTTTGTGCAGCAATCTGTAACTCTCAAACATTGTTCGTGTGATATACAGCAATGCCTCTTTTTTTTTCCACTGAATATTTTTCCCTAAAAAATACTTCCTATCCTCTGCAGAGGAACACACAAAATATTTCAGGCTTGTTACACAGATTTTTCCTCACTGTCTACATGCCAAAGCTTTTCACAGTGGTAAAAATGATGAGGCTGCATACAGTGCAATGTGAGGAAAGCTATTGCAGAACAACACCACACAGCACAAGTGGGAGAGGGAAGGAGAAGTCAGTCATGAGACCAACAACTGAAGGAGAAATAAATTAAGAGTCATAAAACAAACTGCCATTCAAAACTCCCTTTCCACAGCAAGGCTATTACTGCAGTTTCTGACAGCTTCACAAAATGAGGATAATTTGGGAGTGGTCCTGAGGATACATTTCTGCTCATGTCTTGTGTGCCACAGGACATGTCAGACCTCTTCCACAGCCACACTCTGAAATCCAGCAGAGCACTGGAACAGGGTATTCATAAAGATAATGATAACAGCTGTAGACAGAGTAAATAGAAGTAAAATGAAAAAGAATATAAAGTCTGGCTTCCAAAGCAAAGCCCTTTGCTTACTGGGACCCCACTGGAAGCCCACTGCCTGGTCCCTCCTTGCCTGGTGTGTGGTTGTGGGCTGCACATTTACCATTACTGGAGACTGGGTAGATAGGACCACTGACTCAGTATGGTGGGACACCTGCCCTATGAGCTCTCTGAGTTTATGAATTCAGGAGTCCTTATGTGGATGTGCAAGTTTTCAAGGGTTCTCACCTACCTTGGATGAGGTGTAAAAAGATGAAGTTATAACTGAATGAGCCATGTGGCACAGCACTGAAACAGCATGGAGCATCCTTGCACATATAGAGGGTGGCAAGCCCTAAAGGAAGAATGCAAACTGGCCAGTAAAAAAGCTAACATGGTGGGAAACATATATACCTTGGCCTATGCTTTTTATTGTCTACTTGCAGATATAGAGGAAAATGTATTTGGCTCAGGGACCCCACCTTTTAACAGCATCTAGCTGCTCCAAAGTATATAAAGAAAACAGTACCCAGAAAATGGTATTATGTTAACACCTATCTGGTGCTTCCACTTGCTACTGCGAGTGTTGCAGCACAAAATAACTCTGCAAAAACACTTTTTATGACTTTGGTTTTCTGTCTTAATTGCAGTTGCATATGAAGAAACATATGTCCAATGTACTAATTGCTTTGCACAAAGGAACAGTCAGTGCAAAATATAAAATACGTGTAATTGTTTCCAAAACAAAAGGAGCCTGCATTTGTTTGATGACCTCCAACCTCAGTCTTAGAACAGCTCTTGAGACACTGAGCAAACAAAATATTACATTTATCTGTCATCAAAGTAAATTCTTTTGCTAAATTTCATGATGAAGCTTTACTCTGCCAGCAAAAAGTTTACTTTGTTCAGCAAGAAGAAAAACAAAAGGAAAAATCTTTGTAATAAAGGTTTGATAATCTTTCTCCTTTAGAAAGTTGTGTTCAGAAGAAGATTTTTTTCTCTCTTGCTTCACACTGCTTACTTTTTACACCCCCTCCTCCTCTTTCCCACACACCCTCCCTACCCGTTGCTGGTGGCGTGGACTTGCCATCATACATCTAAACCATTACATGCTCTTGCCCAAAAGTACTGCGGATACCAGCAGTTCTGTGAAAATAGTACTCTGTTTAATGCCTCATCAGATACAACTAGAATTCAAAAATTAAATGGATACTGGAGGTGAATATACAAATTATAGTGGCTCCTAGAAAAAAATTATTACTTTAATAGAGCTCCACTTGGGACCAGTGGATGCAATGGATGTGTTTTCCCATGCACATAAGTAACACATCTCTCCATGGATGTGATGGATTTGAACACACAGAAACCATGTCTTACATCAGATCTGATGCTTGCTTGTGCAACTCCAGCCTAAACAATGAGAAAGGGCAAAACTAGATCACTGAATTCAGTGGTATATTTGAATAGTTTCTTACCACCTCTCTGTGCCACATACCAGAAATGTTTTGGGAATACCTTTCCCTCCCCATATATAACTGTAAGGTATTCCTGAGCAAACAAGGTTCTCACACATCTGCTAGCTTAGTATCCAGATTCATCAATTTCTCTGACACATTAAAATATATAATTAGTTGGATCTGGAGCAGATATCTTACAAATTCAGATGCTGTATCTCACCAGCTTTGATGCTTCTGCTGAAGCTGTCAGCATAGTGGTAATTTACTTGATTTTAAGTGTGTAAAATGTCAAAGGTTGTTTGTGCTTGCATTGGTGTCAAAACAGATGAGGCCTCTTATCTCCCACAAACTACATTTAGCCTGCCTCATTGCATGCACACCAACCACTCCACTGCATATTGCTAGGGCTTGCTATTGCTGGTTAACCAAAGCCAATTTCATAAAACTCTTTTTTCATCACCACAGTCAAGCATTTCACAGATACACATTCTGTGTAGCAGAACTGCAACATACATGGAAAAACCCCATGACGGGGGTTTTCCCCATGGAAAAGACACATGATGGGTCAAATAGGGCTTCCTAGTATGCTCATGCAAAGCAGAGGGATGCCAGTGTGTCGTGCAGGTAACAAACTCAACCAACAGAGGTAGCTGTGGCAGAAGGTGAGTTTCCTGTTCTTGTTTCAAGGGTCATTGTTGTGTTTTGAGCAAACAGTCTTTGGAGCAGAGAACAAAACCCAAGACTTCTTATCTCTTTCCTTGACATGGTCTGTGGCACATTTTAAAGACATGCAAAAGCTGGCCTTGAGTCCCTTTGAGCTAAACACAAAAAGATCAAGGGGACATATCCCATTTTGTTTTGAAAGACAACCACACCTTCCAAAATGTTTTGTGCAGCACCTAATCCACCAGGCATCCTCAGACCACATCTAGCAGTGAAGATCCTGGCTCCCACAGAACACCTCATCTGTACTCAGAGTTTGGCTGGGAATGTACAGCTCTGCAGATGAATTTTCTAGAGGATTTTCCCTTCCCACACAGTGGACAGAGTAGAGAGGAGTTTTCAAGTCACTTGCAGAGGGAATATCATGAGAACATATGCCGGGTCATTCGTGGGGAAATAGGGAAAGTTTAGAGGCCACTTATTGCTCTTTTCACTGACAAGCTGGTACCAGCCTATGAAGCTCTGTCAGGGTGTAGATGATTCTGATTGCACCAAGCTCTGTCAGGGTGTAGATGATTCTGATTGCACCTGGATGCAGTGTCTCCAGCACCTGAGACCTTCAGTGTTGGAAATCCACCACGTGCAGCCTCTGTGTGCCTGTTGCAGGGTAGAGTGGTAGCAGAGCAAATGTTTCTGGGACCTAAATTTGGTTTGTCTCGATACCAGTCAATGTGTCCATATTATAGGTACAGATCTTCACTCACATTTAAACTAGCAGTAGCTTTGCGGGATTGTCAATGTATTGGATGGACTACAATGTCCTTCCCATTCATGTGTCTTATCTGGGAGGAAAGAGCTCTCCTTTTGAGTGTGAAATGAGCTGATCTTTCCCAACAGCTATGAACTATATTTTTGTCTTCCTTCAAACATTCACATCAGCTTGATGCCTGTGTTCTTTCAACTAAGTAACAAGAGGCTCTGTTGTTAGTTTGGTGACCTGAGAATATTAAAATACACACAGGCAAAGGATAAGTTGCAATTTTTCACCACTAGCACCAGGAGTTTTAAAAAAACCTATTTCCAGAGTAACTAGGTCTCCTCTAGTCTTCATCAATACATATCCTTTAGATGCCTAAAGCATTCTTAACACGTACTCACAATTCCACTATCTTTTCAAGATAATGTATCTAGAAGCCACACCACACAATGTAATTAGAAGTTTACAACACTAATTTCATCCTGTTTCTAAACTAAGACTCTCTACAGTACTTCAGCCTCTGAACACAGAACATTCTTTTTTACCTTTGCTTTTAGATTACCAAGTACAGTGAGTGTTTGAATTCAGAAAGCCACATCCTTCTCACCCAGTGGTCTACTTCTCTGGATTCCTAAACCTTGTAAATGAAAAGCTACAGTTTTCTTCTTTGTCTGAACAATTCTGTAGGAAAGGATAAGGAGGTTAAAATTCACAAGATAACAATTTCATACCTGAAGCCTTGAAAAAAATCTGCAGCAGACGGTTTAGGGAGCAGGGGAAAGAAGGCTTTGGAGAACCATATTTTCTAAAGATTCATCTTAGCAATTGCAATTAACTTTCTCAATACCCTTTTGGATAAAAGTTATCAGATAAGAGATCAGGAGAGAGAACATGATTTAGCTCTAGCCAGTCTCGATTTACAATCTGTCTTCCCTGATCTGAGTTCATTTTGTGCAGCTCCTGTGTCATGTTCCTCTCTTGTAGAGATGGAAGAAAGAGTTTAAGTCAAAATAGATAAGCGTAGAGCCTCCGGAGGCCAAAACGAAATGTCTTTTAATGGCATCTTTATGGCACTCCCAGGATATCACCATATCCTACAGTGCTATTATGAGGGGAATTACATCTGCTTTACTCAAAAAAGCTGCGGTGACATTCTGAAAAAAAATGCATAATGCAGCAATTTAAAATAGCTAAAATATTTTCTTCAAGTTCCTGGATTTCAGCCTTGCCTGAGAAGAGAGTGTGTGGGGAGGGAGCTGCAGAAGGGAAAGGAGATAATCAGAAATAACCCTCTCTCCCTTTCTCCTTTTGCTCTCTTTTCCCAATACTCTCCAACATGCAAAATCAACCTGAGGATTGAGGGGGAGGATGCTGCTGTTGAAGAGTGCTCTCTGGCAGGTTTTTCTGTGGAAAGGTCAGATTTTCATAAGTATGAACGGGAGATCTCTCACTGATCACATTTCCAGGCCTGGATTATTAAGGGTTGCATTTCCAGCCCTTTAATTACTTCCTCTTCTGGTGATGTCTTTTTTAGTTTTACTTCAGTTAATACACACTTGGTACATATTAAGTAATGAAAATGCACAATCAAGGCATACATGCTTTGAGACTGATGTTTATACTCTAGGATTTAAAACTAGTAACAAGGGAGGTTAATGTTATTCTTAGGTGATAACACTCGTTGCTACGGTGAAAACGTCTTCTGTCACTCACTGTTGGGAAGATGGTGCCTGTGCTATGAATGCTTGACACTATTTTTGCTTTCAATATTAGCAATAGAAATTATTCCAGTGCAGATACTAACCTGTCTGTTTCTGTGCAAATTCTCATATAGATGCTTTGAATCTAAACAGGCTCCTCTCTGCCTTCTCGATGGGCTCTAAGTGCTGGTATTGATAGGGTTTTTCAGCACTTGAAGAAACAATAAGAAGTATCAAGCAATTTAATTCTTTGCTGTTTAATGTATGTTAACATTTGCATCATATTGTGGAGATCCTTCAGCTTTTTGAAATATATAAAATTTCATTAGGCCTGATCTGCTGCTCACTACTTCATGAGCATGGGAGTCGGAACCATGGCAGGGGCTGCTGGAACTTTAAGGTTCCTTTCAACCCAAACCATTCCACGATTCTATGATCTGCAATTCCTACTAAAATTTATTTAGGCAATAAGCCACAAGAAATTGGTTGTTTTCAGCAGTTTATGACTTGTTATTTAACATTTAACAGAATGGCAGTTTATTTTGGGAACAACCACTCCTGAGACGTTTATTGCCATTGTAAACTATAATCAACCATTTGTATCACTACTAGTTTTTTCAAGATATACAAATGGCCAGCTGCATTGGAAAATTGCTTAGCAGCTATAAACATTTGCATGGAAGATTATGTGTAGGGTTATTTCACCTTAAAGGTAAAAAGTATTTAGAGAAACCACTCACTTCAGTGTAAATTATTCAGCAGACTGGTAAAACCCAATCCCAGAAAAACAATACTGAAGCAATTCCCAGTATTTTTTTCAATTATGGTCGTGAAAAAACAATCTATAGGAGATGGACAATACAGAAGATTGCACTTTCTCTAACATAGCATCAGGCCAGAAACTAAGGCTTGCTGCATTTATAAATGTTGCAACTGTTTTACTGAATAATTTATTGTACTGGACTCACAAATAGCCCATTTCTCTATTAGCATCAGGCAACTGGCCACAGATTTCATAATTTGCATGCTTAGAAAAATTCAAAATACTTCTATTTTGATTGGAATAGTTTTCAAATGACAGCACGTTTTACAACAGTATATCAGTTCTTCGTCTTAATCCATTACAGTGGGCCAAATCTACGTGAGGAATTCCCAGTGGATAATTCAAGTGTACAAATTCCTTTCTATTTCTACTCTCAAAAATACACCTACAAGCAGACTGCAATTTCCTTTCTTCTACTTATTTTTACTAATACTTCTTTTTACACCACAGTTGCACAAGTAAAACATTTGAGCTGACTTTAATCACAATAGCTCTTATATTATCACTGTATCAGTGGACATACACATTTGCACATTTCATGCAACTGTTCACTTTTGAATAAAAAAAGTGTTTCCTCTTAACACTTGCGTCTGGCTGTAGAGTTCTTTTTCCCAAACTGTTTATGCTAGTAAAACTTACACTAAGCAAAGCCACTGTACAGAGAGGAAACACGGATGAAAAACATCCATTTAAATCTTTGAACGGGTAAGAGCAGATTTAGGTGTTTTTCTAAATTTATGTTTAGTAGTGTTCATTCACCTCTTCTTTTCAACATTGATTGGAATTTCTGGCAGAAAGCCTTAACTCATTTTTTCCTTCCGTCTTCAAACACTATGAAGCAAATTAATCCCTATTATAACTCTAGTGAATTGGAGGACATTACAGCAGAGGTGACTTTGGCACTATATTTCTTGTTTAAAGTGTTTACCTGCTCATGTACACTTTTTACACAGTCAAGAGTGATGGTTGCTGGTTTTCATTATTCACATTCAAATGATGTGAAGTATAGGAGATTCCAAGGCTTTAATTCTCAGGCAATTTTTGTGACTTTTACCTTCTGTGACTTGGAGAGTTTTATAAGGATTTCCAGATCTATGCAGTTGTTGTCACATTGCTTAACTGGAAAAAAGAAGTTTTCTGAATCTCAAAGGTCCTCAGCAGGCTTATGAAGAAAAGAAAATGAAGAGATATCCAGCTTGGAAACATGGTCCACCATGTCAATCCCTTTTGAAGCGAGATGATAATTTCTCTTTAAAAAAATTCAAAAGAACAACAAACACTTACTTTTGCCTCCCCTTCAAGCCTAGAAACAACATATGACATGAAAGAAACTGAAATAAAGTCCTCAGGAAAAAAAAAATGCAAACTCACATCTACTTCCTAGTCATATTCAGCCTGTCATGCAGTTAAAAATTCACCCCTGGGCATCGGTAGCAGAACTGCAGCAATAAGGATCAGGCAATCCCGCCTGCCAGTCACAGGCATTAGCAATTTGCTGTTTGCAGAAAAACTAAAACTAAAAGCAGAATATTTCATAAAGCAACAAAAGCAAGGCAGCCCTCTTTCTACTAAGCTACACAGGTATAGCTATAGGCTAACAGGTACCAGAAATGAAGAGCATTTAGGCCTGTTCAATGTTTTTTCACAAGTGCAAGCAGGGATATAAAATTAGACACACTGGTTGATGGGAAAAAAAAGCATTCTTCAGTTTAATTTTAATGACTAAAATAAGACTAGATACTTGCAATCAGAATTATTGCCAGCCTCTGCTGGACTGATACAGCAGAGGAAAATGTGAATTCGAAGGTGGCTTTTCCAGGCATGGATGAATTATTTAATTGAAACTGTGCTTTTTTCTTTTATGAAATCATTTTCCTTTCTGTATTTTTATGAAACACTGAGTCATACAAAAATTCGAAAGCATTTACGTTCACACTTTTTGATGAATTTCAGGAAATATTGTAAATTAATGGTGTTGCCTTCCTCTCCTCTTCCCTCGCTCCGTGTCCTTTTGTACGCACTACCTTACTATGGCTTTTTTCTTCTTTGGTCTAGAATCACAATGGTTAGCCACTGGCATCATTAATAGCTTTCAAAATGTTGTGTTTTCAACTTCCAAATTGGGTTTTAAAAGACTACACTTGCGTATTTATTAAGGACTACATCAGCAGACTCATTTTCAGGGCTGTAAGGCCATTTGCTTGAGTTCAGCATCCTCACTCAGGGACATCCCAAAACCATAAGCTCACCAGGCATCAGGGACACCTCAGCACTCTGCTTTTTCTGTTCCTTCGTCATCTATGGACAGGCTTTTGAAATAAATCTTCAACAATATAGAACCAAATTATATGCCCTCCCCACCTCCACTCTCAATCCAACAAAACCCGGGTGTTTTTTCAGCTAAGCTTCAAGTCAACCTGAATTAACAGGCCAACTTTCCCAAGCACTGGCTGCTCAGCAGCTAATGCTGAAGTAGCATAAGCTAATTTACATTCTGTAGGGTCACATAAGCTCTCGAGTGTTAAGCTAAAGTGTCAGCCAGGTCCCAGTGGGGCAAGCCTCTGCAGCTCCTGGAGCACTTTTTCTTAGGAGGAGAATTTCGTCCCTCATTAGAATTCGTTTCATATTATGGATTCCTTCCTTCCTCCCAGAATTGAAAGGACTAATTAGCAATAGTTATCACTGCTGACATTCAAAGCATTATTCGAACTGCAGCCCACTGAAACAAAAAGGGAATTCATATCTATTGAAGGAGATCCTGACAATTCAGGTGTTTTTAGACCCTAGTAGGTCACCTTTAAAGCTTTCCTCAGCTCCAGCAACCTGTCTTCCATTACAAACCAGT
Source organism: Dromococcyx pavoninus (assembly GCA_033558185.1). NCBI lineage: Eukaryota > Metazoa > Chordata > Aves > Cuculiformes > Neomorphidae > Dromococcyx > Dromococcyx pavoninus. The sequence goes on from JAUMJL010000023.1 coordinate 2,648,026, forward strand.
AAGACTGGAGTAAAACTGTTGTTTTCTGGACCTCAGAGTTGTTGTGGGTTTGTTGTTTTTTTTTTCCTTTCTGGCGGGGGACGGGGGAGCTGTTTACACGAGCAAAAAAAGCCCAGGCAAGCTTCTGTGTTTGAGAACCCAATCCCTCATGCTGTTCTCACTTCTGCTGCCACATCAGCCTCTGCAGAGATTCTTCATTTGCTTTGGTTATATGGCTTTTGCCAGGTGCTACCTCTAGTTTTGCCACTTCAAAACTTCAGCTGAGCATAAATAGGCAAGAGTCCATTGCTCTGGTGAGGGACTACATTATACAGTAGCCAAACCTGAAGCAGAAGGATGCTAGTTTGTGATTGGCATAAGCAGATGAAAGATGTGCCACTGCCAAAGGCAGCTCCTCTCCAGCACACGCGTATGCCCCTGTGCATTCACACCAATGCAAGCCAGAGACCACGTGGTTACAAGTTTCATTGAAACTGCAGTCCCATCATAAGCACTAATGCAAGGGGCAACCACCTACACACCAAGGGGGGCCTTCAGTAGCTTATACTATTGAGTTGGTATAAGCAGCTCATGCTACTGCAGCCTACGTCCACAGAAAATATGGTAGAGATTTCCAGTCATTTAGGAAGAGGGCTGAAATTTTCATTCTGTCTTCAAACCCTGGTAGAGCCAAGAGTCCAGCTTCACACCTTTTAAGCCATATCCCTTTGTGGGAGGGTGTGTGGGGTAAGGGGTATGTTGCTGAGGGGAAGAAGAAAACCTTTTCCTATTTAATTCTCAGCAGCTGGTAATCTAATCAACTTGCTAACCAGCTTTACAATTGCAACTTCAGTGCTTAACATCAGAGAAATTTACCAGTGTGAGGAAGGGAAAAAAAAACCCTAAAATAAATCACATTTAGAGATTCCAGGCCAATTCCAGTATCAAAGTGGAAAGAGAGATAGACTATCCAGAAGTTTAGGAGAAAAAAAGCACTCCTCCGAGTGCTGCTGAAGAAAGTTTGTAAAATCTACAGCAGTCTTCGTCATAGTGTAATCCTTCCTCCCATCCCCCAAACATTTTATCTTCTCTGTTCATGATTGCCTTTATATTGTCATTGACATTGTGTTGCACTAAATCAGTTTCTAATATTAGATGCAGTTATGATACGTGACATTGAAATTATGCTTAAAGTACGGCTTCACTTGAGTCACCTTAGATCTATGCCTTTGTTAGGCCTTTTATTGCTTTTGTGATTGTGCTATCAGGTATTCTTTGTATACAAGTACCGAGGTGCTAACAGCCATATCCAAAATAGATAAAAGGAGCCAAGCATTCAAGTAACTTGAATTCTGATGTCTGCAGTCAGTTTTGTACTCTAGAAATACATCCACAGCTACTTTTTCACCTCAGTTTTGAAAAGTACTGCAACTATATTTTCGTTTGATTTGATCTCTCGTTCCCCAAAACTATGTTTTGCCTCTGCACATTGGTAGGATTAAGTCTATTAGAGTTAACTGCCTCTATGCCCAGCAGACATCAGGAAACTAGGAAATCAGAGGAGCTACAGATGCTGTAGCATTCAGTGTTTTGGCACACACTACGGGCCATGCTGACACATACACTGTTAAGTACAGTGCAAACTGAGAGTTTAAGACATTTTGAGGATTTATCTCGGCATTCTAAGTTAAAATTTTTTTGCCACTTACCAAACTGAATCACAGCCTGATCTTTTAATCTCAAACATCACACTCCAGGCTTCTGAGGTGAGATCGTGTCATGGATGACACTGATTCATGTCTTCTCTCTTGAACGAATGCCTGTAACTCTACCTCAACAATGGCAACACACAAGCATAACTCACTGGCAATTAACTCCACTAGCACTAGGATCCAGTTACTTCACAGTTAAAATCATGACAGAGATTCAGTTAACAGTACAGAACAAATTTAGAAGGAGAGAAAAATAATCAAGAAAAACAAGATGTGACAGGCGCTTATTTACGAAGTCTTTTTTCAGGAGCTGAGCTGCACTTTAATCCATAAATGCATTGTACCTTTAGTGAAACCTTCCTCCTGAATAGCTAATAAGTTATATTTAAGTGCTTTCACCAATGAACTGACTTACTTCAGTCACTGTGAAATCATTTTTATTATCCTTCTGCCCAAAAAAGTTGGAGGTAGCTAAAATCGTCTTGGTGCACCTCCTGCAACTTTATGAATTATTGAAGACTGTATGTAGAGTGACTGCACTGAGAAAAAGGTGGATAGTGAGGGCATTTTCACCATTACTGAGAAGATGGCTTAAAGGGAAGATAGAAGCCTTGGAAACATTTGCAAGATTGTATTTTAAAGAAGGAGACAGTGGAAAAGACCAAAGCTGACTTACCAAAGTTTGAAATATTTAATTGTGTAGTATCAGCACATGGAGATGCCAACCAAGCATGTAAGCAAATTGCAGATGTTGCTTTCTGGCACAGCACCTGACTTCCAGCTCACTTACCCAGGTATTTAAGGCCCCTGATGAAATGGTATCTACGTGCTCTTGAGTGATGTGCGTGGGTGGTTAAATAATACACTAAGATCAGGAGATACACAACAAATAAGAACTTGCAGAGGATTTTTTTCTCAAAGGGCAAGGGCAAACCCCATTGCTTCTTCCCAAGCTGAAAGTAAAGAAAATCTACATGGGAATCTTGTAGCCCTCTACTTAAACTCAGGAAACCTGAACTGCTGTCAGTAACCTCAACACTCTGATCTTTAAGCATCTCGTAGCTGATCGATTTGTCCCTCCACCAGTTGCTACCACAGTTAATTCCCACTGACGCTGGCGAGGGAAGCACTGAACAATTACAGGCTGGCCAGCTGCTGAACCTGCTAACTAGGAGCTCATGATTTGAGGAGATATTTCTGTCTGTTTAGGCCACTGGCAGCTTTACAAGGCAGAATGTCTTTGCTCTCAGCCCAGTGGAGACCAGGCAGCTTCCCACCACCTAGTATTAAGAACAAGGGACTGACATGACCAGTTACACCAAGACTGGGCTCAAGAGTTCTCTGGAGCGTTGCCTCCAGGACACCACTACGAAGTTGTATTAAAATAATATCAATATTTTGATTTGTGCAGATCCCCAAACGTTCAAGTCTATTTTAACTACGCTTCTAAGTGCAGCTGAGGCTACAAGTGCTGTGCTTTGGACTTTATAAAAAGCAAGTAAAAAAGTTCCACTTATAAAAACTTCACCTATACAAATTTTTACAGGATACTTCCCTGATTTGACTATTTTGCTATTATATCTCTGTATCTGACTTTCCCGTTGGATCTCATAGGACAGCACAAGGTAGCTTGGGAGGGACCTCGGAGGTTTCTAGTCCTACCTCCTGCTCAAAGCAGGACCATCTGCTGAGTCAGAGCAGGTTGCTCAGGACTTTATCCAGGAGGTCTTGAAAGACTCCCAAGGATAGAGAATGCACAACCTCTCTGGGCAACCTGTGTCATTGCTGGGCTGCATTTGGGGTGAAAAAGTGTTATGTCCTGCCCACATTGAATTTTTGCTCATTTTCTCTCACCCTCCCACCACGCTTGACTAGGGACAGCTTGGAACAATGTTCTTTATGACCTCCCTCTACATGTTGGGAGGCCACTGTGAAGTCTCCCAGAAGCCCTCTTCTCCCGGCTGAACAAACCCTGCACCCTTGGCCTCTCCCTACAGGAGAGGTGGGTGTTCCAGCCCACAATGGTTGTGATGGCCTTTGCTGAACCTTCTGTGGTTGGCCAATGTCCTTCCTGTACAGAGGTTCCAAAACTGGATGCAGCAGCCAGATATGGTTGGCTGAATAGAGGGCAGTAGTTGCTTCTGTTGATACAGTGACTGTGCTTCTGTTCATACAGCCTGGGAGACTGTTGTCCATCTCTGCTATCAGGACATGCTGCTGGCTCTTGTTCTTGCTGCGCCCTGAGGCCCTTTCAGCAGAGCCGCTCCCCAGCCTGGCAGTCCCCAGCCTATAGCTCTTCCTTCCCAGATGCTGGGCTCTGCATCTGTCCTTGAATTTCATGAAGGGTTCCTGTCAGCCCATTCCTGCAGCCTCTCCAGGTTCCCCTGAACTTCAACCCTTACTTCCAGCGTATCTACTGGTTCCTGTGATTTGGTGGCATCTGCAAAATTGATGAGAGTGCACTTCAATGAGTCTACTTCTCCAGGTCACCAACACAAATGTTAAACAGGACAGAACAGCCTCTGGGTAGAGTACAACCCCTTAAACAAGTACCTCCTGATTCCAGCCATCCAAAAAATGTTTTACCCATTAAATTCTCTACTAGAATTTTATTTAGGTTTCTTTCATTATATTGTATGCAGCGTTTAGGATCTCTATCAATCTTTGCAACACTATCTGTTCACTCACCTGCCAGATGTAAGAAACATCCAAGTCGCCCAAATGAATTCCAAGAATCAGGAGAAACCACAACATCCAGAACCAGGCTTTTTGCAGTCTAATTCATACAGCCATTTTGGAGAGGAACCACTTTGGAGAACTTTGCCACTATTTAAAACTAGAGTTTATTAGATGCAATATCTACTATATGTAAAAAAAAAACCCAACTGAACATCAAACTAACTACCCTCTCCTCATATGAGTTAGTATATAAATAAGGAAACTGTAATAGCACAGTAGGGGTGATCTAATGTCTCATGAAGCTGTACAGCAATTATTCTGTGTACCATGACTAACTCTTGAAAAATCTTAAGAATATTAATTGGATCATGCTACCATTGTTGAAATGATATTTCTTGTTCTAAGTATAGATCTGGACATTTCCTAATATTAAAGGAAGTAGGCGTGTTGCTACCTAGACTGATAATTCAAGTTATTCATGAGAGGAATTTCTCATCCCATGGTTCATGGATCACTAAGAGTCAGTAAGACAACAAATAATAATCCAAAAATCCCCCCTCCTACTCAATGCCACAAGCAAGTGAATAAACTTAGAAAACACGAGAAAGTAAAATACAAAAGCATGTTTCAAATGTAGCTGAAATTTTAATCATTTGAAAATAGAAAATTTTATTTGGGCAACATCCCAAAGAGCTCTAGTACTTTTTTTGTTGTTTTTCAGAAAGTTTTATATTCTCCTCATTTAGAAAAAAGCTGGGGATATGGATTTAATAAAAAATAGCTTGTACAAATATTGTCTGATGATGGCAGAAGACCAGTGCCACTATTTCTTTGTAAGACATAACTACGTTGTATATATTCATACCAGAGCAAAACCGGGTATAAAGAAACTCAATAAAAAGCATGAATTGGAGATGTTTGGGTGGTGTCTGTTGTTTGCTTTTTTTTAAATTGTTTTCCTATTTAGACAACTGTAATTAAATTAAGATCTGTAATTTATTTTCGCATTACTTTTTCTGTCTTTAAAAGAATGAGAGGTATGTCAGAAATTGCATATACCGCCAAAGAGGAAAAAATTTTAATAATTTAATTTAAAAAATTGAGTTAAAAAATTCAAGAAAAATGTTACTTTAAAAGTACACCCCAGTACAGATGCAAAATTCCTCACAGGCTTCTGAAAAGCAGTGTTTAACTGTACAAACACTGTGTACTTGTACATACATGTACACACACAAACACACACACACACACACACACACACACACTTTCTGTTGCCTGAGAGCAACCATTGAAATGACAACACTCCAAAGTCCCAAGACTGTGACGGCATCACTGACGCAGTCAATTCACAAACAGGTCTTAGCAACCTACGTGCCAAAACTGTCATTGATGACCCAAGAAAAATGCTAATTTTATCACCACTCACCCAAAAAGTTATGGAACCTGTAGCTGACCATTTAATGACAGTCTACCATGACGCCTGTCAAGGACAGACAGATAGCAGCTCACAGAAGAGCATGACTTAAAGGAAAAACCCTTTAGGGTCTTAAAAGCCCAACAGGTGGAAAGTGATATTCCTGAAGAAGTTAGTAATACTTCTGATTGTGAACTTCTTTAAGTTATTTTGACACCATTTCATGTCTTAGATTGACTCAGAAGTGGGGACCAAGCTCAGTACTCTGGCCCTTGATTTTACAAGTTTTACAAACCTTCCATTCTGCAGTGAGGCACAACTTTAGCAAGAAGCAGGGCAATTGCCATCACCTCATCAGCCCAGATGAATCACCAGCCTTACCTGAACACCTGAACAGACACAAGACTCTTCACACCAAGGCTGGTGAGGCATCCTACAGCCACAGCTACTGGATCAGGTTTTTCAGGGAATTTAAGACACCAGATACCTAATCTGTAGATTTAAGGATGAGAAAAGTGTTAAGTCCAAAAAAGGCCTGGCAAGAAGCAAGCAGTTTTACACCTATACAGAGGCAGAAACCAAAGCATGCAGGATTAAATTTTTACCTTCAAAATGACTTAGGAGATCAGGCAAAGGTTTTGTGAAATGTAACCTTGTATTTATGTGTCTCAATTCTACTCAACTCCCATTTTAGGTGAACAAACTTTTTGCACATTGCACTCATACAGTCACATGACCAGATTTTACCAAGTTTTTCTGTGGACTTACGCCTAAGACTGCTGTGCCAAGGGAAAAGAATGAAACTTCAGAGAAAACTCCCATGGACTAAGAGCAAAAACTCAGCAGATGAGCAATCAGTGCCTCATTAAGTAAACTGGGAATCACCCACAGCAATGCCAAATGAATGCACTCAGTCTTCCTGACTCCTGAAGTTATAGAGGATACCTCAGCCTTTTTATCATGTGGGTAGAAAACTGCTTGGAAATTCCCAAGCTAATAAGTTACAGATGAACACTTTTCAACATTAAAGCACGCGCGCACACACACACACAAATGATTGCTTATTGCTTGTGTTATGGATGGACAGAAATTGCACCAGAATAAATGAACCTCTGTGCAGTTTTCTTACACAAAAAACTTTTGCTTCTGACAAATAAAGACAGCCTCTAGAGGCTGAGTATTTCTAAGGTTAAATTAACAGGCCATGCTATTAAAAAAAGTAGTAACCTGTTCTTCCTACTCCAGTTGAGCACAAAACCAGGTGCTGTTCTGCAAGGCAGTCTCCAAAGACATTTTTAGCCTGCAACCCTGACTATCAGCAACAACAAATGAAGTGGTATTTACACGATTTGCTTGACTACATCCTTCCGTTCACTGTCCTATCTTCATCCCTCCAAACATAATTTAGAAGGTAAAGCAAGCTTTACTAGGGAACAGACAATAAAAATTAGTTGCTTCCATGGATACATATTTATACTATTGTAAGTGTGATGTTATAGCACTGAACATACAATAACGATGCCTTCACAAACGCTATTCATTAGCTTGACTCATTTTAGAGCATTTTCCAGAGATATAACTGGCCACATTTAATTTGTTGAATTTCTTAATTTGCTAACTTGTCAAATTTGTTACTCGGTCAGTCATCTACTCTGAAAAGATGGAGATAACTTGGTTTTATTTCTTTTTATTAAGAAAGACAATCTCTCTTATAACTGAAACCCAGGAAAAGTGTTTCATCCAAAATAATCAGACATAAATAGATCAGAAAGAAAATTATCAACAACACAATCTCACAAAAGTAAACCCCATACTTCCTACAAAGACATGGGAAGCTATTACTTACAAACAACAAGCAGTGATCCTAAATGTATTTGTTTCAACTGATACTTTACAATAGCTCTTTATACATCATTTCACTCAGAAAAAAGGGCAATCATATGACAAAAACAGCCAGTCATTTCAAAATCATCGCAGAGAACGTTTTTGTTATCGACCATACACATCAGTCTCACTTTTGAACAGTGACTCAGATCACTTATGAGACCCCACTTAAGAAAATGAGGAACAACCCTCTCATTTTTCCCTTCCCAAAATGAAAACCTTAATGATTTTTTTTTGCTAAGACATACTGATATACCAATGAAAGGAATAACTAAACTTAAACGTGCACCAATTAGTGGCTATTCCTTTAACAAAAACCAGTTAAGGCTACTGCATAGGAATCAAATCCATTATCTTTAAAATAAAAGTTTCTTGTACTAGAGCACGTTAAATGTCCAAGTGTAATGCTCATATAGCATATAACCATTCCCTGGCAGGTTTTTCCCTGCAGCCTTTTTTTGCTTTATCCAGTCCAGTTGTGGCATATGTCCTGCAATTACAATTGTCAAGAAGTCTCTATACTACCTAAAGCTGATATTTTCTTTCAGGGCCAACTTAAACCTTTTTCCTAGACCTTTAACAAAAGTAAGGGAATTGTGACAAAGTGGGAGGAACCTGATAAAAAAAACAAAATAATATTATTTCTTCCTTTCAAGAAAAAGTCCATGTAATCTGGATATCTACCACTGGATGAACAGACAAATGCATGTTTTGGTGGATAATATGAGGCTGGATTAATTATTTAACTGTTCTTAGCCACTTTTCTCTGGCTCAATAACCTAGGAAATGGGATATTTAAATTTTGTATTTGTAGTACTTCAGCAAATTGTTGGTTGTACCTCAAATGATATGAGTTTGAATGGATTACAGAAAGTTTCTCGGTCTTGCAATGTATCCCCTAGACTGTCTCATCTCATCATCCTCCTTGCAGGAGAATTAATTCATCTGCAGCCAACTTACTGGTAGGAATTTTCAGCAGCCAAGTGCCCCAAATAGCACTTACTCTCAGCTGCCAATTAAAAGGTGTTCTCTTTCAAGTCAGAGATTCATGGCTTTAATATTCCCTAAAGCCAGCACTAGCCTGCCTTAGTGCTACATAAGGATGTGTGTATATAATACTTTGGGAAACAGAGCATAATGCAGAAGTGTGAGAATTACTGGAGAACTAACTTAGTAAGTCCACCCAGAGCCATAAGCAAAGCGACTATCATCAATTCGTTCCTTTCTATATCAGTCCTACACCAAGCTGAATGTGACTGGACTGACCAAGGACAACTGCAGTCTATAAAATCTATCTGTACTACATGCCCTGGGGACCTACCTCTCCCCTGTCACTGCTATGAAAATGCCTGTACCACCACAGCTGCTATGGAGTGAATATACTCTGTGACGTGAAGTAAAAGCATGTCCAAATAATTATTTGACAATTTCAGAGATTTTTTTATTATGCAAAAGAACTAAGCAAATCCAAGACTCTTTCTTCGCATCTCCAAGCCCCACAGATACCACTCATGGAAATTACGGGCTGTATTCCTATTAGTTATTTTGTTCTAAGTTGCATCTCTAAAACTGCACTCATGAATAAACCCTACTGCTTCACAAATGAACAGATTCAAGTGTGAGGTGATGCTGAAAACTTGCCATACGGGGTCTGCCATACTCCTATAATTCAATACATTGTCACGGATTTTCTGGCACTTAAGACCATTTTTTAAATTTAAAAAAAAAGCTCCAAAAGTTTACTGAAAGAAGCAACTACTTCTGAAGAAAACACAGACAGTAGGAGAACACTTTCAAAGCTTGTAATGGATTGTGATTTGGTACAAATACACCAAAAATGATACATTAAATCATAGAATATCTCAAGTTAGAAGGGACCCATACGGATCATTGAGTCCAACACCCTGCTCCTTGCAAGAGCATAACTGTACATAATTGTATAAAATTTCAGTTTGCTTTTAAATAATCTTAAGCTTTTACTTGGGACAATAAACAGGAACAATCAATGCAGACTTAAGAAACCGTGCAGAGCAAGGAGATATGAAAGCTGCTGCACAATGTATCTGCTGAATCTCTTTCGACTGAAGGCTTCGGATTTCAATTTTTGGCAGTGGATTCCAACAGGTCTTTTGCTTCGTTTATTTTTGTTGCTAAGTAAGGTGATCCACCTGAGAAGAAAAAGGGAAAGAATACCATTTGCAAATCAGTATTAAGTATCAAACTACTTCAGTTGCACCATCTCCTTACTACTCACTTTTATTAACTCCTCCTTCATAAATAGATTCTTTTCATACAACTGCTTAAAAAATGACATTGATATGAAGAAAACTAATTGATAAGGAAACATGAGAACTGATAGGAAAACTTGTAATCAAAACTGAAGTCACTGAAGAATAACGCTGAACAATTTGTCTCAGAGAGAAGATCGGAATTGGAAATCACTTTACATCAGTGTGATTTAGGCTTGCAGTGCAATGTTGCTGCAAACATATGCAAGGTCAGCCGTCCTGAACATTCATACAAAGCTAACAGCCATTATTTTCACCCATCCCAAAAGCTAAGAGGCAAAATTTTATCAATAATTTTGACAAAGAATCATTAAGTGTGTGCACACACACACACACATACCAAGCCTCTCCTGTGCTGGATGCCTGAAACTACCAGCCAGAAACCATCACATTAAAGCTATTTAAACATGGTATGCCTTCTAACTTCTAGTCCTGAACACTGTCATTGTTTTACGCTCCATCTAACAATCTGATTACAGTTCAGCAGTCTTTTTGTGTTTTTTTTTTTTTACTCTCCCCTTGAGTGCCAACCATCTGCCTACAGCCACCATAAAACAACATTACAAGGTCTCTATCAGTAATCTACCACTTATTATAATACACCTGTACTTTTTACACGAAAAAATTATTCCAGCAGTACTGTGCACTGAATAGCCTTTTCTAAGGCATCTGTTCAATCCTAATTTTTCATTCATAATTTCATTAATTCTATTCAATTAATCAGAAAAGACAATGCTAGAGAAACATGCAGAACTAGTTGCAGATAACGTGGCAAGGCTTGCCTAAAGAATTCTATAGGACATTCCTGCAGGAATTCAAATCATTATAAAGTCATTTTGTTGCTTAATAAAACAACTGGAAAAAGTAATGGAGTTCTTTTGTTCATGTTTTGGTTTGTTTGAATGTAGCCTTATTAGTTAAGACACACCGGAGGAAAGTCAGGTGTGGAAGGGGAAGGGCAGAGAACTGGCTATTGGAAGATGGCTTTATTTTTTGCTTTTTTTAAAGCAATGGGCTTTTTAGACAGGAATAGCGTTTACTACATTGAATATTGCTTCTTTCAAAAAGTAGACAAGAGGATCAAAGAAACAGTAAAGACTGAAAAGGGGAATAAACAATGTATCTCAAATAATTTTTAAACATGCTTTGATTTTCTACATGTCTAGAGTGTAGGATCTTAAAATAAATTCAAATCTGCTGGAAGTATTTTCACTATTTATATTCTTAAGTGCCATATTAATTTTGTAGCCCTCCAATGAGAGAAAATTCAATCTCATGATTGCCTAAGTGTTCACTTGTAATTAGGGCAAATCGAAAAGGCTTCTCTCTTCCTCTTTTTCCATGAGAAAATATTCTTTCATAAAATCAGTAACTGATAAATTACCACACAATGTCTCAACATAAAAACACTTTTAAAACAGAACTATGTAAAGGTTAATAAGCAACCAATTCAGTAGTGCTCACCGGGAACATTACAATGCAAACTTCTATATGTTTCTTATTTATTTATTTCTAGCAATTCTCTCTTGAATGTTTGGGATCTTAGACAACATATGTAACTTCTAAAATCTGCTATTATTATTCTTTATTCTATCAACTCCATCTGGCAAAATCTTATCTTAAAACAGCATTCTAATGTTGAATATTATTTTTAAAAGCACATCTGTGCTACCCACAGCCAGGAGAAATCAAGATACACAAATAACCAAACAAGTCTCTCTGTGATGCCACATGTTCAAGATTACTCCAAGCCCTGGCTCTGCAGCTGAAGACATTACACAAGATTTTTTTCTATGGCCATGCCAGAGCTGCAGGGGCAGCATGGAGGCACAAATTCCTTCAACTGGTGTTCCTACTGAGAAAACGCTCCATCATAAAAGAGCACATAGGAGGACTCACTACAACCATCCAAACCTACACTGCAGGTGCATTACAGCTGTAAGAGCAGGTCATTAAAATGTACAATCTACGTAACAGGAACTGCCTATTTAGGCCTACTCAACATCCACATGGAGATTCACAGTTCCGGATCAGGTGTTTAAGTGCTGCTACAATAAACTTAGAAGTTCATTATCAAAAAATTTTGACCTAGTAAGAGGCTTCTTACCCTCATAATATATTAGAAAAGCAGAAGATAATTTCTTTTATACGTCTGTGCAGCTTATACATTACAAAAAGTTTAAAAAATGCAAGTGTGAAATCGAATAAGCCGGACAACTTTAGAATTAAACTGGGAGGTGAAGACAGCAAAGTAAAGCATTCACTAAACACTTCCCATGGACAGTGGTCACAGTTATTTTTTCATTTTCTTAAAATGGGCTGCTGGCAGGGAGCCCTGTAATTCTGTCAAAAAGATATAAAAATCTTCTGATTTTCCCTTTTGACTTCCGCAATACAGTGCAACTCTTTACCATCTGTTATTGTAAAGTAGAAACAGCAATGAACATATGGGCTTTCTTTCTCAACCAGCTGTAGAGTAGTTAAAAGTTATAATAATAGCTTTTCTGTAAGATAAATTTACATTAAAAACCTGGCCAGTAAAGCAACAGTGCCCAACTTTACATTTTGTCCAAGTGAATTCCAGGAAGTCTGAAATTCATCAAGAATGTATTTAGAGACTGCAGAACATTTCCCCACAGAAAGTTACCTTCAAAATAGAAACATCAGTTTAATGAAAAAATGTTATAGCTTTTTTTTTTTTGGAATAAGTTTTTTTAAACTGTGGAACAGTGGCCCCTGAGCTCATAGTTTTCACCAAAGCAGCATGAATCTAGAAAACAGCCTTAAAGAAAGATAGATAAAACTGTGGTTTATCTGAGAGAAGACACACAGAAGCTCAAGACTCTAAATAAACAACATAAATTTGCACTCAGTGTGGTTATCTATACAATCAGTAAACTTAAAAGGATCTCATTTAAGCCTCTTCCTTTCCAGCTTTGGTTAAGAAAAGTACGAATTATTTACCTTTGTCAGGATGATTCAAAATCATGATTCTTCTATGGGCTGTTCTGATTTTGGCCTTGCCAGCAGATGGACTGCAAAAATAAATTGAAGTGCTTACCATAAATGCCACTGCACTCAGGCTATGAATTAACAGTTTATACTTGCTTGAGAAATAATTAAAACTTGAGATTTTCACCATCTTGTGGACAAAATATAAAACTGCATCTCTGAGGAAACAACAATAACAAAGGCCTGTAAGACAAACTGAAAGGGACATTTTTAAAAAGCCTGTGTATCTGACACATACAAATATCTTTCAGGATTTTTAAAAACTCAATACATCCACTCATCTAAAAAAAAATATCTGGGGGGAAAAAAAGAAAAACACCTGGCAGCTCTAGGGTGTATCTAGCTGGTTAATTTTATTATTAAACACAGAAAATACATCTTTTTCCCTTCTAGAAAATAAGTATTTACATGACTAGTGGCAAAACAACCAATACTTAATATTATCACATTTTGTTCTACTGTAAATATTTTTATAGCTGCTATAAACAATTATTCTTTCTGCTGGGGCCTGAAAAAAGCCCTGTATTCGTTATTTTTGCAAAGCTGTTCAATGCGTTACATTCAGGAACATGCTGATTTATAAGTGCTACATAATGTTGTTTCCTTCAATGACAGATACATAAAATATGTACCTCCCCTAAATTAAATATGTAACTCGCCAGACAAATAACCACTTATAGATGCAGCATGCCAATACAGTAAGGCCACTGTATGCAAAAGGACAATTTGAATGGTTTAGTTTTTCATAATTTGTTAGCATGCAGAAATGAAGCAGTGTTTTCCACTTCAGGTGACTTCTTAATCAGTAATGAATCAATTAATTAATCTTTCTGTAGATACAGTTTGAATGCAAGGTATCAGACTAACTACATTCCCAAGGTAAACAAGCTCTAATTATTATTCTGTCACAGGGAAATTAGGGTATGTTGCAAAAATAGTTCACAGAACTGCATTAGAAAAGAATACTTCAATGGAACAGAAAGTAACCCAGAAAGTAAGAATTCAACAGCGGGTAAAAGGCCTTGAACTGCGTAACTACAAAAAAGAAACGATAGCAAAAAATAACAATCATCTGTATTTTTATTCATAAAGCTGTTGTTTAATCATAAAAAGGCAAACTGATAAACCACATTTCGAAATTCAGATGGCCAAAGTGTGTGTGCAAAAGCTGCAGTTGCATCTTAGAAAATCAGTTCTGCTTTGAGAAGCATCTGTGAAAATGGGAGTTCTACATCAAATTTGCTTAGTTTATGAGATATTGCTTATCCCATAGTCAGACAGATCTCTAAAGACTCTCAATCACTAACAAAAAGCCTTTAAAGTCAAAATTGCATTTTTCCAGAACTGGTACAGCCTTGTGGGTTACAACATCACATTGCCTTCTAACACCACTGACTTTCCTCTCACCGAAACGTCTATCACCTTGTTGGACAGTCCATACACAAAAGGTCAGCTCTGATGTTCAGGGGGACCTGGAGAGGCTGCAGGAATAGGCTGACAGGAACCCTTCATGAAACGCAAGAAGGGTGGACAAAGAGCCCAGCATCTGGGAAGGAAGAGCTCCTCACAGAGCTATAGGCTGGGGACTGCCAGGCCGGGGAGCGGCTCTGCTGAAAGGGCCTCAGGGCACAGCAAGAACAAGAGCCAGCAGCATGCCCTGGCAGCAGAGATGGACAACAGCCTCCCAGGAAGTACGAACAGGAGCACGGTCACTGTATCAACAGAAGCAACTATTTCCCTCTACTCAGCCAGCGGGCAGGACTTGTTCAGCCTGGAGAAGAGAGGGCTACCGAGGGATCTCACAGCATCCTTCCAACATCTAAACTGAGATCATAAACAACGTGGGTCCAGGCTGTTCACAGTCAATCATGGTGGGAGGGTGAGAGAAAATGAGCAAAAATTCAAAAGGGAGGTGTGAGCTGGACATAACACTTTTTCACCCTGAAGACATTCCAGCAGTGACACAGGTTGCCCACAGAGACTGTCCATTCTTCATCCTTAGGAGTCTTCAGGACCTCCTGGATGAAGTCCTGAGCAACCTGCTCTGACCCAACAGGTGGTCAGCAGCAGATAAAAGCAGAGAACTCTTAAGGTCCCTCCCAACTTGAGTCACCTTATGATCATATGATACACCTGTGCAGTAAGCTGTGTTTAAAAATCAAGTAAAAAAAATTAAAACAAAGAACAAAACCAAACCCAAAGCTACAATGATTATAACCTAAATATATTTGTGTTTGTACAATGTTTATTTAAAGTAATAGTGTCATTGAAGAATAATGATTTAAACATTTTTAACTAATGCATATATATATTCTACATTAACAAATAATTAAACTTACTTCCCATGGAAAGAAAAAGAATACACCTTTTTTATGGAGGAAATGGTACAGTACAGGAAATTTTTATCTGTAATTTTAACTTAGGATTTTCAGGCATATTTTCTAAGTTCAGAAATTCAGTGTTAAGGATTTGATAGCTGTAAACCATTATACTCAGGACAACTACATTTTGCCAGTACCTATTTTGTTTAATGTTCGGAGAACAGTTCTAACACTTTCACCTCCCATTCATCTCAGATATTCCCGCATCTCTCCCCATCAGCAGTTCCTTCTACAGAGTACATAGTTGTTAATATTATTGCTATGTTTATACTGAATTTCAGTAATCAGTGCTGCTTCATTACTACTAATGCAAGAACAATAAATTTTAAAATTAGTCAATATTTTCAATACAGTACTTTGTAGCTTTGGATATCTTTTCCATAGTTTAAATACAAATAATGTACATGTATGTTTCCACCGAAAGTCCTGCAATGTTACAAGATGGTCACTGGAGAATAACATTTGGAATGTGTAATAGGCCAATATACTTGAAATGTAAAAGCTACCATTAAATGCTGACCTTTATCATGGCTTGTGTTTATCATTTATACCGTCCATGCATACTCAGCACTTGAAATAATGAAGAAAGTCTTTGCCTCAAAATTTAATATGTCTTGGAAGTGATGACACAGAAGACAAGTGTTACAATAATAAGACAAACTAGACACATCTAGTTTGTGAATTTGTGCACACCCTGGCATTTTCTGCAACACTTTAAAACTCACTTGCCTTTTGGGGTTTTTTTTGGTGGTATTTTTATGTATAAAATACAGTAAGCAGTGAGTTAAAACTGATACAGAAAAGTGTGTTTAAACAACATGAAAATTTCCTATAAAGATGTCGAACATGCTTCTACACAATTAAAGGCTCAGTCCTTTAAAGATTAAGAACCTTCCTCAAATCTGATTAAGTCGATATTTTCAACGCTCAGTGCAAACACAACTAGCAGTCTCACTGTTCCCAGTACAGACTGAAGCTATTAAAACTAACAATAAAAAGTTAAAGAGGACTAATTTCAGATGTGATGAAACTTCTGACGTGTACATCAGCAGTGTTCAGGCTAGCCATTGCCACTGTAAACACAGTGTAAATGCACTTTCAATGAGCTGCCATGTGCTACTCTGGAAAATCACTGAATTTGCCCTTGTAAACTGAAAACGTTAATACATTACCAAACCTAAAGGCCAAAGGAAATGTTTCTGAAGAATCTTTTCTTCAGTGTACAAGCATGAATTATTTCAAATAAATGTAAAGTTTTATTTTACAGTTTCTGAAAATAAATGCTAAATCTGCATAATTTCCATTATGTTAGAAGTAAACACAATTAGCACAGTAAACAAGATTTTAAGTCCCAGTTTTCACCATCTGAAATAATTTCTACTGGGGATAATTAAAACTATTTTATCTTTTTTTTTGGTCTTAAAATTCAGAACTGGTTTAAACCACAAGCAAGCAATCTATTATCTAATGTCTGATCCGGAAAGCCCTCAAAGTCACCGCCTGCTTTAAAGAAAACACTGAACTGTGTCCTACTATCAGCCACCCAAATGTTTTTGAAAAAATCCACTGGAAAAAAAGATTGACTACTCAGTCTGGAAATAACTTTATTCTAAATCTAAATGGCAAGTCTCTCCAAGTATTTTTGTTTGGAATATGTCATAACTTTAAACCCAAAAAATCAGAGCAGTGAAAGAAAAAAAATATTACTGACTCATGAAAAAAATGAGCAAAATTGATTTGTTTTCCTTGTTTATTAATATAAGCTACAATATTACTTATCTCAAGGGTTTTTTTGGAGACCAGGCATGTGATCACACTAATTAGCACAGTATGTGCTATTCTGATTATTTCTAGAGCACCAACTCTCCACTGCAATATGTTACCATGCCTTCAAGCCAACCACAAGTTGCATGTTTTATTAGCATTTTATTGTTTGCTTTTTAGCTTAAGCAGAATATTAGAATGGTTTATAAACCATTAGAAGCCTTTTAAAAAAAAAGTTAAAATTTTGGCAAGACTATTCTTCATCCTCACAACATGCATTTTCTTCATCCAATACTTAACAAAAACGAACATACTGATGCAACTCACCTACCTTACACCTAAAATAAAACTGGCTTCTCGCCTACTCATTTTCTGCTCAAATCCTCCTTTGTAGTACAATGAAAGACTCTAAAAAGAATAAAGGAAAAAAACAGCAAAAATGAGTTTCATGTACAAGGTACCAGGACCCAAATCATATTTATATGACCTTATCCAGAGCATTACATTCATCTATAATTTATTTTGACGGCATGGAATGACTACAAAGCAGATAATATGAAAGGACTTTTCCTGAGTGTACGTACAAAAATCAACTTTAAAATAACTATGTCTTTATAGTCTTCTACTGCTAATAAGAAATATTAATAGCTACAACCATTAAAATCCTGCCTTCAGGCAAAAAAGTCCAGAATCAAAGTACATTCTAGCATGAAGTGTTACAGTGAGTGTGTTGGGGAGAACAGGGGAGGGAAAGGGGGAAACTTGTTCAGAACAATATTGGTACCATCTCAACGGAAAATGGCAAAAGCCACAATGTTTTGGTATCCAAGGAAATATACACAATCACTCTGCAGCCCAGGTATTTCTAGAAAGAAAGTAAAAACAGTAATAAAATAAAAAGAACAGATAAATATGTTTTTTCATATGAAGGAATGTTACTTCGAAAAAATATATCACGAGTTCTTTGAAGGAACCCTTAAAAATAAACAGTAAGAAACCAAAAAAAGGGTTTGCATAAAATCACAACCTCTGTTTCGGGAAATCATCGTCCTGGAGAACACTGGGATGTAGCAGAGTAAATGGGGAAATTCTAACCAACTATTGCCTTTACTTCCTTGCCTAGACAACAATGACTGCTAAGGTTCAATACACGACCCGAGGCTAGTTTTTCATAAACTCACTGGCATGTGAGACTTTAGTCACTGTTTTAAGAAGGGGAGAAAGAACACAAGTGAGAAAAGAAGATACAAAAGAAGGAGATAAGAGATGAGTGTAAATCATTACAACAATTAACTATCATAAGGAATGTGCTGAAAGGTTATTTGTCAACCATAAATATATTTTAAATTTAAAAAAAGTTACTGAAAAACCAACGACAGTTAGTAATGTAAATATTTCTATAAGAAGAATTAGAGACTAGCCCTTCGCTACATAAATAATAGTCTAAGCTGCACAAGTATCAGAGGCAGTAGATGTAGCGCCAAGTCAGCCTGCCTTTGGGAACTAGTACACAGAAATCACTCAACAACCATGAATATTTTCCTCAATGCAAAATCTATCAGCTGGGGAAAAATACACTTCTTCTGTTGCTATCAAAGGGAAGTCTCGCCTGAGAGCAGAGATTATTTTTAAGTATTGGGTTTTGTCCTGCTTTCAGCTGCGAAAGAATAATTTTTCTTCTCAGAAAGTTACATTTCTAAGTAACTGCAGTTTTGAGTAGCTAAAGAATTAAGTTTAGTGTGGCAATAATATTGACTCCATGGAACCCAAGGACTTTTGTAGTTTCACGGTACACAGGAGCATAATGCCAGTAGGAGCAGATCCTGGACAGCTGACCCGAACTGACCAAAGAATGTATTCCATACCATAAACGTCATGCTCCCTATATAAGGTAGAAACTTTCAGAGTACAACCCTTTTTCTCATGGCCATTGTCCCTCAAGAATCTGCTCATCGTGCTGCTTCGATTCCAGCTGCTGCCCCAAGTCAGTGATGGTTGTGACATCTGTGGCCGGCAGTGCACATCATCGGGCGACCACTGCTTGTAGCACCCATCCTGCGATGAGGCTAAGCAACTTTTAAAATACATTTTGTATGTTATTAACATTAGTATTAACATTAGTTTTATTGTTTCATTAAAACTATTTCTACTTCAGCCTTTGGGTCATCTTTTCCCCTCTTGATTCCCAACTGGGGGTGGGGGTGCAAAGTAGGAGAAAGAACTACTGCCCATTGTTTAGCTGCTGGTGGCCAGAGAGACTAAACTGTGCCACTTTTACTCTCAAGTAAAAATATGCCTGGCCCTTAATAAAACACTTTTCTCACTAAATATATTCATTCATATTGAGTGAGAATTTTGCCCTATATTAATGCAAACTCTCTCTTACATAATTTCAAAAGCATTAAAGCATTTAAAGGGCACTGTCTACAATAGTTAAGCAAATACTTTAATTGAGCTTAGCAGCAACATTCACGCAGAACAGCGTTTCTAAAATACTTCACCTATTGCTACCATGAAGTCACACACAGTCACAAAATATTTTTATTTGTTGTGCTGCTATGATCTGAAAGTAATTTTATCTTTCTTCTTCCCAGCCCAAACCATCCACAAAATAATCACCACTGTAATACTACAGGTATCAAAGCTGAAGTAACAGTGGACCTGTCATGCCAACAACAAAAATCTGTTAAGGAACCGCTGCTTTAGCTACAGGGTAACAGAAAACGGGTCTCTCAAAGTGCACATCGACATTAGAGGTTACAGTATGTAACAATAAGGGAACACATGGGGCTTCTCCAGTCCTCCAAGAGGAAACGATGCTAATGGTTTAATGGCCCAATACATAACACCCTTGAGGAGGCAGAATTGCACAGAAATTTCCCATGATGCCAAACAATTACTACAGCCAGGAGAGAAAAACACACTTGAATAGCCTCAAAGATTTTCCAGGGCTTCTCACAAAGCAGCTTAGGTGCAGATGGATTTCCGAAAAGGTTAATTCTTCTCTGCCCTTCAATCCTGGTATCCAAATCCAATACAAGAGGACACTGGTTCACTATTCATGTAGAGAAGAGCAATATTTGAATTATTTCTAATGCTGCTCTTCTCTGTCCTTGGTAGAGTTCACTAAATTGCTACTCGAAATAAGAGAATAGGGAGGGATGGCTATAGGTTTAAATTCAGAAATACTTTTTCATGTTTTTGAAGCCTAGCTCCTTGACACTGTTCTAACCTTGAGAAGCCTTGATTTGGTTCAATTCCGAGTATGAAAAAAGAAATTCTGTTGTGTGTGTGCTTTGGCACATAAGAAAAAAACATTGAATTGATCATAAAGAAAAAAACATTTTCTTCTCAGCAGTAAAGCACATGGAAAGAATAATCAATTCTTAAATTAAGATCTTAATCCAAAACAAAATTTAAAGCAAAAGGAAATTAAGACATATTTTTTCCCATTGTTTAGAATAAGGGGAAGAAGCATTGATTCTCCCTTTTAGGAAACATTTTGGCAAATTTCTAGTTCCCTAATGAAAAATCTTTGCACATTATTCAAATCAAAGCATTTTTTTTCCTAGTTGTAAATTCTAGGTAATGGTTGCAATGAAATGAAACAATGCTCACATATTTTTCCTGTTATGAGAACTCCTTGATGAGTAGGCAGTTCCAGACACTTGATTATTCATTAACCCTGCAAACAAACTCTGTATTGGGAAAAAATCATCAAAACAAGCTCTCCATTTTGTCATAGTATTTGGGGTGGGGAGAGGGGCTAACTTTTTATTTACTTAATTTCCTTCCATCTTGTTACTATTCAGCGATTTATGTAAGCAGATTTTGCTTCCTGAACAAATGCTACTGGGGGGGACAGAAAAAGGCTTGACTTGCTCTGTGAATGTCTATTCACTCCTGCAAATTTTCACAAAAGCAGTCAGCTAAGAAAATCCAATCCATCTGGACCGTGACACCTTCAAGATACTTTTCTTGGCACATCACGGGGAAAGCATAATCATTGTTTCCATGCCAGGTAAAGAGATATTCAAAAACCCATAACTGAGACCATACATCATATTATAACAAGTAGAGAATTTTTCTGAAAACTCTTAAGTGTTGTTCCACTAGCAATACAGTCCCTCCACAGAACAAGTAACAAACACAATACCGGAAGAAAAGAAAATCCAATAATAAACTATTTAGAAGTTGTGTTACAATACAACCTAAAATTTGCTAAGATCAAATTAACTTCTTTAACATCAGTTAGAAAATAATTCATAAAATGGACTGCAAATTGCATTATTTTCTATAAGTTTTATTTTCAATGAAGTACAAGAGAGATGGTTGCTACCCTTACCTCTCAATTCAGAACTCTCCAAGACTGAGCAGAATAAGACCCAGTAAGGGAAACAGTGCAAAAATCTCTAATGGAAGTGCTATAGAAGACGCTTTTCTTCTGGAACACAGAATTTTCAGGACTGTGTGATGTGAGTAGTTGACAGTTCATTTTGTCTAGAATTGATGTTTCTAGCTTCAATACCTTCTATCTATTTTTCAGCCTTCAATATCATTGATTCAACAAAGAAAGGTAATGAATGCTATTGTAATACTTCCTTTTTTAATTCACATTTTAACAAATATGAATGTTATCATTTACAACATTAAAGTCTGTCTGAAGAAGAAAAGCCAAATAACTACTTAGTGCTATGTACCTTCTACCAGCAACAGAGCCTTGTCACTATACACAGAGATAAAACAGTGTCACTGGCGTTTGTGACACCAGTAACAAAACTAGGCTCAAACTAAAAAAGTGTTTCTCTGGAAACAAGCATCATGACTTGTAACAGAGGGGAAACAACAATGTTTTTTCCTATGTCTTTCTCCAGTGAAAAAAAAAGATGGTAGAAAACTTCAGGACTTCATTATAACAGCATTTACACTTCATACTTCAGGACATATATTTAACTGCCTTAAGTTAAAGTTAAATGAGAAGTAAAAATTCAGAATAAAACATAACACATTTTCTTGCCTTTACTTACTATTTTTGACTAAAAGATGAGTGCAGCTATTGACGTGCATGTGAGGCAAGTAAAGAGAAAGTGTCAAATACTCAAGACAAAGCAAGCAGGCATTTTAAAGGATTGCTTCATAATTGCTCAACTTGATCTTACCCAAGTCATTTATTAGTGAGCAGGAAGAAAGAATAAACAGCATCTGGATTACCCCGTATGACTGCAACCAACATGAATTGCGATTTCTATCGAAAATGGGGCAGGGGAGAATC
This sequence comes from Dromococcyx pavoninus, assembly GCA_033558185.1. Lineage (NCBI taxonomy): Eukaryota > Metazoa > Chordata > Aves > Cuculiformes > Neomorphidae > Dromococcyx > Dromococcyx pavoninus. The sequence continues at coordinate 2,670,411 of JAUMJL010000023.1, forward strand.
GCAAACGGAGGAAGAAAGAGTGGGGCTTATAGAGACCAAGCTTGCTTTTGAAAAGGCAGCTGCTTCACAGTTGCTCCAAAAAAGGAGGTGATGAGGGACACAGTTTGATTCTAGAAAGCCAGAGTAAGAATCGAAAATTATAGTGATGAAGTTAGGCGCCTCCAAACATCACAGAAAACGAGCAAAGTAACACTGGACACTAATACAAAGCCTAGACACTAAACGTCACAAGACACTTTTCCCAGCAAGCACAGGTAGAAGTACTAACTGCTTTGTCAGCAGAGTTTAGTGGGCAATATGCATAAAGAAACATGATAAAAGAGCCAATCCACAGATTACACTCAGCAGCTTCAAATTTCCCAAACAAATTCATGTAAAGCCACTAAAATAAGATGTCTGGACAATAAGCATCAATGTGGTATCTTTGTACCCAATGTTTTGTCTGTTGTTCTAAAGAAAAATTATAAGTATGAAATAATTAATTGTTAAGTGGAGAAGAAAAAATACTCAGAAAAAATACAGTCCAAGAAAGTAGTAGCTGTAGAGTAGTAAAGAACAAATAACCTTGTCTGAGAGTTATACAAGGGTCTTAAAATTTGCACTACAATTGTAGAAGAAAAATATTCATTATCCTCACAGATGGAAAGCTGACACATTACATACACTTAATGGCAAAGCAGAAGAGAGTTTTTACTGTCTTCAGTTGATCTCGTATTACACTGAAAACCCGTATTTTTCAAGTTCAGAAATAGAATAAAAGAAGAGAGATACTCTACTGGAGATCCACATACAACTCTGGGCTGTAAGGCAGGACGTGAAAGCAGAGGATGCAGCTACAGGGACTAGGAACATTGAGAATGCAGAAGCTCCTGGGTTGTTCTTTATGGTTGTTCATGAATTCTGCAGGACTCAAAGTCACTGTGATAAAAATGAGATAAGCCTGTAATGAGATATGCCAGTACTGAGGGGTACAGTTTCCTAGAAACAGACACCTCTCTATGCAGTAGCATGTCACATTTCAATGTGTTAAAAAGAGTCCCTGTCTGCTTTTTTATGTGAACGTGTCTGAATTTAGATTCTCTAGCCTGTATCTGCAAATGTGTAGATGAGGAAATGCTGGAAAAAACTGCTGGGGAGAGAGGGTAAAGACTGAAGCACTCCCTCTGAAGCTGCATGTCGTTATTGCTAGCTACCTCCGAGTGAGCCTGTGCGTCAGACTGTATCCACAGCACATGAAAGCAATTTAATTTGCAGTACCTGAAGTGTCCTCTGCCATTTTGGCAGGTAACCTGGGAACCTGTCAAAAATTTATTTTGAAAAGACAAAAAAATGGTGTTAGTCTCACAACAGCAATGCAATAGAGGGACAGAGACCAAAAACTGATCCAGGAGTACCATTTCTGGACAATAGACGTTGCAATTAAGAACAAGCGTGGGCAAGCCCCAAGACAGCTGGTGTTTCAAGTCTTTCTCTTCCCAGGAAGCTTGCACTGATCAAGCTTGCACCTTCAATGAGGACGAAGTACAGATGGCAAATGAATCTGGACTCTCGTGTCTTGTCTATACATGCAGGACATAGACAAGCTCTGTTGCAACTTGCCTCACGTAGAAAGGCACGCTATGCTAATGATCGCTTTAAAAAAGCCCCTACCTTTACAAAACTTTTCAGGAAATAATAATCTTCAGGAAATAAAAATCACTCCCCCTAACATCCTGACTCATCAGCATCAAGAGGGGAATTATATTCCTTCCACTGTGGATAAACGTTCACAGATTACAAACTCCCAAAGAATGCTGTCATCTACTTCATTTGGAATTACTTTAATCAAGCAGGGATGGAACATATTTATTTACCAGAGGTCAGTGTAGCCACTGAAGCAAAAAGCAAATGCTCTCAAGTATCCCCTACATATGTTCCTCTCACGATACTCTACCTCTTGATTTTTTACTTCATTACTATACTGTTAAATACATAGGGCAAAACAAAGAACAAAAACTTGGTTAAAAGTTCAAATTAGCCAGAGAAGAAGAAAACAACTCCTATGTGAACAAGAAAACAAGCATCTCCGCGGCAACCCTTCCTAGAAGTTTATCAATTTCTCTTAATTTTTACCTCTGTACCTGAAAGAAAAATTACAGAATTCTCTCATTTGTAGTTTCTTGAAATTAACAATAAGTTAACACTTTGTAATCTCTAGGAATTATTTATTTTCTGACAGTGCACGTCAACATTTTATCATAAAATTAGTAGCAAAGAGTTCTGAAATATGGAATATCACTAGGAAAATGAGAACAATTTATAAACTCACAAACATATTCTGATATAGCTTCATCTACAGGGATTTAAAATATACCAGATAATACACCAGAACATCCACAGGAAGTACCCTGGAAAAAAATTATCTAACTGGCACTTACCATATTTAACATAAAATGTCTCCTTTCTGAATACTACAAAATACAAAATCATACATTTAGCATAAAGTAACCTGTAAACTTACAGAACTTGAAATCTTCTTTGCTGTCTCTGTAATCACCTGTTCTAACGGTTTCCAAAAGTGGAAAGCATAACGACCTGAAAAAGTTTAAAGTTAAATGAATTTATAACCAACATTCACTAAAGGGAAAAAAAAATCTCCAACTTACGTTCATCAACTTATAGTAGAAAGAATTTTGGTTTAAAAAAATAATCCTTCCCTGTTAATCACTTTGTCTTGTTTATTTGCTGTACAGCACCGTTGCACTTTACTACTTTCCAAGATGTACCCTCAACAGCCATTTTAGGATTCTGCGCAGCCGAAGTCCCACAGCAAATATCCTATAGTTCATATTTTTCAATCTTTGTACTATTGGGGGAGGTAGGGGGAGAAGTTTAATACACTTCATCTAAAAAAACTAGTCTTGGACTGCAAAGATCCATTGCATTTGCTCACAAAATAAACAGATTTAAATGCATTTCAATATGATAAATGAAGATATCTGCCTTGTGAACTTTAAGACAAAGGCCAGTATGAAACATTAGCTTTGGATTTGAAACATTAGCTTTGGATATACATTATTTATTAAATTCTGTTCAAAGGTTATGCTTCCAAAAAAAAAGAAATCTAGGTACTACATGTTTCTTGCTGTGATGTTGTATACTTAATCACACATTTTGTAGGTACTGCATTTTTTATTTTGTTACAAAGAGAGGATCATCTGGGATTCTGAGCCATTCAACTCCCCACTGGTAGTGAACATCTACAGCTAGGAAAGGCTAGAGGAAACTCAAATAAGCACAAAGCAAGTCTATCAACTTCAGAATCAAGATTTGTGCCACGTTATGGGAGAATTTTCCCTGTAAGGCCCCTCTCTCCAATTATTGTTTTGTTTAACTATTCATTAGCAATGTAAGTTACTATTACACACAATGGAAAAATGTTTCATAAAATGTGCCTCTGCTTCATTCAAACATCATTTTGCTTTCATTCTTATAATATGCAACGTATTTACAGGTTAGATTAGTTATGTAAGCCTGTGCCTGTCAACACAGAGGTTAAAACAAATCACAGAATCACTGCTGAAACACTGTGATATACTAATATATTACCTCACATTCTTAATGCTTTCTGTTACCACTGCTTTGCTAACTGTCATTAATTCTTCAGCTCAACTAGCAAAAGAAATTTTAAGAGCATTCCTCTTCTTATACACAAACACATAGATAAATCAACTGTTTAATGGGTGTATGCCACCAAAGATCTTATATTTCCTTCTCCTAATCAAAAAAGCAATGCAACTGTACCCACCAAACACCTGCTTGGTTCAACTTGTTCATCTACTGCATCTGTTCTTGGTGTATGCATTTACACATAGCTGACCATGGTTGCCTTTAGGTGCTGAAAATAATGGAAATTTATTTGTGTACTTCAAAACCAGAACAGGCCACAGTTACCTAGACTGAGTAAGCCAGAGTGTAAATCATGTTAAGCTCACCCTGTGTTCAGATTATAACCTATTTTTCATAAGATCACACAGTTCAGATGCAAAGACTTCCGGTAACAAACAATGTACTATGGGAACAGTTTAATATGATAGATCACTGGAGTCACCAAAACCTTCTGTTTTTCTCTATTTGAATTTGTTGAGCACCACCTTCACGTCACAAGATTCTGCTGGACTCTTCTGTACTGAAGAGCCTCCAACTCGCAATACGCTATTAAACAGACAAAGTAAACTTTTCACACTACATTTTGCAGACAAAAAACAGACAGAACCTTCTACTTGTCACCCATAAAACTAGTTTATCCAGCCGTGGCTTTTCAAAAATAATATTGGAAAAGGCATAAAGGATTTTGAAGGGACAGGAACTGTAACTGGACACAATTCTCCTCAGCACTCTCACGCGACCTTTCCACGTTCCACTATTTTAATTCATAAATCTCCATTAACTCTTTTGAAAACAGAAGCTGACAAGTGTCAGTTCCACACTCAGCTGGTAATTTAGCTTACCTGCAAACGCAACAGTCGCAACACCAAGTCCAACTGCTACCATAGTTCTAGCCTAAAGCAGAAAAACAGGAATCAGAATGACATACAAATTCTAATTTGAAATATATGCATTTTATACTTTAACAGCAAGTATTTCTGATGTCGGACTAGGGTATTTCATGTGTAATTTATATGGAGGATAAAAGAAAGTTCTTTATTCCATCAGCTATGTTAGATTTTCTAGTTCAGTCCTGTTAACCCATGACAACGCATCAGGTTTAACTTGGAATCATCATCAGGAAACCAGTGAACCAACACTGATTAAGCAGCTCACAGTATGTAAAGATAAAATCACAAGGCTGCCAACTATTCTGGATTAGTGGAACACACTCTGAAATGATGCTTACCATAACAGAAAGTATCAGTTTATTACAAAAACTTGAAGAGCTAAAAAAAAAAGGTCTCATCATGACATTGCTTGAAAAGGACACTGGAATATTAACTTAAACATTGTATTTTAGGCTCGCCCAACTAAGAAAGATTCCTCATCCCAGCAGACTTCCTGGCACTCCTTCAAAAGATACACCCCATCCTACAGCTACAACCACAGAAGCGCATTAGTGTCTTCCATCTTTCACGCTTTGATTCATGGACTCCCCAATAAAGACATCAAGCCCAGTAACATCTTTTCATTATGTAGTGTCCACTGGCTGGACTCTATCTTATAACACAGATATTTGTAAACAGATAGACTTCTGACAGATTTCAGGCATCATTCATTATAGCATAAAATTTGCTTTAAGTCTAACTGGATTCTGGAACCAAGTGCACAAATAGATCTGAGCATCTGATTTAGGCAACAGTAAGGCATATTTTCCTACACATTTTTGAAGGAAGTCTGTCATCACTAGGCAAATAAGAAGTAACTCCATGTTGAAAAACAACCTGCTGAAAGACACGTAACAAACCTTGAAGAAGGGACTGACTTCTCACACATTTGCAGAATTCAAGAAGGGTAACAAGCACCGCAAGTATATATGTTGGGGGGACCTGTCTACCTCTGCAAAGCCTACATATAATCTTGGAAACAAATGAAATAGTCATCTGTGGCACTACCTGTCTTTTCATACGATAGCTAATAATGCCTTCAACTTTACCCCAGCAGATATGAAAAATCAGGTATGGCCTGTTTAGCTTGACTTCAAAACATAACTATAGTGAAAACACTTTTATCACACAACTGATTCCTATATACTATGTACATCTGAATTTATCCAGTAATTGGTTTATGTATTTCCTACCTACAAGCCTGGCAGTAGGACTTAAAGCCCAAATTCCAATGTGAGTGTCCCAATAACCATATCTGGAGCCAAGTTGCCAAAACTACTATTATTCCTGGGGCTAAAATTCTCTGACTTTTGCCGTACCCAATCTCATCTCTAGATAGAAAGGGAGTAGGGGAAGAGTTGGAAAATACTGGTTTTAAAGTCTTCTAGAGTTGGCTTAGTAGGGGCTGCAACACATGTCGACAACTTTCCCAACAAACAGCCTGCTGTACAAGACCTATGACTATGGAAGGCAAGTGTCTGTGATTGTTGCCTGTAATATTAAGCTCAGCTCAGAAAATGTGGTAGCTTGCTCTGAGCTCATCTATGTAAAGCTCTATTCCTCTCTAGCTAGCTTCTGGATTCTATGCATTTTAATTAAGTACCTACATCCCACCTATTGGGATCGGGCTATCCTAACTATCTGAATAACTAATATTGCAGTTGCTTAGAGGTTTCCAGTAGAATAAAAGAAACTGACTAAACATACTAAAAGTGAAGTCCCAAAGCTAGGACTATGGGAGTTTTGCCCTTAAAATTTGTCTCTCTATTCCATTTTTGAAACCGAACTCTTTCATCTCAGTGTAGTCTTCAGTCTCAATATTAGCATTCATTTCTGAACGTAAAAATAACGTAGCAGTTTTATGTCTGCTGTTCTTTTCAGTTCCACAAAACCTCCCTTCATCTTTAAGACCATGAAAAAATATGTTACCTTAAATGGTACCAGATATAAAAAAGCAAAGCATACTGTTCATCTCCTCACTAAACTAGAACTCTTCCTATTTCTTCTCACAAACTGGTTTTCCCAGGCTCTCAATTTTCAAAATCTTCTAAAAAATGTCTTATTCTTCTGTTTAGACAAAAATCAGAAACAGCCACGAAATTTCTGAAAATATCATAACACTACAAATATTCTGTTCTGTAGTTAGTGACCATGAGATTTATCCAATAGAGGATTTCCTTGACTTGTTCAGAGTGACAGTGAGAATCTTTTCCTAAGTGGGTTCAGTCAATTAAGAGTTCAACCATGTATGAAACAAATCACACTGGCAAAAAAAAATGTACTTACTAGCTTGCGCTTGTCCATATTAAGTTACACTTGCCTTGTCACCAAAAACGTGGTTTAAGTCAGCAGTTCACAACAAAGCATGCAGGTTACAACAAGGCATTAGCAACAGACACTAAGGCCAAGCACAGAATCCAGGCTAATTAATAATACGTGGATTCTGTTAGTTCAGTGCAGAAATGGCTTAACCAGTTTTGTGTACGGTAGTCTGGGAACAAAATGTAGAGTCCCTGAGGGCCTTTGATAGAGCCATCCATTTCTACTGGGGTGCATTATTTCAATCTCAGTGGAAAGCATGAGCTGTTATTGGAAAGCTAGAGGTAAAAAAAGCAGCACGGCAGCAGCTCTACAATAAGAGCAGTAGGCAGGATCATCAGGAATATAAAGACAAGCCAAAAAATTAGGTAGAAGTAATAGGAAGTTCCAGCCAGAAAGACATGAAAGACTGCCCACATTTTCAACTGAGGTACAACCATGAGAGAAGTTATTTTGCTTGAAGGTAATTCACCTTATTTGCATTATGAGCAGGTTAAAGTCACTTGCTGCTTATTAGCCAAGAAGTGGTAAACTGTCATGCCAAAGCACCTTGAATGTTCATTATGGTGTGAATATACCCTAACTATACACATGCAGTAAAATCTGGATTTGAATCAATGTAAGAAAGATTGCACGGTTTGTGTTTTACTGACATTGCCTGCCTCATAAACTAGTGGCAACGCCAAGTACTACCCAGTAAGTCCTTTAAGTCCAGCTCAACTCAGTTTCCTTTTCTATGCTTACTTAACTCAGTTGATTATTTGTAAGAATTAGTCAAGGTTAGGCTGGTGCTGCTTTCACATCGATATTAAATGAAAGCAACTAAATCATCATTGTGGAAGGGATCAGTTCATTTACAGATTGCTAATACAACTATCACCACGACCATTTTTGTCCCCCATTGCTTGAAAATGCGTTTTATTTCAGACTCATGAAGGCTAAAAATAACTCAAATAAATACTTACTGACTTTCAGTTACGACAGAATACCTTTCCCCCTCCAAAAAAAGGCTGTTAAGAAATTTTGAAGATGTAGGTTTGAAATTAAAGCATTCTGTTAAGATCCAAGAGGGAAAAATAAAGAAATAAAATATTTAAAAGTAACATCTGTCCCTTTCTTTATCCAATGAATCAGCTCCCAAAGGCCAGCCATTAACCCTATGCTGTTCTGCTGATCTCAGCATTTTGATTTTATTATGTAGTCAGTTTGCAGTAACAAAACCTCCTAGATGCAGAACACAATAAAACAAAATTTTGCTAAATCTGCAAAACCTGTTTTAAAAAAAAATATTTTCAGAAATGTGTACAAAAACACACACTTTAGAAAGGCAACTGCAAGATCTGAGTTACCAAAGTGCTTGGCAAACAAAAGAGGATAAAGCATATTAATTAACAGTAAGTTTACAGGCATACATCATATACTGCTAGCATACAGAGACATGAGGCCTAATCCTTTCATATATAGCTTTCTAATAACCTTTATTTTTCAGTAGAAGAAACAGGGAAGAATGAGATATTCTTTCTGCAAATTTTTAATCCACAGTCCCTGCCAAATTAGCCACACTAAAAAAAAATGCAGTGACTTCTGTAATCCCTAGCAGTGAAGCTTCTCCTTCCATGAAGTGAAACATAAATATAAAAGAATTTCAAATGCATATTTTTAACATTTCAATGCAACCCTAGGCCACAAGAACCACCTTTGCAAATGTTAAAATATCCCTGCTGGCACAGATTTTATATTTTACACACTAGTTCTTCTAACACAATCAGTGAAACAACTTCTTGGTCAAATGGCAAACATTTGCCCTTCTCACAACTAGCTTTCAGAAACCCAGCAAGAGCACTAGTATCTTTTGCCTTAGAAAGCTACAGTGCAATGGAATAAAAAGTACAGAGAAAAATAATAATTTGTTTGGATGGACTGGATAGCATTTTGTTATTAGTCCATGCTTATTCATGGACCAGTAAAATAGGAAGTACATATAGACTTACACTACAATAATTATACAAGTGTAAATTGCCTGCTTAACTAAAAAAAAAATTGTTGCTTTTTTATGTGTTGTATGCCCCTAGGAAGAAGGATACACTTGTATATTAATCAAGTGTGTAAAAACATTTCTGAAACTACTTTTTCCTTAGATAAAAATTCTTGATCTGAAATAAACAATTGTTTGGTGTGGAAGCTAGAATAAGGCTTCTGTTCCTCAGAACAATAGCTACTAGAGCTTATTGTAAGACTGCATCAGAGCAAACCACCCACTTAACTCTAAATGGAGTCTAGATACATTTTCAAGTGGGATTATACTATAAATTATCTGCAACAGATTTGATTTCATAACCTAATTTTTTTTTTCTAGTCTTACCTTCCTATGAAATAGAATTTATTTCTCAATACTGAATTAAAGTAATTACAGCTAGATCCTGTTCTCCACACTCACCCAGGTCTCATGTCAGTTTGTGTTATTTATTTTACAGAAACTGTTTGGTTTATATATAAAACTATGTCTAAAGTTTCTGACAGTTTTTCACAGGCAATGGTACCTGAGCAACAGATTCACTAATAGAAGTGTTACCATAAGGCATTCAAATCAGTTTTCTTGAGTATGTATTAATTAACAAAGACCTCTTGTGGGTATCTTTGAGAATAGACTCTTTATGCTTCTCCTGTTGTTCTGTTGCTCCAAACCATGAATGCTTTTGTAGAACAACTAGTAGCATAAAAGTGACCAAGATCAAGCGACTAATGCCAGCACGATATCAAGACTCAAGGCAGGATATTGAACAGAGCTCTTTCAGTCCAGACAGATGGGTGTTGCTGTCAGACTTTGCTTCTCCTACTACTCTTTCATTCCGCTGTGGCAAGAAAGTGTAGTTAACCCTATACATTAGAGGAACAGATGCACAGCATTATAGTTGGCCTTGCTATTTCTCTATGGCAAAATATTAGAATCTGTTTATATGCAAACTGACCCTTCTGAATTCCTTAGCTGGGAATCCAATAAGCTAGAGTACTGTCCACTACCTACACAACACCACCTAGAGAAACTCAGCATGGCTTCTGCCAACCATATGCTAACGGTTTACAATGTGTATATGCCTGAAAAATACTGTGTTCTGGCTAAAGGCCTGGCTAAAGAATAAATTTTGATAGAAAAAGGCAGCAATCCAGGATCTAGTCCTCTAAAAACCTACCATAGTCTCTGGACCTTAGTAAGAACCTCACAAAACAACTCACACGAACAAAGCAAGCCATAATAACCCCAGACACACTTTTTATCCCAGACAGGTAAGAAGACCCAAGGACTCCACAAAATTCATGAGCCATCTCCCTGCTAGCATTTCACAGGAATAGTACACAGACATGACAATAACCAGCTTCCAAGCATACTTCTTAAGATTACAAAACTTGCTGTTAAATACATAGAAACAATTCCTTGAGGAGGAAAAAAAGTCCTAGACTGTAGTAACATCAAATAAATAACTTATAGAGAACTATGATTTTTTAAGTTGTATTCTTCTAAAAAAGAAATACTGTAAAAGCAACTATGTGCACACAATGAAGTATGGCAAATACCTATTTAAAGACATTTTAAAAATCTGACATTTTCACCATGAAGTATTTTAGACAGTTATCCATATATTTTTTCCAATTTTTTTCCAAAGAGAACCCACTGTCCCACGAACAAGTCAAAGCAACCGGAATAAAGGAGTTGGGATAAAATTCCAGGCCCTCTCCCTCTGGAGCACAGGATACCCAGGAAGCACTGTGCCTCTGCTCCAGACCCATCCAGCCCCTCCCACATGATGAAATGTCAGAGGAGAGTAACTTCTCTGAACCACAGAGTTATTAAGGTCAGAAAACACCTCTAAAATCATTCAGTCCAACTACCAGCCCAACACCACTATGCCTACTAAACCAGTTCCCGAACTGCCACATCTACATGACTTTTTAATACCTCCAGGGACGACAACTTCATCACTTCCCTGGGCAGCCTGTTCCAATGCTTCACCATTCTTTTAGTAAATAAATTGCTTTCAAATATTCAATCTAAACCTCCTCTGGCACAACCTGAAGCTATTTTCTCTTGTCCTAGATCTCCACAACACCACTGACATTCAGGCCCGCAATGACCAAAAGAAGCGTGGCCAGCAAGTCAAGGGCAGTGATTCTCCAGCTCTGCTCTCGTGAGACCCTACCTGGAGGATTGTGTCAAGTTCCGAAACCCCCAACATAAGGATACGGATCTGTTGGAACGGGTCCAAACAACAGCCACGAAGATGATCAAGGGGCTGGAGAACCTCTGCTATGAGGACAAGCTGAGAAAACTGGGCTTGTTCAGCCTGGAAAAAAAGGGTCCAGGGAGACCTTACAGTGGCCTTCCAGTACCTGAAATGGGGTACAAGAAAGCTGGGGAGGGACTTTTTACAAGGGCAAGTAGTGATACAACAAGGAAGAACAGCTTTAAATTGTAAGGGGAAAGACTGAAGATCAGACATTAGGAAAAAATTCTTCATGCTGAGGGTGGTGAGACACTGGCACAGGTTGGCCAGAGAAGCTGTGGATGCCCCGTCCCTGGAACTGTTCAAGGATGGGGCCTTGAGCAGCCTGGTCTGGTGGGAGGCGTCCTTGCCTATGGCAGGGGGGTTGGATCTGGATGATCTTTTACGGTCCCTTCCAACCCAAACCGTTCTATGACTCCATGATGCTGTGACGAGCCCGGCGCAGTGCGTGTCAGCGTCACGGGCACCATCTCCTTACGGCAAGGAGACCACACGCTAGGGTCGGTCCCCCCGCCGCTTGCCGCGCCCCCGCCCGTCCCGGTGCCCGCGCTGCGCCCCCTCCCTTCGCAGCCCTGCCCCCACCGGCAGGAAAGGAGGGGGGGAAAGGCCCTCCCCGTGACCAGTGTCCCAGTCTCCCGCCCGGCGCGCTCACCAGCCCCCTGTCCAGCTCGGCCCGGCCCGCGCCCCCGGGGGCCCTGGCGTACTCGGCGTGGCGCAGGGCCTCGGAGCCGGCAGCGACGCCGTCCATGATGGAGGGGAAGGCGCTACCGGTCGTCCGGAGGGACAAACCACTCACCCGCCCCACCGGTTCCTCAGGGCGGGGGAGGAGCCGGGTCACAGAGTCATGGAATGGTTTGGGTAGGAAGGGACCTTAAAACCCATCCAGTTCCACCTGTCCTGCCCACCTCCTGCCGTGTGCAGGGACACCTTCCTCTGGTTCACGTTGCTGAAGCCTCATCCAAGCTGGCACTGAACACCTCCAGGGACCACAGAATCATAGAACCACTTGGTTGGAAAAGACCTTTGAGATCGTGAAGTCCAACTGTACCTGTCCACTACTAAACCATAACCCTGAGCATTTCATCTACCCATCTTTTAAACCATTCCACAGATGGTGACCCAATCACCTCCCTGGGCAGCCTCTGCCAGTGCCTGTTAACCCTTTTAGTGAAGAAATTTTTCCTGATGTCTAATCTGAACCTCCGCTGGTACAACTTGAGGCCATTTCCTCTCATCCTATCACCTGTCACTTGGGAGAAGAGATCGACACTCACCTCACCAAAATCTCCTTACAGGGAGTTGTAGACAGTGACGAAGTCTCCCCTCGGCCTCCTTTTCTCCAGGCTAAACAACCCTAGTTCCCTCAGCTGCTTCTTGTATGACTTGTTCTCCAGACCCTACACCAGCTCCGTTGCCCTTCTCTTGACACACTCCAACACCTCAATGTCTTTCTTGTAGTGAACACAGGATTCAAGGTTAAAGCCCATCTAGTTCCAACTCCTTGCCATTGGCAGGGATACTTTCCAATGGATCAGGTTGCTCAAAGCCTCATCTAACTTGGCCTTGAACACCTCCAGGAAGGGGGTATCCACCACTTCTCTGGGCAAAAGGATGCCCTTCCAACCCACCATCTTCACGCTAGGTTGGAAACCAGGGACTGGTATTTCACCCATTTGTCCTTCTGTCTGGTTTGAGGAGCAGGAAGACTGGTGGCTGCTTGTTCTAAATCCCCAAGAAAGAAAGGGGTGAGGGAAGGCACGAAGCAGGGAAGGGATGAGAGATAATTTATGTGTAAAAAATAGGATAATGAGGAGAAAACACTAGTGAGAAGAAAGGGCCACACAGAAATACTTCATGTCCATCTTCAGAATGAATATGGGATTTTAGAAGGGAGAAAACATGGAATGAAAATGATAAAGAAAATTGATCCAGGGAAAAAATAGTAAAACCACAAAAATGGGATTTATTATTTATGGGCTTGCACCTTAGTTGATCATAGAATTATTAAGGTTGTAAAAGACACTAGGATCATCCAGTCCAACCATCAGCCCAACACCACCATGCCTACTAAACAGTGTCCCAAAGTGCCACATCTACATGCTTTTTGAATGCCTCCAGGGATGAAGACTCCACCACTTCCCTGGGCAGCCTGTGCCAATGTCTGACCACTCTTGCAGTAAAGAATTTTTTCTTTTAAATCCAATCTAAACCTCCCCTGGTACAACTTGAGGTGATTTCCTCTCATCCTTTCGCTTTTTACTTGGGATAAGAGACAAAAAAATCTCATTACAACCTCCTTTCAGGTAGTTCTAGAGAGCAATAAGGTTTCCTCTCATCCTCCTCCAGGCCAAACAATCCCAGTTCCTTCAGCTGCTCCTCATAAGGCTTGTGTTCCAAACCCTTCTTCAGCTTCATTCAACTCCTCTGAACGCATTCTAGCAACTGATTTCTGTGTATGTTTCAGTACATTTATATTGTGATTTCTTGAAAGTGGTGACAAGATCATATCTCACTCACCCTTCTGAAATTCTTCAAGTTATCTCTCGTATGCAGAAGTTGTCAGTCACAATTAGTCCTTTATCACAAAATATAAAATATTCTATCTCTTTCAGTACAGCAGCATAACAGCTCTTGTTTTGCCCTTATGCTGGTTTTCCTTCTCTCCTACCTGGTAGGACTGGCAATGTAATTGAATTATCTGTAGATTGCTAAGTGGTCTGACTCAACAAAAAGAATTGCTCTTCTTACCTCCTATTTCAAACAGCGATTGTTCTTCTGAAACATCATTCTGAGCACATACCATGGTTTTCTATAGCTGATTGATACTCATCAATCCTATAACACCGAAAGGCAACTGCTTTAATTCATCTCCAAGTATCTTTTTAAAGTACAGCTGCTATAAACCATAAAGGTGAGTTGGCCATATATAGCATTTCATTAATCTTAGGCAGATGTATAAATTTAACTTTCTATAGCACAGAAGTCATTGGGAGTTACATGAAGATCCATTTGGGAAGAAATACTTTCCCTTTTACTTCTTCTTTGAACATATAACATACAATCATATATGATTAATTTTTTAAACCTTCAGTGGAATTGAATTTATTGTAATCTTAAAACCTAATTTAAAATCAAAACAAAAGTCCCCAACTGATCATTTTTTGTTCATTGATTTGCATAGAAGTAATGCAGAATAGCACGTAACTTCCTACTTTTTTGATTAGCAAACAATGTTTAAAAAATAAGAAATTGAAAGGGTTGGAATTCGGAGGTTTTTCCTCAATTTTCTTCTTCTGCATTTTTATGGCAACTTGTTTAAAAAAACTCTAAGTCTCTCCTGATGATATAATGCTCTTTGTTAAAAGATAACCTGCCATAAGAGAAGAAACATTGTATTTGTTTTGCAAAGAAAACTGAAATGGCTAGAAATAAAAAGAAGCCAAACGAATAAGACTAGAAGAAAGTAAGAGGCAAATCTATGAAGTGAAAGACTGCAGAAAATAACACCTGTTTTTCCAGCTGCTGCAACAGTACCTATTCATAGAAGTAACATCTTTGAGTCTAATGGGACAGTAGACCAAATGAGAGTTACTAATTTTAGGCACTGTACATGTTTGACCAGGCAACTGTAGGAAATACACGAGGGGCTCTAAACAAGAATAGCTGCATTGCTTTGAAAAACTTCAAAGATTCAGTGGACAAAAATCAACAGGACTTCAACAATAATGAATTTTAACAGTGCTTTGCAATTCTGGACCACCAAAATTCAAAGTAGTTTAGAATAATTTCTGTAATATCCAGGTATAGAGCTGCAATTTACAAAATCTACCTAAGTGGTACCATAATAAATCCATGTGAAATAGAGGAGGGTAAGGACTCCTAAATGTTTTGCTCGCTTATGGTCACCAGGAGTTATTTGCTTCACCTTCCCTGAGCTCAAGGTAAGGCTGATCAACCTGTATGCTCCCAGGTCTTCCTTCTTTTACATTCAGGCAGTGTCTTTATATTCTTCCCGGGTCACCTGCTCCTGCTCCCACATCTTGTACGCTTTGTGTTTAGTCAAGAGCAGCTTGTTCATCCATACAAGATTTCTGTCACTTCTGTTGACTTCCTGCTGTAAGGATGGACTGTTCTTAAGCTTTTGGGTACTGATCCTTGAAAATCAAACATCACTCTTGGACTCTTCTTCCAAACTATACTACATGGGATCCTTCCAAGCTGATCCCTGAGACCCCTGAACAGGTCAATGTCTGCTCTTACTAAGTCCAGGGTTGTGATTCTGCTATTTTGCCCTAATTCTACTATTTCATC
The DNA here is from genome assembly GCA_033558185.1 of Dromococcyx pavoninus. Classification (NCBI taxonomy): domain Eukaryota; kingdom Metazoa; phylum Chordata; class Aves; order Cuculiformes; family Neomorphidae; genus Dromococcyx; species Dromococcyx pavoninus. The sequence goes on from JAUMJL010000023.1 coordinate 2,685,898, forward strand.
GTCACTGCAGCCAAGTTCTTCCCCATTTGTAAGTATCAGATCCAGAAAAGCATCTCCCCTTGTCAGCTCTTTGATCACCTCTGCAAGGAAGTTATTGTCTTATGATATGTTTCAAGGAAATATGTCATTGTAAGGGTAGCAAAATTTTGCCTCTGATTATACTGGGCCATGCTATGGTCCACCCAAATATATCTAGGCAAGTTCTGAAATGGAAAACATTGTTCTGAATGTCTTCCTTATATCATCAGTTATGTTACTATTACCATTTTCTGGATGGTGAGACTCAGGAAGGACATAGATTAAACAGAGCCAACCAGATAATCAACACAAGGAAAAGAAATCTTTTGCTCAAAGTGGAAGACTATAAGTTGTTTGCCTTGGAAGCAGGGAGGGGAAGAACAAAAGCAGCTGGGTTTTTGGTTACAGTTCTCTCCCAAAACTCCTCTCAGCATGGCACAGCTGTGTGCTATGCTATGCACAGGATGGTGCTGGCAGAGACAATCTGTCCATTACTATTTTAATTTAATCCTAAACACTGGTATGTTCCAGCATATTGTCACTATTAATGTGTAGCAATGTTGTCTATATTTTTTATGCCATTTAAGTTAATTGTCTGCATACTTTTCCTGTAAATGACTTTCCTAAACAGTCTGTGCTGCAGTATTCCATGTTGCAGTCAGGATCAATGCTGGCAAGAGATTCTGTAAGGAATGAAGGAGAGTCTAGAAATAACGCTGGATTAAAGCTTCTGAAATTGATAACAAGTATGGGGGCCTTTTGGATTTACTCTTTACCACTGACAATTTCTAATGTACTTGTAAGTGTAGCACCTGACCAGTGACATTAGAACAGCAGAAACTAAAGTTTCATGCCAAAGATTAAAGTTTCTGAGGTCAGGCAGCAAAGAGATTATAATTGAGAGTTATCCAGGAAACCATAAGGCGTATCATATAAAATTGGTAGAGGCACTACTTGAGCCTCACTGAATTGTCATGTGCATACAAATGAATAAGAATAAATCTTCGCAACCACTGCACCAGGATTAGAGGTTGGAAAAGTTCATTCCCCCTAGAAACATTTGTATGTTTCTTTAAGTAACTCAATATACTATTATATAAAAGCAAAAAGAGTTCTGAGCTGTCGACTTCTACTACTTCCTTTAAGTATCGTACTCTGAAACATTAAACAATAAAGAATGTAATGTTCTTTCTAGATGCTATATCAATTGTCTCTATAACATCTTTGGTTGACCAAGTACCACAGGGAAGTATCATATATAGAAAATCCTAAGCTGGAACTAATGACCCGCAGGAATTACAGGAATACAATTATTCCTTGAAGAAGATGGCATACACAGCAAAAGGCTCAGGTATCTTTTGTGAATAAGAGTGTTAAAATAATTTATGTGCAAGTAAATCTCCTCTGCTTTAAAAACTGTTAAGAAAAAAATGTATTCAGGAATTTTACAAATATAATTTTAGTATTTTCAGACTTCTCAAGGACTTTGTCCTTCTAGCTGCAATTGTGGAGCCATAGCTGTAAGAGTTCTTTCTTTCTGATAGCATTTGTGCAGTTTACAACTTAATTTTGCGATTGTCTTTCTCAGTTCTATGAATAGATCTGTTGCAGACATTTTTAATGGTATAAAACATTTTTTTGTAGTCCTGATACTTCTATACTGTAGCAATAATTTTCAGGCACTACTTCAGGACCTCAGTATAGCAAATTCTGGACATCAGGTCAATTATATTTTCAATCTCCGCTTCCTTTTACTGAAGCAGTATTAGTTAAAGGAGAGGTGGACCTGCTCTAATGCTGAAGGATACTTCAGAGAAAGTAAGGCTCAATTTTCTTTCAAAGAGTGGAAGATGATAGTTTTTGACAGGTACCGTCAATTTCAGCTTTTTGCAATAAAATGGGAAGTGTGTGCTGCATTTTACATCTCCTAAATAGATTACCCAACACAGACACACACACGCACTTGTCAAAGCTAATGGCGTTCTTTCTGCTGAGCCTGACAAATTCCAGTCCTAAATCTAAACAAGAATAAATCTCGACTAGATGTTGACATTTCTGCCTTCTTCTGGGGCAAACTCTCTGGAGAGAAGGGAAATTTCTTTTCTTCAGCATCCTGAGCTGTAACAATTAATGCTATCAACCCTGCAGAACGCACTGTCCTCACAACAGAGTGATCTTCCTCCTAAGGAAAGATTTTCTGTGAAGTGCACAAAACTAAAAGAAATACTATGGCTTTCATTCATATTAATGTTTTGTGGGCTCAGTCCATGGTGAGCTCAGATATTTTGCTTGCCACAAGCACGTTTCAGATCAAGTATTTTTAAAAGTCGAGTGGAGCATTAGTGTGTTGTCCAGCTCAAGGTTTTCCATTCACAACTAATTGTACAGCAAGCTACAGTACTCATCCAGAAAAACTTAGGTAAGGTAAAATGTGACTTTAAAAATTCAGTTTTCAATTTGCCGTCATAGTATAAAAACGCTATATGCAGTGCTATTATAGATGTGCTTCTAGTCTATTTGCCATCCCTTATCACTGCCCTAAAATACAGGGAGATGTTCCCAGTTATCAATTGCACAAGGATCAAAGGTCAATGGGAGACCACCTGAAGGAATTCCACAGAGGAATTCCAGCCACTCCAGCCAGTAAGTCACAACTTCATCGAGGGCCCATCTTAAATGCCTCTATACAAACACAAGCAGCATGGGAATAAACAAGAGGAGCAAGAGGGATGCACATATCTACGGGTCTTATTGGCATCAAGGGAGATGGTGGGATGGCTTCTATGACTGGAGTATTGGAATGGAAGGATACAGGCTCTTTAGGAAGGACAGGCAGGGCAGACAAGGAGGACGTGTTGCCCCCTATGTCAGTGACCAGCTGGAGTGCATGGAGCTTCACCTGGGAATACATGAGAAGCTAACTGAGAACTTATGGGTCAGGATTAAAGTGAGGGCAGGAAAAGGTGACATTATAGTGGGGATCTGCTACAGGGCACTTGGGCCAGGGAAAGCGAACAGATGAAGCCATTTTATAGACAGATAGGAGCAGTCTCACATTCACAAGTTATGGTCCTCATGGGGGACTTCAACCACGCCAATACCTGTTGAAAGGACAACACAGCAGGACATAAGGAATCCAGGAGGTTCCTGGAATATGTTGGTGATAACTTCCTTCTCAGTGACAGAGGAGCCAATGAGCATAGGTCTATACTGGACGTTGTTCTCACCAACAAGGAAGGGCTGGAGTGCAGTGACCATGAAATTGTGGAGTTCAAGATCATTAGGACAGTGAGGAGAGTTCACAGCAAGTTCACTAGCATAGACATCTGCAGAGTTTGGCCTCTTCAGGGATCTGCTTGGTAGAGTACCATGGGATAAAGCCCTTGAAGGAAGAGGGGCCCAAGAATAAGGGTTAATATTGAACAATACCTCTTCCAAGCTCAGGAGCAATGCATCCTAACAAAAAGGATGTCAGGCAAAAATGCCAGGAGGCCTGCACAGATGAACAAGGAGCTTCCGGACCAAGTCAAACACAAAAAAGAAGCCTATCGAGAAGGAAGGACAGGTAGCCTGGGAGGAATACAGGGAAATTGCTCAAGCAGCCAGGGATCAATTTAGGAAAGCTAAAGTCCAGATGGAAATAAATCTGTCCAGGGACATCAAGGACAACAAGAAAACCTTCTGTAGGCATGTTGGTGGTAAAAGGAAGACTAGGAAAAATGTGGACAGCCCAGAAAGTCAACTGTATCCTGGGCTGCACCAAAAGAAGCGTGACCAGCAGGTTGAGGGAGGTGATTCTCCTCCTCTACTCCGCTCTCATGAGACCCCACCTGGAGTACTGCATTCAGTTCTGGGCCTTCCAACATAAGAAGGACATGGACCTGTTAGAGTGAGTTTAGAGGAGGGCCATGGAGATGATAGAGGGTTGGAGCAGCTTTCCTATGAAGACTTGCTGAGAGAGTTGGGGTTGTTCGGATTGGAAAAGAGAAGGCTCGGGAAGACTTTGCAGCAGCCTTCCAGTACCTAAAGGGGGCTACGGGAAAGATGTAGAGGGACTTTTTTACAAGTAGTAAAAAAGTAGTGATAGGACAAGGGGTAATGATTTTAGGCTGAAAGAGGATAGATTTAAATTCAATCTAAGAAAAAAGTTCTTCTCTATGACAGTGGTGCGGCACTTGAACAGGTTGCCCAGCAAGAAGTCGTGGGTGCCTCATCCCTGGAAGTGTTCAAGGCCAGGTTGGGTGGGTCTTTGTCATAGTTTAGCCCCAGTCCCCAGCTTGAAAGGCAGCTAAATGGAAGCAGTTGTACTCCCAATGCCCCTTCCCAGGAAAAGGGAAAAGAGAAAGGAGAGAGAGAGGCTTATGGGCTTGAAATTAAAATTTATAAAGCTTTAATGAAATAATAATAATACAGAAAATACTATTAACAGGAAAATAATAAAATGTATGGAAATATGCAAAATCACAACCCACCCCCCCTCCCTTGTTGATCGTACGTCACCAGGGCTACTGTAAAGCAGGCACAGAGAAAGTTCCTGGACTGGAAACAGCAGCAGACATGGTAAGGTGGTCTCAGGAACTGTATTCAAGAATGCACAGATCTTACATCAGGGGCAAAAGGACAGAAGAGGTTCATTTTAGGCACTGCCCATTGAAGAAGGGAAGCTGACCCTTGTTTTATAGCTGATCCCTCAGTTTTATACCAAGTATGACGTATATGGAATGGAATACTCTGTTGGTCAGTTTTGGGTCACCTGTACTGTCTGTTCCTCCCTGCAGGTGCGACCCATATTTTTGCCCCTTTGACTTACGGCATTTCACCAGCTCACGATGTCCTTGGCTTCCATAGAAATGAATATAAATAATAGCCTTACTGCTTTCCAATACCCACTACTTTGGTAATCAAAAATTTTAAGCACTGTCACTTCTAGAGACTGGCACTGTCTGAAAACATATAGTTAACTTTCAGAAAATGAAATTACTTAAACGAGGCTTAGCTGACAAGTTAGAAAATTTATTATGCTTTAGCTCAAACCAGAACAGGCTTTGAGCAGCCTGGTCTAGTGGAAGATGATCCTACTCATGGCAGGGGGGGGTGGTGAAACTAGATCTTGAAGGTCCCTTTGAACCCAAACCATTCTGTTATTCAATGATTCTATGATATGCTCTGTAGTGTATTCTGCTATGTGTCTTACCTACTTAGCCAAAATACCTAGGGAAAAAACTACACATGTGAGCCCTCAAGCATTATACTTAGCTGTAGGACTAAGTATTTTAGCTGACAGCAAAGGAAAAGGCAGTTCTCCAGCAGTCAAGGCCTTCTGATAAGATTTGCCGGCTCGTGGGAAAAATAGAGAGTGGGCTGTAGAAAATCTAGCTAGTCATGGCTGTTTTTTCTCAAAAGTCTCCTGCAGTTTGATGCTTTTCTTCAGGCTTTAGGCTTCTAGTCTCCTTGGATTAAGTGAAAATCTTAGCTTTTAATGAAAATTGTCTCTGGTTGTGGAGAAAACTTAAAAATGCAAAACCTTAAAATGCATAAACCAACAGAGAAATAATGAAGAATAAATAGATATTTACAGGGATGGAAAGGTAGGGGACATGACATTTGTTTAAATACCTATTTTCTTCCTTTTTTTAAATACTTTTTTTTGTAGAAAAGAATTTTATCCTTTCTGAAATTCCCAAAGAAAGGATGAGGTGGCTGACCAGGATTCTGACTATCCTTTATAGTGAGAAAGAATCTCTGATATCTCTCATTTTTTAAATATTTCATGGTGCTACTGAGTTGGAAATAAAGGTTCTGTATAGATTTTTCCTCTACAGAAGTTGTTTTGTTATTGTAGCTTGATGAAAAACACATGGGGGGGGGAAGGTGGTGATTCCTAATGGTGATTCCTAATATTTTACATGTCCACTGAAGGATTTTCTCAAAGCAACAGAAAGATCATGTTCTATCGAGGACTTTCCTCCCACGTAGTAGCTGGAGGCAACAGAGCTTTACAGACAGAAAAGCTTTATTTTGATAGATGGAATTTCTCTTTTTTGTTTGTTTGTGTTTTTTTCCCCTGTCCTACTGGCAAGGAGGGAGCCACTAGCTGTATGGATGCTTGCCTCCTAGCAAGGGCCAATGCACCACAGCATCTGACCCAATTAAGAATGTAAGACACCTATAAACTTAAACCATTAGATAGACTAGGTAGTCAATATTTGATGGGTCTAGAAAAATATAAGTACTGAGTTAAAATTCTTATGGAGGACTTGGGAAGGATTGAGATTTGGTGGGGTCTGCATGTTTCAGGAGGCTGGATATATTGGCATTCTGATACTTAAGAAGCACAGATGCTCTAGCATCTATTTAGCATCTGCAATGCTAAATAAAATGAGACTGGAGACAGATCTTTTGTCCAAAATCCAGCTAGCACAGACTTGCTCATATACTGCCTAAGACTAATCTCCACTAGGCTAGGACAACCGAAGTGGCTTGGTAGTGCCCTAGTGGAAGAAATATGCATGTCCATCCTACATATCACTCAAGCTCCAAGTGTCCTGAGAGTCCCAGGTGCTATTGCTGTGACTCTAAAACTTAATTATTATTTTTGGGACTATCTTAGCTCAGTGTGTCCAAAGTAATGTGAGTGATGTGTTGCAGCCCATCAAAAGTTGTACTTTACTAGCATGAAACTGAAGTGCTGTTGTATTATGTTCTGTGGAGTATGGTACAGCAGTAGATTCATAGAATCATAGAATCAGTTAAGTTGGAAAAGACCTTTAAGATTGTGGGGTCCAATGCTTAACCTAGCACTATCAAGCCACCATTAAGCACCACATCGTTGCATCTTTTAAATAAAGTTTTCATAAAGCTTGAGTAACATTACTAGTTCTTTTTTCTTGACTTAGGAGCTGCCAAACATCTTTATTTTCCTAGTTTTCCCAGTCCTGCAAATGCCACAGTATCTCATCTGATAGATACAGTAACATACGTCAGATATGCTCACTGAAGATATATGTGGTTTTTGTTTAAGATCATATATTTGTCCTCTGTTAATCAGGTAGAATTAGTAAAGTCAAAGCAAAAAAAATTCTCTGATTGAGCAGAATTGGAAGGCAGAATTGGAGCTGTGCAGGACCATTGCCTTAGGATTTATCTGAGTGTTAGGTTTTAGTTTCACTTTCATCTTTCTTTGTACACTCCTCTAAAATATAAACCAGCCAACCCCTTAGAGTTATTCCACCATCTCATAGGTAAATTTGAAGTGCTGAGGTAAAAAATCATCAGAAATATGGCTTTCAGCCAGACCTCACCAGTGTATTCCAAGACCATATAAACTATTATGGACTGTTCTATTAGTATAGTTTGGCTTTGCTGTCACTCCATGACTCCAGTGTGACTCCACTGAGCTTCAGCTGGAGGATGATTCAGCAACCTATGCATACATTTGCATATCTTACAGCTGACATGGGTGAGGCTTACAGGAAACTGAAACCAACTTATAAGAACTCAAAAGTTTTGAGCCTTTCTCTAGCCTTAGGTGCAATACTCTGTTCTGACAAGGCAACAAGGCAAAGTATCACTGAAGCAATGTCTGGGATTGACGGAGGGAGGGAAGGCAGCAGGTACAGGACTACTGCTGCCTCCAGTGCTCCATTTTCCTCTTGGGGTTTCCTCTGGGCTGGCAAAAATAAAAGAGAAGAGGCTGAAAACCCTGAGAAGCTGACAACATCTGAAGAGGAGCCAAGTGCCCAACAGGAACTCTACCAAAATCAGCAAGAGCAGTAGTAAGTAGCAAGGAGCCTGGATGAGGTGGTGTTGTGTGCATCAGGTGCCTGTTCTCCACCTTGCTCCAGGTGTGCACTTTCAAAGGCAGAAATACTATATAGAGAGCCTGTGAATAGGACTGGACACACAAGCACCTTGTCCTTGTGCTTTCAGAGCCACCTGCAGTCAGCCTGAATCCTACCTATGAATTATGCTTCCCACCTGGGACACGGGTTATTCTGGTAGGCTTCGTGATAGCATGGCTTTCATCTCATGTGATAGCAGTGGCCAGTTCTGTACTTTTGATATTACTGCCCCCCAAAAATTGTTGGGGTTTTGGTATATTTTTTGGAAGTGAAATTTTAAATCTGTCGCTAGCTGCCTGCTGTGTATCTCTTAATATTTCTTCCTGGAAAGTCTAAAAATACATCCTTTGGCTTAAGAGATAGATATAGGTTGTGTTCCAGAACTGATCTGAATGCAATCCAGGACATGGAACAGCTTCCAACAATTTCATGCTGACAAAAGTAAAGCCAAAGCTTCAGCCCTCGATTTTATTTTAGGCTTTGTTGAGCTCTATGTTCAGTCCATCTCTGTTTTTCAGTGACAATTCGTAGATACCTTGCAGGTACAATACAGAATAGAAACTGACAGTATAGTGTGTGTATTCTATGCACTTGTACTTAATACATATATGCTTAGCTAACAAAAGCGAATTGTTTACAGTCTTTTTCCCCAAATGTGCTTTTTCTGAGCTTTAGTAACAGTGCATGTAATGCTATTATTATTATGTATGTGCTGAAGTTGCTCAGCTTCCCTGGTTCCACCCCCCCACCCCTTTCGAAGTGCAGCTGACAGAAACTGAAGGTTCTTTCAGTTTCCTTTCTCTTCTTTCTGGATTAAGAAGGTGGAGCCACGCTGCAAAGCTGCGAAAGAGGTGGCAGGCTGCTGATAGGAAGCAGTGATCATCAGCTTTCCGTTGTAACCCATGAATGCCTGCCTTACTAGTAAAGGACTATTAAAAGCTGGGTTGGTTTGAAATTCCACAGCGCTTAAATGACTGACTTTCAGGGGAGCAGACAGTCATTCCTCAGTTAAACTCTGTGTTTATTTTCTGCCGCTTCCAAACATGAAAGACCCTTTGTCTTTGCCGGATACCACGATGGCATATATCCACGGTACTGTGAGAACAGCCCTAGTTAGCTTACATTTGTGCTATGTGCATTTTATTGCCTTTTTTTTTGTGTGTGTGTAGAAATAGTGGGAGTTTTTGCATTGGTATAATTGTATTTGCTTGAATTTAGTCTGCAATCCAACCCAGCTGGATTGGATTAGATAAATATTTAATCAGTTGTTTAACCTGAGCTCCCTGCAGAGTTTAAGGTTAGGGCAAATATTCGCACGGATCTGACTGGATGATGGGATCCCCCCCTAAAACTAGATAAGCTTTTGCGGAACAGTAGTTTAAAACTTTGTTCCTTTTTTCATCTTTATGTGATGCTTGCAGAAAGAAAGCTGTTGTGCATCTGCTGCAAAGACTCTGCACTTAATATTTTTTGCTATGTGAAGATGGAAGTTTTTCTCAAGGTCTTCATAAAGCTGTAACAAAGAATTCATTCCTAAACTTGAAGTACAAATTGAAGTCTGCATTAATATGTAGTTAGTGATATGGAGGGATGAAGGAAAAGCAGATTCAAAAGAAACTATGTATTATGAGTGGGAAAGATACACTGAAAAAATGAAGTCAACATGATTGGGTGTTGCTCCCTTCCCTGGAGGAGTGGCTGCTAAGCAGTCAGTTTGATGGATTTGAAGCCACTTGAACTGTGATTTCCTTAGCTAATCCAGATTAAAGTGGTAGAAGGTATCTGAAATGCTGAAGCAGATAAGGATATTATATCTTTATTCTTAAAACAAAGATTAACTATTACATTCATTGTTGTATCTGTGTTCTGATATCTCAAGTTATATTTCAAGAAAGATCTCAGTTTAAAATATTTAGCAGTGGTAAAGCTGACTTAGACTTTTAACCATCAATCCTTTTGAATGTGATCTTTAAAACTAAAATGCTAGGACACCCTCAGAATAGTCCAGGTTTTCATGCTCTGGGATAACCAAGGGTTGAGCAAAGCAGTTGGAGAGCTGAAGTCATAGGGTGTCGGTTGAAGGGAAAATGCAAAGACCGGTATTAATCTAGAAGGCTTTGAGCAATATGTGGAAAGGGAATATGGGAACGGAATATGCAGAGGGAAAATGGGGGCCCCAAGTAAGATACATCTGTGCCAGGGAGTGGCGTTATTTCAACTTGTGTTCTGCTTGCTATTTTCTGGAAATGGCCAGGATATGGCTTTGCTGCCAGCAAAGCAGGAGTTGGAGTCTGTGTTGAAGCCTCTTCCTATGTGTGTGAGTTGCTTCCACACAAATTCTCAGTATCAGGTTGTGCTGCAGAGCAATTGAAAATGGGAAAACACCTTAGCAGCATCTTAAGGTGGAATCAGATGACGTTTTGTGTAGACTGGGCACATGAAATATGTGTGGGAGACGGCATGTTGTAGCCTCATCCACTGGTTGATATTCCGACTTGGCTTTCAGAAAAAGTACAAGGTGGGGAACTGATATTAGAGGGTAGTTTTTCTCTTGCTTTGGAGAAGTCTTTATATGATATATCAAGGCTGAGAAGTGATAATAAAACGGTCCTCATTAAGTCAAGAAAAATACTTGTTCAAGTGCAAAATTGAAATGAAACTTCGTAAATCCCTCTCCAGTTCTACATAGGATGTGGTTTCAGGCTACAGAGAAAAAATCACCAGGATGACAAGTGCTTGAATCTGCTTATAATAATAAGCTTGCATTTAAGTTACTTCGCTTTGTCTGCTAAGTGCCATGAAATTAACTGGTAGAAAGTGAGTTCCCAAATTGCCCCTGTTCATATGTATTCAGAAACAAAAGTCCATAGAGAAGAAAAGGTGGAGGAAAGGGGGGAAATTAGAAGATGAAGTACAGTTAGTGCTTGAGAAAGAAAATGCTGCCTCAAGTCAGCAGTTTGTCCTTGGCACCTTAAAGCTGTCAAGAATAATATTGGTTCTGGTAAAATCCATTTAAAAAAATCAATTTCAAAATTATAAAATGTGAAGATATATTGTCGCACCTCTGGTAACAGTCCCTCATCATTTTGTGTGAGAGGAGAGCAGAAAATGCTTGATTCTCAAAATTGTACTCTTTGACTGCAGAAGCCAAATCCATCGAGGCTTTCTTTCCTTCCTTTTCCGATCTTTATCATGAATTCTAAAAAAATATATCTATAGTGTTGTAAGACTTCTCAATCTTTTAGTGATAGACAATCTGAAATTTCTTTTTAAAAGCACCAAACTAGTCTATGAAACTGGAGGTCAATGCTTGGCAAAATGCTTGTTTTGCCCACTGCTCTGTCACCAGTGGAAGTGTGAGAAGGGTAATTTGAATTATGGACAATCTAATTAGAGATGAGCTCTGCATTTGCTGCACAGGAGAGATCTTCCAAGTCTCTGTCTTTCAGGCTGATTGATGAACTAATCTCTAGCCCAGTGGGGTGATTCAGAGATGCCTGGCTTCAGTGTGGTCAGTAACCAGCCTTATCTCCAGCTGTGTGTGTGGTGGCTGAGACCATGTAAGAGGATAACTACACAGTGAGATTTCTGTTAGTCTGGATCATGGGGGTTTCTGTGTTCCTCATAATGTGTGTGGGAGGGAAGGAAGTCCTTCTGAAGCCTGTATTGGAATGCTTTCTCAGAAGGGCTTGGTTTGTACAAACTCCAACACGTTGATGCATGGCTTGATGAGAAGCTGTGGTGAGTTGATGAATAAGGAGCATGTGGAACGATACTGTGTTTGGGCAGGGGCAATGAAAGAACAACAATTACTGTGGTGCAGAGGCAGAGGAGGAGGAAATATATTGTTGAAAAGAAAGAGGGGGAAGCAGAGATGAACATGCCATTAGCTTAGGTCTTAATCTTCATGTGATACAGCATCTGACCTGCTGAGCTCTCCAGGCATGCTGGCAAGCGTGACTTGCAACACATGGATGCCTCTGCAGGGGGTAGCTCGGCTCAGCTCTGCCCACGTATTGATGCTCTGCACTCCTCGCGGCTAGTGATTACCAGGTGCTCCAGCTGGCTCTGGAGTGTTCGCTGCGTCCCTGGCACTATGCTAAGGAAACTGAGTTGCTTTGAGACCTGGGGACGGCACAAACACGGCTGCATCCAACTTCATAGATTTTATTTGGTCCGCTGTTAGTCTGCCTCACTGCCTCTGCCATCGATGTAGTCTGCCACGAGCATACACTAACAAATGGCAGGGGAGAAAGAAAGCTGTGCTGTGAGCCAGGTTTGGGCTGAGGGCTGTACCTTGGCTCCCTGATTTGATCCTTCACTGTGACAATTTCCTTGCTGCTTTAGAGAGTAGCTGAGATTGTCTTCCAGCGCCGACATGTTTACTGCACCTGCCATTCTTTCCACTGTGTTATTGCATGCTGAGTCCAAACCAAGCTGCTGAACCTGAGGCCCATCTTAACTCTGTAAAATTCAGTTCTGAGTTTCCTTTACTCTTTGGACGAAATTCTAACTTCAAGAATTTCCCCACAAGCTTCCAGAGAATTGAGATTTAGGTGCCAATAGCAGATCTGCAGGTCTGTTGCTTTACTGCTGGTTTCTGACTCATACCTTCTACTGGGCCTCTCTGTGCTGCTGTTTTCCTTCTCTCTCTTTTCCCATGCAAGTTAACTTCTGCAGGATTTAACTCCTTGTTTTATCCCGAAGCCTCACTATGGCAAAAATGTCAGCTGTTTTTATGAAAGCTTTTTAGCTAACCAGAGTGACAAGACACAGAAGTGAGTTATTCTGGCTTAATAAGCTTCCAGACATCAGTTGAAATGTGGTAATTAAGTGCATGCCTAGCCTGTGGCAGACACAGGACAAAATCCACGAATGTAGACTTTCGATGATAAACATTTTCTGTTAATGCAGTTTATTTTCTCCCTACTGTGTTAAGAGCACAAACAGAGCTAGGATGAATCAGACAATATAATGTTAAGCCTCAATAATTCACTTTCTTCTCTGAACTGTAAACTGGTAAGATGCTGCCACTGATAGAGATGGAAAGACAGAGCCTCAAGCCTCTACTCAAGGTCCACACACCCTCCCAGAGCTCTGATTGTGGCACTGCCAGGGCACAGAACATATTGCTAGGCTGAGGTCTAGAACTGTGTCTGTCAGTTATCATTAGCATCTGGCCACTGCGGAATAGGAATACCTCAGGACAGTTGTCCGCTTGCTGGGATTTGACATCTTGTAGCCCTCTGATCTGGCAGCTTCCATGGTGCTTAGCAGCATACGGCTGCTCCATCAGTCATGGAAGCCTTGGTGAAAACAGTACCATGGTGGCATGGACTTGACCACTCTTAGAACAATTCGTGATAATTGAATGGAAAGTTCATTGTAGCTTATCTTTAAAGGTGATCAACAATTGTCTTTAGCAGTTAGAGCCTTTTTCTCTTTTGGATTCAGTCTTAACATATTACTGAATGCAGTATTTCACCTACGTATTCCCTTTTATAAGTTAAGCATATCTGTTAAGCACAAATATTAAGCAAAGGGGGGGAAATATGTACACATATGCTCACAGGTTGCACTTAAGCATGTGTGCAAATACATGTCTGCATGCATGTGCATTTTTTCCTTGTGCTTCTCTCTTTATTGATTGCTGAATTTAAGTGATCCTTTTCCCTTCTATGGAAAGCAGTGGTTCATATGCAGATAGTTCTGCTGAATCCCTTGAATTCTTCCTCCAGACTGAACCTGCACAGTTCTTTTTCCCAAGCTTTAGTCACTTGTGTTGCTCTCCCAACTACATTCCCCTTGGTTTCTGTCTCTTACAGAGAGAGCATTGCCCAACAGAGCAAAATATTTAGCTTTCAGCTTTGTGGCATTCATGTACCAATGCCCCCACAATATAAAACACAGTCGAACTGGAAATAGTTTATAACAGCCATTACTTTTGTAACTCTTTAAACTATTTCACACTTCATTTGGAAGCTCCCCAGTTGTAGATGGCTGGAGCAGGCTTGAGGAAAAACGGAAAGGCACAGCTCTGCAAAAGAAATCGTTGGTGAAAGACAGTTCTTGTGTGTTTATTCATTTTTAGAAATAAACTGTTTTATAAAAGCCAAACGGAAAGTAGAACAAAGATTTCTGTTGTTTGTACTCTGAATGCATTGGAAACATGTCCTTGAGCAGTGCTAGTTAGATGAGCAGAGTTACACACAGGCTTAAGAATTTAAGGTTGTAGTGTGGTGTTCTCTGTGTTGCTGAACATTCAAAGTGTAAATTATCCTTGCAGATTTTTTTATTACTGAATTGCCTGTTTCTGCTGACTGAGATGTTTTTACATGTATTTGTATATATTTTATATAGGTATTTATCTTCCCAGTACTGTCGTATTTGATGTCTATCTGTTTGAAAAATCATATGAGGTTGCTTTTTGGTTTTATTTCAATACCAATACGTTCTTTTATTGGGTTATGTCTTTCTTACTCTCATTAATATCTGTTCAGTCTATGTAATTAGCCAATACATTCCCATTCTCTGTGGAGAAAATAAACCAAAAAAAAGTCACTTCAAAATTAATATGATCTATAAAGGTAGAAGACAATTTGTTTCTCTATTTTGAAGAGCTATAACTTGGGTAAGCTGTTCTCCCCTCTCCTCCAGTGACTTCTGTATTTTTATTTATAAAATAACCTTACCTCAAAGATAGGCTTAAGTTATATAAAAATAAAAATCATTTTTAGGGAACTTGAAAAGCTAAATTCTTTATCATCTTTTCTGGTTGTGGATTTTGAAGCACCTTGTATATTGGTATAAAATACAAAAAATCTGCACATCACTGATAGCTTAAATTCTTCACATTTCCTTAGTTGCTAACCAGGTAAGCAGGATAATGTGCTCCGGACTTATGGCTACTGTGGCATCTCAAAAACTGACTGGAATATTAAATTGATAGGTTGTAGTGGGTTTTATAGGCTTTACTGCATCAGAGATTTTGTCTGAACAAAGAAATGACATGCAATATTCTGCAAACTGGCTAAAACACAAGGAGTAAGCTGGTGCATTCACTTTCTTTCCTTCAAAAAAAGAAAATGAGGGATACTAGGTGTGGATTTTAATTTTAGTGTTAGAACTGGCAGATAGACTCTCAGGCAACAACTCATATGGCTCCTTTCCTGCTGTGAATTTGAAAGGCAGGAACTGGTTCATAGCCTGACTTTCACCTGCCACACAAGAAGGTTACCACGGGCTCACTCTTCTTTCCCCCAATCGCAATCCCCAATGCCTGTCTTTCCAGAGACCAAGGTGAACACTGGAAACTTGCGACCATTAGTGGGTTTTCTCTCTTTTTTTTTTTTCCTTTTTTAACTTGAACTATAACAGTGCACGCAGTGCAAGCACTAGATAAAAGACAAGCAGAAGATTATATACTCTTCTGCCTTTCCCGCCCCCACTGGAGACTTGACAACCTCTTTTTATTTTAACTTGCCTTTATTTTAATGACATAGAAAGGAAATTGTCCTTTAAGTAAGCACTCTTAACAACAACAACTCTTATACTGCTCCCCTGCTTTCTTTTTAATTTTATTCCTAATTTTAAAAAAACACACCCAAACGAAAATTGAAGTGATCAAAGTACATCTAATGATATAAAAAGTCTTCTGCCTTCTAGTGCTGTGATGCAGTGGGATGTCTGAGACGCACTGATTTTTTGGGGGGGGAAAACATGTAGTCTTGCAACTTACAATTCCAACCATATTTTTCTCTGACAAGGGAAGGTCAGTGTAAAAGGTACTTAATATTTTTTGTGCTTTGACTTGAGAGAAATATGATCTTTATACTGAAAGCCAAGAAAAACTATTGCAAAAAATTCTCGAAACTGATAAACTGTGTAGCCGCTTATCAAAGGTAGTTTGGGATAAAATGTAAATGCTACTACTCAGTCAAATAAAGAAAAATGTGAAAAAACATCAGTGATGGGGAATGTTATGCCATAAGCAAGATGGGTTGTCAACACTTCTTTTGAGTAACTGTTGCATTTGTGCGGCAAGTGCTGAAGGGGTGTCGCTGCTCTCTTAGCTTCGGACTTTGAGGATCTGGGATTCAGTGGAGAGGTGAAGAACAGTTTCCTAGGCACCAGAGTAAGCTGGCAGGAAGGGAAGGGATCATATTAAATGGCACTATTAAAGCTCGCAGCTCTATCGTTATCGGTTTAATCTCATAAATTAATCCACATCCACGTAGAATAAGTCTTCAAAGAGAAAGAAGTAATTGGATATAAATACTTTCCTTCTCAAACCCTGAATTACAATGGTATGGCAGCAGGTAGCTTTTTGCACTTTGATCTCTTTGCATGATTTTTATTCTTCTTTTTAACCTGGTCTTGAGTCTTGTTCTCTCATTATTTTTCCACAGCCAACTGCGCTCTCTCTGCTTCTTAACTTGTCCTTAGCCACCCTCTGCGGCCCTTTCTTCTTTTAAGAGGCTCAGTATTCACCCCTCATTATTCTTTGTTTTCTGCTCCTCTCCTTGGCCCTTCCCCGCAATGAAGTCAGATGAAATATTTGTGCCCATGTGTGCAGATAAAGCCCTGCCAAATGCTGCAGAGAGATGTGAGCTTACTCTGACACATGGAGTCAACTGCTGCTTAGTGCATTTCTGGTAAATCTGCACCCCTGTGGCTTATCTTCTGCTGAGTGGGAGCAGTGTAAACTTGTAACCATGCAATACACTGTGTAGATAAAACCTTTTGTTTTTTTCCAAGACTTGAGTGATGTTTTCATCACTCTTTTGATCACTTCAAGTCTCTAACATATTCTGAACCTTGTTCTACTTCTTTACTGTCACTTTAGATTGATAGCTCCCTGAGACAGCAATTGCATTTTGAATTAAGTCTGGCAAAACAAGGCCTTTGTCCTGATTCAGTGAGACAGACCTTAGGCTTGACAGCAAGATGAATATACCCAAAGAATCCCTAGTCCCTGACAAACACAAGGCTGGCAAAGAAACTGAGGCTCTGGGTGAAAGCAAGTCACCTGGATCCATCACAAACAGTATGATTTTGCATACTCCTTGGAAAACTTCGGGGCAGACTGCCTAAATCTATGAGGTGCTTGGTGCTCTTGAGGTGTGGAATAGAACTACCAACCCAATGCTCTTCCCAGTACACAATGGTCTTCCTCTGTGCTTGAGGAAGCTGTGGAGGAAGTAGTTGTCTACTGCATGTAACTGTTTGATTCAAGGAAGTGATTTAATTTGAAACAACTGAGATTTGAGGTCAGCAGTCTAGAATGAGACAAATAAGAAAAGTGAAGATTACGCTAAAAGTGTCTGAAAATGTTTTCCTTGGTATTTACAGCCAATTCCAATATTTCTAGAGTATTTACCAAAAGTTCCCGAAGAGCTGAATCAAAATAAATACCATTTTTTATGTGAAGTTGCTTACTACAACAGCAGGAAACTGGCCTTGCTGATGATGGAAACCCCTTCCAGCCCTGCTTTTCTGTAGACAGGATAATTGAAAGTGTTCTCTTTCATTTTACTACCAGCCCGTATGTCGTGATAACTCCAAATGAAACCAGAAGAAACCAGCTGCAGCAAGGTAAGTTGAGATGTCTAATATGGTAATACATTATTTCTACTTGAATAATTTTAAGGGTTTGTGTGCTTTAGCACCCTTGCAACTTTTATCCTTATTTTTACAACTGTGACAATAAAGTCTGTGCTATGAACATTCTCCATTATTGTATAAGATTTTCTTAAGATTAACTTCTCATCTGGCTAGATTTCATTCAGCATAGTCTCGTTCAGGAAAAGATTTTTTCTAATTTCACTGCTGGCTTTTACAAGACTCAGCTGGAATTAGCTGTATTCCACTTCTATAGGATTAAATTCAGATTGGAGAACCCAACTTTGAATGCTCTCTGGGTTAGGGGGAGAAAGACAAAAATATAAGTAACAAATGTACTCTTACGTGTAGACTAAAATAACTGGAACCACTGTTGGTTCTTGAATCTCTATTTAAGGATTCTAAGTGGATATTTTTATGAAGATGGGAAAGATCATTTCAGATGGAAAATATCACAGAATCACAGAATGGTTTGGATTGGACGGGACCTTAAAGATCATCCACTCCAGCCCCTCTGCCATGGGCAGGGACACTTGCCACTAGAGCAGATTGCTTAAAGACTTGACACCTCCAGAGCTTCCACGACTTCTCTGGGCAACCTATTCCAGTGCCTCATAACCCTCATAGTAAAAAAATTCTTCCAAATATCTATCTATATCTCCTCCCTTTCAGCTTAAAACCATTACCCCTTGTCCTAGCCCAGCACTCCCTGATAAATATCCCCTTCCCAGCTTCCTTATAGGCTCCGTTTTAAGTACTGGAAGGCTACTAAAAGGTCTCCATGGAGCCTTCTCTTCTCCAGGCTGAACAACCCAATCTCTCTCTGGGTGTCTTAATTTGAAGCTGAATCATGCATTGCTCCTGTTTTTTACTTTGGGAGGATGTGGTTGGGATGGGAGGGAAAATCACTTTTTCTTCATTTTCATGCTGAGGAACGTTACACCACAAGTGTTTCCCTGTGTGTAGCAATAACAACTTAATCGTAACAAAGTCTGCTTTACCTGCAGGAGTAAATACTGTAGCGTTTACCTACAGGTTCCCAGCATTTAAAAAGCAGTCTATTCGCAGTCCCTTAGCTGTTTCTTGTTTTGCTTTTGGGGTTGAGTCCTCACCATACAGTCTCAAGTTAGGTAAAATATTTGCCTTGTTAGCTGATTTTGTAGTGACTCTGCAACCTCCTGGGGGTTGACTGCACCCCTTGAGAACAAATTTGTCTGTTCTTGGATGGGTCTTCAGGGTTGCATACAATTAACAAAACTGCCTACCTTTTAGTACTGCCTCTAACTTCCACATATTTGTTTCTTTTTGTGCCTGCTCAGTTGCTCAGAAAGAGTTAGATGATTTGGAGCGGTGGAAGGAAGAGCACAGGCCAGGACCAGTTAATTTTGTTCCTCAGAGACTGGGTAAGTCATGTAAATCAGTAATTATGAATTGCAAAGTTTTATTTTCCAGCACATGACATATTTTTCACTTCTTATCTCACACTACTTATTAAAGAGTGCAGTGTCAATAAGGATTAACGTGAGCCTACTGTGCTCTATGCTTTTTGATGGTCATGGCGATGAAGATGTTTCTGAAACAAAATAGTATCAATTGACATTCAAGAAATCTGACAGGATCAGGGCATAAAATCTATACTAACATTTGGGAAGAAGAGGTGGATTATCCCCCCTACGGGTGACATTGTCTGTGGTTGATGTCTCTGACCAGACACACACTTGGCATTTGCAGATGGACAGCATATGTCGGAGACCTTCCTGTTACTCATAAGAAAACTGCTCTGTGTTACGGTCCAGTACATGTATTTTTCTGATGGTTGGCTCCTGAAGAGGCGGAAGTGATTTCTGCGCTTCAGGCATTTGCAGGCTAAATTTGCATGAAGCTCAGTGTTACCAATTTTATAAAAATAACAACAGAGATAGGTTAATGAAAAACAGTACAAAAACCCAGAGTAACTTAAGTGACCCCGAACTGAAGTGTTTGATAAGATAGCTAACTTTTTTCCAAGACAGATGAGAGTAACCATAGTAGATGTCTTCAATTGTAACCACTATAAAGCATTTAATATGGTGCTATTTTGGAGTTATTTTTAAAAAAAAAAGGACTGAAAAAAACCCCAACCCGCTTCAGTCTTCTACAGAGAATAAAACTGCAGGTTGTGCTGAAGCAAGAGGAGGATTATTAGAACTGCTTTTCAAGTACCAGTCTTCAGATGTATCTTGTTTTAGTATCTTCCTTTAATGTTTTTGGCACAGAAAGTGGGACAGAGCTGATGAAACTTGCTGACAAGACAAAACTTGAAAGCATCATCTGTGTAGAACGTGGTGAGGATACTGCACAGTAAAAATAGGATGACCTTGAGGAACTGCAATAATAGAAATGGGACAAAATTCATTCTGACAAAGGAAATGCTTACAATGACACATTTATTTATTTTGTAGATCAGAGCTCCCCTTCCTTCTCTTGGCTGTCATAGGAGTATTTGGGGTGCGCAGTACCGACTGTTGTCTGCCTTGACCTGGAAACTAAGTTCTTTCTTTGCCATACCACATAAGATAATATAAGTTTCAGGTGGTATACTGTGTATAAAAATAGATACCAGGTGGGAGATAGAGCAATTTGAAGTGGCTCCAATACAGATTCGTTTTGTGGTCAGGGTGATTCGGGTCCCATATGTTCAGTTTGCCCTGTGGCCTGAGTCCCAGTTGTTTGCAGTGGTGAACCTACCTTTGAAGGTTGGTGTGGTGCCTTACATTCCTACCATCATGTGCAGTCATGTGGCCAGACATTCTCTTTGTGAGTTCATACATACTAGAGGCTTCTTGCCTGTGAGCTGGTCGTAGAGGAGATGCTTCTGTTCCAAGAGGACCATAAAACTTTTTGCTGAAGAAAATGAAATCCAAAACCAGAACTTTGGTCTGTGATGTCTATGCAGAATGTACACGGCTGGCTGCATGATTGGGGATGTGGTAGCAAACCTGCAGTCACTGAGAGTAGAGAGTCTTGACTGAGTGTCAAGTGTCTTAACTTCTTCTGGTACTATTGCGTTTTAAAACTTTCTTAGGAAAGAAGCAAATTAAGAGAAAAAAAGGCAAGAAAAAGCTGAAAGAAACGAAGGTTATATGAGCTCTTCAGTCACTGTCTAGGTGCCACTTAGAAAGACCCTGGAGACTGAGACATATGCAATGTGTTCAGTGCTTCTGAAAAGAGGAAAGGTGCAAAGATTATTAGATCTTATCATTCCCATAGGAACAAATTTGGAACAGAAGAGAACTTAAGGAAGGAGGAAAAAATATAAGTGGCATCTCTAATTTCAAGACTGTAGGTACTCATTAAGGTAAAAAAATATCTATGTTATTTTCTCAGAGTGATTTTAGAGCCTGCACATCTACTCTAAAACACCAGAGAATTCTTAAATTTGAGGTTTCTTCACAGTGATGCTTTCCATGGGGAAATAAGTATTCTGGGTTTCAACTCTGTAATACTTGACTGACAAACTTTCAGATGTAATAGAGGGATGAGAGCAATGAAGGCTGCAAGTTCCACCCTCCTCCATAAGCAGTGGGTGGAGCAACAAATGGTGCCTGATGCAGTGGCCTCTTTTTGATCGTATTATATAAAGGCAGTCACCACATACTTTGACTTCTGTGAAATATTTGACTCATTACAGCCAAGCCAACTTGAATGAATTAAACCTGCCTGAAAGGCAATGCCTGGTAATGATCAGTAAAATACTTACTTAGAACTGATGTGCAGGAGTACATGCAGAAAAGTATAGTGAACACAAGAGTGTTAAATGTTGCCAATGACGGCTGAAAAGAAAGAAAGATCAAGCATCCAAAAAGTTTCAAACCTTGTTTAGCAGAGATTTTATTTCCTAGAGAGGAGGAGCCACTCTACAATGACAGCTTCTGCAGGCTTGTTGCCTGTATGCTGTAGGGCCAGTGTTTTGTGAGAGCTTAATCTTGTGGAGTTATTTCTGTGCATAGAAATCTTTCCACACTTAAGGAATTGATCTCCCATTCAGAGAACCTCAGAAAGGCACCTTGTTATCATCTGTTGGTAAGTGGGGAAAGCTACTTTTAGTGAAGGGTGATCTCTCCTGAAGGATCTGGTATATTATTTGCCTGACATTCAAGCACTTCAGGTAGCACAGATCAGTCTAGCTACTTCTGTAGAATTAACAGTCTCATGGAAGGGAAATTCTCAGAAAATCAGTGGGTGAAAATACAGCCCTCATCATCAGAATGGGATGGTGGCTGCTGGTGATTTTTGCAGCAACTGAGGGAATTATTTATGTGGCTGGGTTTTTTTGTTTGTTTGTTTGTGCGTGCATGCGTGTGTGTGTGAGGGGTGGTGTTTGTTTTTTTTAATTTGCCTTTTTTGTTTGTTTGTTTGTCTGTTTTGGGGTGGGTTTTTTTTTAGTTGGGTGCTAAACATTATAGTCAGCGCTTTAGATGTTCTCAAAAGAGAGCCTGTGCCTTTGAAAAGGGCACCTTCTGCTACCTGGATATGAATATGAGGTCTGTGGGAAAAAGGTTTGGATTTCCATTTCAGAAAGGGGATGCTTCCTTAAGTTGTAAGACATTACTTAGAAGATATTCAAACGATAGCATCCCCTTAGAGCTAGCAGAGATTCCAAGCTCCTACATTTGATGCAAGAGAAACTTTTTGGTAGTAAAAGTTCTGACTCTGAATGTGTGTATGGCAAATTGAGCGATGGTGGGGAGAGATGGATCTGAAAATGAAGACTTATCTGCAAAGCATGACTGATTTTTTGAAAATTGAATAGTTCCTCAGTAAACTAGTCATATACTGTAGGATATATTTACTGGTAGTGTGGATGATACAGTGGATGCTCTAAATAACAAGCTAGTGCCTTTGATGGATGGATAAAATGATCTGAAAGGTCTCTTGTCCGTTCTCTTTAATGTCAGACAGCTACTATAATTATGAAAAAATTCCTGTATATGCATACATCCAATCTTTATATTGCTCTGTTTTGAAATGACTGGCATTTGAACTTAAAAAGTTCATGTAAAAATGCAATTTACACTTTTTTTTTTTTTAAGGTGGAAGGGAATCAGAAGCTCAAGCAAGACAAAAACAGCAAATGATGCTCATGCAATCTAAATACCAGAAAAAGGTCAGGAAGAATAAATTTGTTTGGTTTTTTAAAGAACTCAAAAAAAAAAGTTTTTCATGAAGTGTTTCATATGGCTGTAAAATGAACTCACAGCTGCTTGACAAAAGAAAGTCATGAAACCTGGAAAAACCAGCAGAAAACTGGAAACAAATGTTATGCACCAAAGAAAATGAAAAATTTAGCTATAAATATGTAGTAAGCCCTGTTGCAGATCATATCTAAAATGAAAACCAGTACAGTTGTAAAGCCACTTACACGCCTCTCTGTATCTTCTGGCATGCTGCCTGCACTTTGACTAATTGATCAACGTACTGCCCCATCCAGTGCTTATGTAGAAATGTTGTTCCTGTTACAAAAGGTATAAATGCTTGTAAGTTACCAATCAGATGTGTGATTCCTTGCATGGATGCTCGTTTATCAGGCCTAGATTTCTGAGCCTTCGTAAAGCCAATAATGGAATAGCTGGTGCAGAGCCTGCTTTATTAAATGCCTCATTTTAAGAAAAAATTCTGGAAACTTTCCTCAAACACACTTGAGGTTTGAAAGGTGCACAGTTCAGGAGTCAAGCTAAGTTACCTTATGTATTCTTTGTATACATACATATGTAAAATAGTTTTCTGTGTTCATGTCATACAGTACAAGAGAGAAGAATACGTAAAAGCAAAAAAGGCAGCTGAAGAAGCTGAAATCCTGAAAAAGAAAGCGACTCAGAGAGAAAAGGTAAATGGTTACTGAAGAGTTGGAACAATGTAACAGAGGTCATGTAATGATGTGTGATTTTGCTGAACTACATGGAACAGGCTAATTAAATTAAACGGTAGCCCACATTGCCTCAGGGAGTCAGGAAATCCAGTCCTCCTTCTCTTTGTAGCTGACTGAAGGATGTCTGACCTGGTCTTCTTTGGGATTTGAGCATTCATTTGAGTCTTCTGAAACTCCTACCTGTCAGCTTAGTCCATCCTGAAGAGTTAGCGGAAAGGGAGAACAGTAGGGTCAGGATTGCACCTGTTGTGTATAGAGGTTATATAGTTCACTTGGCACGAGGTTTCTCTGTAAGACTGGATTGTGGCAGATGGCAAAAAGACCTTATAGAAATCCATAATTGCCTGCCGGACACATGGGAAGAATACAAGAAAATCCAGTCTGTCATGATGGAAAAGGTATCCAAGTCATGAAAAACTCCGTGTAGTCTATCTACCTTGTTCTGGGTGCACCCTGAAATTCAGATGACACTCCAGCCCCTCTGGAGGGGCATTGCTAGCATGTAATATCACTTTTCTTTCTATTATTGGCAATGTATTGACCCCCAACAATAGCTCACTCTCGAATCTTCAGTTTTATTTTGTATTTGTTTGGGTTTTTTCTAATAATTCTCACATAACATCTTCTCATCCTCTGTGCTGCATAAACCTTTGTAAAATTTCATTCATGTCTCCTTGGCAGAAACCAGGTAGTGCTTGGTTGAGAATATAATGTGAAATTTAAATGAAAAAAAGAAAAGAGGAGGGGTACGATACTGATATGCACAGTAATAATGAGAAAAAGGGAGATTTCAGGCTTGCAAGTTTTGTATCCAATGCAATAAAAATGATCTGTGAAGAAGCTGAATGCTGAGACTTAATTAAAAAATAATCACTGCTGGATGGATGTACATAAACAAAAATAGCTTTAAATGCCTCTAGGTTAGGGTTAATCTGTTCCCAGTCTTTCAGCAGTTAGTATTAGACTTCGGGGATAAGCCCATGCACAGTAGCTCACAGGGGCAATAAATATTATTATGTGAAAATATCAGTAATAGTTACCAGCTCATGTAGAGCTCCAGAAGCAGTGATGATAGCAATGGTAGAAAGAAGATTAATTATATTTTATTCATCTATTAAGTATATGTTGTTTGCCCGTGAACATTGGACAAGAAAAACGTTGCAAGACTGCTATAATTTATAGTTACACCTAGAAAATATATTGATGTATCAGTTTTGTTTTCTTTAATTTCCTTATCTTCACTCCCACAGATTATAAAATCTTTATAGATGTTGTAGATAGTAAAATTGTAACTATCATTTTCTTCTAAAGGAGAATACAACATCATGGCAAACATCTTTGCCAAACACACTGTAATTTGAATAAATAAACATATACCCACACAGCAAACAAACCAAAGAGAGGAGCATGAAAGGGAACTCGTAATTTGAATGGTTTTATTCCAGTGGTCTTCCACAGTAGTGATTGAGCTGATGAAGATGTCTGCTTGGAAGATGTTTATATATTAAAAATTCAACTCTTGTGTTTAAGAAAAGCATACTGGAAAGCCACTAAAAATGGTCAATTTGCCTATCTCACCCTGTCTGCAGAGGAAAGACTCCCAAGAACTGGGGATGACAGGAAAGAGATCCTAAAGAACTGGTACTGTAGTTGCCAACATTGGGCCCCGATTGCTGCAGGAAAGGAACTTTCTTTTTTTAAGTGCTAGGTTTGCAGGCATCTGCACCTGCAGGGCATCAGTCGAGAGCATGTCTTCCTGCAAATTCACAAGCTGCCTTTTCTTGCTGGCCAGTCCTTTTGCTCAAGGTTATTATTCAGTCAATAAAACCCAAATTGTCTGACAGTCTGAAGGGGGATAATGGCTAGCCAGCTTTATCAGCAGGACTCCTGAAACTTTCACAGCTGGAGAGCTACTTTTGCCAACAAACATGAATGGTGAAGCCCCACAGACTAATGTGTGATGACAAGAATGGGTGCTGATATTCAACTCAGTTCTTCTTTGATTGCTAGGATGATGTACTGTAAACCAGTGCTGCTTATGAATATAAGATCTCTTCATATTATGGCTTTCATGCTTCTTTGCAGAGAAAAGCAATACCCACACTTCAGTTGTCTTTGTGACCAAGAGAAGACTGGCTGTCTGCCAAACCAGTACCCAAATGTGGAAGGTCTGCCTTACCATCTGTACAAGTCCACCTGCCTGTCTCTGTCATTATTTAATTAATCATGAGGTTAGATGCTAGAATATCAACATTCTGGGCACCTACTTTGTCTCTCTTCAGCTCCCAGAGAGAAGAAAGGTGGATACTCCCCATTCTGTAACCTGATGACTTTGTAACGGTAGCATGGGAGTCCCTATTTCAGTATTTGTTCCTAGTGCTGAGGTGTGTGTTTGATTTGCAGAAAGTACGGGAGTACATGGACAGTAGCATTATTATTATTATTGTTTGCTCATTAGTAGAAGACATCTGAAGTTATGTGCAGCCTTTCACATCACAGATTTTGACCACATCAAACCGTAACTTCCTTTGTGTTCTTTGGGTGAAAGGACTGTTAAAGATCCCAAGAAAATAATCAAGTGGCTGATATTTGGCTTCTTGTTTTTTAAGCTTTCTGCATTTGTACTGTACTCAGAATAGCATAACTTCAGTGCACTGAATCTTTCTGTTTCCTGTCATTCAATCTTTGTTCCTTTTACCCTGCCTTTAGCCTTTTCTTGTATATTCCAAATCTTGACTAAGTATTAAAAGATTCAAAAGATTCAAAATGAAAAAACTCTACTGTGTGCAACTTTCTTTTGCTCTTACATTATGTAGTAATAGTCCTGTCATCTTTAGAAACTGTCCTATTTACAATAAGCTGTAATTTCATTTTATTCTTTATCAAATTGTGTGCTCTTTAATTTGACTGTGTTAATCAACATGAATGGCCTTTTTCGGGAATTTGTTAAAACCAGGCACTTTACAGACCTTCTGCTAATGCTTTTCAACATGTTTACCTTCAATATCACAGCTGTTCCACTCTTGGCTTTGTTTTTGAAGACTGTGCCAAATGTGGAGTGCTTTGGCAATGTCTATTGATAGATTGTCATTAGTTAGAAAATCCCGTTGCCTGTCATTTGTGTGCATCCTAAGCAGGGGTCCTAGGGTAAACTTCAGGAATAGAAAAGAGCCACATCAGCTATGTGTAAATAATTTCGATATGCTGGAGTTTTCTTCAGGCAACATTCTGGTGGTAGAATAGCTGTAGGATATTTCCTTCTTTTTTATCTAGTTGGACATGGGAGTGATATCGAAGAATTGTATTTACCAAAGTTAATATTTCAGTGTTGTTCTAGCTAGGAGCTAGACCACAGCAACTCCACTGAGCTTTGGATTTGAACTTCCAGTAGCCTTGCAATATGATAGCGGATCCCACGTCAAATGCTTTTTCAGAGGTGAAGGTGTCAGCTTGTAGTGTTGGGCGATGGTGGGGAAAAGTGCGGGAGCTATTACTGGTATCTTGAGGGTACCGGCATCCCCTTTGACAATAAGAGACACCATCAGATTTGCTTTAATCATCTTCCCTTTCTTTCCCTTTCCTTTCATAAATTGCACAGGTGGGTAGGAGTCTTTTGCCTAAAAAAATCATCTATCTCTGGGTGGAGGGATTAGGAACAAACAAGATATCCCTTGAACACTATCAAAATTTACCTGTACTGTGGGGGAATATTCCTTACTTCAGCTTGATTGGGTTTTTTTTTTAATTGCATAATCACTTCATACTGATTTGAACTTCATAATTCATTCTACAACTGTCTCAGCATATCAAATGACTGAGAAATGGGACATCTCATTCAGAGATTGATCTTCTCCCTTTTGTTTATTTTCCCATTGCCTTTTTCCAAATAAGCACTTCTAGGTTATTTGCCTTCCAGCAGTTTATATCGTTACACAACCTAGTGGCTCTTTTCGTATCTGAAGACATCTGACAGGATTTTTTTTCTTAATCCAATACATGCTGGGGAAGAATTTGCACTTGTTTTGCAAATCTCTTCCAGACAGTCATTTCCTATCCAATTAAAAAGTAGCCACCCTGAAATAGCTGAATGCAAATTAATTGACTAACTGCCAGTAGAATTGTAATTTTTCTGAAATGTTGTTGATTGCAGAACAGTAGGAAAATTTTGGGAGTGGCTGTAACAGCTGTGTTCTCAACACTGCTTTCCCTCTTACACAACCACCACCACCACCACCCCGCTCCATTCTACCTGGCCTTGCACAATACTGCGACCTCGGTAGAGTGTCCTTTCCCTGATATGGGGCTCTGACCAAACGGGGCATTCTCACCTGCAGATCCCTGCTCTTCTCTTCAAGTTATTCTCTGAAATTTCCTGGGCTCTTTCTTTAGAGTAATGACTGGTTGCTGGGTTACCAAATTATTACTTCTTTCATTTTGAGGGTGGGTGGTGAGCAGAGTAACCGTTCAAGGCTGCGGTTTGCTCAACGTGCTAGCCGTCATGAATCTGCGGTGAGACCTCTTGTCGGAGCATCCTCTCACCAACTGCTATGTTGGAGCTTGTGCTCAAAATATGGCAGGGCTGAAATCCCAGTTTGGCACTTCTGATTTGCGCTTTTAGTACACTGAACTGCCTTTTGACTGCTCTTCCCACTGGACCTACCTACAGCCTGCATGTCAAGAAAAAAACATTACCTGCCTTTTGACTGGAATTTAGCTTAAGCTACATATTGCTCTTGCAACAATTTCTCTAGTTTCTGCTTTATTTTAACATTTTATTCTACTTGAATTTAGAGGGATGGAGCACTGTAGATGAGTTTTCCACTGGAAATTATGTATAATTTCATATTAAAGAACTTAATCACTTGTGTGTTATCCAGATTTCCAGAGGCATTTTGTGTGTCAAGGATTTGGTGGACCCTTGCATTGACATAGTTACCGGGCAGAGTAACCCTAGTTTAGTACAAATCACAGAATGGTAGGGGTTGGTAGGGAACTCTGGAGGTTATCTAAACTAGCCTCCCTGTTAAAGCAGAGTCACCTACAGCAGGTTGCACAAGAACGTGTCTGGGTGGGTTTTAAATATCTCCAGAGAAGGGGCCTCTCTAGGCAGCCTGTTCCAGTGCTCTGTCACCCTCACAGTCCTCACGTTCATGTGAAACTTCATGTGTTCCGGTTTGTGCCCATTGCCCCTTGTCTTGTCACAGGGCACCACTGAAAAGAATCTGGCCCCATCCTCTTGACACCTGCCCTTTAGGTATTTATAAGCATTGAAATGTCTCCCACTTTCACCTGTCTTTTAGCACGTGTTCAACTGATAATTACCATAATGCTCCTGAAGGCCACATGTCTATCTGCAGAGCTACATGTATTTGTATCACTGTGATTTCAGTGCTACAAGACTATATATTCTGCATTGGTGTGAGGGTTCTACCCTCTTATTAGGACCAACATTGCATCAGCTGTACTGAGAGATGGCCCCAACAGTGCTGTGACATGAGAACTGTGAAGGCTCACAAAGCCCTTTGTGACCATAGATGGGGCTACCAGGACCATAGTGCAGTCCTCTATGTCATACTGGTCTCTTGACTGGGAACTGTTTGGTCACATCTGAATACTTTTAAATTTGAGATTGGGTCACTTCTGTTCTCAACTGCTGCCATAGTTGTATAAAAAAAGAGTATTTAAATACTTGAATTGAAAGAATCAGTGTTTGTTTCTGGCTTACTTGAAATCTCAAGCATGTTTTCCTGTTTTTAATGCTTTAGGCAGAGAGACTTGAGGTTAAAAAAAGACAACAAGAAATGCAAAGAAGAGAGATGTTCTTTGAAGATCAATATTAGTAAGTAAAATTTTAAACTTATTAATGAAAATTCCTCATCTGCTTGTCTTTCTGGTTTGTGTTTGTTGGTTTGTTTGGGTTTTGCTTGTTTGCTTCCTTGCTTTTGTTTGGTTTGGGGAAGAGTTTGTCTTCTGTTGCTGGTTTTTTCACTTTTTGACTTGAAACTTTTTACTTCAGGGCAAGAGGCAATGGGGAAAAACTGAAACAGGGGAAATCCCTCCTGAATATCAGGAAACAATTCTTGATTGTGAGGGTGACTAAACATGGACATAGATTGCCCAGGGAAGTTGTGGAGTCTCTATCCTTGGAGATATTCAAAAGTTCTGGGCACCTGGCTCTAGGTGCGCCTGCTTGAGCAGAGATTGGACAAGATGATCTCCAGAAATACCTTCCAACCTCAACTGTTCCGTGATTCTGTGAAATATTCCAAGCCTCCTTCATACACTATTCTATGAAAAAATTGGTTCTATACAGTTCTCTTAGCTTCTCAAAACACACACTTTGAAATGGAAACTGTGAATTATGAAACAATTTTATGCTTTCTTTCTCTAACTGAATCAATATGTGATCATTCAATCCAAGACTAATTATTGAAGCAGGTTCTAAATTACATCTCCATCCATTTATTTTAGTCACTAGTAAAGAAATCTAACCTACATGGAAACAATGAGGACTTTCTATATTTAGCATAGTCCTACATCTTAAATATAGAGATTTGCTGTGAAGACCTGTTTCCCAAGAATACCTCCCCAATGTCAGATTTAGATATGGCTTAACTCCTGACATAATTTATTCCATTGGCAGTAAAATTCCTGCCTTGCCAGTTCACTCCACCCTATTTCTTCATTTTTAACTGATCCAAACCAATTCTATCTTGTAATTAACATACAGTGCTGTTTAGTCACCTTTACCTTTTTTATCTTTGGCTCCTGAAATTACTCACCTGTGGTTTTAACATGATTGATTGTTCTTTCCTCCTCTGTGACCTTTAAAGCAGTCACTTTTGTCCCAAGGTAGTAGCTCCAGTCCCTTCATCATTTGCCCAGACTTTGTTCTCTAATATATAGACATTTTAGTGCTTTCTCACTGATCTCAGCCTTTGTTGTCTTTTTCCTTTTATTTCTTCCCATTTGCCTTTAGGTACTGCTCTTTCCTTATATACACTGCCAACTTTTGTTTCTAGATATTGGTATTTTGCCTGCTGTTTGTTCTCTGTTTGTCCCAGTGTGGATTTCGCACGTGCCTATCTTGATTCCTCAGGATTTCTGAAGACCCTCCACAACTTTAGATCTCTGCCTGTTTCTGATATACTAGACAGCTTCATGCTCTTTGAGCCTAACTCAACAACAACCTCATCAGATCTTTTCAATGCAGAGTCCTCAGTTATGGGACTTACTTTTTCCTAAAGGGATTATCAGGGTTCTTATCTTCCCATTTAATGTGGTTTTTTGTCTTGAGGCTTATTCAGTTATGAACTGAGACATACTACTTCCTCTCCCTCACCTGCCCTGTCTGTAACTTTTTTTGCTTAGGGTGAAGTGAATTCTACTGATCAGCACTTTTGCTATTAAAAATAAGCTTGGTCCTATCAAAATCAGGCCCAAACTCTCTGAAAGACCTTCATGTGGGCAGTCAGTTGGTCCCTAGGTGGTGCAGGAGCTCAGGGTGCCTGGGCACTGAGAAGGAGACTGGCTGGAAGCTGTTCTGTCCACTGATTTAGGGAAGCCTTGTGAGCATTCAGCTGGTGTCATCTTAGGAAACCAAACTGACTGATGGAACTGAAGGTCGAGCTCCATTACTCAAGATTCAACTATCAGAAGATTATTTGACTGTGTCATGCACTGAAGAGGGCCCTGTAGATGCTGTACCTGGAGGAAGTGAGCTGAAAACCTGCCTTCAGTGAATGCAATTTTTGTTAAACAAAAGCCTCCCATGTCATACACTAATGCCTTCCCTGGTTTGAAGAAATCCTCTGGTGGGCAGAGGAGGAGTAGTCTTTACCATGTGGTTTTGTTGAGATTACACTGCAAGGATACATTGGCATTATGGAGTAAAACATCCAGGAAGACGCTGTGCGACATCTCAGATCTTGTAAAGTAATTGCACTGAAGGACTGCTCCTTATTAGAGATATGTTCATATAAAAATGCTTGTTTTTTAAAGACATGCTTCTGGCTACTATGCAAAAATGAGTGACTCATTACTTCTGTCATCTAAGATCCTGTGTCTAGAGGTGAAGAGAACAAATATGAGGTTGTGCCCTTTTCCTCACTGCCTCTGCTATAGTATTTTGATCTTCTACCCTGCTTGCTGGGAGAGGGGGAAGGAAGGGCATGTGCTGCATATAAAGCAATGACCTCTGCAAAGTCGTGGCCTGTGGAGCCGTTTCAAAAGATAAGCTGCCTTGTTAGTCTGTCCTCTGTACACATCTGTAGCTGCAAACCCACAATTTTCCTGAGGAGATCAATGCCTACCAGCAGTCTTATTAGCTGGGAAACCTTTTAAAATTGATCACCACCTCTAGCTGTATCAGTCTCCACAGGGTACAGCCCAATCAGTACCTCTCACGTGTGAAGTGCTGCTTCTATTTGATAAGGAAAGGCACTTGAGATTCTTATGATGTCTTTAGCACACTCCGATGGTAAAGTGTGATACTGCCCAGAAGTTTGTTGTTCTGATTAAATTCCTATTAAAAACAAGAGCTTCTCACTGAAATCCCCTTTTAAAGGGTGTAAGATGAAGTAAGTGAATGCTAAAAGAAATAACTGTCTGCAACCTTGTCTACTGTCTGCAGAATACAGTTATTTCCTTTCTCTTGAAAGCCTCATTAGCTTCTTTTTGTACAACTGGCCCTTGAAAGTCAACTGTATCTATTATCACAGTATTCTTTAGTATGTGTTTGTATCTTGTGAAAATGGGGTCTAGACACACATGCAGAGTGCTATGGAAAAGTCTTGCGAGATTCTGTCTTTTCAAATCAGCAGCTCCTCCAACCTAGGTGGACTCAAACTCTATTAGGTGGCTAAAATGGACAAAATGCACAAGGTATCTCCTAGAGGATCGGTGTATATAAAGCCTGAAAAGCGCACAGGAGCAGACATTAGTCTGGGGTAATTGCTGCATGGCAGAATTGCTACTGTTTGTAGTAGATTTGGTGGCTGACTGTGGCTGGACACCAGGTGCTCAGCAAAGTTGCTCTGTAACTCCTCTACTCAGCTGGACAGGGTAGAGAAAATATAATTAAATACTTCTGCATTGTGATAAGGATGGGGAGATATCACTCACCAATTACAGTCACAGGCAAAACAGACTCAACTTGGGGAAATTAGTTTAATTTATTAACAATCAGATCGGAGTATGATAATGAGAAATAAACCCAAATCTTAAAAAAAAATAAACCACCTTCCCTCCACCCCTCCCTTCTTCCTGGGCTTGACTTTATTCCTGAATTTTCCGACTCTTTCTCTCCAGCATTATAGGGGAATGGAGACTGGGATTTGCAGTCAGTTTATCACATTGTCCCTGTCCCTGCCACTCCCTCTTCCTCAGCAGGAGGACTCCTCGCACTCTTATCCTCTGTCAATGTGGGTTCCCTCCCACTGGAGAGAGTTCTCCATGAACTTCTCCCACATGATTCCTTCTCACAGGCTACAGGTCTTCATGAACTGCTCCAGCATGGGTCCTTTCCATGGGGTACAGTCCTTCAGGAACATATTGCTCCAGGGTGGGTCCCCCATGGGGTCACAAATCCTACCAAAAATCTGCTCCAGCACCTGGAACACCTCCTCCCCCTCCTTCTTCAACTGAGAGTTGTTTCTTTCACATATTCTCATTCCTCTCTCCATCTGCTGATGCACAGCAGTTTTTTTCTGCCTTCTTAAATATGTTATCCCAGAGGTCCTACCACCATCACTGATGGGCTTGACCTTGACCAGCAGCGGGTCTGTCTTGGAGCCAACTAGCATTGACTCTGTCAGATGTAAGGGAAGCTTCTAGCAGCTTTTCACAGGAGCCCTGCATTACCAAAATCTTGCCACATAAACCAAATACACTAACAGATGAGAAGTACATGAGGGATTTATTGGTGGTAGCACTGCTGTGGTTCTGCCTCTGCATATGCCAGATCTAGAAAATAAGAAGTACATGTGCACTTTTCTACCAGAAACTATTTACTTATGAAATGGAATCTTTCCTTGTGAGTAATGATGTTTTGAATGCATTTTACATTGATGGTCTGTGGCAGAAATTCCATTTCTGTCAAGGGGCCTTAAAAGGTAATGCATGCTTGTCCATGCCATGCTTTGTAATTACTAATTCTTGTGGGGAAAGGACTGAGTGTCCATCTTTCCAAATCAGAATGAAGAAGTTTAGCTGGCTGGGCTAGGACCTTTCAGGACATGCCTCTTTAATTAGGACACAAAATTGTCATTTAAACAGTAAAGAGGGATGGCTACGTCATTACTTGCATTTCTCTGTGGCTTGCTGTGCAAGCTGTATGAATTCGTGCCTGAACTGTAGCGTGTCTCACCATATGGTTTTAGCCCACCTCTGTAGTAAGGTGCTTTTATTCTCATAAACTGTGGTGCTGGTTGTGGTCCACTGCTTTTCTAATACCCATCTATCTATGTATGTAATGGGAAAAGCAGTCTAGAACGTAGAGTTACTTTTTAATAGTACATGATTGTTGTTGTATCACTTCATCATTCCCTTTGTTACTTATCCATGCCTCTGTTTTTGTGAAGGTTGTAGTCCTATAAAAATTCCCGGCACTGCTGCACTCGGGTACATGTGTGCACTCAATACATTCTGCTCAGAATTTGGAGCTGGAAACAGAATTTGCCAGAGTGCCTGTAAGTGCATATTCCAAACAATGCAGGAGTTTCACCAAACCAAGCTGATATGCACTTGACTGCCAAAATAGTTTTTTCAGAAGTCATAAAATGCAAGAAAATAAAACCTGAAAAAAAGATTACTTATTTATCTATTTTTACAGGATAAATACTAGTGTCCTTGCCAGTTTTCAGTCCCCTATGATGTGAGATTCAAACCGCAGGCTGGTAACGAATATTCCCCACAGAAGTGCAAATGTAAACCTGACCAGACTTTTAATATAGGCTGCT
The DNA here is from genome assembly GCA_033558185.1 of Dromococcyx pavoninus. Lineage (NCBI taxonomy): Eukaryota > Metazoa > Chordata > Aves > Cuculiformes > Neomorphidae > Dromococcyx > Dromococcyx pavoninus. The sequence goes on from JAUMJL010000023.1 coordinate 2,720,244, forward strand.
AGAGAGAATGAAAGAGAGCTGGCACAAAAAGGGTTTGCAGCCTTGAGGATCTTTTGTTTGCTTCTTTTCACCACAATGGTCTTCGTTTTGTTCATTTGCTCCTGATTATTTTAAGCATTGTCAATTATTTAGCTAACAGGCAGAAAACTAGGCTTTTATAGACATCCAAAGGGACTCTCTTGAGTGTAATAATGAAGGCAGTTTATTGAACGCCTGTGAGGTTGCTTTCTAATTGTACGCATTAATCTGCCCATGCAAGCTGGCTGAAAATATAGAAGCAGATTGCACACGCAGATGGAGCACACAGAATGGAAGATCTATGCAATAGACTTACACAAAGCTGCGTTTTCCTTAAAACTGGATTTATGCTTATTACTTCAGATAATAAATGAAACTTGATGTCTAAAATAACTTCCAAGAATATTGTGTGAGTGGTGGGAGGAAAGAAGAGCCTAGCTGTATTATTTCACCCAGTCAGGAAAACAAAAAATGCAAGTGGGTTGACAGGGAAGATTAGTTTTGGGTGTGGGTGGAAAGTGAGAAAAATAATTCTGCTTTCTTATAGCCTTATACCTAAAATGAACTAGTGCCACATTTTTTGTTCTTATCCTCAAAAACAAGAACACACGCTCAAGAACTTGCAGACAAGAATGCCTACCAACAAAAGATAGCACAGTTTTGATCACTGTCATTAGATTTGTCCAAATCGTTGTTTATATGCCTGTACATTACTCCCAGTGAAGTCTGTGAATACTACATCCAGCTTAGTATGTGGCTACTGGAAGGATTTGTGCTGGAAATCAGGTGAACTAAATACTCAGAGGATGGCCTTTCTTCCCAGTAAAAGGCATTGCAGAAAAGCCATCAACACCATAGAGAAATTTAATGGGTTAATTATTTCTCATTGAAATTTTTCACCTTAGCGCTTCCAGCAAAACTTGAATAGCCAACTCACATACACACCAAAAAATGGGCATTAGTTCATGCTGACAACTTTTCACAGTTGTTTTTAATTCTTACCGAAAAGTGGACTCTGTCATGCAGGTGTGAGTTGGAGCTGAATCACAAGAGAACCAGAATCTACGTAGAGTTGAGAGCATGTTTGTTGCTGGCAAACGGAGATATTTTTGCTACCTTGCCCCTCGTCATGGCCCAGCTGTGGGAAAGTTGTCAGTTGCTCATAACCTTCTGAACTTACTTATATATTGCAAATTTCTTACACTGGTAAATCTCTGCAAAGAGGAGGGGATGTGAGAACAGGCATGTAAAACTGTATACCAGCAAAAGCCATTTATGTCCCCACCTAGGCTACTTGCAGCTTTCTTAATGGCTTCATTTTTAAATATGTAACTTTGGTTGGATTAATCATCAAAATGGTATTATCAGTCTGCCAGCTTCATTCCCACTTTAGCAAATTATTTTCATTAGTGAAAATCCCAACTACACTTTCCTTTGGAGTCTCCTCCTATTTCCAAACATAGAATTTATGGGAAACCTGTCTAAATGGACAGCAATCTCATTGACCTTTGTGTTGACTTCCGGAATTTCTTCTATTTTAACATTTGATTTTTTTAGACCACGTGACAGAGGAGCAGCAAAGGCCTTACTATGAGCCAGCCTGGCTTGTGGATCATAGCAACTGTCTATATATGGCAATGCACAAGGCAGTTCCCTTGCTGAGGAAAGAGTGAGGGCATCAGTAAGGACACATGGTCCTTGCTGAAAGGAAGGGCAGCTTTTGTTGTGGGTAGGCTTTGATAGTGTTAAGCAACTAATCTTAATTTCTGCGGAACTTGAGGAAGTTATTACGCTTAGCAGACTAAATATGTCGTAGTGGGAAGAAGCATAAATATGCCTCCTGGGTACTGTGAAAAGATGCGTTTTGAATGAGATTCAGTTCTGGGTTTTGGTTTTGGTTTTGAGAGGAGCAGTCCAGCTATTGTTTGAAAATGATCATGTAACTTCTGCACAGATGCTTGAAACTAACATTATGTATGCGTTATGCATGGTTCTTAGATTTTCAGCTGAGCTGGAAGAAAATAGTGAAATATCACTGTATCATTGCTTACTGGCAATTAATTTGGAAGCTGATGTGTCCATGTCATTCAGCATTAGATGTTACTTCCATTGTCTTCATAACTACTCATGTTGTCTCCTCTCTGAAATGGCTAAAATTATTTACCTGTCTTGGGATTCTGTATTTTTATTTTTATTACTGTTTATGAATGGCTCATCATAGTTGTGGACATTCATTAGAGCAGAATTTTGATGCTGGAGATCCTGCATCTTCACAAAAGAAGGAGTTCAGGAACTGTCTTGTTTTAAGTAGTAATAAGAGTGGCCATTATCTTTCAAAAATTGTCAAGAGAAATAGATTTATGATATATGTAAAAGTATTGTGCTGCTTTGTTTTCAAAAGCACTGGCATAAAAGTCAGTACATTATTCTGCATCCTGACATTTCAATATCCATCAATTAAAGCAAAAGAATTAACTGCCACCGGTTTCATTGGAAAGGAGTAACAAAGATTACAAGAAGCTTTTTAATTGACGCATTTTAAATGTTAGTCTGTAAACCAGACTTAAGCCAAGAACTTTATGTGTAGGCAGAAAAATTATTTTCTTTGCATCTTTATTTCCGAGAGCAATACAGTCTCAAATGAAAAGCTTAGCAAGGGGTGCTGTGCAACTTTTGGTGGAGAAAGTTGATGGACCCTGAGTCCATATCCTTATTCATGTTCCTAAGGATGAATCCTTTTCAGGACTGGCTCTTACATTTGCCTTGTTCGTGTGACAGGAGTTAAAGTCAAATGACGTACAAAGTTGAAGACCTTATTCCGCACAGGATTTTACACCTCAAGTCCTAGAATGAAATCGCTTGTTGGTCTTCAGATCTTCCACACGCTGGAGTCAACTGTGGATCTTTCTCCTTCTTGGCTGTCAAGGCTGGTGACACTGTTGGAATGTGGGAACTCTACCTAGACCAATGGAACATGGGCTTACTCCAGCTTTTTTATTCCGCCCCTTGTCTCTCCTCAGTGGTAATGTGGACAGCACACACATTTAGTCCCAAACAATAAGAAATGCATATGGATTCCCTCATCTACAAATAGCTTTTGAGTGCAGGGTTCCAACTCTCAATCCCTAAATTACACTGTTCTCAGTGGAACACCTGGCAAATTCATGTTTCTGCATTTTACACCTACTCATTGAGCTTCAAGTATATTCTGTTAAATAAGAGCTTTTAAGAAAGATCTCTGCCCGAAGAATAGTTATGAAATGTAAAGCCATATATCTGAGGACCCAAAAAAAGCATCTGCAATGTGGACTGATTTCCAGAGTCATGTACTGTCCTCTCCTAGCACATTACTCAGTGATCCTGGCAGCGGAGTCAGTATTTTCCCATGACAACTCTTAAGAGTTTTTCCACCCTCAAATCCAGTATTTTGCTTCATTCCACCACGACTGCATCTGTATTAATAAATTAAACACTGTCAGTCACTGTCACTTTTGAGGCCAACAGGCCTGAGACTGCATGCTTCCATTCTAATAAGCTTTTTTACCTCCCAAAATGGGGCAATTGCATCCAAAGTGCCTGCTGGGATTTACGTGCGGTTGATATTCATTCCCAGACAGCCGCCAGATGTTATTTGTGAAAGTGTTATTTGGAAGAGGTCAAAACTACGCCAGAAACTGTTGCCACAACATGGATGGCTGAGTTCCCAAGCTAAGAGTATTGCATGGTGCTATTAAACGTTCCAGTATGGGAGTAGCCTATTTTAATTATCAGAGCAAGAGGCTTGTTCCCAGCGGTGTAATGGGAGACAAGGCTACAGAGAAAGGCAAAATACCCTCATAAGGTCTCTCTGGCTTAACCAGTGCTTCTGAACAGCTCTCTTCCCTTCAGCCCAATTCTTAGGGGCAGTAAGAACCCAGGTTAGCAGCCTGTTAGGAGGGTGTCATCTTGATTTGTCTAAAGTTTGGATCTTTTTGGCCTAGCTATTTTTGAAGGCTTTCAGGGTGCTGCTGTATTCAAATTAATTTCTTCAGCTCATGTTATTCTTTCCTTAATAATTATTAGTTTAGAGGAAGATATTTTATTAGCATCGTTGCTTATTCCTTGAAGATTCAGCAAGAGAGATGTTGCTCCAATTGTCTGAATGTGGAACACCTATGGACACTTTGATATGCTGATTTTCTTCTGGGGATAATGCTTTCCTTTCTGGGACATTAATTGAAATGTCATCTCTCTGACTTCCCCCTTTCCTTGCAGCATGGCTTACGCTATGCTCTGCGTTGTTATGACTGTATGTTTAATATTATGAAAAATACCATTCACACAATATTTTGACAGTCTGGCAACTCCAGATGTGTTGCTGCATTTTCATAGAATTGATACACAATGAATTAACATATATGACTGACTTGACTGAATTTGTTTCCAGTCAGGTTCAGAAACCTGAGTCCCTTCCTAGTGGTCAGGTCACTTTATTAATGTGTTACCTAACTTGGTGTAGTAGGGTGTTTTCTGTATTCAAAGGCAGTGCACAGTCTCACTGAGAAACATTATTTGTTTCTACTCTTGTAATCATCTTTTCTAATACTGAAACAGAATTAGCTTTCCATCTATCAGTGTGCTGATACAGGAAGTGCAATGGCTTAACCCTCCACCTGATTTTTATGCAAATAATGAGAACTTCCATGTGTCATTCTTTTGCCATCCAGAAAGAATTAGGTCATCCAAGTATACCCTCAAGTTGCGGGATAGTTCATTACAGAGCTTCAACCTTCTCAAATATATTCCAGACTTTCTGTAGGAGTTCTTAGTCTTTCTGGTGTAGAAAGACATTATTTTAGTAATTTTAGCATAGGTAGAGAAACAAAAAATCTACAATTTAAAACTTCAAGTTCTCAAAATTATTCTGTGGAATGTCACCATTCAGCCACTCATCTTTTATGGAAAAAAATATGTGTGTTTAACACTTGGGCAAGTTGGCTATTAATTTATTTAACCTTGATATACAGGCACTTTGTAGATCAGGGAATCTTATTTTTCACTTGGTTCTTTCTGTAGTGTGTGTTGTCTGAGGTTCATGTTAACTGCCCATGTAATGGAGGAAAGGGAATGGACGGGGAATGCTGAAATGCTGAAAGCATGGCTTGCTACAGCTTGAGCAGTACCTGAAGGGATAAAATGATTTTATATTGTGTAGAGTAGCAGAGAAGAACTCTTGGGTTCTTGTTCTTCTCCCCCACTTCTCAATATACCCACTAACCAGCAGCACGTTTTCAAAAAATATATCTGCTCACTGTTTCAGATCATGGAGTGAAAGATAAAAACACACTTGGTAGTCTGTTTCAGCAGATAGTCAGCATTGCTTTTTGGCATCCAAGGCTTTTTCTCCAAGGTTAAGTAGCTGTCTCTGGTAGTGACATCTTTTCCCCCACAGAGTTAGCTGGTTGCCCTGTTAGCAGAGTAAACCTTTGTGCTGAATGCCCCTTGAAGCACTCTTTCTGCTCTCACGTCAGCACTTTCATGTTTTTCAAAGCTGTATATTGAAATAAAATTGCCTCTTTCCTCCAACTCCATCCCTTTGAGTGAGCGAAGTCTTGAATAGATGTGTGTGTGTCTGCAGGTTAGGAAACTGGTCATGGCACTGAAACTCTTAATTCTTAACATTTGTTTGTGTTGCTGCTAGTGACTTATTTAACTCTACTTGGTTGAAACTGTAAGCAAAGTGATGCTACTTCGGAAATCTGGTTTATAAGTGTTGCAATTGGAAAAATAGAATTGCCCTTTCTAGAATGAGAAAAGACAATGTTGTACAGTTCTGCTTCAAATAAAGACAAGCATTTTTGTTCAATGCTACAAAATGCTTCAAAGTCTTGCCGCTTGATTAAGTAATTTATTGTAAGTGTTCATTGCATTAATTGTGAAGAAAAATTCCTTAAAATAATCTTTTGCATAACCTGAGATCTATGGATCTGGTAGAAGGATTTGCAACAATTCAGTGAAGCAGTTGCAATCTGCTGACATCCAATGGAATGCCAGTCTGTGTTTTAGGAGCTTTACAAATAGGAAAGAAAGCAAAGCCACTGTAAACCTTCAAATATGCAAATGGAAATAACTGTTTTCTTAAAAATTCCTCCTAGCAAATGTCTTATCTGTAATATGTTCTGTATCCTCAGTCCCATTTCATTCTGTCTGTCTCCATAACCTTTTGTTCCACCTGTGATGTTTTCAGCAGATACATGATAAAATGTCTAGGCTAGATTCCAAGCTTGGAATAAAAAGCTGTATTTATTTTTATGGAAGCACTAACAATTCTATTTGGATTGGATTTCTTCGTAGCAAAACCAATGAATTATTGAACAGATTGGACTTGGGTTTGCAAAAGAGTGACTCCTGTCAGATTGCTAATCGTGTCCCAGAATCTTCAGCATGGGTAAGCAAAACCATGGCACGTGCAATATTTTCTGTCAGCTTTCCAAGTCCTGTCAATAGTGTAATATTGGAGTATTCTAATTGAGCTCAATTGCCTACACATTATTCTGTGAATACCAAGAAGTCTTTCTTGGTGAATGAGATTGCCTACATTGTCTCGTATACCCTGGCAGAGTACCCTACATAGTAGGGGACAGCCTTTATTACTTAGAGGTATCTCTCTGATAAATGAGAGCCAGATTTATATTCTAAGGTTAGATTAGATTCTTAAATGTGCTCTGTACTCATCAGTTGGTGGCAAGCTTTTAAGAAATCATCTCAACTAGTTCATGTCAGTGGATGATTTACTGCATTGAAAATTTAGTCAGAGAGAAGCTTATTTCTCACTGCATCTGAAAAGTGATTCCGTAGGCTGCTTGGAGACTTTGTCACAGTTTGAATGAGCTTGGTAAGTATTGCTTAAGTTTCATTATTCTAATTGCCTCAAAAAGGCTTTTTCACATATGATTAGTCTCTTCAAGTCTAAAGCAAGCTTTCCTACTGATGTAAAACCTTGCAGTGAGGAATATTAACCCTGAGACAGAAGCATTTCACTTTTAGAGAGGTTTGTAATTAAGGGAAGACAGACAGCAGAGAGCCAAATGGATGGAAATTGTTACATGGTCCTTAGTCAGTAGAAGCTTGAAAGTTTCTAATCTGGGCAACCCTTTGTTGTGTGTAACATTGGACAGCACCAGTTGAGTAAAAGGAAAGATTTACCTCTGTATTTCCTTGGAAGCCTTGAAAATATGCAAGACCCTTCTATTGTAAAAACTGTTGCAAACAGAATATACAACAGCTCTGTCTTGCCTCTAGTATCTCTGCCTGGTATCTCTGACTGTCTTTTGTAGCCCTGAGAGGACTAGCAAGATGCAGGGCTTGAAACCACCAGGGGGACGTATATATACATGATTTTTTTAAATTTTAAAATTTTTGTTCTAAAAAATGTTTGGGACAATGTAATGTTGATGGAAATTTTTCCCTCATATCCATTCTTTGATAGTAATATTAATTTAGCACACTTAGTTCAAATATCAGTGTCAAATGTTACTTGATGTGCTTGAACCAATTGACTTCTTTGAAGAGACTCTATCATTGGTGACTTTTTTGGCCTGTTTATTTAATCAAGCTCATAATTAATTTTAATCCAGTCTTTCAAAGTGTTACCAATCCTATGTAGATTTTTATTGTCTTCCAACTTGATTAACATACACTCCACACAATTCTCCAAGCCATTACAGAGAGTAAGGAATAATATTGGATCCAGAATGAGTCTCCTTGGACACATGTAACAACTCCTCCCAACTCAAAATTGAGCTATTAATAATTGCTTTCTCTGTTCAGTCTTTTCATCAAGTTATGTGCCTGTCGTTTTAATGGTGCCATTCTGCACACATATATCAAGTTTTGAGAACATTGTGTAGACCTGGAAGAAGTTCCTCACTAAAGGCAAACCTGCACACTTCTTGTATTAAATTATACTGGCTCATTATTTAATGCACTGTGCTCTGTCCCAGCTCAAAGACTTTACAGTGTAAGTTCCTATGTTTAAGATCCTAAGGAACCTATAAGTTCGTAATGGTAGGCTGGCTCTTTGCTAAGATCTGCAACTTGTGAAAGGACTGGGCTAGTTCTTTTAACAAAAAATGACAAAGTTGCATATTTTATTCAAGATATCTAGTTCAGATTTTTAGTTCCCTTGTCTGCCCCACAAATAACATAGCAGGCGTGATCTCTCAGCTTCTGCTGCCCTACCTCCACAAATGCCTTCCCAATACTACTGTGGAAATAATCCTGGGTTCCCCTCTGTTACTACGCCTCCCTTCTACTTTGTTATCTTGGTGATATTTTCAGTACTCCAGAATACCTCATCTCACTATCATATATCCTGATTGTGTTTTCTGACTGCTCAGGGTATCTTTATGCTTGCCACTGTGACACAGAATATGATGTGCTGTGGCTGCCTTGTTGTGATGTGCAGAGGGACATTCAGCAAATCAAACCACTGAGAGGCTTTAGACCACTTCTTGTTTAAATTTTAGTCTTGAAACTTATACGTTTTTTTAAGTAACTGGAATCATTCAACTGTTTCTGTTTTGTTAATTATCTGTATAAAGATTTGGGAATAAGGTTTGGGATTTTGGTCCCTCCTCTACTCACACCAATATGTTTATATTCTCTGCTGAACAATAGGCTAGGATCCATGCTTATAAACAAGCTCTTCGAGAGGATGAAAACAGAAGATTAAAAGAAATGAAGCAAGAACAAAGGAGGAAGGTAATTATACGTTAAGAGCTTGCATATTGTATCATTTTTACATGCTGTGAAACCAATTAAATACATTGATTACTTGTAGCCTACACACAGAGCTTCTCTTTAGCAAAAGTGATTTAGTCACTGTTTTTAAATATTGTAAGAGAGATGAACCAAGCTGTAAAATTTAAAAAGGGACAGGACAATCATCTTCTGGGTTCAAAGCTATTTGCATCTGGATGACTGACTCCTGATCGCCTCTCCATTTGAACAAGTGTGCATTTTTTGATGATGGTAACTGATTTCATAGGCTAAGGAAACCAGCTTCCTCTCTTTCAGGCAGAAGTAATCTTAGTGAGATATGCATCGTGATTGCAGACTCTGAACAGTCTTTCTAGAGAATCGAGGACTCTGGTGCTCTGCTTTCTCAAATAGGGATGTGAAAGCACTCAGATTTGCTGTTAGGTCTGTGTGCTTCTCTGTTCCCTTGCTGACCACCTAGGTGAAGAGGTTCAAATTGTCTAAAATTGTCTAAATGTGACAGAACAAGGGGCAATGGGCACAAACTGGAACACAGAGAGTTTCACCTGAGTATGAGGAAAAACTTTACTGGGAGGGTGACAGAGCTCTGGAACAGGCTGTCCAGGGAAGTTGTAGAGTCTCCTTCTCTGGAAAAATCTGCCTGGACGCGTCCTGTGCAACCTGTTCTAGGTGAACCTGCTTTAGCAGGGAGGTTGGACTGGATGATCTCCAGAGATTCCTTCCAACCCTGACCATTCTGTGATTGTGTGAAAAGCAGGCATGCTGTAACTGCAAGTTTGAACTCCATCTTCTGAAATGCATCTAAACAGCTGTAGTCTCTCTGGCATGGATTTGGGCACATTACTCACACAAAGTTCATCTACCCAAGGTGATAGCACTGTGCTGTGTTTTCTGTCTTGGCTTCAGGTCTGACTGTGCAAGTATAGGAAGGGCAGCATTGACTGCAAATCATATGAAAACATATTAGTAAATACTGAGCCTCTTGCTATCCCTCTGCTGTTACTAACATCCAAATTAATGTTAAACTACTTCCCCAGCAGCAGAATCTTAGTGCAACAAATTCCATGCAGTGAATTTCTACTAGACCTGGACAAGTGACTCAACCCCCCTCACTGCCATCTTTATTTAGATGCTGGGGATAAGTGTCGTCATTTCATGGTATTCTAGCAACCAGGACACCAGAAACAAAAAGGTGTGTATAAGGAAGCTCTTAATTGCTTTCCCACTAGGTATATCCCTATTGGCAGGAACTAAACAGAGGAACAACCTTTGAAAGCTAGTCCTGACAGGTGTAAGGTCCGTAGCCATTGTATTCTTTAGATTTATTCCTCCATAGATGAATAACTACAAATGTGAATTAGCATGCCTCTTCTTTTTGAGTTTGGTTTAAGGAACTCATGTAGAGCTTTAGACTCCTTACTGATTTCCACAGCTTGCCAAGAAGGTGTTAGCTGTTCTTTCTTGGTACACGGTTCCAAGTGCTCCTTGCCTTCGCAGTTGCTGCTGCCTACTGCGCACAGTAAAGCACTACTTATAAACCTACTGTAAATAATACGTATTTTAAAGGCTCTAATAATTGTCCCTCAGATGTATGTTGGCTTGTTTCTACTTCAAACTCATATTTATTAAAATAATTGTGAATTCTGTCTTATGTGTACCTTGTAGCAAAGTGTAGCTATAAAACAAAGGTATTGTCAGTTGCTTTTTTTTTTCAGAGCAGGTTTTAGTATGTATTGCTTGATTTAGAAATTTTCAGTAGGCTATGAACAGTGCATCGTATACACACAATATATTTCGGAACATTACTCCAAGAGAGGACTCAGCATATTGGAAAGTCAGATACTGGGTTTTAATTTTCAGGTTGAATAGTTATTTAAAACAGTGAAAATTAAGGTTGGCTTTTTTATTTCTTAATCCTGTTTCTTCTTTTAGAGCTAGACAAATATTGATACACAACACATTCGCAGTTATTGATTTTCTTCATACATTTATTGCATAGTTTTTATTTAATGTTCCACTGAAATTGATTTTTTTAAAAAAACTTCTGTGGTTCCATTCAGTTACTGAAGCTTTTATCCTGCCACATCATTTTAGTTCCTATTCCTACTGCTGCTCAGTTGCTATGGAAAATATGAAAGATGGGTCTGTTCTTGTACTTTCCCTCTCTCCCTGCAAGCCAAATTTTCTTTGCAGAAATATCTGCATCTTCAGTTCTTGGGTGCATTGCAGGGAGTAAGAGCCAGCCAAACAAGCACACATGCAGAGCAGAATCATATAAGCTGTGTTTCCTTTGCAGTCCTGTTAAAACTGTACAAACTCCCCCCTGAAAAGAATTCCCTTTGACACTATTCACAAATTTTACGTAACGTAAGGATGGTAGGCTGCTTGTACATGCTTTCACCACACCAATTGGTACCATTTTCCCTTTCCTCACTCCTGGGGCAGCCCCAGGGAGCTGGAGGTGACACAACATGCCATGTACCCCACTTCTTTTCTTCTCCTCACACTCCAGGAGCTGAAAGGCATGTCTCCTTCCTATCCTATGGGTGTGGTGGCTGTGTCTGCTCCTACTATACGACTTTGGCTTTCTTACCCTTTGGACCCACAGAGAAAATCAAACCCATAGGCTGGGGCAACAGGAAGCAGAGTGGTGTCTGGCATACCCCTTTAAGTGTAGGACTGAAAATGTCTGAATCCTGTAACTTCCCACTTTTTTAGGGCACACACAAAACTGATTCAGTGCAATGCTAGACAGAAAAATGAGCTTAGTTTTTGATGTAATTCTGTCACATAAATAAAATGCTGTTGAGACAAGTTCTGGGAATGATATGTGGCTTTAGCTGAAGTTAACTTTGTGGAAATAATTGGGTTTGCAACATAGGTATGTTAATTAAAAGTAAGTTTGTTGGTTTGGTTTTTTTTTTTTACCACTTTTATCTTTGCCAGGCTGAATTATTGGAAATTAAACAAAAGCAGGAAGAGGAATCCAGGACAAGAGCACTTCAAAATGAACAGAGGAGGTATGATACAAAAACATTTGTAATTTAATTCTTCTCTGGAAAGCATCTGAAAATTGCAGGCATTCATGCTTTAGAAGACTATAGCAATGAGTATCCCTGGCCTTGCCTCTGATTTAACTTTGCCTTCAAATAAGTTGCTAATATCCATCATTACAACTGCTCACTGTAATGCAATATGACCCTGAGTGCCTTTTTTCCTTTATTTATCCTATCAGCACAGGATACAGTGTAGGGTAGAAACTATTAGTAGTTTCAGGGGTAACTACTGGTACAGTGGTTTCACCTGAGAAACATTCTATTTCTATTTCTATTTCTATTTCTATTTCTATTTCTTTCTTTCTTTCTTTCTTTCTTTCTTTCTTTCTTTCTTTCTTTCTTTCTTTCTTTCTTTCTTTCTTTCTTTCTTTCTTTCTTTCTTTCTTTCTTTCTTTCTTTCTCTTTCTCTCTTTCTTTCTCTCTTGCTCTCTTTCTCGCTCTCTTTCTCTCTTTCTCTCTTTCTTCCTTTCTTCCTTTCTTCCTTTTCTTTCTTCCTTTTCATTTTATTTGAGAATGGGCTACTTCGTCCATGCCACATTTTGTGGTTTATTGTTGCTGAGGTTAACAAACAGAGCTAAACATGAGATTTGATATCAATGTAGATCACAGCTGCATTGCAGCAAGGCCTTCTACAGCTGCATTGCTTCATATCCCAGGCCGTGCCCCACTGCTGAGCCCTGTCTGTGGTAAACAGTTCTAAGTTTTCACTTCTGTCAGTTAACTGACTTTCCATTACCTTGAAGCACAGCTTTATTCTCAGCTTTCCTTTCTGCTGGTAAAAAGAAATAATACTCAGACTTAAAAATAAAAAAAATTTTTTTTTCCTTTTTTATATCATTAGGGAAATAGTAAAAAATTACTTCTGTAGGCAACTGCTCTCCATACTGCTTTCATTTCTTTTTTTTCTGTCTAGCAAAGGTATTGATATAATTACCCATAGAAGTTAATGAAGGATTTTCAATTCAGTCCATCTCATGTCCCTAGATAGAAATAATCCAGTATCTTGCATTTTACATCATTCTTACCAATAGCGCTATAAAACATTAAAGCAACAGTCATGTCTAAGCATGTGTGTCAGTCCTAGGCATTAATAGTCGGAAAAAAGAAACAAGTTTTCAAAAGGTTTGAAAATATTTGAAACAGATTGAGGGAAAGTAAATTTGTATGTGTGGATGCTTTCCAGATTGATAGAGCAGTACAAGAAAACACTAGAGTTTTCAGAGCTGGATGGTAGGGAAAGTTCTCAGCTACACAAATTGTCTTTATTAGTAACAAGCTTAAGTGGTGGGGTTTTTTTTTCACTGACATTCAGGAAATCAGTACTTCTAGAAACTCTGGTTGCATACTGAAGGCTGAAAGACTACTTAATGTTAATTGTTGAAATAGCTAACCTCCCTGATAAGGTGGGTGGTGGTATGCAGGTTGTCCTTCTTGGGAGAGTTTTGGTGCATTTCTCACAGCAGCCACAGTATGCCTTTAAATCACAAAAGACTGATCATAGAATAAGGATGCACCTAGTTAACTGAAAATGAAATCCACCCTATCTCATGCCAGTCCCTGTTTATTCAGCACAGACTTGAAAAAATATGTTTTAGGAAGATGGGTATTAAACTGAGAATAGGGAAAGCCACTCACAGAGTATTAAAATTCAAAAGTTTGAGAACTCTTCAGCTACCTTCAATCATTATTCAGTTTTGCTGCTGTTGTTGTATTTTAAGAGTAAATAATGCTTTCCTGGACCGACTCCAGAACAAAATGCAACCTAATAGCATCTACCAACCTGGATCTTCTAGGAGACTGGACTACCTCGGTAAAGGCACCTCGGTAAGCTTTTTGGATACAAAATGTGAAAGAAATGAGATTGTTTAAAACTTGATCTTTTCTCCATATGAGCCCTTTTCTCCAGGGTATGTGCTTGTGTGCATTTAGCCTGCCTGACAGAACTTACAATCCTGTCTGACTGATTACAATAGCTTTTAAGAAGAAATCCTGTCTTTACTGTATCAGCTGTTCAAATGGGAAAAGGGAGGAGCAACTGCTTTTGCAGCAGAACTTGGTTGGTTTGCATGCAAGGAACCAAATCCAAGGTACTTCCTTAAGTTCACAACAGTGGTAGTGAAATTGTAAGGGATTTTTTGAAAGTCTTTAAATGAAAAATGTTTGGAAATGCTATTGAAAGTAGAGGTAAAATATCCCTTGAAAGGTATAGCTGTTCATTGTCTTTTCCTGTGTAAATTATGAACAAAGAAGACTGAACTGCATCCAATTTAAAATATATAGTATTTGTAAGATTCCTTTGAAGAAGAGATATCTTGATTGTAGCCTATTAAACATCCATTAAACCTTTATAGCTGCCCTAATGAGGCATTAATGCGACTGTTATTTAGAATTGCACTCCTCACTGTTAAAAAAATATTGTGTAGTATTCCCATCATGGAAATTTCCATTATGTTGAAATTCCATTGCTGAGAGGACCATAGTGCAAAAATGGAAGACTTACAAAGCCTGAGCAGGAAAAGGATGACAATCTAGTAGAATTTATTGAATATGCCAGTGTAGAGAAAGTTGTTTAGATGTTAACCAGAAAAGCTAGAATTGGATTAGTTGAACTGTCGTGCAGATGTAACAGGAAGACTTGGGCTCAAACATCTATGAAGTCAAGGCATGATAAAGTAGCAGATATTCTTGCTGCTGGAGTTTTCCAGATACTGGAACTGGGAAAAAGAGTGTCTTAATCACTACAAGTTTTGGGCAAGCCCTGGGCTGTGGCAGAGGGCTCAGGAAACTCTGAATAAGGCTGCCTTTTTATGTAGCATTTCTCTTCATCTTGCTGAGAGGAGGCAGGACCTGCCAGCCTGACCTCCCATAAGTTCTATGGGCAGCTGCTTGGAGAACAAGTTGATTAGGGGCTTTACATGTAGGCCCTGTATCATGGGCTAGGAAATCCAAGAGCTTTTGAAAGCCAAACTACAGATGTCCAGGCTAGTAAAAGAGTATGAGTAAGAGAGCACTTCTTATGGCAGTCCTGAACCACCTCCTGAAGGACAGCATGTCTACTGAGTGGAATTAGAGAATTCAGGTACAACAGAGCCAACTGATACCTAGTAAGGGGAAAAAAGGTAATGCTGCTTTATGGGGCCTGGTTAACAAAGGCAGCAAGGCCAGAAAATATTATTTTTATTTCACTTTCTGTCCTTTATCACCGTTTGTAAAAGGTTTGCGGAGCGTCTCCATCAGAGTGCGTACTGTCGCTATGGAAAACCTTGCCATTGTCTGAAGAGGGAGCAGGGTTTGCCTTTAGCCAGATGCCATATGTCCTCTTCCACAGGGCAGGTGTTTGTACCACCAAACAAGTGCACTCAGCCCAATCACAGTTTTAACAACAGAAGGCTCTGTGACATATGCAGCCAATCTACGCTTTTAAAAAAATATATATATTCAAAGAACGCATCAACACAATTGCAATAAAACGTGGTGTGTAGAATTGATAAATATCCTACTCTGACGTTTACTTAATGGCTCCCAAGGAGCCTACCTTCTGTTTGATAATACTAGATTATCCAATTTTCTTTTATGCTGTGATGTGAGATTAGAAGACTAAACAAAGCAGACAAAGAATGAACTATGCAAGGATATTTCATAATGGGGAGGAATTCAAAATGAGTATTTGTAGCAAGAGCAAGAAAGAAAAATATCTCTCAAAAGATGGGCTGGAGGCTGTAACCTTAGTGTCTGATTATACCAAGATTCTTCTTCCCTTGGGTTTTTAAGCAAAAAGAGCTGAACTACAGGTGGGACTTACAAGTCATGTAGTCTGCATAGTGGCATTTTACATTACGAGGGAGACATCACAAACAGGTCAGACTGAATGTTAAGATTTTTTAAAAGAAATGAAAAAGATTCCCAAAGTTTAGACCTGTAGATAATTTTTGAGCCTGGTCCATCAGTGCAGTGGCACTGAAGAGAGGATTTTTATTCTCTTTACCACTTCTTTTTTTCCTGCTTAAACTCTTTACAGTCACAACAACTTCAGAGTCACAGGAACTGATCATAGTATCATGTTATTGATTTACCTTTTCAAGCTGGTGGTCAATCTTAGTCAAATTTCAAAGTGATTATCAGTCTCAAAGATAATTAAGTTTCTATGTGTTTTGTGAAAAGCAGTGGCTGGGCAGAGGAGAAACCCCCAAACAATGCTCCAGTCTGAAGTATAGTTGGAAGGGCCTGGGCATTCTGTACAGCCCTCTGGCTGGTCAGCATGGGCTCAACTCCAGAGGAGCTGCAGCTCTGCCCTGTTTTTCCGGAGGCTAGGAGAGGCAAAAAGGGACATACATATCCTAGGAGACACGGAGAGGGAGATGGAAAGGCAACTTTATGGTGTGTATATGAACAGGGGGGAAGAGAACAGTTGCATTGCCCAGTTTTTCCCAATGAATAGGAAACCAGTTTTCATTATTTCATCTACTCTCCAGACATCTTTGTTTTATTAGGAATATTTATAAGCTGTTATTTCAAGAAGTATCTTCATGAAGGTAATTCTTTTCTCCCTCTTTGTATATAAATGCCAGGGCGCTCTCTGAGTGGTTGTGTGGTTTTCTTTTCTAATGGGAAGACAAATTAATTAATTTCCACTTCACTTTGTGAGCTACTGCACCCTTGAGAGAGCATCGCATCTTGATGAGAAAAAGTATTGAGAAAGTTTTAAGCCGCCATTGTCTCTAACATAAGGATAAACCTTTTAAGATAGGAGGGTAAAAAAATAACAGTTGTCATTTTGACATACAGTTCATTCAATAAGATATAATCCTTACTCAGCTTGATTGAAACAATACATGTTCGTTGTAATGGCACAAATGATCAGTTTTATTTAAATATTAAAACTCTTCTATTTTTACAAAAGATTAAATTTAAAACAGTAGCACATTTTTATATTCCCTCCCTTATGAGATTTGCCTGTGTTTGAGTATGGTGACATTTGCAGAGGCCAATTATTAATGCATGGCAAGCCTGTAACAAAACCCTTCTATATTTTTTTTTTTGTATGGAAATGGAGCACTGTCAGGGATGTTTTTGTCTACTCTACTAATGGAGAGAGGTCATATGGTGAATGGATGATGTTTATGTGTCTCCTCTTTTATGGAATACTAGTTGTCTTGTTGAAACTCTTTGAGCCTTAGTGGACTGTAGAAGGCAGCATGACATATTGCACCTTCCAGTCTTATGACTCCATTACACTCTGGTGTCAAGTGTAAGAATGAGAAATACTCTCTCGGATGCTGACTCTGCTCTTTCCGTGGATGCATAATTCTAGATAGTTGTTCTGGTAAGCGGCTATGTCCTGAATACACAGGTGCAGTGTGACAGGAAACCACGTTCTCTTCCTTTCCCATATGCAGAACAGGAACTTGATGTTTACTGGATAAATTTGTTTTCAGGAAACATGATTTGTGGGTAAAAATATTTTAAATAAACATGGTTTGAAGGTTAATACTTGTTTTAGTTTTTGTAGCATGATCTATGGCAATGTTTCTTTGGAGTCTCAAGCAAAACTTGATTTATGCTATTTGGTACCAATTTGAGAGACAGAATGTCACGAAGTTTACTGTTGAACTATAGCTCAAAGTTCCCTGAAGTTACAAGACCAGCATGATGCCTCAGTGTTCCACAAACAATTAGTCTTTAAAGCAGATTTTAATGAGCTTTTAGATTGGTAAAGTTGCACTGAAAATGCTGATTTCCCATCACAAAGAAAAAGCTTTGATTTAGCATAGGAATATTATGAATTAAATATTTATGTAAGAGGGTTCCAGAATGCAATCCACAATGGCTACATTTGTTTTAATCTACAATGTGGTTTGCTAACTTAGCTTTAACCTTTTTAGTCTATGTACAATCTTAATAGGAAAAAATATGATTTTTTTTCCTAAAAGTGATTGTTTGTTGTGTTTTGGCATTTTGATTTTTTTTTGAGAGAGAGACAGAGTAATGTGCCAGTCTTCCCTAGCAGAATGATAAATAAACTACTCAGCAGAGGTACGGCATCAATATAAGACTGTCAGATGAGTAGATGCAGGTGTGCTGTAGCTGAGTTTAATGACTTACCTCTGTCAAAGAAGTCAAACAGCATATGCAGATGTGTTCTGTCTGGCTTGACTTTGAACTCAATCATTCTTTCCTTTGAAAATTTCATCCTAAAAGAGAATAGGGGTAGTCTGGGGATGATCGGAAGAAACTTTTCACTCTTTCAAATTGTGTGAATTCAAGAAAGGATTGAGGCATATGAAGATATTTGAAGCACTTCTAGATTGATTTATTCAAGCAAAACCGAGATATGTTTGTCTCCTGAGTTGATGCACCCTGGTATTCATATTGAGTTCAAATTGAAGAAATATTTATCGCTAGAACTGGTATCTTGCAGAAGGCTTTACTTGTTATTTTAAGTGGAATTTCAAAAGACAGGAAAGGGCTGCAAGTAATCAAGAAAGTTCCACACAACTAGGTAGCTGTAATTCCTTGCACAAATATGTGATTTTACTGTGCATTGAACATTGTAATGTACTATGCATTTTTTTTCTTATATCCAGAAGTGAAACTACTTGCAATAAAGGAGGAGAAAGGTAAGGATAATTAATCTGTTTGTTCTTTTTAGTACCAATGCTGGTGTTAATTTACCTTCATATTTGATATTTCATTATGACTGCTTATGTGGTCTAATTGTCAAGTATAATGAGAGGGGATATTAAAATAAATGCTTTCTAACTCTGGTTTTGGGACCATACATTACTCTTACATAAAGAACTGCAGAAGGTGTATTTCAGTCAGAGGAAGTGCTAATGGCATGGAAAGCATCTGCTCAGGGTGCAGTGATATTTAGTGCTGAAACCTCCATATAGCCATGTTCTCTGCATCGTGGACTGCGAGGGGATAAACCTGGGCAGCTGAGCAATATTGTGGCTGGAGATACAGGAGACAACTCTGCGAAGTTTCAGCAGTCTTATGTGAAAGAGGATGACTTTGTCTTGGACTGCATTCTTGCTGTTATTTCCCGTGAGCAAAAAGGGAGACTACTTGTTTCAATGGAGGCTATCAATAAAACTCCACTATTGAATTGGAGAAATCAGGTCCTCTAGTTTCAAATTACCTTTTCATGAGGCTTGCTGCACCTACGTTCTCTTCTGGAAGGAGTTCCCTATCCTAATTCCTTGTTCCGATATAAACATTTGTGCAGAGCCTTTACTTCTAATCTTGGAGACTTTTGAAGCAATTTTAGCTACTGACACGTATTAATCTCGCCTTAGGGGACGGCTTTGACATAAGTCCTTTTTTTTTGAGAGCTAGGATCTCAAAAAGTGGAATTTCAAAAACTATGAAACTCAAAAAAAGCTCCTTGCTTTCAACCCTTCTCCCACAAATGTAGATATTCTTCTGTGATGTTCTTCCTCATTTTCTGCTCCAACAGTTATTTTACTATTTTTGCAGCGGCGTTGTATTCTGAAAATGGTATCTAAATAATATTATTGACCTCCCATGAATAATCTTTTCAGTTTTAAAAAGAGTAAAATTGTTATTAAAAATTAACTCGAATTCACTAAAGAAATAACAGTGAGTAGATAAAGGCAATTTCCCACAAAGAAAGAAAAGACCATCTTTTGCAGCCCACAGTACTATTAAGTTTTGTAAATTGTGGGCAGCTGAAGGAGTTCAACACATTGGATTATTTGTTGTTTTTCACGTTATCTACAATATCAATAATATATTTACATATGAACTGTACAAGAATTATGGATGGGTGTATTTTTTTAAGCCTTGTTTTATTGTGATTTGGAAAAAAATCAGCTTGCTACATTAATATATTTTTCAAAGAGTTATTAATATTTCTGCAGGTAATTAGCACATTTTGTAAATTAAATTTATAAAAAGATAGAAAATACTTTATGAAGGCTTTACATAATTAAAAGCTAAAACCTGCTGGAAGAAAAGGGAGACATTATTTTCCAGTGGACTTAATCCTAGAGAAGTTGACTTTGATTTTGGTTTTGCTGCAAAAGATAATTTTTAATTGTGTTTTCTCCCTCTTGTTACAGGATACTGGAGAAATATTCACTTTTATCTGGCCTTGGCCAAATGACCTTGTAAAAGCCCCAAGAAAGCGCTCTTTTATCATGATTTTTCTTCTTACCCTGACTTTGGCCTCACACCTACTTCATGAGCAATCTGCAGAGACTGGTTTCTAGCTGTCATTATTCATGCATATTTGAAGCAGCTGATTATGAAAGTCTTATTTAATTTTTAATAAGAGAATGTGTCATTTTTTTCGTAAATTGTTTTGCCTCTTGCGGAATGTAATTATTCCAGTCTTTGGTAGAAAAAGAAGACGTTAGTGGCTGTACAAGCTGCAGTAATATCTGTGTTTACTTGCTCCCCTATGCCCAGCCAAAAACGTCTCAGAGACTTGAACTAGAGAAGCAGGTAGAGGGTTTTCTTTTGGAATGTGAACGAGAAGTGTTGATTATTTGATTTGTGGTGTTTTGGTTTGGTTTTTTTGTAAAGGATTTGTGGAATTGTTTTGCAATTGTATTCAACAGCAGACGAAGAAACAGATATGTATTGTAGACTAGATCTTTTAAATATATTCTGAAAAAATACAACATAGGAAAGAAATAAAACTTGAAATAAGACTGATATTTATTCAATCTCTCCCACGTCTTTTGTGCTTTGACATACTAGTTCTTCACCTTGCCTGTTTTACCTTGGTGACTTCTGTTATATGAGTGGGATGAACTACTGCAGGGTTAGCTTTAGTTTCTTGCTTCTTTTTTTCTCTGTAGTTTACTGGAATTTAGTTTATATCTCTCTGTTTCTGAAGACAACAACATTTTAATGCTTTCCAAAAGTCAGATGCATGACCAAGGTATTTCTAATGGAAAAGAAGCGTCCACAGTACATGTTAGATAAATCATGCAGACAGGAAAAATTATATGCAGCATTTACAAGTACATCCTAGGCAAAGTTTAAGGTTTCCGGAGCAGTTTTTCAGTGTGCAAGCATGCCACAGTATTTTTCCATCACCCTTACGATATGAAACTTCATAATGGATCACCTGAAGTTTTCTTTTGAATCGTGGATGTTGCTATGTTTGCTTTCCCCTCCAGGACTCTGACTTTCTGGAGTTGCCTCTTTGCTGCAGAGGATTACTCAGATCTCTGATTACTACTACCCAGCTGATGTTAATAGGAAATGCTTGGTAATGCTCTGTGGTTTAGCCTTTTTGTGATTATCTTACACTTGGGAAGGTTTCGCATACTTACACTATGGCACTGTATTGTGAGTGGTACTTGGTTGTGTTATCAGGCTGCTGCTTTGGAAATTAAATTCACATCTGCCTTCAAGAACTCCCTTGCCCAGCCTCCTTTTGTTGATACCAGGGCTGAAGCTAAATGTCTGCAGAGTGGCACGTATGTACATGCATGCACATATATTTTAAAGGGAATGTCGTTGCTTTAATCAGATCCTTGTATTGTACTCTAATCAGACTAAGACCTGTAGGTCGTATTTTTGAAGTAGTGAGCCTATAGCATCTCTACACTTTACGAATGATACCCCTAGACACCACTGACAAAGGCTGAATTGGAGGGGAACTCACCATGGTCACTGACTAGTTAAAGTTCAGTTGTGATCCTGCTGCTGTGTTTCAATATCCAAAGAAACAGAAGAATGTTTTATTAACCTGCTACTTTCAATTCAGGAATAGTGATGGTGAGTCACCTTGAGTAACCTCTTCCATTAAGCTTGTCTACTATCTTTTGGCTGTCTTCAAAGATGAAACTTGATCACAATCTTCAAAGTGCTTCCCCTTGTCCAGGATTTCGATATCTTATTGGAAATGCTTTCTACAAACTATTTTAAACATTAACTATTCCAGCCCTTTTAAATGGCAAAATAACTATTTTTTCCTCTCTTATCTTTCTAAACAGAACAAACAAATCTATATGAACAGTGGTCCAGGAAGTGTCTTTGAGAACTATAACCTGCAATGGAGGTGATAAGAAGTTATACGTATCTATTGATGTTAGCAGGATGTCTGGAAAATGCTAATCTTATCCCGTTGGAAAGCTTCCAGTATATCGGAATTACCACCTCCCCACACATACATACTGCCAACACTTTAAGCTTGAAAGCAAAAGGGTGTTATAACATCTTTTTAAAGGGGTTGTAGCAAATTTAGGAAATGATAGTTGGATGTGTTTGCTATCTACTCGTTAGAATAAACTTTTGGTAAAAGTTTTGAAATGTGAATAAATTCCTCTAGTTATAAATTACAGTGACCAAGTTGATTATCAGTTATGTAAAGCTGTAAACCAGACCAGGTTTTATTACTATGTAACAGTAAATGGAGGTTTGGTTTTTTATTTTGGAAATTTTTTGGTGTCTCAATATGATCTGCACTGATGATCTCTTTGCTATTTCAGAAACAAACTTTCCAACAGGGAGCAGTGTGGTTCTGGAAGTTGCAAGAGGAAACCTGCTTGCTTTTTCATTGCTGAGACAAACTCATTTTAACAAACTGACTAAACCATTATGATCAGCAATTATGAATTCCAGTATAACTTGACAGCAAGATTCCTATGTTTAGATTTTACGGTCTGCTTAAATCAGAAACTACCTTCCTATGACAAATGCAATGTTTGGTTAAGGCTTACAGAATTGATTGTCCATTATGTACCTAAAGGTTTTTTTAATGGTTTAACTATCCCTGCTTTTAAAAATATCTGTCTGACTCCTTGTTCAAATACGCCAAGTTTCACATATATGTTATTGAATTTTCTTAATCGCTTGCCTGGTAAATTTAAGAGTTTTCTACTCTTTGGACTCAGTTTTCAATGTGCATATTTGGACAGCTTCATTCAATTTACAGTCCTTGTTCAACTCTTATTCTTAAAAATACCCCAGATTTACTGAAAACCTCAGAAGCAATAGGATTCGATACATCTTCTTTTTGGTATGTGCCTTCTACCCAGACACTCAGGCAGAATATTAACTACTAGAAAGGGAGCTAATCCTTAGCTTACATTTTATGGTATTCATCCATGTTTAGTTCACACCTCTGCTTCAAGAAATCCAAATCCTTGTGTCCTGCCTTGGAGACTGTCTTAACCACCAGGCTCTTTGGGGTAGTTCTCAGCACTGAGGCTGTGATGACTCTTCTGATTTATGCAAAAGGATAGAAATTCTTGTGAAGTCCGAAGACGCATGGCTTTACTTACTTCAAGAGCTGGATGTTCCTGCTGTGGCCCATGCCATGACTCTGCTCCCCATTGTAATCTTCTCTAAGGGCTTCCTCACATAGCACGCTCACTCCTTTAAGCTTCCTGATATTTGTTTTTTTCTATTCTGCTCCTGGAGTAAAGATTGTCTAGTAGAAATCACTTTTGCTCCCTCTGTTAAGCATTCTTCCTCCTTTCCCTTCAGCCATGCCCTCTTTCTTGTTAAATCCTTCTACTTCACCAGCTGAATTGAATGAGATGCCTGTAATCCATGAATTCTTTTGTGGCACTCTTGATTCATTCAACAGGCTCTTTCTCTGCTATATCTTATCAAAGAACAAATAGACACAGTATTATTGCTGTTTGCTGCTTCAACTTTTTTTTCCTTTTGCAATCATTTCTCTCTCCTTTCTGAAAAGCAAATGTATTTTCCTGACTCCTTTCTCTTTCCTCTATTTATCCCATCCTTTACCGTCTTGGTATGGGGATGCATTAGGAAGAGCACGGTCAGTGGGTCAAGGCAGGTGATCCGGTCCCTCTACTCGGCACTAGTGAGGCACATCTGGATTGTTGGGTCCACAGTTGGACTCCCCAGTACAAGAAAAACATGGACATGCTGGACTGAGTCCAGCAAAGGGCCAAGAAGATGGTGAAGGAACTGGATCATCTTTGGTATGAGGGCAGACCGAGAGAGCTGGGACTGTTCAACCTGGAGAAAATAAGACTCAGAGGGACCTTATCCATGTGGGTAAATACTGGAAGAGGAAGAGTAAAGAAGGTATAATGAGGCTTTTCTTGGTTCCTAATGACAGGACAAGAGGCAATGGGCACAAGTTAAAATGTAGAAAATTCTGTCTAAACACAAGTTCCCTATTTTTTTTACTGTGAGGGTGATCAGGCATTAGCACAGGTTTCTGAGAGAGGCTGCTGAGTCCCTAATCTTGGAGATATTCAAACCCAAACTGGGTCATCCTGAGCAGCCTGCTGTAGATGACCCTGCTCTGAGCAGAGAGATTGGACTAGATGACCTCCAGAGGTGCCTGCAAACCTCAACTGTCTTGTGCTAATCTCCTAATCTGTCCATAGCTATTTTCATCTTCTGCTATCACCCATTTCTTTCCTCAGCCTGCATTTTCCACTTTCAGCTCACAATCCAAAAAAGAGTTGTTTCTTCCTGCACACATAAACCAAAATTTTTGTGCCCCGGATAACTTTAACTGCTCCCAACTCTACTTTTTTTATATTTTTTAGCTTGTTTACAGTAATTCTACGCTTTAAAAAATATTTTTAAGTAGTTTAAAACAATACCTCCAATTATTTCTTTTTCTCTAAATCTTGGATTCAACCCTTTGTCTTCACCCTCCTTTCTTGTTGGCAATAGCGACTCCTCTTCAGCTCCGCCCATGGTGGTTCTCTTCCAGCTCTCTGCTTGCTTTTGTGTGCAGCTCTGGATAGCTCTGCAGGACACTGGAGGTCAGCTTTAGTGTGTCTGAGGTCTGAACTGCTCACTTCCCTCCCTTACATATGGAGGAGAAGCCTGTAAGTAAGTGTCTCATCTTACCTGGAGTAAACGCTTTCTCTTTTCCTGGCCTTAAAGAGGTCACCTCAGTCCCACCAATCATGGGCAGACACCCAGCATAATCTGGCACTGACAGTGGAGGGGGGGCACTTGCTGTGATGGGGGTGGGGTGATGTAGATATGCAAGCTTGGATATGAGAAAAAATTCACTTGATCTTCTTCAGTCTCTCATTAAAGGCTTTCCAAATTTCAGACCGTTCTAGGGATCTGAATTCTCTCCAGTCTACTTTCATTAAAAAGGGTGGGTTTTTTCTTGCCAAAATTAATTCTTCTTTTTTTTTTTCCACTTACAGCCTACATTGTCTGTTCCTAGTTGTTTGATCTTTACACTTAGCTCTATAATTAAATGAAGTCAAGCTGAGATTTTCCTGCTGTCTGGACATGTCTCTAGAAGCTATCTTTATCTCAATCAGTTACTCTCAACCACAGTCTTTACCACCAATTTCTCTTGCCTTCCCTCCCAATCCATGAACTCCTCTGAACTACATTTGGGTAAAAAAAAATCCTAAGAGAAATTTTAGTCTTGAAAGATCATACCCATTTAGTATTTTCTTTTAAAATCTCTCTAGTAAATTTTTAATTTCCTTACCTAGACTTTGAAGTTTGAATAGTTCTTTTATTTAAATGAGAAAGTCAAAAAGCCTTATATAACTTTGCTATTTCAAAAAATACACATTTTGTTTGACTCGTAATCCCTCCAAAAATGCAACTTATTCATTTTTATGTTTTAGCTTTCATGAAACCATATTATTTGGTATTAATTATGCTGCTCACCCTTAATTTTAATTGATCACATTCTATTTTGTCTTCTTGAGATTTTTGCCCAAGGTAAGTATTAAATTAACAGACCTATAGTTACATTTTCAGCACACTATCCTTTGGGAATACTGGAAAAATTGTTTGCTGTCTTCTCTGTTCAATCTTTTGAACAGTCACCATATCTCAGAGGATTTACCAAATATCCTACTTCGATAACAGCGGTTTACAATCTCATCAGTCAATATATCTACAGCCAATGGTTCAAGTTTTCTGCTTTGTTGATATTTATTAACCCACTGCTTTACTAAAGGAATAAAAATATATATATTTCCCTATTCTAATCTGGAAATAGTCATCTGTCTGTTTCCCCAAAATAAATAAGAATTTATTTTATTACCAGAAGTGAGGACTTTGCCTCCTCTTTGGCACTGTGTTTGTTATTGAGATAATCTATGGGGGTGGCAGAGTTTCTTGCTGTGCTTCTTGTCTTACATTCTTTGGTCTCTGCTTGCAGTGGAGTGTTTCCTTGGAGGAAGTCATACAGAAGCAGTAGTTCTCAAAATCATAGAATTGTCAAATCATGGAATAGTTTGGGTTGGAAGGGACCTTTAAAGGTCATCTAGTCCAACTCCCCCCTGCAATGAGCAGGGACACCTTCCACTAGGTCAGGTTCCTGTAGCTGTAGGAAGACGGCTTCATCAATAGGCTGCTCTTGATCCAATTGGCCCATAGTAGATCCCAGCCACAATGTTCCCTTTGTTGCCTCAGCCTCTGATTCTTAGTCAAAAGATTTCAACCTGCTTATGACTATTCTTCAGAGACAGCTCTTCTACTCTCTGTCCATTTCCTGATGTAAAGGTCATGCCTCTGCCCCTTCTTCCTCACCTGTACCTTCTGAACATCCTGTAGCCATCAGTACCTGCACTCCAGTAATGCAATTTGCCCCATCAGGTTTCAGTAATGGCAACTAGGTCATAACTTTCTAGCAGCACAGTGGCTTCCAGCTCTTCATGTTTGTGGCCCATGCTGCATGCATTGGTGTAGAGGCACTTCAGCTGTGCTGTTGGCCATGACATCTTCTTAGAGGAACACGCCTTAATTCCTTTGAGATTTTTCACTGGTGTTTCCCTGTTGGCTCCTGTTACCTCAGGAGAACCTCACTAATCTCCATAAGCCTTTAAGTGCACTGCAATGTAGCCAGCACATCTCAGAGCAACAGGCTGAGGGCCCTCGCTAGAACTCCATCCACCTAATCTTGGTGTCTCATCCCACAGCTTCTCACAGGCAAGCCTGATACTATCCTCTTCCTACTTCAACTCTAGTTTGAAGCAGTCAATGAGCCCTGGAATCTCCTTAGCAAATACCCTCTTCCCCCTTTTAGAAGAGTGAATGCCATCTGATGCCAGCAGGCCTGGTGCCATATCAGCCATCCCATTATGTGACCATCCCACAGAGCAAATTATAAATGAACTGAGCCCATCTTATTCTTCCAGTGTCACTGGCTACAACTGGAAGAAGAGGGGGAAAAATAACAAATACTCTAGATTTCCTTGCTAACCACTCCAAGACCCTGAAGTCTATTTTGATATCCCTTGGACTACTCATTGCATGTGGTGACCCTGGTCCTTTAACAGGAGATGTACTCAGTGCCAGTGATTCCCAAACTCCACTTAGGTTATGGATGTTCCCAGAGGCTCTGTTTTCACAAGCCTTAGTACATGACTGGTGACCACCGGCGAAGCAGATGTCTCACTTTCGTAAAATTTGATCCTTACAAGAAGATAGTATTTACTCTACCAAGAAAAAGGTTGTCTTGTATTACAAAGGTGAAAATGAAATTATTAAAAGAGAAAAAAAATGCAGTTTTGGTGTGTCCCTGATACCAAAGCTTTCGTCTAACTGTCATTTCAAAATTTTGCATGAGACTACGGTCCAGCAGGCAAGACAGAAACAGCCAGGTCATTACTGTTCTCCCAATTACAGCCAAAGTTTCCTAGTTTGCTAAATTGCGTTTATTAAATGCAAAACCAGAAAAAAAGCATTTCTCACCTTGAGAATCTACAGTTTTCTCTTTAATGTAGGGTACCTTATGCTATTTCAGTTTTGCTCTGCTTTTGTAGAGAGACTATTGCTATTGACGCTCTCTTTTCTTTTTAAAAAAAAAAGAGATGCAAAAGGCTTGTTGGAATGCTTGTATCTTGATTTGTATTTGTTTTGTTGATCTACACAACTGAATTGGTTCCTCCTTTTTCAGGGAGAGTCTGAGAAACAGATGTGTTGTTGTAGCACATCTTGAAGGTCAAAAGTTGCTAACACAGCAAAACAAAGACTAGAACCTTCAATCCTAGAAATTGGACTACTTCTCTTTATTCATAAACCTGATCCAACCCCATTTTAATAAGTTAAAAAAAACTTGCTACAATGAACTAATCTGGACTTTTTACTGGAGGTTAAGTCAAGTGGTTTGCATCTGCAAAGCTGTAATACATGAGGAAGTTTCTTAGTTAAATGTCACCTATTTTGCCTCATTTCTTTTAGACCTGAATAAAATGGCAAAGGATGCCCCAAAAAACTCCAAACCCAAACCACAAAACCAAACCAAACAAAAATAAACCAAGCTCTCTTTGGTTTTTATCCTTTCCTCCAGAGAGAAGAAATGGTTGAATTTGGTAGTCTGGACTTTTTATTTTTTTATTAGCCTTTGTTTTACATGACTTTTCAGAAGTTCTGCAGTACCTTGTCACACTGGATCAATTCTGATGAATTCTCTGTTCTCTTGAACGTTTATGTTATTTATACGTGAGATCAAATCTCAATGTGCCAATTACTTTACTCTTTAAATCAATGTCTCTCCTGTCTCTCCTTCAAAAAAAGACTATGAAGCAATGATTCATTCTACTTGCTCTGTTTAATCTGGTGAAATGCATTGTGTATTTTTTTGTATGCTGGCAATTATCTTCAAAAGAAGTCAATGGGAAATATTTGAAATTAAATAGGTTGAGCTGATAGGAAAGAAACCTAGAGATAAACAAATTTAATAAACAGATTCAATACAATTATTACCTTACTGGTTGCAGCTCCTTTTGTTTTCAAGTCACTTGAGTCTCCTGTAGGTTACTACTCTGGTGTCACAAAATGGACATGCAAAATGCACAGCTTTTAAGTCTTAGTAGTCTGTATGTGGGCTCATGAACAAGTACTGAAAACAAATGCTTCTGTGATAGCATTTTGCAAAATCTATGATTCACAGAGGATATCTTTTTTACTGATTCTATTTTCAATTTAATATAGGGAACAGTAATCTTTAGAGCAGTCTTTTAATGTTGTGAGGCAGAATAAACTGAAAAGGTAGGTGGAATGCAAATATAGAGGTGGTACAAATAGACCACATATTAGGCTTGTTGTTTGCATGTGGAGAGGAGAATTGAACACAAATTGGTCCTACAGGAGCAATTTCCTGTTTGAAAGAGTGTCTTTACTGAGGGAAGGGTTCATTTTCTGAACTGTCTGGAGAGCAAACTTCTGGAGCCATCTGGTTTGGGGATCTTTAACACCCATGATCAATCAGTCTCTGAGGATTTCTGTCTGTCTTTGCTGTCTATGAAGAGAACAAAAATGATCACCATAGACTATGTTACTAGTTCTTGGGAGACGTGAATCCCAACTACAGCAGCTTAAGCACCAAATAAAGTGATTGACTTGCAACACATTTCCATATTTGCAGTTACGTGGGTAGTCCCGGGACCTTTGTAAAAAAATCACTTTCACAAATAAACACAAAGGTTTTCCCCGAGGTTACAGTGCTCCACACTTCAGTCCATCAGTTATCACAAATCAGCCTCTCAGGCAAATACAGAGATCACAGTTTAAAATGGAGGCCTCAGTACTCATTAATACCTATTATCTGAAATTATATGTTGATATTTGTGGCAGTCCAAGCCGAAGGGTTGTGGAAGGGTCAGCTGAGATTAGAAGCCTATTTTGTTAGCACACAGTGCTGTGCATTACTGTTCACTGAGAGTCCCTGACCCCAGAAGGCTTTGTTTAAACAGGCAAGGCAGAAGGTAGGTGGAAAAGGAATATAAAACATGAACAGAGTGATGGCTGGCAAACAAGAAATGAATTCTCACATACATTCATTAATTATCTAATTCTTCAGAAGTTCATTAGATAGGATTAGCTAAGCAAAGGAGTCAGAATCATAGAGTCATAGAATGGTTTGGGTCAGAAGAAACCTTAAAGATCATCTAGTTCCAACCCCACTGCCATGAGCAGGGACACCTTTCATTAGATCAGGTTGCTTGAAGCTTCATCCAACCTGGCCTTGAACATCTCCAGGGATGGAGCAGCTATGACTTCTCTGGGCAACTTGTGTCAGTGTCTCATCACCCTCACAGTAAACAATTTCTTCCTAATAGCTAATCTAGATTTATGTCTTTCAGCTTAATACCATTATCCCTAATGCTGTCCCTGCAGTCCTTGATAAAGAGCCCTCCCCAGCTTTCGTGTAGGCCCACTTTAAGTACTGGAAGGCTCCAGTGATTACTGGGGGAACGAAGAGAGCAGAAGAGCCTGTAGCTGAAATTAAGTGGTTGAGGAAACAGTATGTGAGCAGCCAGCCAGCTTAAACGCGTTTGTGGTCCCAGGAAGGTGGCATCTGCCTAGAGCTGACTACCATCAAGTCTACATGGCTTGAGGGGTAGAAAGAAATTGGCTCAGGGTATTATGGTTGTGCTAGAGTTGGAAGGGTACCATTCAGTATCTCTGGAGTGGGATTGCCTAGAGGGAGTTCTGACTATGGGTAACTGTCATCTTTCTGTTTCTTTCTATGACTTGAAGAGATTTCTCTGCCATTGATAGGCTTTCATTCGCATCCCAACTAGGAGGCACCTAGGCAGAGTCAGGCCTTGAGAAGGTGAAGCATTATGGCTTTATTGTTCCTAAAAAACTTTTCATCCCTAAACCACCTTGCTTCACACAGCTGCTGTTTGTCAGACATCTGTTTGAAGGAGACAACACCACCCATAAATACGTAGCACCAGTGCTAGTGTTTATGTCACTTGATATAATATTTCATCTTAAAAGGACCACACAGGCCTCTAAGATACCTTGAATCTGAGAGCATTTTAAATAAATATATATAGTCAGATCATAAAGAGGGGTAAATCAGCACAGCCTGGGCGAAATTGGGTCCTTTATACTGCACATGAATTACATTTCTTGTTGTGAGCAATCCTGACCAGATGAGTCTCATGTATTGTGAAGGAACTGCACAGCTCTGGGCAGGATTTGCAGGCACTCCCTATGGCAGATTGGGCTGGCAACAGACTTAATCCTGGGAATCCTTTCAGCAAGCTGCAGCCTATTGCTACCGCACCTCCTTGCACCTCCTAAACACACCAACTGTGCATCTGCTACGGGTGCCAAAGCAGTGCAGTCGTGCACATCAGTAAAGGAGATATTGGAAATGCCTGGCAGGGGCAGCAATATGCCAAGACACTGCCTGATTTTGGTTACAGCTAAAGACTAGAGGGCATGGACTCAAGCTACGTCAGGGAAAGTTTAGGCTTGATGTGAGGAAGAAGTTCTTTACTGAAAGGGTGATTGGCCATTGGAATGCGTTGCCCAGGGAGGTGGTGGAGTCACCGACCCTGGAGGTGTTTAAGGGGAGATTGGATGTGGCACTGAGTGCCATGGTTTAGATGATGGTTGGTGTTAGTGTTGGGTTATAGGTTGGACTTGATGATCTCAGAGGTCCTTTCCAACCTTGTCATACTGTGATACTGTGTGATACTGTGATACTGTGATACCACAGATGAAGGCAGAACCAGCTCACTGCGTTTAATTGTAAATGGACGTTAACAGCAGAGCTGTGAGGCCAAAGAATTGGCTATTATGTTCAACCCTTCCACATGTCAGGGAAAAAGGCCAGTAGTACTGCATGATAATAGCTCCCAGTGGTGACAAGTTAGTCTTTTCCTTGGATGCTTCCTTGCTATTCGATCTATGAAGTGTTTTCCTACTATAACAATGTACAGTAGCCTGTCAAAGGTGGTCCTCTGTGCCAAACCCTATTCAAACAGGTGCTACTAATATTTTGTTCAACGATTTTCCCAGTTTCTCCCAGGAAATATTTAATCATTCATTCACCAAAGACTACATTCCTCAAGTGTTAAGGGGCCAGTAAAAGTCCACCATAAACTTTTATAACAAGCTGCTATACTGAGTATCGAGCAGTCTCACTTGCTCTGTTACTTGGCCTGGCATGCGTATGGATCAGACCCAGTCTCTTCTGGGATACCTATATCTGTCGCTACAAATAGATCATGCTGGAATTTATTAATCCATATTGCTCAACTCTGCCACCCTAGTCAGCACTGTAGCATTAGTTGTGTTCACTCAGTACTTCCATTTCTTATTGAGTGATGATTACATCTGTACAGCAGGGACCAGTGAGTCATCAAAGGGTATAAATTCCAGGCTCTGTTTAAATGCTAAAAAGGTGGTAAATCCATGATGTATGAACTCCTAAATTCTTCTATGGTTGGGGAAGTAGTATGCTATAAACAGGATTTATTTTCAATGTATTAAAAGTTTCTTGAGTATTCTGCTGATAAGTATCACAAGGGGCTGTATTCTTATTGTGCTGTAATTAAAATGAGTGTTTCAGAAATGCCTGCCCCAGGCTGACAATAATTACAGTGGAAACAGGTGAGGAAAATAAAAGTTAATGAAACTGGACCAGAGTTTAGAGATGTCACAACACTGACTTTATTCCATACATGCACAAGTTCCATTTAGAAATATTTAATATTAAGCATGTAACTATTATTACACTCATAAATTAAATTTTGTTGACAGTAAATGGGTCATTATTAGTTACTCAAAGTCAGAATTTAACATCAAGCATACAGCTTGACAAAACCTTTCAGCTCAGGGACAACAATCTTCAAAAGATGACAGTGACAAATATCCCACACATTTAATCCAAAAGGTCTCTGGATGCAGCTCTGTGATCATTCAAGGGGCACCTCAAGACAGCTTTCCAGTGGAAACACATGCCTGGGTGCCCCACAAGGCTCCTCCCTTAGCACAGGGGAGGCTGTGCAATTAAGTGTGCCTCTGGCATTGGCATTAAGTCTGTTGGCAGCCCTCTTTGCCATTGGGGTGGCTGGAAAGCATCCATATGTCTGGGAGCTGAGCAAGTCAGAGAGCACCTTATGTTCTCACCTGCTGTTAAAAAAAATAGATTTCTTTTTTTAAATTATTGATTCACTCTTTGGGCAGGGATTAGCTTTTAGTATTAATTGTTAGTTTGATCACAAGCATAATAAAAGGGATTAATCATTTTGTTGTGGGGCTCTGCAAAAATGCAAGAATGCAGCAGAATAACAAATGCTTAATCTAAGCTGGCACAAGGAACATGACCAAGAAACCTATCTCAAAGCATCTTTGTCTTGGAATAAAACAACCAGCTGGGACAAATATTAAAAGAGACGTGAAAAATACTCTTTTTTAAAAAAGACTACCAAACATAAAAACTTATTTGATTAGTTACAGTGATTAGGGTGTAAAACCACCTGAAATGAAGAAATAAACAGATTCTTATGTTCTGTGGTCTAAATAAAATGCTTATAAGAAAAAAATGCACTACCAACCTAATAATAGCAGGAGATCAGGAAAAAGTACATCAAACTTAGCGAGGATGTCCTGAAAGGAAACGAAGAACTGAAAGTCATATGAAGGTAAAGGGAAGAGAAAGGAACCAACATGAACAGCCAGATCAAGATTGAAATTAAGTGCAAGTGAAGCCTTTAATAGCAAGATCTATGAGCAGAACTGAGGCATGATGTATGGTTCAGAGCTATTGCAAGCCTTTCTTCCACATCCCCGGGAGATAAAATTTAATTCAAGGCCCATCTTTGAAAGAAGTCTTGTAAAAACAATTGCAGTAAAAGGATGTTGGTCAAAAAGTCTATTTACTTTCACAAGGCATTTATCTATCTTGTTTTACTGACCCATAGCATCCACTAGCAAAAATACAGTTGTTTACTAAGTGCAGTGATATGGTTTTAAAATGCTATAGAAATCTTTACACACTCTACCAATTTCTGTATGACTTACAGGAGGACAAAAGTCAAAGAATAGAGGAAGAAGGGAATACCTGGAAGTCAGGACCAGCTTTTGTATCGTTAGCAAAGGAATGATATCCAAGTACTGTATGGAAACATATTACTACGCTGGGACAACGAAGCAGAGGGATTTCTCTCTATGGAGAAAACATAAATGTCCTCATCTACTTTTACTAGTGCGGCAGTTTAGATACCAACTGTATTGCAGAACAAGATACAGGACTTAATAGTTTTAATGAATTGTGATAACATCCAGAAACCCCAATCTAATGACATGGATTATGCTCATTTCATCACTCTTTAATAGAAATACATAAATAAGAAGAAAAGGAAGGAGTTGCTTTGATATCACCAAGTAAATCAGGCAGGAACTATAAGTTATGAAATAGATAATATACTGCCAGGAGACAAATGACAAATGTCTCATCCTTTCCATGAAAGAGAAAAAGGTAAAAGAACTCACTGTTTTTCATGATGACAGCTAGCTGAAAATCACCTTAAGATAATGATGTTAAGCAGTAGTCTTAGATACACTTTTTCTATAAGAAGCCTGGGAAGCAGAGCTCTTGATTGATAAACTCCTATTAGATATATGGTAGTCCAATTATGGACAATACTTTTATTTCACCTAGATTCTTCCATGGAAGCAGCAAGCTGAGTTGTCACTTGAATAACTTTTCATCATTGTGGGCAACTTTATTTTCTTATGCTGAGGTTTATAATGGTTTCAGTAAAATATTTTAATTTCCAATTTCTACTTCTCCAAATTCAGTTTTCCACCTCTTTCTAACTAATCAACAAGTAGGTTTAATCTGCTTCTAAAACTAAAACACATTATTCTGACATAGTTAGCCTTGGCTCCTTTTGGTGTAGTAAAAAAGGTATCTTTGTTGGGTGATGAATCTTATCCTAAAGTAAATTACTAATGTAGGCAATTTTAAACTATTTCTGGAGACCCAGTTCTCTTTGTTGGCTACAGGTAGATCCTCCTGGGATTAGCTTGGTTTTAGAAATCTGCTCCTGGACTGTGAAAGCAGGCTGGCTTGGATCCCTTGAAAATCATGAGACCTTGATATTCTTCTGTGGGTTACTGGTCAATGGAGCATGATGAAACTGCATTAGAAATCAATGGGCAGTGTCTAGGAGTCCAAGTGATGCCAGTCCTATATGGCTCTTTGCTTTATTCTCAGTGAGACCAAGCAGATGACTTTAAATTTATATCTGTAAAGGTCAGATCAGACTGCAGGGAGCCTGCCTTTGTGAAAGTTAAGAATCCTGTCTGGGATTGGTAATGGAAATGCTGGGAAAAAAATTCATATAGTAGGTAATAAAAATGAAGACTTTCAAGAACATTGCTTGAGAAATTGTGTGCATTCAAATGTGTACCTTTATTAGGTTGGATGGGATGCAATGGCTATATCACATTAGCAAGGGGGATTGCTCAATAGAATCAGATTTGTACAGAAAAATTATTGTTGCTGAGGAATGCCCACTACCCTTATTTTTAGTGGTTTGACTATTAGCTAACTGCAGATTGAAGGCACGCTAGTTATTATGGCATGTTGCAGGCATTGCATGAGTCTTTTCTATACTTTAACTTCATCTGGAAAGGACGTGATCCAAGATTACTCTGAAATGTGAGCCCAAGTGTGGTGACTGGCACACTAAGTAGATGTGCTTC
Source organism: Dromococcyx pavoninus (assembly GCA_033558185.1). Classification (NCBI taxonomy): domain Eukaryota; kingdom Metazoa; phylum Chordata; class Aves; order Cuculiformes; family Neomorphidae; genus Dromococcyx; species Dromococcyx pavoninus. The sequence goes on from JAUMJL010000023.1 coordinate 2,755,493, forward strand.
AGATGAACACTGTTGATCTGAATTAAAGTACTGATGTAGATACCCCCAAAATTTCAGTTCCATTGAAAATCTCAAGGCCGTGTTGGTGATACGTTCATGCAGAGTCAGAATGAAGAGGCAAATTATTTCCTTTCCTTTCCCATTTCTACAGTGTTTTATTTCAGAAAAAAATAGGAACAATTTGTTCTTATAATGATGAATGAGCTCCCTGGATCTATGAGAGCAGAAAGGAAAGTCTTTTCTTCCTACAGTGCATAGAGGACTCCTTGGTTTGGAAACTCTTAAGATAGCTTGCCTGGGAATGCAGTCAAGACGTCAGATGAGACTTAGGTGTAAGTTTCATCATACGCAATAACCCTGTCCTTTTGAGTTTACTGAATCAACATTTTTTTGACATTCTCAATCTATTTAAACTCTACTAAATATAAAACCATCCCTCTAGAAATAAACAGAGACCAAACAAACTAGATGATTGTCATATAACTTTGAGAAAACACTGGATATCTTGTTAGGATAAAAAACTAGTCGTTTACCTCTAACTCTTGGGGGCTGGGTGCCTGTGGTGACACTAATATACTAAGTGTATATAGGTGCAGGGAAGTGGTTCTTCCCTTTTCTCTAGAATTGGGAAGAACATCATGGATATCTGGTCAGATCTTGTTGTCACTGCTTTTGAGAAAATGACATTAAAATGAAAGTCAAAGTTTGGAAAAAACCCACAATAGATATGAAGTCTGAAAAATGCATTTCAGCATGACAGGCTGAAGGCGTACCATCTTCACTGTTTCTTGAAAAGCTGAAGTGGTGACTTGTTCAAATTCAACAAGCTGTATTGAAAGGAGAAACTATAGGAGAGCCATGTAGTTAAGCACGGAAAAGAATCAAGGAATGAACATTAAGAAACCTGGAGGAAATCACACTGGAGACTAACTGTCAAGACCATGAAAGGAATATCTACAGGGAAAAAAAACACGGAGAAAAAGAATGATGTCAAATATTGCAAGAAGTTTTACTCTATTTCCAAGATAATACCTTTGTGGAAAGATGTGATCTCAGGAAAATGACTTCTCTGTGTACCCTTCCTCCAAAGTGATAGCAGATTTTAAGCTTTTTGCCTGTAAATCACTGCCTCAGAGGGATACCTATTGGAGTAATGCTGGAGAAGCATTACAGACAAATCAGTAATGTCTTCATCATTCCAAGTCATTACAAGAAACTATATGGCCTCCTAAAACACCTCATTTCTTAATCCCTCAAGAGAGGCAAGTTTAGTCTTAAACATTTACAAAAAAAGGTGCTGTGAATAAATTCCTGTTATAGAACTCTGACATGTGGCAGTGCAAACTGGGAGGATTTGGGCTATGACTAATGCATTTGCAGTTCCCATTGTGACCATTTAGGAGAAATTATGACCTCACAGGTTGAAAAATGTAGCCCTACTTCAACTACAAATGCGGGGTGGGGGGCGGGGGGTGGGGCAACCATGCTGTTCAGTGTAATCCTATGGTCTTCACTGGTATATAGGAACTCTTGTAATCTTTTGTTCCTTAAAATTAGAAATTGCTCCAGAAAACAGTATGGAGAAATGAGCTGTGTTTGCCACGTTTCCACAGTAGTGTTAGTGTGGAAAAGAAAGCCATATGAATTGGAAAAGAGCAGGTGAACTAAGCCATAGTTACTCTTTGATCTATGCTCCTTGCCTTCTAAATCGTTGCCTTCCTCTAACACAAACATGGAAGGAAATGCAGGGGTGATCCCAAATTCAAGTATTTTAATGCATTACCTGGTATTGGTTTATGGATTGGAGATAGCTCTTCTCTGCTGAAGTTAGCACAGGCTTATGCAGCATGAACAGTGCAATAGAAATGAAAAACAACATTAATAAACTCTGCAGACAGTCATATACTGTACCGTTTTCAGCCTTGCTAAAACATATGGTGCTCTCGCACTAGTGTATAAGTAACATTAATACATGCAATTTTTATATAAAAAATCATAATGGTTTCAGTTTGAGCTGCCCCGTTTTCACACCCCAATACTAGACTGAAAGACTTGGCAAGCCAATTTGCTTTTTTTGAAAAAAAAAAATTAATTCCTTTCTCTTCCTTGCTTTGTGCGTGCCCAGACTGATCCCACCTGCTCTCTTCATGTCAGTAAATCCATTGGCACAATGAGACCACTTTCAAGAAAGCATTGCCTGCTCTGGGACATCTGGCACAAAGGAAAGCAAATTTGACATAATTTCAATAATTTTATGACATTACAGCTGCTTTCCTCCATGCTGTTTCTGTATGCTGTTTCTGTGTCTCCACGAGCTTATATCTCCCTTCTTTTATTATCCTTGCTGAAGAGCTGACTGCCATCTAGTGATCCCTTTAACCACCTTGTTCCCTATTGTCACTTTACAATATGCTTGTCTTACAGCTCCAATCTTTTAGTTTATAGCCTGCCCTCTTTCTCTTTTTCCCTGGTGTTATGAGCAATATCAATTTTAAAGCTTTGAAACACAGACTACCAATACCAGCAAAGGACAAATGTGATATTAAGTCATAATTTTAGTCCACATAATTTTTTTCTCCTTCTGTATTTTATAGAAGGGATATTGGATTTCTGTGTTTCACTATAACCTTGCTGTCAAATAAAATCCTTCAGCAAGGGAGAAGGTTGTTTAACCCACCAGCAATGAACTATTATAGTTGAATGTATTTAGCACATTAATATGCTCATCTACCCTGGTACATGCTGTCCACATTTTTTGGCTGTTTCTCTGAGTGACTTGGTACAGCTGCCTGTGTGTTGAGGGCACAGACAGAGCTCAACTGTTTCCAGTATGGTGCCAAGAAAACCTGCTTGGAGCAAACCCTAATGACTTCATGCTGAAAAAAAAGAGGTATCCTCACTGCACAAGCCCTTAAATGTCAGCCATGCCCCAGCAGGTACTTCCCCCAGCAGCGACAAAATGAGACACCGTATATAGAACATGCTCCTTTTTCTGAGTTGTTTAGTCACCCAGTCCAAATTAGATGCAAACTATCCTTAATTCATTAACATCTAAGCAAGGCTCGGAGGAGGTAAAGCACTCTCTAACCACTGAGAATCATGATAATTAATTTCCTAGTCCAATCCAATTAAAAAAGGATTTCAAAGGGACTTTAAGCAGGGAAATCCAAGATGTAAGTTATTGAAACACAAGATATTTAACTCTCTTCGCATATAGTCCTAGATATTCCCACTTAACCAACTGAAGGCCTTCCTATCTCTTTGTCTGTGTGCCCATCCAGAAATGGATGGAGGAAGAAAAGATGACAAAATAAATATTTTACAGCCACAGGCAAACAGCCTACACTCCAGATTGACAAGTAACCAGTCTGTATTGAAAAAAAATCAACCAACAACTGTGAGATTAATGTTGAACTGGCAAATTTTTCCATGCATCAGAATAGCAATCATATTAAAAAGACAGGTGCTCAAAACCACTAGAGAAATCAGTGCGATTTATTCAATGCATTCAGGGAATCCCAGACACATGTTGATCCTGGGAGGAGAGCTAAAAGCTTAATTTTTCAGTGAGCAGAGAAAGTAACAACAATTGCCTGAAGGCCATGAGGACTATAGAAAATGCAAATAGTATTGAGGCATTATGAATACATTTGCTACAGGCACAAGCATCACTCACGTCCTAGCACTAACCAGCCAAAGATGCAAAGCAATATACCTAGTGTAGTTACACTGAGCACTCAGTTCATAAGCCTAGGACTGTTGTAAACAACTTGAGTAGCTTTGAAAATTACTTAGGCGAGATCTGTTATTTCTTTTCTCTTAAAGCAAGTGACATCCCAGAAGAACTGATGAAGCCAGCAGGGGCCGATAGTAGGAAATAATGCACCTAGGAGGGATTTTGAAAATGACTATTTTCAACCTCTGCTGTTGCTCTCCTGAAGATCAAAGATAGTTGCTACTGTCTCCTTGCCTCAGTTTTCCCATCTGGAAAAGAAAATAGTGATAGCAGTCTTTGTCAAGCATCCCCAGACCTATCAAGATCAAACTCAGTTGAAAATTAATTTCCTGCAACGGAGCATACTCCAGGAATGTCTGTAACAAGGTCAGAGCCAGGACTGTAGGTTGTGGTCATGTACCTAGCTCAGTTTCAAACTGTCTTCAAAATTCCTTCCTAAGAGTCAGGAGAAAGGGGTGAGCTGCCTCCTATTTTGCTAGTCGCACCTATGCTGCTGGTTTGAGGCCAATTTGTCTAAAAAAGCTGAAGTTGCTGTATTAAGCTATGAAGAAGGCACCCTCTCGTGCTGGGCATTTGCATTGGTGGCAGAAAGCTTTCACACCTAGCAATTTGCTGCTAAACATAGCAGCTAATAGTGGAGATGTTTCAATCCGGTGGTAGCGGCAGGTGGCTTAGCAATAATTAGTCACATTCTTCTCTCTTCACAGAAATCATTTGATTTCTGCATTATGTCTCTGTGTCTGCTGTATTGATTAGTGGTACACAGCACAACCCATAGAAGCCTTTCCTGGTGAAACAATACTCTCGGTTAACGTGCAGGGCAATACACTTGAAAAAAATGACTACCCAAGGAAAGAGTCTAACCAAAACAGAAAGTGAAAACCCCAAGAGACAGCCTGTCGTGTGTGACCCAGGCCACCTGTAACGGACTACAGCCAAACTACAAACCTAAGTGCTGGAGGGATCTGCCCAAGGAAAGTGTTCACAGGGAGATAAGAGCCCCAGAAACCCAAAGGGTTGTGTTCCTGCAAGCTGGGATCCCTTGCTTTGAAGGCTCAGGATTCTCCCTGGTCAGTGTTGAAGTGAGACCTTGTCCCAAGACAACCTGAGATATCGATGCCAGTGAGCTTTTGCAAACAACAAGATGTCCTTGAGAGATGAAGCCTGACTCAGCAGATGTCATTATTAGCATTGACTTCAGCGGGAGCAATACTTTGCACAACAGCAGATAACGTCATGGAGCACCATCCAACTTGCAGATTGGACTAATTAAAGGACTCCTACTCCTCCAGCTGGACAATCATTGTCTTTTGTACTACTAAGGAATCTAATCATTTGCTGGATACCTTTATGAAATAAAATAGATCCCAAGGCTTTTAGACTAAAAAAAGAACAAACAACAAAATGTTTGACAGATACAGAGAATATTACCTGATTTCCTGGGTTAATACAGCATCAGAATTTGAGAAGTCTCGAAAATGTTGATTTCCACATGCTTGAATGAAGGAATGCATTCCTTCCAAACGATACCAAATATTCTACTGGGCTGTTGAGAAAACACCAGGAATAGGGTTGTAATATCAGTAGTTTCATGTTTGTTCCAGTGATGATGAAGTACTTTTTTCCTATTATAAGTGAACATTTTGTAACTGACTTGTTTTACTTGGGCTGTAAAAGGTTTACCTTGAGATGTTTATTATTTACTCAATACTTAATTACCACACTAGAATGCATTCACGGAAAAGCACATACCAATTTTTATTATCAATTTAGTGGTTCTGTTTTTCTTTAAGAAGAAAACAAACAAAATATTTCCTACGGTATTTCAGTTACCCATTGATCCTCTGGCAAAAATAGAGCAAAAGTTCAAAATAATACGGTTGTGATATAATACATGTACAGTTTTATTGTAGAATTGCTTTTGTACATTTACGTTTCTGATTGGCTGCTTGGGCAGAAGGAAATGAAACCATAAAGAATAAGTTGCTGTACGTGACATTGCATTTCTAGAGGAATGGAAACAGAAATGTGCAGGCTTGGCGTCCCCATACATTCATCTACCCTGGTGTCCAGAAGTGAAACAAAATGTCACATACAGCTGCCCTGGCCCTCCACAGTTTATTTCACTGTAATATTTCAGTAAAACCTAGTATTAAAAAGAAACCCATAACCTCAGCCAATGTGCTTCTAGCAGCTTCATTGTGACTTTGGTTTTTGCACCACAGATGACAGCTCCCTACTTTATCCCTCCAGCCATTCCTTTTAAGTCTCTCTGACTATCATATCATATCATAATCATATCATATCATATCATATCATATCATATCATATCATATCATATCATCACCCACCACCAAACCGGCGACAGGGTGTATGTGCTCTCATGGCTTAGAAGCTGATCTGAAAGGTTCCCCTAAGACAGAGTGTATCTGAATTGTCCAGCTCCTACATAGTCCTTGCATGTCATTGAGCTACGTGACCACTTCATGACCCTAGCGTGAATAATCAAATCTATTCTCTGATCAGCAGTTTTCTTTCTTTTACTTAATTTTTCTGGTACAGGAACAACCAATTAACAAGAGAGAGTAGAAAGAAAATAAGCCACTTAAAATACCCATAATAGTAAAAACTACAGATTTAAAATGCAGTTTGATAAGTAGCTCATTTATTCCTTTTCAGCCACCTTCACTTTTTTTCTATAGTGAAAGAGAACATTTTCTTTTCATGGCCACTGGGATGCCAGCAGGGGGTTGACTTCAATGAAAGCTACATTTAGCCATAAATTTAGATGTGGTGCCAAACTGTCATGATTAAAGAATTATACTACATTGGGTCTTGAAAGGTGAACAAAAATATTATTCAGAAACAATGGTATTGCACTGCATAATAAGGCAAAATGTCCTCATATGTATTGTTAGCAGACACTTCAGACACTTTTTCCTAAGTATAACTTTTTCTCCCTTAATGGGCTCATTGCATTCCTAGTCCATTGCTGGTTTCCTGCACAGGCCCACACAAAGACTCCTGTAGTCCCCAGGACTTCATCTCTTTTCACCAACAGGTATCAGATAGTCCTGTTGGTTCACATGTGAGGGCATCAACAGAAATCCTGACAGTTGCTGAAGAGCAAAACCTGCTGATATGAACAGGGGAAGACAGATGTTTTTCCCCCTGAATTCTATAAAAACATTTTTAATCTGAAAATCATCTTCTCTTCTTTGAAGGTGAATATATATAGGAATATAAATAAGCACACATGCACAGATTCGAAAATCCCCCAGTCACATTTCAGGAATATACTGAGCTTTTTGTCAATACAGATTAAGAGTTCAAAGTAGTGTGAGCTGCAATGTGGAAGGTTATTGTCTGTCAGAGATACTGACTATATGGCTGACCAACAGTTTATTATTCCATAAAGTATATGGCTTAATTTTTTCATTGGTTATCATATATGATATTGCATCTAGTATGTATGTATAGTACATATGGAGTACATAGAGTACATATGATGTTTATAAACACCATTTCAAATATTAATAAATTTATTTATACAAAATATGCTAATATCTCATAAACAATGCTATCTGTGTTTAAATACACACATGAATGTATCTATATGAGATATATATTACATATTATATATACATATACGTATATAAACATATATTGAAATGGAGGAAATCAGGTAGTGTTTGTGCTATCATGTGCCCTTCATTCTGTCTTGATTATCCTGAATCTGCAGTCCGTTTCAGTGTCCTTGTTATCTTTATTAGTTATCTTTATTAGTATGTTGTACCTTTGAGTACCATTGACAACCCTAGAGTGAGTCGCAGTACTGTATTTACCGTGGGAAGAAAAGTCTCAAGCTGGGGAATCTTATTTTAGTTGATTTACTACCAGCCAACACCAACACCCAGTAACTGATCTGGATATTGAGAAAAAGAAGAAAAACATTGGATTTTTTAAACTTCCAGAAACATCTATCTCCCCCTTTCTCTACCACATGGTCACCTTCAGCCATAGTCCCTGTCAGTGTTACTGCCATTGAATGGGTTGCCCATGGCTGCAGTCCCTCAAGGGTGTCCATGCCCTGGCATCCACGGTCACAATCCCTCAGGGATGTCCCCTCCCTGGTGTCAATCACAAAATGGCCACAGTTCCTTACAGGTATCTTTGTCCTTTTTGGCATCAATTCTCCTGTCGCTCCCCTGGAGTGTGTCTCCAGTCCTAGCCCCTGCTGTTTTGTTTCTTAAATTTGTTTGGGCAAGGGCCCTGTGTGTTTCACTGATTGGATAATGGTGGAGATTAGTCATGCAATAGTTAGTTTCACCCACCCATCATTTTTTCATATGCCTCAGGGCAGACTGCAGCTGTTTTCAGCAGGCAGACAGTGGCTGGTGACCTTCTGCAGAAGAGACCCCTTGATAGAACAGCCTGCAGCATGTGCCCCAGCCTGTAAGGTATGATCCTTGCAAACTCTACCGATCACCCCTTAAAAATAGCTACTTAAAGAATATGCTCAAACTGTTACAAGTTAACCTGTACAATCAGCCTGAACAACAGCCATTGCCCCAGCCCAAAGCTTCCCCTAGCCCAGGTCTCATGCCAAGCAAGTAGGCTGATGACCCATGATGTGTACTTAGCTGTGAACAGGTCTGTGCAAGGCCTGGAGTCTGCGATGCACAAAAAGCAGGGCAGTGGCTGAGTTTTTCCTGAGGGTCAAAGTACTAACCTTAAATCTTGAATTATTCAGTAGGCAGGAAACTACCAAGAAATTTCCTTTTCCAGGTTGAAAGTAAATGCATTGAAGTGACAGGTACCACCAGTACTGGCCCAGAATCCATGAGGAGTGGGGAGAGTTCCAGCTACATCAATAAGAGAACAAATATAGAAAATGCTGCCTATGGGTAATGGCATAGCTACTGCCTGTGAAGAAGTAGGCCAGTAGACTTCACCAGAATCTATTGCAGGCCAGTGCAAATCCTGACCTGACTACAAAACTGATGGAAATCAGGCAGAGGAGAGCACTGGGGACTGGACAGAGAGGAACTTTTTGATCCATGCTGCACACCACATGGATAAGTCTGGAGTGAAGGATGAATCAGGGCTTTGAATAATATACACTCTACTCCAGCAGATTATTCTTTTTTTGGGTTACTTCCCTTGTCATGGTTTCCAAAGCTTCTTATTTATTAGAGGTTCCAGTGAGTTTGCTCCTCTGCCACAATGACATATTCTGTTTGTGAGATGAACTGCATTTCTTGCCTGCAAATGCTGGGCTCCTGAGCTGCTTATGCAGGGTAAAGCAGGTATGCACAGCTCCTTACAGAACAAAGAAAGAGGGAGAAGTAATATGATATTTTCTGAGGTTTTCTGTTGACAAAGGTTAGGAACCTACACTGTGTTCAAGCCAGGTCCCCCTGCAGCTGGCCACCAACATAGAAGGTAATGAACTGGGCTCTTCAAAGTTCTAGCCATCAGGTTGTTTTTAAAGTTTTACTATTGAAAAATGCTCTTTTCTTATCATAGGTCGTATCTAAGTCTGCTCTTGATAATCTCCAGAGCTCAAAAGAACAGAAAACCGCTGAGATATCTGCTGTATCCTGTAAAAGTAAACAAGGTTTTCTCATTTGGAGTGTAGGTGCAGGCAATTGAGACTGCAATGTGCTTCTGACATTCCTCTCTATTATCTGTGTTCCGCTTTCACTATTTCCTGCACACGCTCAATCAGTAATTCGTACCATATACTTCTGGCTTATTTCAGTACCTGCATATCTCATGACAGCAGGAATAACTACTTGGATTAAACAACATACTTTCTGCACATATCCATCCTATCTTTTACATGTTAATAATGTCTTCTGCCATAACATCTTTGAAACCGGGCCAGTCTGGATAAGAGTGGTTTCTCTGCCTTCACCCTGCTTCATGCTCCATTTTTCTGCATGGGTTCTGCTCTGTGATATACACAAAGGAGCTATTTGCGAGCAACATACACTTTGAGATACTTTATCCCATTTATGGGAAAAGTCTGGGAAGTCTTCAGCCTCTGGCACATTAACGACATGGCTCTTAGGAGCACTTGGCAATGGATTCTTCACCATCTTTCCCGATCGCTAAAGATCAGACTGTGCATCCAGTTTCATACTGGCATCATTCTGTTCCAAGGAGCAGAGACATCAGTTTCTTCACTCTCTCTTTTTTTTTTTTTCATGAGCAAGTAATTTGCTTGTGCCTCTGGGCTGCTTTTGGCAAATGTGCTGGTCAATGGCTTTGTGTTGCTGATGTTCTCCACCAGAATCCCACACTTCAGCTGTAGCTGGCCCACAGAATTTTAACACTGCAGAAATGGTGTTGTCTTGGAACTGCCTTTAATTTACAGAAGCTGCTCTTTTGGTCTTCCCCACTCATTATGTGGTGACTGTATTAATAGCTCTTGGCCTTCTGACACAATGTGCTCATCCATGGATGAAAAAACCTTTAGATATTGGCAGCAAATTTAGCTTAAAAAGCACCCCAACTCCTTCATTACTGATGGTGCCAAGACTAATCTCTGTCAGTGTCAAATTTGATAACAGAGCCAGGGACTTATCATTGCTTCCCTAATTTGAATTTTAGATCTATTATTCTCCTTTCAGTCCAATTTTGTCTATTTAGTCCTTTTCCCTTGGAACCTAACCATATGCTGAGGAATTCCATTCTTTTTATGGTTCTGAATCAAGACAAGGAGACTTATTGTCTCTTTAAATTCTGACCTCAGGTTGGTTAAATTTCTTCTTTTCAAGCTGAACTTGATGATGTGAACTTCTCTGCTCACTGCTGAGAGGAAACAGTGTGTTACCTCACATGCTGTCAGGATGCATGTTTTCTGATACTGTATCGTGGATTCACATGCATGCACAGGAAATTATATAGACTTCCAGGAGAATGAGCCTATAGGCAACACATGCTCATTAACTCCTTTTCTTGTAGATAAGTAGTTTTCTTCTTTCCCCCCTACATTACGGACTTTTTCGCTGTTATTTCTTGCCTACCTTGCAATAATTTTGTGAAAATTGTGGTAAATGTTTGCAAAATACTCCAGACATAAGACCGCTAGATAAGTACTAAGTATTATTTTCATTAGAATTAATAACAGTTATAGGACTAGATTAAGTCCTTTCTGTGAGTGTAATACTTGTTTTCTGAAGGAGACCTTAAAGTGACCTGCATGTTTAGCAAGTTACAGCTACATAGTGTTGATAATTAAAAATAAGTTACTATCAGTGTTCTAAAAGGAACTGAAAATCATAATAAATTTAGAAGGGTAAGAAAAAAGAGTCAAATGCAAAAACCTAACCCTCTCAGCTAGCCATCTTGGGAGTTTATGAATAAGTGCACAGGTTTGAAGCCTACAGGCTATAGAACAAGCCGGTAAATCTCTGAACACCACTGGCAATTCTTACTGCTTGTCTAAAGACCTGATCTATTAAAAAACAGAGCAGAATCAAACTTGGCCAGGTGTTTCTAGCAGGAAGCAAGATGTATCCACCCCTTGAGACAAAAGAAGTAGCAAAATATAACTATAGCAGTTCACAGGTAGAATAAGTCATGCTCTGTTTGGATTAAGTGATGTTGGAAGCTGAAAAGGCCTTTACCATCTTCTTTATCACAGAATCAAAAGCATCCAGTTGATTGCAATAACTTCCCTATGCTACATGCCCAACCAATGGCTAAAATTAAACCCCTCTCCAACTCAAGGACGGCCCTTCCATCTAGAAGCTCCAGGCTTTATCACTTGGGCTTAAAATAGGCATAGCTGACAAATTATTGATTAGATAAGTGGACAGTGAGGCAATCTGGAAAGTGGCTGAGTGGTTGGATCCAGAGGGCTATGATTGGAGGGCCATCACTAGTGGCCCTCTGCTGGAGGACCATCACTAGTGGTGTGTCCAAGAGATTAATGCAGGGGCCACTGCTATTCTTTATCTTCCTTAATGACCTGGTTGATAAGAGAGTGCAGCCTCAGCAAGTCCACAGGTGATATGAAACTGGAAGAAGTGGCTTGATACATCAGAGCATCGTGCTTCCATCCAGAGGGACCTTGACAGGCTGGAGAAACGGGCTGATAGGAATTTTGTTGAGTTTAACAAGGGGAAATGCCAAGTCTGTCGCCAGGGAGGAATAACCTCAGGCATCAGTATGTACTGGTGACCAGCTGGCTGGAAAACAGCTCTACAAAGAAGGACTTTAGGGTCTTGGTGGACAGGAAGCTGACTATGAGCCAGCAATGTGCCCTCACAGGAAAGAAGACCAACAGCCTCCCTGCATGAGGAAAAGTGTTGCCAGCAGCCAAGAGAGATAACCCTTGCCCTCTGCTCAGCACTGATGAGGCCACACCTGGAGTACTGTGTCCAGTCCTCCACTTTTCAGTACTAGAGTGACATGCGTATGCTGTAGAAAGTCTAGCAAAGGGCCACAAGGATGGTTAAGCAACTGGAGCATCTTTGACGCAAGGAAACTGGGACTGTTCAGCCTCTGGAAAAGAGAAGGCTGAGGAGGATCTTATCCATGTGGATGAATGCCTGATGGGATGAGTAAAGAAGATGGAGCCAGGATTTTTTTCCTTTTTTTCAGCGATGGGCACAGAGGCTGTCACACTGCATCTCTTTTCCCAAGGTCTGCTCTACACATGCTGCCCGGGGTACATACCTAGGTTCAGAGTAGAGAAGAAGTGCGTCTTTAAAGATAGCAGATTCAGGCAATATTCTGCAAGTAAGAGGACAGCAATTTTTCGAGATTGGTATGATTTAGCATTTTGTAATGCTACTACAGGATGAGAAAGAGAGAGCCTCAGTAGGAAGGAGCTAAAGGAGGTGTTGGAAATAGCAGTGCTCAGGAGATCAGTTACTCTCTAACAAGGAATTTATACCAGCCACGCACTTGTGCAGCTCTGCTGTCACCAGTACTGCTAGAGATTTCTTTCCTCATACCTGATTTTAGTATCTGCGCAAACGGCCTTAGCAGTGCATGAATTTTTATTAATAAAAATGGTATGATTGCTCTTCATCTGCATAGACTGTTATCCAACTCCTTTCTAATCCCTGCCAGGTTGCTCGCTCTCTAAGCTTGCCAGTCAAGAGCTGCTGCACTAAACATCAGTGAAATGAGAAGTCTTGACTGTTCATGGTTTAATCAATAATAGATTTAGGAGATGAAGTTGCCCATGCTCTTCATTTTTGAATCTCAAGCCCCATCTGCTGCTCACTCACTGGTTTGGTCTCTCTTCTGTGAATGCCTCTGATGATCTTGCTGTTTACTGCTAGTAAAATACTTGCCACTCAAGAGTTCAGTCAAGTATATACTTCTGCAGTCTTACCAATTAGAGAAAAGATTGGTATTGCTAAAATACACTCTCTTTTGCATCACAAATGCTACCTGAAACTACATGAATGTTTATTTTTGTGCATTTTTCACCTGAAAAAAATCTATAGAGAGGCTGCAAAAACAGACAGATGAGATCTGGATGAGGAAATCCTTCCTCCATCTAGTATTTAACTTTCTGCTGATGAATATGGTATAAGCTAATCTGCGCTTCTAGAAAATACCTTTGCATAAAAGAGTTACTCGCCCAGTCCACTGCACATAAAGTCTACAGAACTGGGCCAGAAATGAGGGTAGAAGTCCACATATATTTCATTTGCTATCTTTTGCTACCCCAGTGCCACAGCTGCATATATAGAGAAGGCATGAATATGTGAGTCAATTTTTATGACTTTTCTTAGGTACAGTTGGCAGCAAACTATTCATATGGATGCTCCAGTGCTGACAATTAGCGACAGGGAAGGACACACATAGATTGCACTAAGCACCTCATCAGTAGAGCATCTAACTGCTGCTTGTCTCCATAGTACGCTAAAACCGGCCCAGCTACACCAATGGCTCTCTGCTGACCACTGCATCAGAACTGCTCTCAGTGCAGGTAAGCCTCAATCTTTCTGTGTGCAAAGTATTTCCCCACATACAACAGTAATGTAAGAACTGTATAAGCAAAAGTATAGGCACTCTGTTCTTAGGTACCACTGATCTGTGGTTTCTGCTCAAGTGATGCAACCACTGGTTTACCCAGACGTATCCTACCAATAGCATAAACTGCTATGGGCAAGGCAGGAAGATTTGAGGAGTTTGGTCCCAGGAGTTTTACAACAACATCTCAATAATATCTCAGTGCATTATTATCTCCAGGGCATAGTGAAGAGAATCAGCAAATCCTGTTGTGTTGCTAAATCAACAAACTCTCTTTCCCCAAATAACAGAACCGTAAAAAGAAGAAAAACTTCTACCATGTTTGAACTCACATAGAACAGCTATGATATATAATATTCAGCCACAACATACATGGTGTAAATCCCCCAAGGTGGCTGAAATCCCACACTTTTACACCAAGATCAAGTGTTTCTCAGAACAATCAACTTTTGTTTACAAGAGCACTCAATGCTTTCGCATAGAGAAGTTCTCACTGAAAGTCTTCATGAGGAATGGAGGTAGGGCACCTGCAGTCCAAAGACTTAGCATACACCGTCACTTCATTTCATGCCACCTATGGATGCATCATTTTTTTTAACAGCATTCATGTGAAATAACAGTAAGGTGCATGTTGATTTGTGACCCACAAACAGTGACAGAATGTTTCAAACATCTGAGGAAGACCCAAAGACAGTTCCACATGGAACTATAGAGGGTGCATTTATAAAGTAACTAGAGGGTGACATTTTAAAAGCAATTATACTGATTCAGCTTCTAATACAGAGGAGGATCTATTACCTCAAAAGCTGCTCATAGCAGTTGTATTCGTCCTAGAGAAGGTTTGTATTGGTTTACCAATATCAGCTCTGTTAAGGGAAAACAGCTTCTGCATATGGACGTGAACTCGCGTGTCCTAAATGAAATTGATGCACCCACTAGAAGACTTTCTTGTTGCAGTTGTGAAGAGAAGCTGTTTTCACTGTTTCTTTTCCTCCCTCACAGATTGTGCATTGCTTAGTCATCTCTCTAATTGTAGCATATTGGCATGAATATTGGATGATGATTTGGAGATGCTTAGCACCTCAGGAAAAATAATTGAAACATGACCTCAGGTTTAAACCATCACCTTATTCTTATGCATGGCAGCTACTTTACTCTGTATTTTTAATAGGGCTAACACTTTATTTCCCCCATCTCATTTATTGGAGGCTGCTATGTGAATGAGATTTGGATATTTTTTCCTAAGCCCAGTAGATTGCTGGTTCATCTCTTTAATGTGCGTGTGCTCTTCTTATAGCATTTTAGATTCTACCAAATTGATTATCTGGGGAAAGTGAAGGGAAGCCGTGCTCCTGTTAATAGGTTTAGTTGTCCATGGGAAGACAGACAATGACTTAACTTTCCATTCTGCTGCACCTGAATTTTATGGTGCCTGCATGAATTAATGTAAGGGAAGAGCTGGAGTCAGGCCCTTCACTTTACATTCCCCACTCGCCTTTTTGCCCCTTGCAGAATCATGGATACAACAGTTGCTGTGTGTGCATGCAGGATTACACACTATCACATTTCTTTTCGTTTAATTATCCTACCATACTGTATCACACCCCCACAACATGACGTGTGTTTTACAGAATACAACAGAACTGCATCACCGCATGGTACAGCAATGCCACAACAAGCGAGTACGGAGCACTAAAAACATAAACAGTTAATTGCCATTTGATGGTAGGTGCTCCTACTGCACACAGGTGAAGCAGAGGCATTTGAACTAAATTAGAGCGTGCTATAAATTTCTAATATAATTTTCTGTGAGAGTTCTGCTTTTACTTTTTAATTTTCAGATCCATCGCTAGTTGAAAACAAACGCATTTTTTTGCTAACACTTACCTGAATTGAAAGATGTGATTAGTGTCAGACTTATTTTTACATATGCATCATTATTCACTGAAGAAAAACATGCTTTGCACTGCCAATATTTGAATTCTTGGTAAAATACACAAATATTTACAAATTAAATCAAGCGTACATATTTTTTTTTCCTGGGAGATACAATTTTAATAATTTCTTTTTTAATACTGGAACAATCAAAACATTTCAAAATTTGGAAATATATATATATAGTATACCACGTATTGAATAGGTAGTATTCTTCTAGTGTTATTTCAAGACTAACCTCAGCTAAATCTTATTTTTTAAAATATGAGAAAATCACACAAATCTAAACTAAAATGTCTCATTTGGGATTGAACAGAAAGGATTTCTGTCACGTGAAACGCATTTTCTTCATTGTATTTTTGTTCTAGCCACCAAGCTGAAAAAAAAATTGAGATAGTGTTATTACCAAGGCCATAGACTGAATCATATTCAACCCGCAGCATTATTGGAATATACTGGGAGATGAGAGTGTGCTTTATAATACCCTTAGTCAAAGACAAGTGAAACACTAAGGAGGGGACAGTTGCTTTAGCACAGGTACACCACTGAGAACAAGAACTTTGTGTCACTCTTGAAAGCACCTTTTCCCTACTAGGAAGCGATACATGTATGCTCTGTAATTCACCCTTCTGGACAAAACTGTCTGTGACTGCAGTCAGCTGAGCTGGTGACAAGGGAAAGGAGTAGACAGAGAGGAGCCTAATAATGATCCCTGTGCTGGCACCCAGGGCAGACAGAGACATGAAATACTTGATGGGTTCCAGGACCACCAGGATACCCATCGGCAATTTCACACAAAGTAAGAAGCGTCCACATATCCCTGAACTATAGCTCTGGTTGCTAGGACATAAGATGGAGGCTGAAGAAAGTGGCAGCAGTGACAAAATGGAGCAGTTTCACAGATATAAGCTACTGGATTCTTAGCCTGCCGTTCCCTTGGTAGGGTGACAGCTCTGGCAGTGGCAGGAGCCCATAGCAGAATGTTGTTCTACTTCAGACTGCAAGTCCTTATTACAGACTTCCCATGAAAGATCAAGGATACCCTAATGATCAGTCTACGGTTAGGTATTATTTTGTGGCAGACTGCTGGGTCCCACAGGAGTTTTTCTGAGCAAGGACTGCAATTGCTGTTGCTGATGTTAAGACACAGGGAGAAGATTTGCCCTGGGTACGAGGCAAAGGATTTACACTGCAGAACGAAGTAGAGCCAATACTTCCAGTGTTGGACAGTTTATTTATTTGTACAATGACCTTTTAGTGGTTTAAAGGAAACAGTTAATCTACGCAGATTACCTAAAGCATGCAAAGCACAGACGGAGGGTACCACCGGGTAGATGTGTGGTTTATAGACTAATCAATCAGTTTACCTTTCTGTATGGTTAACATCCTTCTTCTTTGTTGTTGCTTTGGTCAGCCAAGGTAATACACACACTTTACAGTTAACTGAAGATGACTGATATATCATTTAAAGTATCCCTCTTCTAGATGAGAATTATATAGTTCCCATTCCGTCAGCCTTTAAATCTTCAAGACCACAGAGATGGTCCCCTTGAGTCTAGATGATGGTGTACATATTTATTTGAATGTTCTTCCCTAAATCGTGAAGATCACACACTGCAGATTTGTAGCCACTGGAGAAATTGGTGCTACTTATCTATCCAGTTCTATATAACCGTAGTGTGTGTGTGGGGGTTCTCTTCTTTCTTTTTACTTTCTTCTTTTATAGTTGTAGACTTCACTGACCTTTAAAAGCTTTTCAAATAAGTTGGGAAATAAAGCCATAAATTTGATAAAGAAAAGCCAGACAGACATTCATGAATACTGCTCCCAATTATCGTCTCCATTTACTACTGATCATTTCTCAGAGAACCAGTTCTGGTCATGGCCTGAATGTCACCTGTTATTTCTTTTTCCCTCTTTTAAATTCGTGCCTGACGTAACATGACATCAGTTTGTCCAAAAGGTGGCACTGCATCTTTGAGCATTTCATGGACTGAAATTGCTCTGATGCAGAAGAGGTCTTCCGTATAAATTAGTAGAGCTGCTTTGCAGATCTGCTAAGCATTTCTGCTAACTTTCCAACCATGGAACCTTTCTAAGTTTTTAAAATTTTAAAACTTTGATAAAAAAAAAAAGCTTGACCTATAGTTTCCTGATATCTAGTTTTAATGTTGTGGCTAAAAGCAATCTTGGCAGCCAAGAATATCCAGTGAAGATACAGCTTCTCTTTGGGAAGCTCTTTAAGGACAGCTGTAATTCTGAGCTCCCAGAAAAGCCCAATGTCTTCGACTATGACAGGGAAATTGCTACCCCTTCTGATTTCTTGCTCTCTTTCTCTCAAATTTACCAGCAGTACCAGGCAGAGAGGTAAAATTTGCTTAAACATTAAAGGGAAAAACTATTACTTAGGACATCCCTTTCTCCTCAGGCCACCAGGCACAAGCCACAGCCACAGTTTTTCAGGCCATAGGTAGTCTTAGGAGTGTGCAATTTTGTCTAAGTAATATAGAATTATCCTTTCCACAACATTCCCCAAAAATCAATTGGACTCTTGGCATCAAACCATGATTGCATGCCCCATATTAGCTCCTTTCCTAGGCTATAGTCTCTTCCTCACCCCCACCACAGGGATGGTAAGGTTACCACTAACCCATCTCTCTGGCTTTTCTCAGATTTTCAATGAAGGCTCTTCTGACTCCTCCTTCCTTGCTTGCTTCTTGCAATTCTATGTCTTGCTGAGACCTGGTTGAAGGCACTTGTTCTCTAACTCCTAAAGCCACTGCAGAGGTGTCAAACTCCACCTCTTACAGCCTTCTCCTGTTGGATCAATCTCTACTCCCATTTTGTCTTTCTCCTTTTGGGAAATCCAACTACTTCTCTCTTTTCTTCCTTCCACTGAGTTTAGCTTCCTTTCCCCTGAACTTTTATTAATTTTTTTACTCCTCTATTTCAAGTCTTCCCTGCCTTAGGAGAACAGACTTCAGTTTTCATGTTGACAGTCAGCCTGGCTCTAGTCTTTCATTCCTTGAATTTAAATTCCTGGAGTGCTGTCAGCTTTCAGCTCTCTTATTGATTGCCGGAATTGTTCTCTCCAGTTTCAACTGTGTCTTTCCACAGCCTTCAGTCACTTCTTGCTTTTCTTCCTTGTACTTCATTCTTTTCTCTGTCTTACAAGCTCTCTCACGATCTTCGGTCTCCTCAGCATGTTCTTTGCCTGCATTTTCCTCTCCCGAAGTCTATTCTACCTTGATATTCCTGCCTCCTTTCTTACAATGTTTTTGATAGCTTTACATCTGACTATAACCAATGTGTATCCTCTACAACTCTTTTTTCCTCTTTTCTAGCCTTGCTGCTATCATCTTGTTGCCCTGATCTACATTTCATAGAATCATAGAATCTTCCGGTTGGAAAAGACCTCTGAGATCATCACCCCTGGGCAGCTGTGCTAGTGCCTGACCACCCTTCCTAATATCCAGTCTGAACCTCCCCTGATGCAACTTATGGCCATTTCCTCTTGTCCTATCACCTGTCACTTGAGAGAAGATATCAACACTCGCTCTCCCACAGCCTCCTTTCAGGCAGCCGTAGACAGCGATGAGGTCTCCCCTCAGCCTCCTCTTCTCCAAACTAAACAATCCCAGTTCCCTCAGCTGTTCCTCATAGGACTTATTTTCCAGCCCCTTCACCAGGCTCGTTGCCCTTCTCTGGATGCGCTCCAACACCTCAATGTACTTCTTGTAGTGAGGGGCCCAGAACTGAACACAGTGCTCGAGGTGTGGCCTTACCAGTGCCGAGTAAAGGAGTACAATCACCTCCCTTGTCCTGCTGGCCATGCTGGTTTTGATACAGGTGAAGATGCCATTGGCCTTCTTGGCCACCTGGGCACATTGCTGGCTCATATTCAGGCAGTTGTCAACCAACACCCCCAGGTACTTCTCCTCCAGTCAGCTCTCCAGCCATTCTTCCCCAAGCCTGTAACGCTGCACGGGGTTGTTGTGCCCCAAGTGCAGGACTTGGCATTTGGTCTTGTTAAACCTCATCCCGTTGGTCTCAGCCCATCGATCCAGCCTGTCCATATCTCTTTGCAGCGCCTCCCCTCCTTCAAGCAGATCAACACTGCCACCCAGCTTGGTGTCATCTGCAAACTTGCTGAGGGTGCACTCTATCCCTTCATCCAAGTCATAATAAAGATATTGAACAGGACACAGTAGAGCAAGAAACCCCATGCAGGGTCAGTTCAATTGCAGGAAGCTGTGCTCTGCAATTGGGAAGGAAATTGAATTCTTTTAAAACTTGAAGAAGTTCTTTCTTGGTGTCTGAGGTTGACCAATACCAGAGACCAATCAGAATTCAGACAAACTCTTGTTTAAATTTAAAAAAATGCACACCATTATATAGTGCTTGTATGCAAGATGTGTTTCAATAGCACTTATGAGCTATAGGGCAAAAGTGGTAGCTATTGATGGCTTTTTGAGTGTTTTATAAAGAATTTAACTTCCTGACAGAGTGGCCAAATGAAGTGTAAAGTGACACAATGTTGAGAACTGCCTAACTGCTTACAGAGACATGGGAGTGATGCATAGGCTATGTAGTGGACATTGCCAATCAAAGGATTGTTCTTAAGTATATATTGTGGCCAGAAAGCCTCTTTTTCTAGGTTTGGTTACTTGGGGATTTTTTTCTCATTAATCCAATCATCTTTACGTTTAATTCCCTTCCTCTCTTATGAGTGGTAACAGTATTGCTTAAAAATGTTTTTTTTCCAGTAAAATTCTTCTTTAACAATTTGGCCATGATACAAAACCTGATTCCCACCAGAAACGATTTTTATCTCCAAACATATTGCAGCCAATTTTCTTCTTAATTAATACCATATCCACCTCCAAATTCCATTTCAATTCCCAAACGAAAATTGATGAGGCAGTCAACCACAAATAAGCACTGTATACCATCAATAGTTCAATCAACACATTTTCCAACGTAGTAAGCTACTAAATCACAACTAGTATTTGTGTTTTCCTGTCCCTAGGGCATGTCTGGCTTCTATCATGATACTACTATAGCTCCAAGTTACACTCAAAGAACATTTTTAACTTGATCGAAGAGTCAGCTGGAGCAAATGCTGGCTACCATCTTCCAACGTGCATACAAAACTTAAGTGTCTGCAGTGCCATCATCCTCTTCCCTGAGCATCGCTTGCGTGACATCGCATACTGCTTTCTAGGAAAGCAAATGCATTTACCAGAAGAACCCAGACCACCAAAGTCTTTGTGTTTCAGGTAAGAGGACACTCTACATATTGATTATCAGACCCACGTTCACACAAATTAAAAAACTTCTGTCTCAGAGCAGCCCTGTATTTTCTCACCTTGCCTGCCTACAGAAAACCCCAGAGAAAATCCTGAAGGGTATGTTTTCCAATTGAGAGGATATGTAGAAAAGAAATTACTTCATTTTGAAGTTGAAAAACACTGAGAAGAAAGTAGCAAAACTAGGCATTGGCAATAGTTCTTTAAAGTAGCTATAACAGTAACAGACGTGTTTTCTTCTGCTGGGTCTTATCCATGAAGCACAGCTGTTGGTTGGCAAAAAAAAGAGAATCCTTTCATGTAGATGAAAACGCTTTGACTTCAATGTTTCTAAATCTATTTGCTTAGGTCTAACAAAGTTTATTTAAAAGGGCAGTTTCTTCTTTAGGAATTTCTCAGTAAGTAACATATTAAGCATATCTTGGTGGAGGTATTCTCAAAGCTGCCTGCAAAAACTGTGTAACACTCAAGAAACTGGAGGAATCCCAGTGAGGGGAAGTACATAAAAAAACCCCCCGGCCTTAACATTAACTCTAGCCATAGCCAAGGAGATTAATGGAATAAACAATCAGATTAATGTGGTCAATAATAGGGGAATTAGTATGGTGTGGATAGTAGCTTCTCTTAGTACCAACTGCTAACAACTCCTCTTACAAAGGCCAGTCAATTAACACCTGAACATTCGTTACTATAACTACTACTATTACTACTACTGCAACTGCTACTGCTACTACTAGTATTACATAAATAAATGTGGTACTTGTAATGGGCATGATCTAAAAGTCTTATGCCTGATGCGCAACGCTCCAATATGGGAGATTAGACCTCTATGGCAGCCTTAAACCTAACCCAGAGGACAGAGAGGATCAGTGCCTTCCACTCCTTTGCACATCTTCAGGCTCTCCACTGAATGGGGACCTGATGCCAATGGTGATGTTTCTTCCTTGTCATTAATATTGTTTATGTCATCTGTTGAAGAGCGCTGCCCAGGGACACCAGTCAAGCTAGGATAATAACGCACTATACCAGATCTATTATCACCCTCAAGGAAATAAAATCCCAGAAATAAGAACTGGCTGGCTTTTGTGAGAGGCTGGGAAACTAGTCTGAATATCTTCCTCTAAAGCAAGCCTTGAGTTTTCCCAAATTCTTCCCTAAAATATACCTGACAGTGGAGTCTAGCTAACTATTTCCAGCAGGTGGCCACTATACATAGAACAAAACCGTCATCTACTTCAGCAATAGCTGAATTCAACCTATGGATAGTGAAAGAGCAACTTCATTTCATTACGTTTCCTCTTAATTTTCATTCAGATGGAAAATATCTTTCATAAACAAAGTTTGCAGGGCTGCTCAGGCCATCTGCTATTCATGTAATGATGCATAATCCTTTAGTGTTTCTCCTCATGGACTATTCATCTTTTAGCTATCAAGTTAGGAATTAACAAGAACTTACATTACGGACTCTGTTTACACATATGTTAAACTGTCCTAGTTAAAAACATATGATCTATGTAATAGGTATATCAATCACTACCTAAAAATTCAGTGCTTCTATCTATTATATTTTAGACAATTATATTTGCAGTTCCTCAGTTTTCTAAAAAATCAGCATTCATTCTTACACTTGCATTTCCATTTTTATTCATTCTGGCTTAGAGAAGCAAAACTTTGCCCAATGGAAAACGACCATGGCTGCTTTCCAGACACTTAAAGGACATGCTCTATTTTCATAAAATGCAGGAATTTTCAGCTGTTTATGCACTGTAAGGAGAGGAGCCACAGCACAGCTACAGATTCTTAATGTATTTTCCCTGGAAAATAAATGAACAGTGCAGACCACTACAGTTTCTAGTATTAACCTCCTCTAGGGACAAGTCTGATCTTGACCTCAGCAGGAGTTACTCTTAGTCAGGCTTCACTGTATGGATGCTGCAGAGTTAAACCGCAGAGTCCTGGAGGCCAGGAGAGAGTCTATGCAGCTGTGAAGTTCATTGTATTCACATCCTACTAAATAATGCCTTTACCTTTACAATTTATAAAAAATTAACAGCATTCAAAATAAAACTTGGCTGTATGCTCTCCTTGCCTATGGAACACTTTGGCTGCTAAAAATAATATGTTGTATCTTGGGAAAGCCAAATTCTTCATGTTACTGCAGACCGTCTAGACTGCCTAATAAAGGTGGAAGTTATTCTGGGACAGCCTCATATTCCTTTCAATATAGGCGATTTGTTTCAGTGATTGTTTTTTTGGTAGATATTGCTAATGTTATACTCATTTCAGGTTGGGGGTGGCAGGATTTGAAGCATGAAGGCAGCTGTAGATTTCCCTCATGGAATAATTGCTCTATAAATATTAGTCTTCTCAGTTCAGTAAAGCTTGGAGTATGAAAAAATTTTGAACACTTTCTACTTAAATGAAAGAATGTGATGCCAGTTCTAAGAAGTCACATCAGGAATGACAAGTGACTTTAATATTCAGGTTTTGACCTGGCTATTCTTTCTTATATAAAAGTCAATGTGAATTCCACTCATGGAGGCTTTAAAGGGTAAGGTTTGTAGTTTGTCGAGCACTAAAAAGCCAGTGCTCATTTTTAAAATGTCACTGCACATGTGGTCATCAATACAATAATCCAGCACTGCTTAGGCTGCTGTGTTTCTCTTGACTCGTTGCTAAATGTCATGTTGTTCCTGAAGAGCAGCTACGTTCTGATGTGTGAGAAGTCTGGCCTTCATTCTGCATGTGACAAAGCATTCTGATCTTTTGAGCATCTGCTCATGCCTACATCCCTTGGCAGCAGACCTTGTGCTCCTGTAGAAAAGACATCCTTTCCAGTGACTTTTGTACCATGCTGAAGAGAAAACTGGAACAGTGCAGACCAACAGGGCGCCCCTTTTTTTCCCCTTGGAATTTTCATGTAAACTAAGTTTATACATACAGATGATGTAATTAATAGCAATTTGCTACTAGCTGAATCTAGGCAGTACCCTGTCCTACATAAGGATTACAGTCTGTGGTCAGGTGCTTGTGTCATTTGGTCTGCAGATAGGACACTGAAACTGGTAATTTCAGTTACTTCTCCTCTTTTACTCTTGGGTGTCCTTATGTTCATCCATTGAAGACACTTGCCAGAAGAAAAGAATATACAAAACATGTTCCAGACTTTACCTCAATCTTCTTACGCCGTTGAAAGGAAGTTGATTAGACTCATGTGTGCAGAAGAGCTCAATCATTCGATTTGGAAATTTAAGCAGAATCTAGGGCCACAGGTTAGTTCTCAATGCTTCCTCAGATGCACGAATGAACAGGCAATACATTTTCTGTATCACCTAAAACTCTGCTTCTGCATGTGATCTGCACTGTCACCCAGCTAAGCATAACCACATTTATTTGAAACCATGGTCTGAAGAGAAGGAAAATCTGAAGTCTACATGTCTTCTCTCCAGTAGTTCAGCGGCAAGAGGGGTTGGACCTCCAAAAGAGTCAGATATGTAAGCTGGGTTTCTGGGATTTCTCACCTTAGCAGCTTCAGACTGTATTCCAGGAAAAACATTCTAAATACCATTTCACAAGCTGTTCGTTGACAAATACATTCTGTTCTTCACTGCATGAAACAAAGAACTTTGGAAAAGATAACAGAGTTCCACTATGTCACAGTTAGGGAGGGACCTTCAGAAACTCTCTAGTCCATCCACCTAGTCGAAGGAAAGATCATTTATACTTCCTGCTTTTCTAATTGCTAATGATCCTCCTGGAAAGAGATTGCCCTACTTCCATACGCAATCTATTGCAGGGCTTCTTTGTGTACAGATTTACAAGGCTTTTCATGTTATTCTTGCTCATGCTATCTATTATGGGAAGAGGGAACGGATTACTCTCTTATTTCTGCAAGTGTTTGTGGTCTGATGTCATCTCCCTAATCAGTGTTCAAGTTAAACAATTCCAAATCCTTAAATCTTTCTCAATAGATCATACTTGCAAAATTGCCTTCTACCAGACTGACTCCAGCTTGTCTTTCTGATGCGCAGAACTAAAAAGACTATTTCAGCTGAAATCTTACAAAAAGTGGAACAAACCAGTATGTCTTGCAAGCTGTTCTTTTGCATGTAAAACCTGATCTGATGTCTGTCATTTTTGCAATGGAAAAATGATGTTGGGTTCAGTTTATGATGCCTGATAGTTTGCATGTACATTAGTATTTCAGTTGTTACAAGAGTCCTTTTGAAGTGGTTCACTCTAAACCATATAACATAGTTCAGTTTGCATTACAGAACAGTCTTGAAGTGCATGACCTGTTTTCCTTTGGGATGAAACTAAACTAAAAGGCGTTCCTCAAGAGTGTACTTAGTGAGCATTTCTGCTAGTGGACAGCCAGTCTACAAGACCAGACTAGAACTGGACCGACGTAAACCCTCCAAAAGTGAGCCCAAATATGGTGGATCCTCAGCCCTGACTCTTTAACCCTACAAACTTAATCCCATTGAACAGCCTTGATTGGATACTTCTACAGGGTACAGAAATACCCTGCGACCTTCAGAATCTGTCTAGAAGAAGAGTGCCTTGCTTGTTGTACTGTATACAACATATGTACCATTGATTACTTTTGCTTTAGTGTTACATCTTGCATTTATCCACTTTGAATTTTATTCAACATTTTCATTTCTCAAGCTTTCCTTAAATTCTAGATCTGTCCTCCAGTGCATTTTCTGTCCTTCTTATCTTCAGGACATATGCAAATTTAATATTTAATATTTTCTCTTCCATCATCCAGGTCATTAATTAAAATATCAAGCAGAGTGAGATCCAAGACAGATTCCTCTGGCACTCCTCTCAGTACCTTCTTCCATCTTAACAGTGAACTACAGAATATATCCTTAGCATAGGATTATCTGGTCAATTTCATCCCATAATATGAAAGTTCCATGAAAGAACATGAAGAAAGATTAAGAAATCTACACATGTAGATTTCTTAACAAGAAACTCACATGAGACAGTGTCAAGGTCAAAATACGTGAAATTAACAGCCTCGACTTTATCTGTAAAGTCTTGTCATAGACAGAAGTTCAATTGGTTTGAAAACAATCTAGTTGTGATAAATTCTATGGGCTATTATTTATCATCTTGTTATCATTCAGCTACTTACATATAGTTTAGTTACATTTTTGTTTTAGTTTTTTTAGGATCTGACACTGATGTATCTCTTCCCTATTTAAGAATAACCACCACAATTGTCGTTTTCCCTGCCTTCTAGTACCTTATTTGACCTCTGTAATTCTCAATGGCTTATTTTTGCGCTACCAAATAAAACAGATTGAGGAGCACACTCTGGCCCTGAGGCCAAGTGGCATTGCATGTTTCATCTCCACATGGCAAACTCTTCTCCCCACACATCAGAAAACAGTGCTCACATTCAAACTATCCCTCACCCAGATCATCTGTATCCAGAGAGTGCCTCAGAAAATAGTAGGACATAAAGACAAAAATATGCCAGAGCACTTTTAGGAATAAATACTTTCAGTGACTCTAGGACAGCATGTTAGCCCATAACCTGACTTTGTTCTAGTCATGACTATAGGCATAACTAAAAAATGATCACTAAATTGTCTGAGATGGTCTAAAGCAATTTGGTTGTGATAATGATGACAATGATGCTCAGCTCAGTGCTTAGGATGCAAGATCCACTTTGTTCCCATAAGAGTTGCAATAATAGTATAGGGAGTAGGAGAACTTTCTTTTTCAAAGATGCAGAGATAGAAAACTGCCGGTAAACACCAATGTAGTCTAGTTAGGAATCTAACTTACTCCTTGTTCTGCACCCACCCCATAATGAATGTTTCCTTTCTGCTCGTTTCATCAGCTATTTCTTTCTTTGGGTTGCTTACTTACTTGCCCTCATTTACAAATGCCCATATTATTGTGATTCTGTAATATTCTCTGCTACCCATTTCAACCCAGGTCTTCTTTTCAGTTATCATATTGTTACATTATGCAAGAATCATTATTCAGTCCTGTCTTAAAGACAGAACGTCTAGCTGTTACATAATGCATGTACTGATTCAATGCATTTCTAATGCTGAGAATTTCTCTCCTTTCCCATTGTTCATATAACCAGAAATATTCTGTGGAAAAACTAAAAATAAATCCTCACCCAGTAGAATATGGCTTGCAATGTCTCTTGATATGGACATTATCTCAGATTTAGTTCAGCTCACTTTGTATGCGAGATAGAGAGAGATTCAGCCCTAATTTAATATCTCTGAGATTGATCTGAGCTGTTTGCAGTTTCAGTCACATGTAATAAGGTGAAGGTACAGTGTCTGACTCTCTGGCTGAGCATTTATGCTGTGCTTATCATAGTAACATATCTGAACTGCTTTGGAAAAAAAAATACTCTGAAAAGCCAGCAAAAAATTAATAATGACCTTCCAATATTATTAACCTAACCTGATTCTTTTGTGCTTGACACCATTACTTTTCATTCCTTTAATGTTGTGCTTCCCCATTCTGCAGTCCTGAAAACTGATGGAGTAAGCTCTTTTCCAAGGTTGAAAGGGAAGCTGTGTCAGATGCCCTTCTGACAGAGTGCCATGCTGGACTGTAATCCTGATGGAGGCTGTAAAGTCAAGGGGTGCTAATGCTAATGCTTAAGTGGCCACACTGTGGGTTTTGGGACTAGAAGGGAAAATGCCACAGGAGGCACTAGTGATAGAAGTAGGAGGGAGAGACGCATGGGTACCTACAGCTGCAGGGTTAAATCTCTCACTTGTGAGCTCTTATCAAGGATAATTCTAAAACTTCTAAAATATCTAGGCTACACAATTCAGCCTAATGCTGTGGTCCCTGAATTAGCTCCAGAAGCAGTATAATTACATTGCCCTGTCATTCTGCCCAAGCTTCTTAGTCTTTTTGAGAGGCAGATCTAATTACTCTGGGCACAGCACCAGCCTAATGCAGCCACAGCTCTTCTGGGACCAAGCTGGAGGGTGTGCTGACACTGTGCTGGACTGGATAGTCAGACCAAATCCTGCTCAGTGAGAGCCCCCAATTGTCCTTCCAATGCCTGTGATACACTGCAGGTGTGTCTTATAGTCAGTGTGCCAAAGTAGACCCCAAACAAAGGTGAAATGCGTAGCAGGATTCTGAAAGCAATAACCAGGAGGTATGTGGGTTCCCCTTGATCTCCTTGCCAGAAAGCAAGAAGCAGTTGGTGTCAGATTAAAGCTCTTGGCCACATACAGTCCTGAGATAGTTTCAGAGGAAAGAACAAAGCCCTAAGAGACTCCAAAAGAATTGCTTGCAGTATCAGCAGGAGTATCCAAAGCTAGCTTTTATTTAAATACTGCTCTTGCATGATGCAAAACAGCGTGAAATAAACACTGTAAGTGCTACAAACAGAACGCCAGCTCCATTGTTAGGGTGTTTGTCTCCCAGAAGAATATTCCCCTGTATTAAGAGGACCTTTTTTTTTTTCTCTGACTTATTTTCAAATTCAAGATTGTTGGCTCTGCTTCACGCCACTGCAACCTAATCACTACATGAAAAACTCTCTGGATTCCCAGATTCACATTACAGAGTTTGTATTTCTAATGAAGAAGGTCACTGAGCCTACCAATACAGTTTGTGATTATAACCTGCTATGACACTAGTGCTACCTCATTTAAGTGAGGTATTGTGGATCACTTTCATTATCATGAGACCTGACAAACACCAATCCAATGAAAACATCAGGCATTTTTGATGACTCCAAGTAGCCACTGGTCCAGGCTGATAAATGATAGAATTACCTAACTGAGTGATCATTAATATTTTCCATCAGTGATGTAAGAAGTTTAACTGGCAGCTGTGGACTGGAGGCAGTCTGAGCTCCTCTCCCTAGTTTTGTTGTCCCAAACAGTGCAAGACTGAATAAACATGAATTAAAGTTTTCAGTGTGCCACTACTGCATCAACACCACTCTTTTGGAGAGCTGCCTATTCAGTCAGACCAGCCTGGATACCCTGCAGTTGTTTGTATACTCAGCAGTCAGTACTGGTAACACCACTGAGTGTACTGGTGCCTGCCTTTCAGCAGCATGATTTTGATCCATTCCACCATTATTTCACCAGAAGTCTCAAAAAACCCAAGAGGATCAAGGCAGAAGAAGAGAATTCTAGCATGAACGCCTGGGAATCTAATCTAGCGTCAATAAGAAGCTCACAATTATAAATTAAATACCTCATCCCTTCCTTAGATGCCATTCAGACATGTTTAAAGCATGAGAAAAATTTGAAGACAGCATTTTAATGTCAACAGGGCAAGGACTCTTTGTTCATTTCTTATTGTACAATGTTTGGCACAACAGGACTCTGACGCAGAGACTTTGGGACACCTCAGAGGGCAGAAGACTGAGTGCAGTTAAGGCGTGGAGAGATAGCCACTAGAGCTGTTCCAGAGTTCTTCATTTTCCATCAAATTTGGTAAAACACGCTCGACTCACCAAAAACTCATCTTTGGGAATCTCGACTGATCTGCGTGACTACGGTGCTCTTCTTCAAACCTTGACACATTTATGGTTACATGGACTTCACTGCAGTAGTGGTCTGCTGCTGTTTTTTCCATTCCATAAAATAAACTCCTCAATTTATTCTCTTCTCTTCTTGTCTCCTTTCTAATTATTTGAAATCTAGAAGAGCAATAAGCACATATATTGCTTTTATGAGCGAAAGTTCTGAGAACTTGGCAACTTGCCTGGTCTTTTCATTTGTTTGTGTTGAGGAATAGGCAGGATATGTTGCCACAGCAAAATAGTGCATAGAGTTCTATCCCTCTGAAATCACTTGCTGGGGAGTACAGGATAGAGCCAGAGTGTGTTGAGGTCTTTGGGAGGGACAGAGGGTAATAAATCACGTCCTTACTTCTTGTTTCTCATTACAGCCAGTATCAGGAGGAATTTGTCTAATCTCCATACTGTGTGGTACAGCTTCAGCTTGGTTGTGGGAAGGGTAAACAAGGTTTAGCCCCCATTCTGTCAGCTTCACTCTTAATATCCCCTACTTGGAGCAGATTCTGACACCCTCATGGCACTAGAGAAAGAGTATGGATCCTGGATGGATTTCAACAGGACAAAAACCAGAAACTGAGCCTCAGGAGTATAGGCGATGGATGGGGAAGAGGTGGAAGATAGCAAACAAGAAATAGAATCTTGTGGAATCAGGTCTGGGAGCAAGTCTCTGTATGTGTGACAAAATCACCCTGGGGCTGCCTAACTAATCACATCACTAATCACAGGATTATTTTGCATATCTGCTGGGGTGCTGCTCATCTCTTCCCCTCCCTTGACTTCACTCCAAGCTCTGTGCTTGGATTTTAGTAAAATGGATTAATTATTTTGAAGACCATGGGTTTCCCTCAGTTCTCCCAAACAAACCCTGCTACTTCTCTCCTAGTTACTGGTGCCCCTTCCATCCAGTGTGGTTCTTTCACTTAGCGCGAAGAGTCACAAGCAAGCAGAGGGATTTTTCCTTAGTGCTAGACATGTATCACAGATATCTATACAGCAAGTTGTATTGTGCAGGACTACTCAGTGGACATAGGCTTGGATTTTGAGTCCTCAGTAGTAACCCCTTAAACTCTATTGATTCCAGTGGAATTATGTGTAAATTAACATCCTGCGTGCTCCAAGGAGGCCTGTATGAATCCAAAAGCTCATGGGCAGAAGACTTCTATTTACTGGAGTTGTTTTTTTCAATATGTGGCTGAATTGGGTGTTTCCTTCTCACACAGGTGAACTATCCCTTGAGTAACCCCACTGGAACTGTTTGCATCAATGTTTTTATTCTGTTATAAGAAACAAGTTCTCCATCTGCTTCTTCTTTGAGGACTGGTGGATCGGTCTGTTAGGCATCCAGGACAGGGACTAGGTCTACCTGGCTGTCTCAAAGGAGACCTGTGATTCTCCCATCTCCTCCAAAGCAAGTAGCAGTGGAAATGGTTTGAGAAGGCAAGGTGCCTGTTGTAGTTACGGCCTCTACAGCTGAGCTATGTATTGAGAGGTGTCAATTCACAGTTAAAACCACAGAAGGATTTTCCTGTTATCCAAAGGTGGGAAATAGACCACTTGCATGTTGGATGAGCATACATCAGATGGAAAGTATTGGTGGAACTGTCATGTTTGCCCTCTTCTAGATATACCCATAGAGGCCTTGTAAAGGCCTATCTGCACTACAGTCCAGTGTAAAGTCCCAAAAAAGCTTCAGATGAAGAAATCAAAGTGACAATAAGAGCTCAGATGTGACACCGTGGAGGTCCTTAGAGCCAACTCTCGACCTTAACATTCCTTTTTTAATAACTCTGAAAACTAAGAAAAGAAGAAAGAAAGCATTTCTAGTCTCACTCACTCAAGGAACAGATGTTGCCACTGATGTGTTTAACAAAACTGTGGCAACCAAAACCTGTAATTCACTGGGTTCAGCCCCTTTAGCTCAGAATTACTTTCAAGAATGCATCAGCTCTTTCACAGCACAGCAAACTAACCCTCCTGTAGAAGACAGCAGCTGTGAGAACAAAGCATGTGGGTCTCAGTGCAAAAAGTAGAAGACATCTGTAACGCGAGGACAGAGTTTTCTGTAATGCTTGAGGGATGTCTTGCACAATGGGTTACTGGAAATATCTTGATAGCATGAGGTTTTCTAGCTCAGTATTTATAGAGGTGCTAATAAAGACTGTAAACTATATCCAAAGGCAATGTTTTAGAATACAAACTTTGACCTTCTGAAGTAGATCTAGATTTTCTTTCTAATTTTTACAGTGGGAATGTTCTATCAGCTGTGTGGGCTGTGCTGCAACTGATCAGACTGCACAGGTCTATGCTACTAGAGAAGAAGGTGAAACAGTGTATCTTTGATCATTCCAATGGCTCATTTGCTGGCTTACCTAAGCCAGCTCTTTCCAAGACAGGGCTGCTCTACAGGGCCTTCCTTGTGCAAGGCAGCATGGGCATTCTGCACCCTACCTAGC
Organism: Dromococcyx pavoninus; assembly: GCA_033558185.1. NCBI lineage: Eukaryota > Metazoa > Chordata > Aves > Cuculiformes > Neomorphidae > Dromococcyx > Dromococcyx pavoninus. The sequence goes on from JAUMJL010000023.1 coordinate 2,787,476, forward strand.
CCGAGTCACTGGGTCTTTTCTGTTTTAGCAGCATAGACATGGACCATATCCAGAGCACCTAGTATGGCCCCTGAGCTATACTGAAATGATGCCTGTTGAGACATCCTTCACTTTCAGAAGAGCAATGGAGAAAGACAAGGCTGCCAGACCCTATGCAACCAGAAGTAAGAACTCAGTGGATGTGAGAAGGGATATTATGATCTAGATATAATGTTCAAACTTAGTATTTATCATAGGCAATTTGAATGTGGAGCCATCTCCTTTGACTAAAAAGATAGTTGGAATCCAAAAATTAGTTACTCTTAAGACCAAGATGGCATTTGGCACCTGTATTCTGCATGTCACAACTCAGCCAGCACGATGCTCTGAGCCTGACAGGGGTGGCTGTGCAGTCTCGTGGCTGTGGTCAAGTAAGACGTTGTGCAGACATGTGATCTACCAGATATGATAGGAGGTCCACTGATGTTAACAACTGCTGTGGAGCGGGCTGTGCATGTGACACGGGGTCTGCATTAAGCCTTTGTTATAATACCTGGTGTCAAGATCACAGATCATCCTAAACCCCACAGCACTATCTCTGCACAGAACAAAATTCCAAATCTCTTGTTCTGAAGATTTCAAAATTACCTCCTCTCATTTATGCTAAATTCACAAAACCGCAGTTAAGTTTGTATTATAGAAATGTGTTACATGGCAGCAAGTTGAACAATAATTGCTGTAATGTATGTAGCTTTTGTTCCTGCTCTTTATTTTACTGCATTTTCTTATTCTTCTAAATTGTCTTTTTATCATCAGATCTTCTGCTAGCTTTGATAACTTCAAGGAGGCCAAGTTTATAAGTTCCACATCTTAAATCATCCATTTTCTCATTTTATGAGTGCTGACTAAAGACTTGCCTTCACATTTACTGGAATTGTTATGAGTTTTTAAAATGTTCTTTTAAAAAAAAAATGAGTAGATTTCCCAAAGAAAAAGAAATCATTTCCTGCTGCTTCTGCTGGATTAAAACAGTTGTTTTGTTGAAACATATGATCCTGTTTAATTGCTTAGTTCCAATGCATATTATTGGTTTTCATATGAGTATGATGGATTTGTTTTATTACTGTAATGCAAGTGTCAGGGAGGCATAAACCACTCTGACAGAGCAGGGAGTAAGGTCTCATGGATTGAATCAATAGACTTACCTTTACCATCAGCTCTTAGAGGAGATTTTAGCCATGAGATATTTACTGAAATGTTCTGGAAACTAGCAGTATGGATTCATGAGAGGTGTTTGTGCAGTGCTCCTCCGTGCTATGGAGAGCTGAGAGCTTGTTTCATTTTTGTACACTGGCTCAAGTGCCATTATAGAACTTTGTCACACAGCAGCGTTCTCAGTGCCCAGTTTGCACCTCATCCTTAGACTTAGAGGCTACACTGAGAGTTTGCACTAAAGATCAAGGGACTAGAAAGACTATCAGAAAGATAGTCCTGAGTGCATTGGGAACTCTTCTCTTACACAGCTAGAAAGCTTTGTACCATGAGTCCTCACTAGATGTACGATGTTCCCTATTTTGTTCTTGGCACATCAGAAGGGACAGAGACACGTTCCCATCCTGTAGCACCAAGTCCTATACAGTTTTGCTGACAGAAGCCTTCTTGGACCACACTAGCACAGATAAGCTCACACATTAACATACTGTCACCACTTTACTGGAGTCTATAGCCACTCAATTACTACATTAATTAGTTCCATATACTGAATAATTATAGTTATGGCTAACTGGGCTCTACAGAACAACATGTTGTAATGAAATAGTAAAATTAAATTGCAAAAATATTATGTAATGCTTGACAAAACTTCAACTTGAGATTCTATTAATGTTTCTGGTTTATATTCACTTTTATATATGCCCATTATAGTCAACAAGAGAAAATGTTTGTTGAAATTAGCCCATTCCATGCAATGCATTATTATTTTGGGCAACAGAATATAATGGAGGGAAAAGAAGAGAAAAGAAGTCTTTGATTATCCCCTTACCACTATAAACACTACTTTCCCAAAGAGCAAGTCTCGCAATGTTAAGTTGTTACCTTGTACAGAATGGACTTCTGCTCCATATGATACTTCTTATTCCCACAAATTTCCTGTTCCCGGACAAAACATTTCTTCCTCTCCTTAACCATTACCTTAGGGATCAAGAGTTACACGTGAAGCATATCTGACAATATCTCATGAGGTCACACAGTGATAGAAAAAAACTTTCATGTCTTCAAAATAGCCTTGGACACTGTACATGGAGACTCACAGAATGGTGCTCATTGAACTGAATTTCACTGAGGAAAAATTTCATTACTGAAATTACAAAAAGTGGTTTTATTTTGACAGCTAATTCTATTTATAAGGTAGTAAAGGGATTAAACTACAAAATATAATCCGGTCATATCCAGATGTCGCCTCCCACACACACCTGGTTCTTGCTGTAGCTCTAGGTAAGTACATTACCTTTAGACTTGTTTGCATGAAACTCTGTGTAAACCTATCCTGTGTTATATTATATACATTTTTATGCTGTATCACTGATGACAGAATCTGAGTACTGTTATTTGGTTGCCATGGCTTCCAAGAGATGGCTAGTTTGCAATGGTAAAAGGATTTTATTCACATACACCCACACAACATGTTGTTTGGTATCCTGGCCCAACACATGTTTGCAGAAGATGAATTTACCAAGCTGAGATTTTGTGGGTGTACTTGATGCTGAGGGAAAGGGATCATACTTACCTTTGCATAAGCATTTGGTCCTGAAATAGAAGTGACTTGACACCTTCCAGGACACAAAACCATTTTTGTCCCCACGCTGTGATTTGAGACCCAATAGGGAGAGGAACTTGAGTGCATCAGCAGCGAGCACAGCTTGGCATGCATCTGGGGATCAAATGAGACTGTACAGTCTGATGTAGCAAACAGGACAGCAAGGGAGATAAGGGAGATGCCTTTTGAGACAGTCTTAGGCTGGGAGCAAGTCCCCTGCAGCCCTGGAATGGAAACACTGTGGTTGCCTTGTGTGGGCAGACAGACAGCACCGAGACAGGTCCTGATTGCACAGCACCAACCCCAACTTGGTAAGAACTCTGCCCTAAGTACAGTCAGTGTGGGTCTGGCTGTACAGTGCTTGCAAGGTCAGTCATTCCATTAGGCTTTTTGGAAAGGGAAAATTGTGGCTGGCAGTTTCTGCATTTGCTGTGAACAATTTACTGGATGAAGTCTTGAGGAAGATGGAAGGTGCGTTGCCAGGAGACAGGAGGTGAAAGGAGCTCTTCTGCTGCTGTGATTTACTAGATGGCTGCACTAATGTGGGCACTGCATCTTGCTAGATGGTCATTGTAAGTTTTAATTAATAGTTAAGCCATCTTTGAAGAATGGTGGGGTTTTTTAAATTTGAGTATATGAGTAAATACAGCTTTGAGGCTTGAGCCCAACTCAGCACTTCCAAGTGCAATTCAGAGCAAGCAGGATAGCTTCCATTTTTGATTAGTGTTAAATCTAATTGTGAAGGAATGGCTGACTTTCAGAGCCAGCATGGTATTACAAACCATCTGAGGGTAGGAATCAGGCTAAATGAGCCTGATATAATGATTTATTTACAGCAACCCTGATACTTCTAGTAATCCATTATAACTGTGTAGACAGAGACTTCATTATCCCTTCACGTATCTGTGATCCCTTCAAGGGCTAGGAGATGCAGAGAAAGCCCACAGAGAGGGGAGTGCTCAGAAGGATTGATCCTGCAAGGTGCTGAGCAGGCTGCACCCATCACCAAGCAGAACGGGGCATTCAGTTCTCTCCACAATTTCCTCCTGTGAGTTATTCAAGTCAGTAGAATATAATCAAATTTATTTTATTTAGGGTCTAACAAGGAGAGGTTGTTAATTTCTGTTGGATAATTACAGTAAACCTCTAATTGAATAAAAGTCAATGTAAGCAAATATTTTTATTGGGTTGTGAGCCTGAATATCCTCCTGTGCTCCCGTGAATATTTGCACAGATATCTTAGTTTAGGGGAGGGAGATGTTTTTTTAGCAACTATAATGTTAATTAAACTTATAAGAATTTTGTCATTCTTTTGGAAAGTATTTAGTTTTCAATTTTCAAAAGTTTGGTGGCATTTTTTACTGAAGTCTATACATTTTCAGAGAGAAAATTACATTCCACAAGCTTTGTCATGTCATGCCCCAAATAGGGGCTGTATACTGATAGCATATCACACCCTATTCTGCCTTCTAAATGAACACTACACTTCCAAAATCAAAGGTTTTCCTTGGAAAAATTGAGCTTTTTGTTTCTTGAAACATTAATTTTTCTCTGAAAAACAAGGTATTAGGAATCTTTTGACTAACTGTAGTTGTACCAGTTCAGTTTGCAGAAAAATTGCTGGCTAGTGCAATCCTTAGGTACATCCTTCTCATAGTTCAACAACAGCCGCAAGAAAAAAGGCATCAGCAGTACTGGCTCAGTGGTGCTTAAGGCCAACATGCTTCTGCCAGGAACATCTGTCCATCTGCTGCTTTATCTCCTCCTCTTGGAGACAGCCCATTGAGGGCACATAATAAACCTGAAAGAAGGTTTGAAACCTCATCTAAGTATAGGATTCCTTTGCTTCATACTCATCCTTGTTGCTTTTCAAGACAATTAAGTAAGCTGATGTGTTATTCAAGGGGTCCAAGCATAGGGCAAGATTGCTGCTGCCCTGTCTAAGGCCAGAGAAGTAGGATGAAGAGTCTTAATTGATCCTTGCTTGTTTCAGGTAGAAACCCAATTTTTAAGTTTTTGTCAAAGGGAATGGAGGAGCAGAACAGCCAGTTAGTACATCTATCTATCTACCAAGCCTAAGCAGACATATTGACATAAATTGAAACTTTGAAATTGGAGCAAATAGACTGAATTACTACTTCTACAGCTACAGCTGATTGGGAAAGCATAGAAAAAGAAAAACACTCGTCTCACTCAAATAATTTTCCTTCAAAACAAAAATAAAGCTGGTCAGCAAAGAAAACCAGAAAGTCAGCAAAGTGGGAAATTTCAGATGTGGGCCATGCAGTGATGCTCTTCATCCCGCATTAAAGTCTTGAAATCTGGCAAAGCATTCTGGCTTTGGACACATCACTACATCAGGTGCCTTTAGAAATCCCAGCCTAAACCATTGCCATGGCCAGATGGGAGCAGTTTTATGCTGTATTTTGTAAGTCATTTCTGTTCTATCACTCATGTCAACACTCAGTTCACAAAAAGCAACCTGCAGTCCTTTCTTTTTATTATTTATTAAAAAAATCTAGGATATATTTTAATGCTTTGACATGGATATCAGAGGACAAGAATACACCATGTGCGCCTGGTAAAACTTGATCTGCATGAATTCGTGCATGATGATGGGACAAAGGGGAATTATACAGGTTATTATCACTTTGATATAATACCCATCAGAGAGAAAGACTCCAACATTAAATGAGGATCAGAAAGAAGCTAGCAGTTCTCAGCCATCACTTTTCCTGGGATTTTTATGTCTGTACAATCCGCTTGATTCACACCAAGATGAACTCTTTCAACGGAGATGCTCTTTCTATCTGAGACTGTCCTGGGGGACGTCTCACTAGCATGGTCCAGGAAGAATTTTCTTAGGTAATGGACCTGGATGACAGGTGGGGGAAATAAAAATAAATCTATTGTCAGTTGATTACACATGTGCAATCCAATGCTGCAAGTCCACAACCCCAAGTGCTGAAGAATCTGTATGAGAGAAGCCTCCTGCAGCGTGTAAATGCTAGATACAGACACAGCAGCACCAGACAAAGAAGCAGAAGGCTGTAAAACTGTCTGGCTTTTGCCAAGTGTGAATGATGGACTCTGTAGGTACCATTCGCAATTAAACGCTGGAGCTGCTGAGCCTTCTGTTGGCAGTCAGCATCTCCTAGTGATGTGACACTACTTCTGCTGGGATTAGTGAGAGCAGCAGCAATCCTGTCTGATATATCAGGGTTATGGGTTCAGCCAGGAGAAGCATACTGTTTGGCTGCATTCAGCATCTTTCCCTTTCTTCATCTTAGGAATGTAAATGGTGCAACCAATGATGGTTTCATCCTAAAATAATCTTTAATAGTCTAGGGCCTAACCATCTCTGGGTGATACAAAAACTTGGGTATTCATGGAACTCATGTAACATTTGGAAATGTCGCTGCATATCTCTTGGAGGTACTGCTGTTTGTGCTCTTTCAGGAAAAGGCTGCAATCCTACTTAAATTGTTAAGTGGTGCCGCAAAGCCCAGGATTATGGCTGACTAAAGGCCAAGGCTACCAAGCAAATTGGTGGAAAGGACCAATAGGCCATTGGTACACTTAGTCTCTGGTTGTCTGCATTTAACTCTTCCATAGTTAATGTCCCGAGAAGGGGACAGGCACTTTCTCAGTAAATAAATCCACATGAAAAATAGGAAGCATAGTGCCAGTACCTGTTGGTGCAATCAAAGCCTTTGCTGGGAAGGGCACAGTGCAATAGCCATAAGCTTCCTGAGGTCCTCCTGTCCTCATTGTGTGTGTCTCTGTGCGTGTATGTGGTGAGAGCCCATAAGCCTCTCCTCATAATCCCCTCCAACCCTAGCTTTATCCTCCAGGCTCTGATTGCTTTACGTTAGTGATGTGCCTAACAAGGCCAGCAAGCACTTACACAGTGAGCTCTGCTGCTGGAGACTGAACTCCTATCGACAGTATTTCCCTCATACGCTTGTTGTCATAAAACTTCAGGGTGCTGTAGAGATGACACTTCTGCCCTTGCTTCAGGACCCAACAGAGAAAGGCTGTGCATAGCAATTTGTGAACAATAGGACTGAATTTGCATCTGATTCAAAAGTAATTTCAGATAGCTTTGAAAGGGTTTGTTCTTTATTTTTTTTCTTCTTCCACTGTTCTCTTGCAGGGGGATTTTATTAAATGAAGCAGGGAATGAAAACAAGGAAGAGAACGACAGAATGAGGGTTATATTGGAACATTTTAAACATTTAAGATCACTAAGATAATTTTTCCATGATGTGATGCTTGTTAGAGACCACCTTTGTTACATCTGAAAGGGCTGATACTTTTGTGAAGCAGATGGCAACCACATGAAAAATGGCAGCTCAAAGTCAACATGTAAAGCCATAGAAGGGCAGCTCTATGTCTGCTGGGGACTACGAGCCCAAAGATAGGACTAGGAAGAAAGAAGCTGGCAATTTATACTAATGTTAGTAAAGGTGAGGGTTCTTTGAATTCAGTTGTTGACTCCTACGGCTGAGTACAATAATGACTGAGGCTTTGCTGGTGTACGGTAGTTGGGAATCAAAGGTTGGGAAGTGTTTTACCAGATTTATAAATATTCTGTTAGTCTTGAGCTCTGAGCATAAATGGGAAAGGTACAAGAGGAGGAGAAGGATATTGAATTACACCAATAAAACCCTCCAGCTGGAAAATCTCAAGGAATGTGTAGAGATTTCTTGGAGTCAGAAAGGAGTTCATTAAAAGATGCACCAGGAGTAATGAGATGCGATAATGAAGGGATGAGTCTGGCTCCCTTTCTCCCTTCTCAAAAAAAAAAAAAAAACAAGTGGGTGGATGGGGATGGAAGGAGAACTTGTAGAAATGGCAGGGGCGAGCCTGTGTCTGCTCCGCTCCAGTACCAAAGCCCTTTTTGGACTTGAAGTAGTACAGTAACTCCATCAGATCCACACTGAGGCCCTTCCCAATCACATCCTCTGCGTGGAGAAGGACCCAGAAATATGCAATCCTGCTGTCTCTCCGTCCCTCAAAACTCCTCATCCAGTGTCTGCCTTTTCTGTCCATCTTGCACCCTCTTTTTCAGCCATCTTGAGACTGACTGTACTGCAGGCAACAGGCGGAGATGTTATAAGCCATCCAGAGCTGCACAGACAGGGAAAGATCTGTAAAAAAGAGAGGGAGATGACCAGGCCACACAGTTGAGTGGGGAAGAGAGCCAGAAAGCAGAGCAATAGCTGTTGCGGCTGACCTGCCAGCCCAAAGCATCCATCTGTGACCGACCATCTGCCTTGAATCCTGCAAGCATCAACAAAACACCATATTTTTCCCAAAATCTGCTATCCTTTCTCTCCTCCTTCCTCTTATGTCTGTCTATAACTGGCCACAAAGAAGAAAAGCAGCGTCTCAGAGCAGAATAGAAGTAACCCTGACCTCTGGTTTGCTGGGATTGTTTGATCAAGCAGCGATACCTGTATACCAGAACACAGAGCTGTGCAGAATTGCTTCAGAATATAACCTCTTTTCCCACAGGGTATTAAAGTGTGGGGAAGCACCAGCTATTTATAACAGCATCTCGTAGGACATACTATAAGGACATGGCAGGATATAGGACAAATATGATCAGAAATTACAGAAAGGTCACTGAAAGGAAAGGTGGAGGTCTCAAACAGTCAGACAAAACTGCTTGTTCTGAGCTTTGCATCATCAAATCCTGACATTTTAAATTGTATTATACTATTTTATTTGGAAATAAGGGCAGCACAGACATAGGAGTCACTGCGTAAGCAAGCAGAACAGCTTCATTTTGAGAAGGAGTACAAATAAAGGTGAAGCCAAGAAAGACAGAGACAAAGCAGGGTCCATTTAAAGCGAGGTAATCCTACCCAATTTCTACCCAGTGTGTATTCAAAGTTTCTTGTGGCACTTATCAAATACTGCCCACTGAGAAAGACTCTGATAGCATTTCTCTCCTATTTCTTTGTTAGTGACTGTTTCTAATGACTACAGCAGTGCACGTTGCTGCTTAATGCATGAAGCCTGCTGTGTTTGCCTACAAAGCCACCCAAGTTGGTAGCATTAAATTCATAGCACTGTGCTTTGAGTAACCTTGCAGAATGAATGTCTTCATATATAAACCAAACTCTATTCAGCTCTGACTCACTCTCGCTTTTCCACAGGAGATAGCATTAATATTAAATTCTGCTTCTCCCCAGGAGCAGTATCATTTCCATTCTGTTGACAAATATCGTAGCAACACAGGGGTAGAGGGAGAGGAGACAGAAAGTGTGACAGAGAGCTCTGGGAAGTGATTTAAGTGTTTTGCACAACCTGAGCCATTGCATTGCTGTTTCTTTCGGATAACTACATCTTTGCTGTTTTGCAGTGCACCTGACTGCTCTGATTCTCCCTGTGAAACCCTTGCCCAGCCTTCAAAAACCATCTCTGCTCGAATGCATAAGGCTGCTGAGAGCTAGAGTGCAAATGAGTAGCATCATGCATCTTAACACCAGGCAGAGGTTTTGGGAAGCAGAACATGTCCATGCTATGAGAACCAGACAGCAAACAGACATCTTCATAAATTCAGAAAGAACAGAACCAGTAAAATCCTCTGAAAATGTTTTGTGCTTCAAACAAGCTAGTTTCAACAGTGCTAATAAGGCAGAGGGAAAACATTTCATTTAAGTCCTAATGAAATGGAATTACAGTGTCCCTCTGACTTTCATCAGGGGGCTGTGGGCTATGAAGGTTGTTGAAAATCTCGAAAATCGAAAAATCACATATTTGGATATGATCCCTGAACCTTTGTAACTTTCTGTACTAATTTGCTACAAATATAGTAGCAAATGAGTGAGCGAGACTGGAACTTTCCAGTAAGTATTGCAAGATATTCATAGAAATAAAATTTTTAATTCAAAATCTGGGAATAAATTCCATTGAGTCAGGAGAAAGACACAAGCAACACGTTTTACACATCTACATGAATATTTGGAATATGGCTGTTCACAAAGACCCAACAAGCCAAGGATTATTTGTCAAAAGTGGGCTGTGAATAGCACCAGGTAATGGATGCGTTCTGGATGATCACTGTTAATCCACAGTTTATTCAAGAATGAAACAAAAAGAGGTGATGAAAAGTGTCAGCACCTGTAGGAATTATGCATCTAGCTGCAGTGGAGAGACTGCTGTTTTGCAAATGGCAAGCACTCAGAAATGACATCTTTTGCAAAGTTTTGTGGTGAGATTGAAGAGTGGGTAGAAAACTGGTCACTTATTTCCCCTGGTTCTGCAGAATTAACACAATAATCCTCATCCACTGCTGCTCATTGCAAAAGGCAAAGAATGCTTCTTGCATTGTATTACTTAGAAGACAAAGCATATTTATGAAGTCAAGAGCACTTTCTCAGATGGTACATCAAGAAGCTTACCTAGAAGGAATTTTCTGGTGCGACTTTTAGATCACAGTCTCCTGCACTGTCTGCCATGCCTGGGAACATGCCCTAGGTAGGACTTCCAAGAGAGTATTCTGAAAACTGCTGGACACTTGGATCTTGGTGATTGCATGAAAACCACCTACTCTGCTCATCCTAGGGAAGACCTAGATTCCAGTCTGTTTTGTCTGTAAAAAGTATATCCTCAACAAAACATGCCCCTCTCCCAATTAAGAGAAATTTTAAGGAAAAGATTTCTCTACGCCTAGTGGCACATTTGTCACCTGTATTTATATATAGATAGGATGGAGGTCATTTCAGCCCATTTACTAAATATTTTGGTTTTAAATATATGCATCAGTGCAAATGAGCACTATGACTCAGTGCTTTTTAAAGGGGCCAGGGAAGTTACTTATTGTACACAAGGATGTTTGACCAGGATTTAAGAAAGGAATAGGAGACTATGTAAACTGAACAGAGCTTGCAAAGCTTCTCAGCTCTGTCCCATAAAACTATTTTACTAGCAGACGTCAACACTGGCATTATATGAAAATCCTCTCCCAAAGGGGCAGTTTATGTGAAGTCTCTGTTAGATGTTGCCTTCCAGCTGACACAGAGGTGAGCGGGCACCTAATCCACATCACAGTACACAAAGAAAATTACATAAATGAAATCTCCACATGCACAGCTGTCTAGCCTCATACAGTAACTTTACAGTGCTGTCTGAAATGCTGGGGTGAGGGCTGCGTCCCATACTGCCTTCCAGAATAAGACAGGAATTTTCCCAACGGACCTGTATGATTTCTCAACAAATTGTTCAGATTAAGATCCTAATAAACAAAGACACTTAAAGCAGTGTATACAAAGGTATTGGGACGACCATATCCCACCCATCTTTGTTCGAGGAAAAGTACTTTTACAACAAAAGCTTTCAGTTATAATGCTGGAAGAGGTTTTATCTTCCAGAACAAAGAAGCACACTGGAAAAAGCTGGCATAATATGAATACCTCAAGGACAAAGAGTTCTCTCCAATCATGGAAAAGGAGGAAGGAATAAAACAGAAGAAGAGCACACATCCATAAAACTCGTATCTACCTCTTTTTTAGCATACCTTTTCTCAGATCCCTCTCAGTTTATTAGTAAGAGGGTAGGGTTCAATATACATAGCATATTTTTAATACTTCTTCATGGTTGTTATGCATATGTGTATGTGTCTGTATATATGTGCACATTAATGTGTATCTACACATTTTTACATACACATCCATTAAGTGTATGTTATATGTAGAAACACATTTATACATACCTACAATTTTCTGTCCTATAGAGGCATCACTTCCATTTGTGTCTATTTTCTGTGTCTTTTCTGTCTCTTTATTGGTATGGATGTAAGTTTTCCACATGACAGATATGATTTCAACATACGCAAGTGTCAATCCACAGCCACTCCAATGACTGAAATTAAATAACTCTGGGGGTTCCTCATGGCACAGCGAGTATCAAAATACAGGCAAACTGGAACTGGTTTTGTCTCTGTTGCCAGCACAGATCTACTTTGCAGTTACTTAGGGAGGTTTGAGAAGTATTTGTATAAATGCAAAATGAATTTAATGTTATCTTGACCTTTTCAGAAAAGCACTTAGGGTACGGCAGAGGTTAGAGACACTCTGGGAGAGAACTTGCCACGGCGCAAACTTCCCTCTTGCAAAGTTCTGGAAATTGCCTTTGAGTCCTATGATTTATCTGTCCAGACTAGATCCTGTGGTTTATCTGAGCCTTTCTCTCAAACCCAGAGGCCAAGCAATTTTCCTGACAGGGACTCCCTGCATAAGGATGGGTTGCTTTAAGGGTCACAGAAGATGCCAAGGGAAGGTGGAGACTTGTCCTGTTTGTTGTTGAAGTTACACACGAGAAGAAACATGTGACAGCCAGCCAAGACAGAGCCAATTTTGCAATCAGTTTTGCTTGACCAGCCTTTGCTGGCATGACACTGTATCAGGGTAGGGAAACCATGACCTTGGTGCTGCACCCTTGTCCTATCTCAGAGGAGAAAGACTACGCAACATGCTGGCCATTTCTGCTGCAGAACCAAGAGCAGCCCCATAGCTGAGCCCAGTGACCAGGATGGTTTGAGATTCCAAAGTGCTCAGAGAGACCTGAAATTCCTCTCAGATACCTGAAATCTCCTCTCAGGAAGCAGAAAGGAGGGAATGGGAGCAGTAAAATATTTACTGTACCTTCCTCCTCCTTTTTGTCTGGAGTCATGCCAAGCACATCTGGCTAAAGAGAGGGGAAATGTGGTTTCCACAAGATGAAACTTTGAATGGATACAAGCAGTTTCTAAGGAGATTGGCTCTATAATTGTAGAGGAAATTACAAGCTGAATCATCTGTGGTTAGGGGAGAAAAAAATCAATGATATTTTGTAAGTTGAACCCAACTGTGCTGACTACTAACCAAGAAGGAAACTGAAAAAAAATCAATTCCAAGAACTTTCAACAAAAATCCATCTTAATTCAGGTCTGACAGATCTGTTTTGTTCTTCTCTAAAGCAATGTGATGTGTCAGCCTCAAATCCCTATTACTGTTGCAGAGACAAGCCCTCTCCAGCAAAGGGGAATAATACACTACACTCTAGGCCTGCCCAAGAGCTTGCTATTGAATCTTGAGAACGCATGAAGGACCGCGTACCTTCCAGTGCTAGCCTGCTGATCCTGCCTGTGTCTCTCCAGGGTGCAGAGCCAAAGCAGGATCTGCAAACTGATCCATTGCATCATGCATTGAAATGGATTGCTGAAGCACAGCTGCACCCACTGGACCCAGAGATGACAGTAGCAAAATAATTTGGCTTATAACCTAAATGGCATCTGTCTCCTAAATCAGTGCTCTTCATATGCTGATGCTTTACACATTTCAATTTTTTTTTTTGGAAGACAAGGGAAAATAAGCAAGACACTGAATATCTACTAGCATTTGCCCTTCATTTTGTAGTTTTACTTTACTCAATGTTCCTTCGAATGCTGAACTCAGCTTAGTTAAATCAGAAGATATAATAGGCAGATAATTACCTCCCAGAAAAATGAGTAAGACTTTCTTTTTGTATTTATTCTATGTTTCTTTCTGGTTTTGAACTCCACGGTCAAACATTGTAATGTCCAGTTCTTGCCCCTAATCTTTGGCAGACAGTCCTGCACATAGCATAATTCCCAACCCATTTCACCAGGACTCATCTGAAAAACAGACCTGCTAAGCACTGTGTCAGAAAGGCTGGACTACTTACAAAGGTCCCTGTTACTCCAAGTAGAATGACACAGACCCAAGCTGAGGTACTGACTTCTTCAAAACAGGAGTATTCATAATTTCTTCTCTGCTTACCATAGTTGTCTTTCTTGTACCTGATTCTTTTTTTCTCCCTTTCTCCTTCTCCTCTTGTGTATTGGTGTTTATCAAAGGTACTTGATATTCAACTCAGTGCTACTGGTGATGTTAGTTGCACTCTGCCTTGCCACAGGACACACTCAAGTAGCAATGAATCAAATCCTGTTTGGAACCTGGACCTTCTGGAGCTTCAATTCCTTTCTCATGTCATCCTGCCTCATTTATTATACTGGGATCTATTTTCCTCGTGCAGTGCAATAAGTCATATACAATACACAAGTGAAGAGCAGTCAAAGAGGTTCCTGGAGATACTTGACTGTAACAGAACACAAGAGAGATGCGTTATACTTGAGTGGTTTCTCTCTTTGCTTCCCAAAAGTCATACAGCATGAAGCCTACCGGGCTGGACTTTTCTCTGTGATTTATTAAACCCTTTGAGAACAGTGAACCCTTTTTCAACTTCAAAAGAGATACTTGCTAAAAGACATTCTTGCTTCACCTACTACCTGCTCAGATTATATTTGGTTAGCCCTGTAACTTGAAGCTCTATACCAAAAAACACTTGCTGTATCTCAGAAGTCAAATATGAATACTTCTGTAAGTGTTTGCCTTGGGGTGCCATACTCCTCTAGAGCCATGTCTATAGGAGTGTATGAAGTTTAAATGCCTCAGGATGGTAAAAAGGAGAGTCCTCCCCTGAGTCTACACACGAGTGCACTGTTTCTTCAAGACGTGAATGAAAGAGTAACCTTCCCTAACAAATGCAAAGGCAAACTCTCAAAGGCCCAAACCATTCGGAGAGGTTCAGAGTGGAGAACTACCCCTGTCTATTCCATTCCCAAGCTGGCTGGGGATATGAGAGAGAAGCATTATAAATATCATCCTTTTAAGCAAGTTCTTCTGATCCCTCCGTTTCTACTCACCTGTCGTCTTATACTTCTGCTTTTCACTGTAAATGTCATTTTACCTGAATTCAGGTCCCAAAAAGGTGGAAGGACTTAGGATGTGCTGTTCAGTAGGACCCTCCAGTGCCAGCCACTTCATTCTACCTGCCCTCAATGCCTTTGTTACACTGTTCTTTATTGGCTGTACAGAAAGCCCAGGTAATTGCTTACACTATAGGCCCAAATTACAATCACAGAACAGCTGCTCAGATCCCACTGCTCAGGGATTTGCTTTTTTTTTTGAGGAACATTTCTCTCTATTCCTCTCTTTTCCCATCTGTGATTTACATCCCTTAGAAAATATAAGCTTTCCACGGATTTCCTTGTCATTACGCATTTCCACTTCCATTAAATTTCCTCTTCTTGGACTTTATTTTATGTCCCTGTCCCTTTCTAATCCCCAGTCATTTGTTCCACATTTTCCTTTACTTACCTCTTATTCACAAAGCTCTAGCTGCTTCACATCTTCTATGATTAACCTTCTCTACTGCACAGAAAACCTGTGAGACTGAACGAGCAGGAGGTCACCTAACTAGCATCGCCAGCGCAGATGAGAGTTAATTCCTTCATGAACTTGCTCAGAGACAAAAGTGAATCCAGTTCTTTAAAGGAGAAACTTACCAAAAGGGAAGTGTTCCATGACAAGAAATGGAAACAAACATCAGCTGAAAGAACTTTATGACTCAACTGATCAAAAAATTCTACTATAAAAAATGTTTTTATTTTCAAATGAATAGTTCCCATATGTAACCATAGAAATTTTTTTTAGTCTTAGCAAAACTAAGGAATTGTCAAAAATTTCTGGACTTTTTCTTATCTTTCAATGGGTTTATGGGAATGGGGGAAGATTGGAGTGTTAGGAATGAAAACTTGACAAACTCTTATCAATCAACATCGTTTTCCTTTTATATCATCTAAAGAAGGAAGGTTGAGGTACAAATTTCAAAGCACAAGCTGGACAGTGGATAATAAGTTCTCTATTTAATCTCTGTTTGGCAGAATGTCAGATCACTAGAATAGAGCTGGTGTTACAAAAAGCTCGCATGAATATTTTTTTCAGATCCTTTAATGAATTCATTCAGCATGTCTTCCTGCTTCCAAGTATTTGAGCCAATGAATCTACTGGAGCTATTGCTGAAATAGGAAATTTACAATTAACACTGTGGAATAGTAAAAGTAAGTGAATTTTGGATTTGTAAACGTGTGTTTGAAGAAGAAACTTAGTTCTTTATCTTTTACCAATGTAATAGGGCACAACAATGACCTGTGTGTCCGTCCTGAACTCTCAAATTCTGAATGTCACCTACTTGCAATGAATGATGTGTGCTATATTCTGTTCTGAATAACAAATATATTCAAGAAAATTACAATTTATTTGAGGACAATTCACGAGGAGAGGATGAGATGAAATTAATCTGATATGGAATTAAAAATGAGTTATTCATGCAGCTCTACAGGACAATGATATCCGCACAAGCAATAAGTGTATTGACAACCATGTTGGAGAGGGCCCCTATTCAGTCCTTCTTCCATCCCTACAAATATAAGTGTGCTAAACATCTTTAAGATATTAATAGTAACCTGCAGTTTCTGTTAAGGTTTTAGAGTTATTTTTTTGCCTGCAGGGGTCATTTTCAAAATGGAGCGATGGAACTCTGACAGTTGATCCACAGGCCTCTGTTATCATTTTTCAGAGCTGCTGGAGGACTATTTAATAGTCTGCTTAACATAAAAGTTAGCCTGACCGTGAGTATTGGAGTTAAGAAATTCTGGGATATTTTATTATCCACACTGTTTACCTTGCTCTTGAACCTCTGATATCTTGGTGGGATGAGTATTTCTGGGATTAGCTAGAGAAAATTTCATCTTATTAAAATGTTGCCCAAAGCTGCAATGTACATACTGTGGAAACACGAATTAAAAGAAAATTGGATTTCCAGAGATTGAGCTGAGATTGAATGATTTCATGCCAGGAGTGAAAAAGTTCCCTTTTTCCATCTTCTTGTTTTCCTTTGTGGTCTCTCTTTGTCTTTTTTTTTCAGGCAAGGGTGAATGGGATGGATCTCCCTGCAGCAAGATACTGTTATCCATCTGTGTTTACAAACCAAATCCAATGCACCCTAACCTGTCACTGAAGCCATGATGAAACCTGACTGGCTGCTGCCAGACTGGGAATAGAGTTCATCTGCCATCCATTAGGGCAGAAAAATCTTTTACATGGAAAAAAATCAAGATCTTATACAAAAAACTGTTGAGCTATTATAGCTTTTCTGTTCTGTTTGCATTATTGTGGCAATGCTCTTGTAGACTGTGTTTAAAATGAAGGTATAAAAATAAATTTTGATTAGATTTGAATGCTTGATGAAATCAGCATACCATTTAGGTTTTCCACAGGGTGTTCAAGAATATTCACAAGAGCTCTTTATTTATTAAATAATTACAAATCACTCATTAAAACATTATTCATTTTACCATTTAATCATGCCAAGTCGTACATTGTAAACCCTAGAATTTTTCCTTTCTTAGTGCCACATTGATCTAAGTAAAGTTAATTGAATGTTTTTAACATTTAAGTAGTTAAATGACTAGTTCAATAAACTGCAATGGTGCCATAAGGTGAGGCCTAAATCACAGGGAGAACTCATGAGTGGGAGGTGGTGCACCACTTTGTGAACTGCTTAGGATGACACTTCGTTAAATTAAGAAAAAAATCTCTTGCTATCATGAGTAGGTTTGTCTAAGTTCTCAATATGATCCATGACTGTGTTTCCCAAAGGCAAACATTTTAACTTTGTTTTCCTTAGTTGTAGCATCCCTATGGCTTTTGATTCCATCAGTTACTTCTATATCAGCAAGCTTCTATGCAAAGGTACTTTTCCCCACTATCCAAGAAGGTAAGTAGAAAAGCTTATCCCATCAGCTAGGAAGGGTGAGGACACTAGCAAAAATTTAGTTAGCATTTCAGCCATCCCACTATCCAGCACAACTTCAGAGAATGAGTACACTGATACAAACAGCAGCTGTCTTATTTACCTAAGTGTTCCCTATAAAGTAGATGTCAGATTTTCCCCTTCATAAGTAAACTGAAGGCATGAGCAAACTAAGAGCAAGAGTGGGTCAAGAATTTCCTGGAGAATGGACTCACCTGCTGCTAGGAGAACAGATGTCTATCATGGGCAGCACATGCCTTTCCACGTGCCTAGGCCACTGCATTGGGTCTGGCTGAGATGGAGTTCCTTTTCCTCATAGCAGACCTCATAGTGTTGTCCTTTGTATTGGTAGGGTTTTGGCTGCTGCTGAGCAATGTTCACACAGAATCAAGGCTGTCTCTCCAAAATTCCCCATCATCTGCAGGCTCTGAGTGAGCAAGATTTTGGGAGGGGGCATAGCCAGGACAGTTTTAAGTAATGGGAAATAAAAACTAAATCTTAAACATCTTCCTCCCCATTGCTCCCTTCTTCCTGGGCTTAACCCTGCTCCCAGTTTCTCTACCTCCCCCCCACGACAGTGGCACAGGGGGATGGGAAATGGGGTGTGTGGTTAGTTCATCCCGTGTCCCTGCTGCTCCTTTCTCCTCAGGGTGAGGACTCCTCACACTCTTCCCCTGCTCCCATGTTAACCTCCATGGGCTGCAGGGGGACAGCCTGCTTTAACCATGGTCTTCACCATGGGCTACAGGGAAATCTTTTATCCGGCACCTGGTGCACCTCCTCCCTCTCTCCCTACACTGACCTTGGTGTCTGCACAGCTGTTTCTCTCTCATCATCTCACTCATTTCTCTGTTCCAGTTTTTGTTTCACAGGGGATTTTCCCCCCTTCTTAAACATGTTATCCAAGAGGCCTTACAACTGTTGCTGATGGACTCAGACTTGGCCAGCAGTGGGTCCATCTTGGACCCAGCTGGCATTGGCTCTACCAGGCATAGAGGAAGCTCCTAGCAGTTTCTCACAGGAGCTACCCCTGTAGCCCTGCCACTGCCAAAATCTTGCTAAGCAAACCCTCTGCAGCCACCTGCAGTATAGTCTTGCACAGGAGGGCTGCCAAGAAGCAGAGGGCACCAGACACAAAGCCTCTCCTGAGGCTCATCTTCCTGAGCATTGGGATAGCTATGTACCCTCAGAATCAATGACTTTCCCTGTAATTATCTCAAGGAACACCAATCATACCAAGACAAAATTATATTTTATACAATACATATTTTTTTTCCTGGCTGGCCATTATTCCAGCATTTTAATGACGTCCAGAGTGGTTTGTTCAGGGTCACAAGAGAAGATGGTAGCAGAGCTGGGGACAAAGTCAAGGAGGATCTCATTCTCATCCACCGAGGAATGCAGCTCCCCAAATCAAAGTGAGAGGGTGAGTTCAAAGGAGAAACAACAAACTGAGCAGTAATTCAAGCATCATTTTTACAAATGACACTACACCGTATTGCCAGAGATGTGGCCCACTCCTTGACCTTACCTTTTGGCAGAATTTCTCTCCCTGGAGAGAGGGAAAAGAATTCTGTGTCCTTGAGGGAGAGTTATGAAAAGCCTTATTAGTCACTGAATACAGTTCCTTTTACTCCCCAGCAGGCTATGGCAGATTCAATATCTGCAGAAATAGCCATGGAATGGCTGACGAAGTATGCACCAAGCAGTGTGGCCACCAATGTTCAGACAGTAAGAGAGTAAAGGCTACAAGCCTGCTGTGCCACAGAAAGACAGGGCAGAAAGGTGGACAACATTGCAAATATACAGGTGTAGCAAACCAGTGGTCTATGACACCTAGAAATTATAAATGTATTAATCAGAACATAATTAACATTAATCTGCTTTCAACCCAAATAAGTACAAGGATGGTGTAACGAACAACAGAATGTAAGTATTTTGTAACACAAGACATAGCAAGATGCAACTTATAAGCATTTTGTAAAAGTACATGAGCAAAATGACTACCAAAGTCGAGTGCAGTTGCAGGTAGCTGGCATCCAAGTAACGAAAGTATCCAGACAGAAGATAAAATAAGCACAAGTGGCTGCAAATAGCCGGGACATCCTCTCAAATACATAAGAAAGATGATTTGCAAATCCAAAAAACAAGGTAAGTGATACTGGGAGCAGATGAGATCCCCTTCTTCAGAGCAGGAAATAGCATAAAACCATCAGGCCTAAGCAAGAATAGATCAGAGAAATAAAGAAGAAGACCACTTCAGTTCTGGCTTCTCTCATCAATGAGCCCTCAAGCCTTATCACCCAACCTCAGCAACTAGGGACCTCCAAAGACCACAGTCACCAGTGCAAGCTGTGAGGCATCACCTAAAAGTGCTGCGTGTTAAGTTGATTTACCATACAGCTGGTAAACCAACAGTGATGATGGTGAACATTGTGTGGAAATTAGCCATGAGCACAAAGGATGCTCTTAGCGAGTGGATTTAGTAAAGCTAAAAGTTTAAAACTTCTATAATCTGTCATCTTTCTAAACAATTCCATGATGGCTGTTCCTAATTCCGTAACTATATACACAAATTTAGTTTGCCTGCCTGCAACACAAGTTTTGTGCAACAACAGGAATTTCTTTGCAAGAATTCCTAGCTGATCTTGAGGAGTGCATACATACTAAGAAAACTGAGGCACTATATTTTTTTAAGATGAAGTCTTTCCATATAAGAGGAGAAGAACGAAAAAATTGGGGATTTAATAATGTAAACTCCATATCTTCAGCATCAATACAAACCACACTACAGAATCTGTAGCCTAATCTGCATTCATTGAATCACTGTTAAGCTATTTAAACTGAAGCAATTGCTTCAGTTGAGTTCCTAATGAATATTTGTTCACACCAGAGAAGCCTTATCACAGTTAGCAGTTACTCACAATTTAGCATATCTGCAGGCAAGGTCAGCAGAAATAGCAAGACCTTGGACACTTAAATCAAGTCCTGCCCTAGAATGAAAACAGTCCCTTTTTTATCATTCACTGATCCTAAAGCACCTTCTGAAAGTGAGCAGAACTGCACCTTGTTTACAAATGGGCTGTAATGAGGTGTGGGAGGGGATGAAACAAGTTTATGACCTATTTTAATACTGTGGGACAGCATCAGTGGCTGGAGAGAGATGCCAAAACTAGCTTCCAACTCTGCAGGCTGGCCTTTTAGCCACACGGTCTCCTTCCAGAGCATGATAGCACCAATTGTCCAGTACCTCTGGGTGCCAAAAGACAGAGAAAAACTCCTGGGGTGGAATTTAGGCATCCAAATGCTTTTGGAAATGGGACCCACAGGCACTTGAGCAAACTGGCTTTGAAAACTTTCCCATATCCTATTTATGAGCAAAGGCGTTCCATTTTCAGACAATAAACTGAGCATCCTCCCTGAGATTTACATGTTTGGGAATACTGATTATTAATTCCTTTTTAAAAAGTAATTAATTATTGTGTTCCCAGCTTACACGAATGAATCTGTTTATACACTGTGACCACAAACTAGAATCGTTTCATTCATAATTTATACTACGGTGATGCCTAGAGGCCATAAGAAGAAAGGAGGCTTCATTAACCTAGGTGCTATCCATGCTGTCAGGAAGATGTGTTACCTTACCCTGAGAGTTTATAGCTTAATTTATGAAAAAGAGCATTAGGGCTGCTGAAGGAGAAAGGTTCTTAAGAAGCTGTGACCTAATTTGCCATTCTGGTTTGCCATGCTCTCTCATGGTGATGTCAACCCTCGTTTGAAATGTCTGGGCTGTTTGTTCTTGTGTGGCAAAACACAACATGGAGGAATTGCAAGGGGAGCATTGCACTCTGAAGAAGACACTTTGACTGATTGTTCGTTAAATTGTCTACAATTGGAGAAAATTGGAGAGAAATGAGAGATAACACAGCTGAGAGGGCCTCGCCAAACCATCTGAACTTTGTGGTAGCCCCATACAAGGGTTTTATTGCCATCAGTCAATCAACCAGCATGTCTGACCTAACTTGTGGGTTCTTTTCCCTCAGGCAGTCAACTACATTATATTGGTGTCATGTTAACTCAACTCTCTGAACTAAGCAAAAGAAAATTTAGTCCTGATTTGTGTAAGAGGCTGCCACAACATACAAGCAAAAGGGGTAAATACAAGTAATTAGGCATAGTGTTTGTTTTGTGATGTAATGGTCAAGAATAGCATACCAAAACAGATTTCATAAATAAATGAAAATTGCAAGTACTCTTAGTATTTGATTGGTAAAAATGCCTGTGAACTGGCATTCTGAACCACCCTTTCACACAAAACTAACCCTGGCTGGACCTGTAACATCACACTTATGCCAAGTTTTAATAGTAGAAGTAGGGGACATCAAATAACAGTAGTAGGAAGCAAATTTGAAATAAACAAAGAGTAGTTCTTCACAAGTAGAATTCCTTAACAAAGGATATTGTAGATCAAAAAAGTGTACCTAGGTTCCAAGAAAGACTGAAAAGATTGGAGACCGAAGGTCAGCAAACCCTGGTCTGGCTCAGAAAATGTCTAACTTTAAAGAAAGCGAAGGCTGAGAAATTAGCAGGGGAAAACTCTGTAATTACTTACTCTCTCTTACACTCTTTCCTAAGCCTCCAGGTCTCATCAGCATTGGAATATTAGAATTAGTATACAGAACCAGAAAAACATTTGATTTGACCTGTCACTTTTGTATTACATTTCCTCTTCTTAGCAAACATACCAAGATATTTGCTTTTGGAGTTTTTATTGTCTTCTCCCACTTATAGTCCCTCTAACCAGGAGGCAAAAGCATAGCTGTCAACGTGAACATGGAGGTGTCAGATTTTGCACACTATCTCATACTCGGGCTAGATATGAACTTGCAAATGCATGGATGACATTAAAGATCATCGTCGGATCACAGAAAAAAACCCCATTTTTTTCTGCCAGGTCAGAACTCTGACTTCCACTATTAAAAGCGCATATCAGTGTGAAGGTAAATGCATAGAATTTTAATAAAAATCCCACCAGAGTCCACAAATTACATAGATCAAATACATCTACTCTTGTATCACCATGCCAAAAGGTTGAAAAATTACAGCTCTCTTCACTTTGATCTGGTAGGAAATACATAAAACCCTGCTTTTCTTTTGCTACAGCACAAAATCCATTTCTGTAGCCATGGTTGGTTTTGCTAAAGGAAAAAAAAAAGAGTGCAAGTTAATCTAGCTTCCAAACCACTACAGTTACAGTACACCACAAAGCTCTCAGCTGCTTTACGCACAGCCTTCACCTCAAGAGCAAGAGACTCTAACAATTTTCTTCTTGCTTCTAGGTGATGATTAATACACAGGCTCCAAATACACAAAGGCGTAATAAAACACACTATGCCATGCAGATGTATTGCATGGAATTCATCATTCCCTGAAGGTGTTGGAGGTGCTGCCAGGAGCTCTTCCTGGGAAACAGCACTTCTCCTCCTGATATGTTATGTTCTGCTTACAAAAGGGACACCTTATTAAAGAAAGAAAACCAACAAAACCTAGAAGTCAATACCATTGGACAATTCCACTGGATGATTAGTAGCTCAGAAAAAAAAAGACAAGCTTGCTCAAAAAAGGTGCTCAGTCTCACTGGACAGGGCCTGCGTTACCCCAGAGAAATATCTCTTGGAAGATGGCCCAGCAGAAAAGCAGGCAGTAAAAAGAGAAACAAAGAGATTCGTGGTCACAACTGGACCCATGAAAGATCTGACCCCATTCATCTGGGGATTGAACCAGCAGAACATCACATCTCTTTTCTTTTTACTGCAAAGAAGGAGATGAGCTGCACTAGCGTACAAGGATGAGAGGATAAGTGGGTCTCTTTTGAATCACCTCTCCAGAGCATTGTTACACTAAGTTACGGCAGAAGTGTTTTCTCTTCTTTACTAAGTGTGCTGGGAGATTCACCTGGTAGTGAAGAACCATCTATGACCACAGAAAACTAGTGCCAGTACGTGCCAATTGCTGGCAGCACTAAGCATAAGAGGCTGATCTCATCGTCTCAGGAGCTGAGTCAGCTTTAATGGTATCCCCAGTGTGGGAAAGACTGAGGGGGTTTGGGTTCTCTTTAGAAGTAGGAGACTGATCACTCAGGCAAAAGCATATCTCACAAATTCAGATTTGTAGAAGGGCTTTTTTTTCCTCTGTGTCTGCTTCTCCCAGCATCTTTGTCAGAGTTGATGAGCTACAGGATGGTAGTGCCTAGGGAGGCCAAGCTGGGAAATAAGAGCTCTACTGTGCCAAATCCTGCTCAAACAAAAGGACAGGAAAATAACACCATCATCTCTGTTCTTAAGGGCTTTTGTCCACAAGGAAAATGATTTACTGACACAAATACCGCCGACAAGATATTTTACAGGGTTTCCTGTTTAAAGTGCTTCTGTGCTTATTCAATTGAACGATATCAAGTAACCTCACTGGGCTAAGGCTACAGACCAAGATAAAGAAAAAAGTCTGACACTCTGAGGAAGAAGACAGCCTCCGACCTTCCCTTAGGTGCTTGGATACTGTGAAAATCCACTGCTCAAATCAATACGCAGATAGCCATGAAGGGTAACCAGTCACTCTCCTCTAGTTCAGACCCAGAAGTCAGTGGACTACAGCTCTGTGGACGGGTTGAAGAGAAGACACAGGCGCAGCCTGAGCATCACCAGCAAGGCAGAAGTTTTTGACGAGAGGCAGGAGACATCATTACAAATCAGTGCCTTGGAAGAGGCCAAACTGACCCATTTTGTAAAACCACAAGGCCCTTTCTGGTGAATAAAAGCTGCTTTCCAGTCTCTCCTGTGCATCTTAATGAGCCTGACATTTCTGAAGAGAATAAATATGTTGCATTTTTCCTTCCAAATATCACAGAAAATACCTGCTAACCAACACCCCTGTCTCAGCCTGAATCACAACCAATGTTTTTCCTTTCATACGTATTTTCCTCCAAGCTCATCATTAGCATGTTTAGCTAGTAATATAAATCACCTTGAGGACACAGTGGTTTTCCTTCCCTTTTTTAAAGTATCCACATATTGCATAACATACCTGCTTCATCTATTGAGATGATCAGCAGGACCAGCCTTTGAGTGAAAAGAAGGTGTTTTCATTATTTCATATCTATATCCCTGTAATCAGCAGCTCACACTTTAGCTCAGGGAAGGTAGCACCGAGACCGTTAGTAAAAATACTCAGGTTCAGACTGCTAATGGATTCAGACAAAATATGGTTGTTAGTGTCTAATTAGTCACCTCTGTATGCACACTGATGGCAGCTGAAAAGACGTATTGTACTTTGAGTTTCAGGAGCCTTCACCAGAGGAAACAATATTTTATTATTATGTAGATTTCTGGATTGTTTGCAAAAGACAGATTTTTTCATCACTCACTTCCATACCTAAGAAAAAAAGAAGGCAGAAAAAAACTTTGAGAATAAATATTTTAATAGATGAACCAAGGGATTATTAGTTCTCTGCTTCTCATGCAGAATATCAAGTATATATAATTTCCAGGAGGAGGTGATTGATCATGCAGCTCAGCGAAAAACTTTCTTCATTACATTGAAGCAGAGATGAAAGCATGTGAACCATTAATGGGCCACTCAGACAGGACAACGCATTGGGCTCTCCAGAAAAAGTATGGGGAGAGGAGGGATGAGGGAAAGCTCACTTATGTGGATTTCAGGCTATAGACTTTTGAGCAAGTGGAGCACTCAACCTTCAGGTCTCCCCTGTTCTGTCTGAAGTAAGCTGTATAAGGTCTTCCCCTGCCGTGGGCTATTTTTAACCCTTCTTCACATGGGAAAATATATCTGGAGCCTACCACTACTTAGCAAGTCTTTCTCTGTTCCACTCGTTGGCTTCCATGGTTTTTAGTGTGTCTACAAAAAAAATCTAAATCTAGTGATTAGTGATTAATAATTACAGAAGTCGGAGAGGGGGCATGGGAAAGGCATACTTTTTCCTGTGATTAGTTATCTAGAAGGTAGCTGGTCCCATTAGAAAGAGCCATCTTGCTGGGGGATGCCGTTTTGTTTCACTTCAGTTATGATTTTACTGAGAGAGGAGCTTTTTGATTCTTTATTTGTTTTTCTTTGTTTTGGTTTGGGCTTCTCTCCCCCCCCTCCCAATTGCTTTGTAGTGTATTTTCAAGACTGAAAATATCATGTAAGATAGGTTCCAAGTCTCGAAGTTAAAATAATACAAATTGACAATCAAAAAAGCCTTTTCAAGTCTTCTGGATTAGAATGGGATATTATCAACAACATGAAAAGGGGAGAGCCTATTTCAGTGCAGCCTTTCTACAGATTCTTTGCATCTGAAATCATAGGTCAGATACAGACTTGTCTTATGGATGAATTAATACATCCCAAAATACATAATGCAAATAAACAGTCAGGATTCTGCAGACTCATGCAAAGGAAATTGTTTGCTGCTTACAGAAGTCCTCTCATTGGCGTAAATAGGGCTGTTTGTATAAAAGCAGAGGCTTGTTGGGTGAACCCATTGTTTAAGGACAAGGAGTGGGAATCAGATATATGCACTAAAATTGTACTTTTAAATGAGGCAAGGCAGCAATGTGAGTGCCAGAAAGAGGAAAAGCCTGTTGTGTGCATGTACTGTATCAGCTCATAATGATCTGTGCTTGAAGCTTTGGAGAAAGATTAAGAAATGAAACATCAAAAGGAAAAAAAACCCTCTAGAGCTTTCCTAAAAGATTGTGTTAGGGCTTTCACTGTGTACTTTTGTTTTATGTTACAGACAAAACAATGAGTCATCTTTAAAAGCTGCTAATTGATTGGGTTGGGATCATGTGACCCATTAGCATCGTGCATCCTTTTCATGTATTTTATAGCAAGTAAACAAACAGAAAAAAAAGATGCAGTTGCAATAGAGGTAACAGGACAGTCCTGTTTATTTATTTAAAGAAGAAAAAGACACTATATTTAAGCATTCAGCCTAAAATGCCCTCTTATTTAATGTTGCATTCAGAAGAGTTCTGTATTCCTTTAAAGAGAGTTGCTCAATACAGAAGAACGGGCTACTCTAGACTGATAAATTGAATTTAAAAAGCATCACAAGCACAGCGTAAATAAAGCACAGTTCAGCCTAACCTGCCATGGGGTTCAGTTGCCCTTTGCAAATTTTTATCGTTTAGACTGACATTTCTCATTCTGCATGTCTGCTTTAAGTTGGTTTAGATGTATATTTAAACAATATATATACAAACAGAATATTATTGAAAAGTTATCACCTGTTTCTGTGAATAAGACTAGGCAAACCATGCAGATTTCTCTGCATGATTCCCCAAGAATCCTTTTATGCCACTATGCTATACATGTTCAGACTTGACAGCAAGGCTCCATTCTTGCTCAAGGACTTGTCCAGTGCTTTTAAGAAAAAAATAATCATGCCTATACAGGGCTGGGTTATGAGGATTTGAAAAATTTGACAAATGAGGATTTGTGTGCAGGCTTAATAGAGGCTTGCTAGGGTTTTACCTGCCACGGTTGTGCCCCAGTCCAGGACTCAGAAGGACTTTTCTTGCCATAACCAGTAGCTGAATTGAAATTAATGAGAAGCTTTCTCTTGTGCCTTTCTCTTGTGCCAGGTACTGGAGAGGAGAAAGGCAGCAGGAATTTGGACCCAGACTGGAGGGAGAAAGCCTGAAAAGTAACCCAAAAAGAAAAAACATGGGCAAGAGGAGGACAGAGTTACAACAATTGCTCTAACGCCATGTTACAAAATGAAAGCAAACAGTGAATAAAAACAAAAAGGATTCTGGAAAGTAAAGACAAAAATATTTCAAAAGTCACTACCATTTTTTCCCCCCAAAAAATCCTTCTTATGTTTTGAGATACAGATAAAACAGTAAATTAACATGTCCTCTTTTTTTTTTGCCAAATCAAGAATTCTGAAAGAATGGGACACACAGTATTCTCTGTGCTCTAATCAGATCTTTGTGCAACATTTAGTGCTCTGTCGGCTCTGTTGCTCTTTCTGAGTATTTCACATCCCCCAGAAGATGAAGAAATTGTTCTCCCTCTATTAAAGACCAAGAAATGGGGTAGAGAGGGGATTAAGTAGGAAAAAAAATCCACTAATTTGATGATTTCTTGGTTTTGACATGCAGTGATCTAGCTCTTCATATCTTCTCAATGCAGCTGCTCGTGCTCACTTGCAGCTATGAATGCTCAGATCTACTGCAAATCAAATCTGAGGCTCAAGACAGGCTCTCAGAAAATAAGAAATACACAGCAAATCAGCCCTTCAGTGTTCTGCCTAGATTTGCTGAAAAACTGCAGCCCTGCATCCTATTCTGTACAGAGAGCTTGAGATGGACATTCTGGTTTGGGTAGTGTCACCCTCATTACTGATTGAAGACACAGTATTTACGGTCTCATGGGGGGTCCTTTTTATGGTATTTCATGGTTGGTTTGCAATAAATACAGTTGGCCTTGTGATTAATTTCTCCAATGCACTTGTGTGACAGCTGGATTGGGAACTGTCTTCTTGCTCCCTATTTACATGCCCAGTGCTAAAGTGGTTTGAATGTACCATGACCTAGAGGTCCTTCCAGAGTCAAGGCTGATCTGCTAATATATAAAGCCAGATCTCTCTAAGATTCTGGGTGACACCTTCCAGGCAGATAAATTCATTAAATTACACTGCCTTGCAAAACCACCTCATCACTAAGCCAAAGAACAAATTCTGAAATATCAAATGAAGTGTGACAGCTCTGGTAACACAAGAATACGTTGTTATTTCAGGTAAATAAACTAAAAAATCTAACAGTATCACACAGTATCACAGTATCACAGTATGACAAGGTTGGAAAGGACCTCTGAGATCATCAAGTCCAACCTATAACCCAACACTAACACCAACCATCATCTAAACCATGGCACTCAGTGCCACATCCAATCTCCCCTTAAACACCTCCAGGGTCGGCGACTCCACCACCTCCCTGGGCAGCGCATTCCAATGGCCAATCACCCTTTCAGTAAAGAACTTCTTCCTCACATCAAGCCTAAACTTTCCCTGACGTAGCTTGAGTCCATGCCCTCTAGTTCTGTCACTGGTCACCTGAGAGAAGAGACCAACCCCTGACCGACTACAACCTCCTTTCAGGTAGCTGTAGAGAGCAATGAGGTCTCCCCTGAGCCTCCTCTTCTTTAGACTAAACAGCCCTAACGTATCAACAGGGGCAAAAAATGTCTTTAGAAGAATCTCTTGTGCCATGATACAATCCAGAAAAAATCCTAACCTACCCTAGATGCAAAATTTGGAGATGCAAAGACAGAAATGAGCAGAATGCAATGAGACATTTGCTCTCTAAGGATGGAAGAACCTAAATGTACAAAGTTAATTTCATTACTGAGTTGAAAGTATTATACTTACTCTAAGGAAAAGGTATTGATCCAAACACAGCTACAGCTCAACTTCTTTTTTGGAACACATCAGAAGTTCAGTGCTCTGTCTTAGGCTAAGAGGAAAACTGGTGCAGAGTAAGGCTCTTAATATGTACTTTTGTTTTGGCCTTTAATGTTACTTCAAACAGAAGGGAAGATCATGTTTTCCTTCAATAGCCTTTGTATCTTGCTGAGATTATTCAGTCAGGCCCTAAGAAAATTGGGATTTGAATGAGTCATATTACGCTCAGAGTAAAAGTGTGCAGAGGCAATTTCAACTTTTGATTTCAAAGCATCTTGAAAAATTAAGGAAGAAATAGAAGCCCTTCAGCAAATGGCTGGAGAATTAGAGATAGCGAGAAGCAGAAGTCATCAGGTTAAGGCTCCCTACCCAACCTAAAAAAGGTATCTAGAAACAAGCTTCAGAACATTTGATGGTAAATACAGCTGTATGAAACTTTTGCAATGAAACCCCAAACCAAGCAGGTAACTCAGCAGAATTTTGATTTTTGTATAGCCACCATGCTTGGTTAACACTCTCCAAAACATCCACCCGAGTTCAGAGACTGTCCCACAACTTTGGGTTGTGGCTTGAGGAAACTAGAGCTTAGTTTCAGTTGAACAGTCCTATTTTTAGTTTCCAGCAGACACCAGGCCAAACTCAGTGGTTTTGCATGGTTTCCATCTGAAAGCCAGCAAAAATTGGCCATTTCAGCTGATTTTTGCTTTGGGTTTTTGGGGCAGAGAAGAGGAAAGAGGGAAGTTTCATTCAAAAATCGAAGCAATGAGCAAAAATAAGAACCTATGAACCTCAGTAGCCAAAACTACAGAAGGTTGACATAGAGCCCTGGGAACAGAAACCACAGCAGATTTTCTGTCTCCCATGATAAGCAGAGACTATGTGGTGAGTGATAGTGCTGTAGGAAAATGTCTGAGAGAAAATCCACAAACAGGAGGTGGACTGAATGGACAAGAAGCCAACTGATTTTTGCTGGCTAGATCCTGTCCTGCTGCACTAAGAACTTCTTCTGTAAAATCATCAGTTCACCCATCAAGCATCAGAAGCCTTTACAGCCTGAACCTCTCAGCTGTTAAACCCCAAAGCATGCCAAGAGGAAACCATGTGGTCTTCTCAGTGGTTGGAATAAAAATATGGGAAGCCCGGAGGTACTAAACTATTGACTCAGAGGGCAACTGTAAGGAAGTAACTCCACCTTCTTATGATTCAGTCATACTAGGCCAAATCAGCTTAAAAAGTAGGAATCACTAAATAAAGTACCCAGTCTGACTAACCTATTTGTTGAGTCACCATGCACGTGATGTATCTAGAAGCTTTCTTGGCATATGAAGCACCTTCCCAAAAAGATAATCACCCTAGATAGCTTAGGTTCACAATACTGGAAAGGGAGCTCTTTTTAAAAGCAACTACAAAATGTCACTATCTGTGGAGGAAAAAAACTGACCTACAAGTCCAGATGGGATTTTCAAAAGGGACCTCTGGAGTCACTATTATTTTACTATTGCTCGGTTTCACTGTATACTTTTCTATCTAGTTATCATTTTCAAAGGCATGGAACGAAAGAGACCAGAATGAGCAATTAATGAAATGCTCTTGCTAAAATGGAAGATGTCAAGATATAGCTTTTTTCTTTCCTCCAACTGGTTGAAAAGTCAGTGAAGCTGGATTACATTATCATGTATGGATCTTACACTTCTGTACTGAAAGGTACACAGCAATTTGGCAAGCATTAAAAAGACTTCAGTAAAACTTAAGTGAAAAAAAGTAAAATGGTGTTATTCACACAACTTAACAGCATGAACAGAAAATGGCTGAAAAGTGTCAAGCCCATGCTCCTCCCAAAGCCTTGACTCTGTCTCTGAAGTAATGCACAAAGAAATGGGGGCAAACACAAAAGATGTGTATTCATAGAAGGAAATGGAAGGCTGAGAGCTAAACTAAGATTCTTGAGTACCATGACCTTTTGCTCTGACTTTAGCTTAAGAGGAGCTCTGACACAAAAGACACCTGTAGTGGGCTGAGGAGCAGATGAGGTATGGATATCTACTGTAGCATGCTCTTTCTAATCCAGCCAGGTGCTACAAACAAAAGCATTTGACTACACCAAGGGGCCAATCCTGCCCAGTATTAGACTTGCCAAAGCGCGTGAAGACCAGCAGAACTGTGTGTCCTTCTTGCTTTGTTCTCTTGACTGTAAATTTGAGGCAGTGCTGAAAAAAAGACTCTTAAGATCATTAATACAAAATGTTAATCACTCTCACAAGGAGACTGGTTTTAGCCCTAGTCAATGGATGTTACAGTATGGTGTGGTTGTCAACTGGGACTATCATTCAGGGAAAATTCCTAATTTATAAGGATGGAGGTTACCAAAATGTATTGCACCACATGCGTGCTAATTGAACATAGTGTGCTGCCAAAGAGTCAAGCAATTCATCCCATACCTAAGTAAAGCTTAGCTGATGCAGGTGGAAATCACAAGAAGCTGATTCAGGTGGAAAAGGACCTCTAGATGCCATCTGGTATAAGCCTGGATTATCTAATTCCCTGGGCAACTCAGGACTGGTGCTGATGCTAAGTTAGGCTATCCAGCTGAGTTTTGAACATCTCCAAGGATGGAGACCGCACAGCTTCTATGGACAATCTCTTCCACCTCTTAAAAAACCTTGTGAAATCCTTTTCCTTTGCATTGCGTTGGCATTTCCCTTTCTGCAACTTGGGTCTGTTGCCCCTTGTCTTGCTGCGTAAATCTGAAAAGGATTCAGCATCATTTTTTTTATAACCTCTGATGTTAGCTGCCCCAAAAACTGTCGCTTCCCAGGCTGAACATGTAAAACTCACTCAGCCTCACATTGTACGTGCTCTGCCCCAGTCCCTGGGACCCTAGCAACCCCTCAGTCTTGCTCCACTTTCTCAACAAAGCTGCAGCCCTGCTGTGAGCAGTGGCCCAGCCCTAGTCAACATCAAATCACAGGAAGATTTAGGCTGGAAGGGACCTTCAGGGTTGGGTCCTGGTGTGGATCCTGCCCTCTCATAAGCAGCAGCATTCCCTGCTGTAGCTGTTGCTTTTGGTGATATCAAGCTAACAAAGTTTGAGAAGGCTTATTCTACGGTGGAAACTTCTAAAATATGACCAGATCCCCGCAACTTCCCACAGCTGCCCAAAACCT
The DNA here is from genome assembly GCA_033558185.1 of Dromococcyx pavoninus. Lineage (NCBI taxonomy): Eukaryota > Metazoa > Chordata > Aves > Cuculiformes > Neomorphidae > Dromococcyx > Dromococcyx pavoninus. The sequence continues at coordinate 2,819,568 of JAUMJL010000023.1, forward strand.
CCCTGCCTTCGTCTGCATGCCTGAACACAAGAAGCAGGATCTTTGTATTGAAAGGCTTTGGTAGCATGTGTATTACTCTGCAGGAGTCTATTCATAGCTCAATGATGCTCGCAGCACTGGTATCTTTGTATTGGCTGTTGGTCATGTAACCTGGCTCTTGCCCAGGATGGTGTTACTGGAAGACAGTGGGTATCCTGGCCATGCTTTGAGAACTGGCCAAGAGGCAGCTGAGTGCAGTAAAGAACATAACATGGACCTTTGCCCTTCCCAAATTGTAGGACTGGCTGGGAAGTGGTCTGGTTCCCAGAGTATTTCTGCTTCCATTTACCTCACCTCAGAGGCAGAGCAGAGAAAAATTCCTGGTCATCTACACACTCAGGGAAGCAACTAAGCTGAACCTCTCTCCTGACGCTAACAAAACATCTAAAACAGAATTAGATGTGCAGGTTTAGGCAGCTAACTCCCACACCTTGCAGTGGCTGAAGAACTCGGAGAGCAGGAGTGTCCCACCCTTTTAGACAAATCTGTGGGGACTGTCCACCCTCCCAGACCAATGCTGCAGGCTTGCAAACCATGTCAGGCAGACTCGCTATCTCGTTTCTACCAGGGTCACATTTTCATCTTGCCTTCCACCCCTTCCTCCATCTGCAAGAAACAGAAATCTTTTTTTCCCTCTTTCTTGAACACCTACACCTCTGGACTCCCTTCTTCCCTTGTTCCATTCTTAGGAACAGCTAACCAGCCTAAAGTTTACATGGTGAGAGACTAGTAAGACAAATCCTACAATAGTGCTTGCGCCTCATTGTGGTCCCAGAAATTCTAGAAGAGTTTTCAGTCACCCTTTTTTTCAGGGCAAGGACTCCCACAGTTGCTAATGCTGGCACTATGCAGCTTTTAGCTGCCCAAGAAGCTCAAAATGCATACACACAGCAAAGAATCACGTCCCATGTATTTATTTAGTAGACTAAAGATCTTATATTAGTTAAAAAGACACAAATGTCAAGGGGAAAAGGGACTACATAGCATAACTCTCAGAAATAGTCAGATTCCAATTACTGTAATTATATCTTTCAAAGGTAAGGTATGAAAATTATCACTTAAACGAGGGAACAAGGAAAGCAGTGAGAATAGTACCTTATTTCTCATCTTATCTTTGTCTCCATGCCATTGTACTGAATTGCCACGATTACATTTTGCTAAAATCTTTTCATTTTTCTCACCATTCTCTGAGGATGTAAGGCTGGGTGAACAAAGCAGGGTTATCAACCCAAATTCAATTTCATAAACTCATAAAAGGAAATATTTATGAAAATGCAGACTTCAGAAATATCAGAGTCCTGTCTAAATTTCCTTTATGTGTTTGATAAGTGCATGAAGAAGTGCAGATGCTTCAGTGTTAGGGTTCTTTTTGATTGGAGAGGGAGGAAGCATGTAGCAAAATTAAGGGCACAAAAAAGCCTTCCACAGAAGGAAGGGTTTTTTGTTAAAACATGCCGCCTTCTCCAGATTTTTCTTCCTCCTTCCAGAAGCTTCCCATCCAATCCTACTTTTCTCCCAATGATACAATGTCTCCTGCACCATTAGCTACACTTCATATAACCTCATGCTATTAAATGTTGTCTCAACCAGTGAAAGCAATGCTTTTCTCTTTGTTCTTTTTTTGAATATTGAGGGCATCAAAATAACACAGGATAAAATAACCTCACTTGCCCAACTCAATATAAGGTCTTCATCCATCTCAACAGCTCAGGAACCCTTGACAGACTTAACTCCATGAAGTGCAGAGCACTGAATGCATTTCGTGTCCAGTGAGCACGAGGCAGCCTTGGAAATTCAGGAGTCAGACACAATCTGGCCATACCTTCCCTGTGGCAGAGGCATCAAAAAGGATGTTTTCCATAAGCCTCTGTCACTCTAAAGGAAATCACAGGCAGACTTGCTGTCATTTTCTCTATTGGTGGCAAGGCAGAGGAGGAAGCTAAGGGGAAAAGAGATACAATGAGAAATAATTATGGGGAGCAAAGAGAGGTAGGAGTGAGAAGGTTAAGGGCTCACACATAAGTGGGAAGGTTACAGGAGGAAGTCACCAAGCAAAGCATCTCTGACAGCATTCATTATGCACAGAAGGCATCTGGCTTGGTGACCACAGATGACAGTGCCCCATTTGGATATACAAATGGACAAGGGAAGGAAGCTAACTCCCCATATTCTCACTAGGAAATCTGTTTTACTGGTATCGCAGACAGGTAACTTGATGCAGACCAGGAGGAGGCAGGTGATGATATCTTGTGGTTTGGGGAGGTCTGGGATAGGGAGGGCACAGATGTAGAAGTGTCCTCTCAGCAAAAGGTGCTGGGGCAGCTGGGAGAAGGACTGTAGCACCATATGCTTGGGTCAAGTGCATGCACAGTCCCTGCTCAGCCTGGAGACACCTCAGTCAGGAAGGCCTGGAGATCTCGTGTGTGCATCCCCTCTGCTCTGCAGAGGATTTTCCATCCATTCTATGTCCCTTGTAAGCAGCACCAGGCCAGGCCATCGGGCATCATTGGTGTAGTATCTTATCCCCACTTTTGTCTGGGCAAGGCCTGAGGGTAAAGGAAAGGAGAGAGCAAGGGCAAGCACGCAGGGGTTTGCTTGGAGGAAAGGAGTCCTCTGTCACTGTATGTTCATGAGTAGGGAAAGCACCATCAGTGACAATACTAGCAGAAACCCTCAGATTTTATTTGTATGGTCCCAAGTCCTCCAGATGACTTCTAAGGAATTCATAACTGCATGAATTCATACCTGGAGAGGAAATAGGATTGAACTTAGAACAAACATAGCGAGATAGCTGTTTTCTTGTGAGAGACCTCCTCTACTGTAGTATTCCTATTTCTCTGCCTCTAGTAAAAGCCCTGCAAAGAAAAGACTTGGTGAGGTGACGCTACTATATGGATTCAGTTTCCTAATGCAAATAATAGGCAGAACTTGAAATGACTAAGACAGAAGCAGGATTATTAACATTGCTTTGGACTTTGATGGAACAATTTGATGAGGGATTTTCAGCGTCTTTTTGAAGTAGCAATTTGTAGTCATGAACACTGCATTTCAAGGTAATTCTGCTTAAATTAAATAAGACAGCATCAAACTCTCCTTGGAACTTGTTAAATTAGTAGCAGAATACTTTAGCACAACTTTCCTGCCGCCCCCGCCTCCCCCCTCCCAAACTGTGTTAAGATTGAAATTAGTGTTTTTGAAAAAAACATGCAATCTAAAAATTCAAAGAGTTGAAATTTGTACACAGCACTTAGCTTCTCCAGTAGTACCAGACAACTTCTACACACACCAGATCAGAGCAATATGGGTCAGATAAAAGTTCAATTGTAAACTATAGACATAATGTTTAAAACAAGTAAAAGTATAAATGTGAAGAACTGAATTCCAAGCAGAAAAGAACCAGATGAAAATGAACTGCATATTTTGAAGACCCATTTGAACAGCAGTAGATTTTTTATTTGAAGACTTGAAATAAAGGATGTCTGTCTTCTGAGAAGCTATGTTTTGGCACGGCAAGGAATGATGACCTTGACACAGAAATCTTTAAGTAAAATTTTCTACTCATTGTTTGCTGCAGCTCAGACTTAAGGATAATACAGCCTCATTCCAGCGTTAAGGTCTTTGAATAGAGATGTATGCATGCAGAGTGCATCTAAAGCTCTCCATCTAGTGGCAGTAGTTACAGAGCAGTGCTGTGTTGCTCATTTGGTCGAGGTTCAGTAAGATTGTTACTGTGCACTGCAGGTGCGCTGCCTGTGTGTGTGTAGACATAAAGCAGTACTATCAACATAAAACCAATTTCAACCCACTGTGCAATACTGTCTTTGCTAACTGCCCCCTCGTAGCTGCCAAACGGGTAGTCACAGCCTTTTCCTGATGCCAGTAATAATTACAAGGAAAAAAATGTTAAAGATTGATCAACTTCCTCATGGCATTCTCACTTACAAGCGCCTTTCCTTTGAGATATGCAAGTTCTCTGAATCCTTGTTAATGTAGATATCTAAACCCTGGAGTCAATGCAGGCAAGATAATGCAACACTGAGCAAAGTAGGAATGAGAGGACCATCAAAGACCCTAACCAGCTCAGTTGAACTATGCTTCTAAAAATCACCTTTACAAGAAGCAGAAAAAGCATGTGATGGAAGGAGCAAGGCTACAGGGAAAGAAACAAGCATTTCTTATCCAAACTCTTTTGTGTATTCACCTATATATCAAACAAAGCCTCTCTGCAGTTCCATCACGGTCATGGAGCTGGTAAATTCAAGCTCTAGGGACGTATCAAGGAGTGTAAGATTAACATTGCTCCTTCATCTATATTTCCAAAGTGGATTTTTACATAGCTGCAGGTCAGATCTGAATCACTAACCAAAGAAAATGTCCCACTCTCGCTCTGGTGACAAGCAGGTATTGCCTTTGGGTGCCTGATAGGCATGTTCACAAGTGTTACTCTTTGCTCTGCCTCTCCAAAAGAGGTGTCACTGGATTCGATGGGAGACACAGAAGGAGCGAAAGTCCCTGCAAAACCATCTGCAGTCCCACAGGCCTTTAGTCAATTTTTATGCAGCTGATTGTTGGCTGGCTTGCAGATTTTCCAGCTGTTTGATTGGATTTCACCCCCCTCCGACCTCCAACTGATGGATTTACATATTGGCCAGATGGTCCCAAGCTGGGACTGGTTGTCTTGACTCTCTGCTTCCTCATTGTGCTGTTTCTCCAGAAGTCAAGCTGCCGTCTGCCAGTCTCTCTTTTCCAAATTGTTGCCATATGCTTTTTTTACATAAAGATAATCTCATACCACCTTTACATGCTCCATCACTAAATTGATACATGACTGACTGAGAAACAGCAAAAGCATTGAAAACACTTGTAAGTGTCTACTGGAACAAAAATGCTCTGTCTCTGACTCCATTCAGGGGCAAAATGAGTAATAATTGACAGCTCTACCAAGGGAGAACCACCTCCTTTCCCACGTAGGATCCACCTACCTGAGATCATCTAAAAGTGTGATGTCAAGATTTGACATAGTTAGGAAAAGCTAGCACTCTGGAAGGCAGCTCTGCTGGTCACTGTTAACTGCCTAACCTAGGAGCTGAGGAACCTCCCTCAGAGGTTTCTCTACATTGCTTCTACATTTGTATTTGTATTTCTCTTTATCAACCCTAAATGCAGAATGGATTCCTTGATGCTTAACTTTGGACAGAGCAATGCCATCCTAGATTGCAGGGACTTTGATCAAAATATTCAGAAAATCTGTCTGAATCTGGCAGAAAAGCAGATTTTGCAGTACAATATTTTTATTGAACTCTACACTGTAAAATGAAAAATTTTATTCAACATGTTGATTTTTTTGAATTTTGTTTCTGGAAGTATGAAGTATTTTGTCTTTTGCATAAAAATGAGTTTGATACAAAGACAAAAGGTATACACACCTATATGACCTAATGATAAATAAACAGTAGAACTTCAAATATTATTTTTAAATGGAAGAAGCATAACTATTGGAGGCAAGGTTAATCCAACATTGTTTGATATTTTTTCTTGCCACAACAAAACCAATGTCAATAAATCAGATTATAAGAACAAGAAAAGGTATCCATGCAAGTTATTTTACTATTAAACAAGTTGCTCCCTCTGCCCTCTCTCTTCTAGAGGAAAAGAAGTGCTCCTGAGGCAATACCATTTGGATATCCAGAAACTCATCACCAGTTACCATTTACAGAACTGTGCAGAAGTGAATAAATAGAGCATGATTCTGTAGATGGAGGCATTTTTTTTCTTGAATCCCTCCTGTCTTTAATGTCTGAGCTTTAAGGTGATTATGTGCTTGACATTTCCACTCGAATGACAGACAAAAGAAGTCATGCCTCTGAGAACTATTGCTTCTTTGGGGCAGCGTCCCACCTTTCCCTGCACAGACAAGATCCTTCCCTTTGAGAGACGAACGCATGTATAAGCAGCAGATAGCTCCTGGGAATTTTACATGAAATGCATCTTGGCTGTCTTTTGACCTGATACTGCTCCCTATAAACTCAACAGAAAAATTCCCCTTAATTCTATACAAGCGGGAACTAACTTGCTGACATCTTCCATGTGCGTCTCTTGGGTGGCCTTTTTTCTTTGCTGACTCTGAGGGAGTTCCCTGGTCATCTTTAGCACTAAGACCTCTGGCAGCATCCTTCAGTTTTGATTTTCCAGTTTACAAGGGGTCAAAACACAGCTTCTTTCACAACACACAGATTAAAAATCAAAAAGCTGGGAGGAAAAAAAAAGAGTCAAAGGGAAGGACATGGTCGGCATTTCAGTCCCATTGAATATCTATTGCTCAGTTGTTTTCCATTTTTTCCACTGTTGTTCTTATTTTATTTTGTTAGCTAGAGAATTTCTACATGAGGATTCTTCATTTACTAGTTTCTTACCCTAAAAATATGGGATTTTAATTTCAACCTATGATGTAGTTGTATTTTTCTTGTAAACACGTGAAAAGCTAAGTGACTTGCATTGTGTTCTTATTATATTTGTTAGAATCCAGCAAGGAGGATAGAAAATTGTCTGGAAACCTAAATGGGAAGGAAAGGTGTATAACTCTGCATAATTAGCAATATACTGGATGAAAAGAAGGAACTTGGTAAAGTTCTCAACCAACAGAGTTTGCCTCGTTAAAAGCCACAAATACAAGGAAGGCAAGGAAAGAATCTTGAGATCCAGATTGAGTGGAAATTCAACTTGCAAAGCTTATGTGCCATCTTAGAAGATTAAAATGTGGTTGTTTCTTTCTCTAAACATAAACCATGTGGAAGCTACTGATTAGTTTTGCACACAGTTAAATTATTAATATGTGGCAGCAAGAAAACCTCACTTTGTGAATCTGAATCAACCTGCCAAAAGCTAAAAAATTTTTGTGGAAACCAAGCAATTGAAAAAGATAACTGTATGTGAAAATAGCTCAAGCTTTTAAAAGTAAAATATAAACTTTCACCAAGTGGCCTCTTGAAGCAGATAAACAGAATGTTACTGAGTCAGAGGATATTATAGCTGAAAATGGTTTGATGTTTTACTGGCATCAAATAATATGTCCAAGTGCCCACCCCTGAAATCCTTGTATGGTGCTCCTAATATTGGCTGTGTAGACAGAATATGTCTGTTCACCTGGGAAATGGTAATGTCCCATCAGGTATGGTACTGTAACAATTAATATGAAAGAAAGAAATGAATATAATAAGATATTCTGGACATATTTCATACTGGGAATCGCACCTCTGTGAAACACAGAAAGGGCAATTAAAAATATTTATTCAAGCACCTCCCTCTGGATATTGAAACATGAAGGGTTCATTATGCAATGCTGTAATTGCAGCAAGAGAGGACAATTTCAAGTAACTAAAAAAATTAATTTTGACACAAATGCAAGATTGTTCCCTGACTAGATAATATCTATGCACATGGGAGAGAAAAAAAGGGTTTTTCTAACTGCAATTGAATCTTCATTTGGAAATTAAGAAAATAGGATAATGGGCACAACTTGCATGCAGAGCCATCCAAGAATGCAGTGGGTAGTTCAGCAGTGCTCTTAGTTCAGACAACAAAAATAAATGGAGGTAGAGAAGAGAATTTGTCTTAAACTCCTGCCATATGAATTTCAGCACATTATAGAAAACACCAGGGAAAAAAAGCAGTTATCCTCCTCTCACGGGACATTTCCCAAGTCACTGAGACCCTGCCCTTACCTCATGTTGTTTGACCATGACAGTGATGCCCCAGCATTTCCACAGCTTCCCAGGCACTACCTTGATCCTTGCAACCAAATACCATTTGAACTTTGTGCTAAGACCACAGAAAACTTTTGGGTTTGAGTGTGAGCTTCAAAGCAAGCTTCTTCAAGAGAGGCCAAAGTCACTCATTCAAATGATGAGAAGGTTAACGAACCCTATCCTAGGGGAAATCTGGCTTCTTGTAAGCTGTGGGGAGAAATAACTGCAGTTAGCCACTGGAAGTTACAGAATTTTTACTTGAAGAAATATGATCAACCAAATGGGGTTGGGGTTTTTTGCATCTTCCATATAGTAAATGTGTATTTTTTTTTCTGAAACTGTAAAAGACCATCTTTTACTGGATGGTTAAATAAAACAAACCCACAACAAAAAAAAAAAAAGCAAATTTTTAAAATAACAACTAGGCATGAAGATGGACTCAGTTGCTTAAACACAGATGTCCATTGATATTCTAAACTCCCTACAGCATGGCACATCTGCACATGGCTAGCAGATGTGGCACAGGATTTATGGGGCATCTGTACATTTCTGGAGCCACAGCTGGAGGACAAGCATGGTAACCTAAAATGACATCTGGTGTCTATGTTTAGACAACCAGTCTCTGTGTGGTTACCTGTTAATAACTTTGAGAAATTCTGTACAACAAGTTAAAGGAGCTGATGAGACCAGCTGTTGCTAAAAATCTGTCCACATCTAAAGCAAGGCTGTCAGACTCATGGCCCACGGGCTGAATCCGTCCCTCCACCTTTTTTTATCCAGCCCAGCACCTTGTTTTACCCAGCAGCAGCACCAAGGTCCTCGCCCCTGTGCTCCTGTCAGCGCTGGTCACGTGTGCAGTGTGTCACGCGCGTTACATTGCAGGAGCAGGAGAATGGCGGAGCCAGGAGTTTCACACTCCTGGTCTAAAGGATTATTAAATGAAAGGAAGTTTTATAAATCAGTGGCACAGCATCTCAACTTTCATGTTCTTTTATTTTTTCGGAGTTGCCTTTTTCATGGCCAAAAAAGAAATCTACTTATTCACAAAAGATGTTCATTGATTTCAGCACCCTGAGGAGGAGGAAGTCCCCAGTACAGCTATGTGTGTTTTATGCTTCACATCCCTTTGTAGATAGATAGGCAGTAAAGAAATAGAGTGCATTTTGCCTAGAGAGGATTGAAAGGGAATGCAGCAACTCTGCAAGCTTTATTTGTTTGAGGAGAAGTTTCCATGATCAGCAGAAGGGTTTGAGTTCTCCACCCATGGGTATTTACAATGCATCCAAATGCTCCATTCACCCTTTTTTCCAAACTCTACTCATTCTGTCTGCCTCAGCTTTATACAATACGCTCTTAACGTTCTGAAGAGCATTTGAATAGAATGAAACAACCTTGTTCCCAGTGTGATCACTGTTCTCCAGGTGAACACACCAGTTTGTCTGGTAGTAAGCTTCTGGCATCTTTTAAAAGACGCACACAAAAAAAAACAAAAAACCCAAATAAATAAAGAAAAGAAAAACCAAACCAAAACAACAAAAAAAGACAACAATGGCTTAAAACATGGGAATGGGAAATTTTACTGTTTCTCTCTGCCATGATTCAGCAAATGACTTCATAGCTTTTTCTTTAACCTCTTCTGTATCCTAGTCAGTTAGACAGAAATTAAGAGTGGAACAACATATCCAGTGGTTCATCCAAGATGAACCAAAATCAAAACATTTATAGAAAAATTGTTAAATATTTGCAATCTGGTTTTCTATCTGTATCATTGACTGTATTTTTAAAAATTGTTTCCTAGAAATACATACTCAACTACAGTTTATAGACTGGAAAGGAGGGTGGGTTTTTTTTCTGAGAGTTTCTTTTCCAGTTTTTCATAGTTGCTCAATCTTGTGTTAGTCATTTCTGAGGATCTGAATCTTGTGCCAGTCTTCCTCTTAAAAGTGAAAGCAGGCTCTGAGTGGGATGATAGAGAAGGAACGTAGTGAAGTATCCTTGAAATGCTTACAAGCATTGCCCCTGCAAGCGATTTCCCAGGTGACTTCATCAAATTATATGTTATAAACAATTACTTTCATTACAGTAACATACAAATGCTCTAAACAAAGTCAAAACCCTGATGGTAAAAAATACTGGTAAAAATAACAGAGTGAAATCTTTTTTTGCCCCCAAGATCTACGGTCTTGCTGGGAAAGAGAGAGAGCTCCCTAATTCAAGGAAATAGTTGGCTTTTAACCACCCTGCATAAAAAGTTGGTGGGTGTTGTTTTCTGGAGAGGAAGAGATTTGCATTATAGTTGAAGTTCTGAAGTAAGAACAGAGAAGCATCTTTAGGAGGAAATACTTGCTATATTATCATAAATTTATTAATTAAATAAGTGCCTTATACTCATTCTTACCAAGGCTTGACTTTCTTTCTTTGAGCTTGACAATCTCAAAGCCGGTTGTATTATCTTATCTCAGCTGTCATTACTCAGGACAGCACTCCTTGTATTTCATCTTCTAAATAACAATCTTGTGTTTGATGCTATTTATTATATTATATTGTAATGCTCTGTTTGGGCCTTTGATTGTAAAATCACATCTGTGTTGTCTTATTGTGTTTAGAATGGAGAAAAGCAGCTGTAAATGTAAGTGCAGGAACAGAATCGTGCAGTTCAATGAACAAACAAATTAATGGAGGCACCTTCACGAGAAAAAAGAAAAAACTTTTTTAGTCCTCATAAATAAGTATCAGGCTTCATTAGGAACAGTAATAGAAAAACTTATGCAACCTGAAAAGATGTGTACATTTGGGATGGATCAAAACTGTGGATAAGTAGAATATTCCTATCCACTGGGATTTAAACCTTTTCCTCTCCCATTTACTCAGTAGTTAAAGAATTCATTTAGTATGTAAAACTGGGTTTAGATTGCTCCTTGGCCCAAAATGGCCAGAGTCCTTGGATCTTGCTAAGTGAACACCTTGTTGTTTTGTATTCCAGGCTCAGCTGTTTGCTGCTTTCTCCAGTGAAAATTGCTGAGTCTTGACTCAAGTACTTTATTCACCAATTAGAGGGGAAAAGAAAAAAAAAAGGAAAAAAACCACTCTATGTGTATGAATGAACCTGTAACTTGCTACTCAAACTGCCAAAAAATAAATAGGTTTTCATGCCCAGATTCCAATAAAGCATTTTTGCTTATGCAAACAGTACCTGCTCCAATGTGTCTGTCATGCAGTGTTTAAGGCACTGATCTTGGAGATGGGATGCTCAAATTTAAACCTATCAGACAATGAAAGTATTTCTAGTTAGACATCCTGCAGCCTGGGTGAGTGCCCTCACTGGTGATTGAGGAGAGTGGTGATAGCTACCTCTGTGCTGCTTTTGAAGATGATGCTTTGAATTGCTTTGCCTTTCTTTAAAAACAAAATGAAACCAGTTTGTCTATACCAAACAAAATTTTCTTTTTCTCCTTTTTTCTTTTTCTTTCTTTTTCTTTTCCATTTTCATTTTTTCATTTAACAGCAAAAACTGACTGTGGTTTTTTATTATTATTTCAGCATTATCTAAATCAGTTAGCTCTCTTTAGCTGGGTTCTGAAACAAAACCCAATCATTCAAATTTTATTAATACTGGATCAAATCTCCAGCTTCTAGCAGAGCTGGGACACAGCACTAGTCCTGTGGAACAAGGATCTGTTCTGGGAACTTTGGAATAGAAGCAGACTTTCTCCCACAATCCTACCCACTTACTTAGATATTCTGTCATTGTTTGTTATTTATAACTAAGACCCAAATGAAAAACACTTCTCAACACTGATGGAAAACTGTTTGAAGCAGGAGACACGTAGGCTCTCAACATTGGAACAAAGAAGGATCTAAAGTGTTTGCTAATCCTTGTGGACTTTTTTATAGGAGCATTTCGTTCATTGACTAGAACAAAATGCAACAGTTAAGACTGTTAATATATGTTAAATTCTCAGACAGCTTTTTGCAGTACATTTTGGTGAAACCTTGCCATTCTGTCCAACATATATGAAGTTCTTCAAAAATGGGACAGGAAAAGCTGACCTCACTGTAGTAAGCAGAATAAACCAGTTATACTTAGTCTCATCGGTGTTTATAAGAGGTTTTAGCTGGCTTCCTTCCTGACAGTCTATAATTGGCACAAACAATTTCCTTCTTTGAGAGCAGCTGTCACTGGTATCATTGCTCTTAGGGCCAGAAATTGAATAAAGCATTTCTCCTCTCGAAACATCCTCCTTCGTGTGGAGTTCAACAAACAAAGGGTAATGATTGCCAGACATTCATCAAACTGTGGGAAGCAGATTAGTGGGCTGCCACAAGAATTAGTGTTAAGCCTAGGTATAATTAACATCTTTATTCTCTTCCAGAATCTAATAAAATTTAGCTGCTGGAAGAACTTTTTTAATATGCAGGCATTTTTCTCATTTCCTTGACTTACTTGTGTAGTGTCAAGGTAAAGATTGTTAGACCACCTTTAGTAATTCTTCTGGTTTGCTGTGGATTTTTCCACTGCTTGTGAATGACTGACTTGATAGACATGTCTGTTCATACTAGAAAGAAAACCAAAGTAGTTTAGAAGTAACATGACAATAAAAGAAGATGTTGCTATTTAGCACAATTCATAACCTATAAGAACAGAGGAGCCACTGTGCGTGAGCCTGACTTTTATAGAACTGAATCAAAGAGATTTTTTGAAATTGGCAACAGAGAGTGCAGAACCAGACGAGATCTGTTGAACTGATGAACCTATCTTTTTTTTTGTGGACAATTGGACCAAATATCTTCATTTAAAACTTATCACATTATATTTCTAAGCAACAAAACTTGTCTCTTCTCACCATTTCTTCTGGAAATCCTTTCCAGGACACCATAGCTCTGTCATTAAGAAAATTTCCAACCCAAATCTATTCATTTCCAATTTATGACCATACATTTGGAGATGACTGTAAGCTTCTAAATAGGGAGAGCTTATTGTGAGAGCTTCCTTAGAGATCAGGCTCTACTTGCAGTTCTGACTCAAAAGCTTGGGGCCAAGCCACAAAAACTTGCATTGCGTTTTTCACAGGTCTGACTTCGCTAACTTTGCTACATTCCCACAGCTGAAAGTGGGAAAAGCTATCTCCCTTATTAAAGTATTCCAAAATTTTGTATAGGAAACCTTAAAATATGTGTTTGGTCAATGAGAACAACATAGCATTGGTTTGTGTAATTTCATACAGAACTAAATATGCAATTAAAATTTAACATTAGGAGGTAAATGTTTGAGACCATCTAAATGAAAAACCACCCAAATGCAGGGATCCAACTTGTGTTGATGACAAATTAAGATTTCATACCTTAATTATATATTACATCGTCCATCAGCCTAATGAAATATAAAATCAGGTTGATGAGTTAATAAGGATAACAATTAAGCAAATACATATGTATCTCTATCCATAAAAAGAGAGTGTTAATTAAATGCATACCGTTAAAACAAAAACATTTTGAAGAACATTTGGGGTTTTGGAAACTGTCACACCCTGTCCCAACAATGATTGTTGTTTGAACTCAAAAGCCATATATGCGTCATTCACAATGTCTCTACCAGTGTTTGGCCCAAATACAGGTATTTTTACATAACTGGCAACTGTCTATTTAGTGGTCTTGCTAAAAACAGAACCTGCATAAAATGTGTACAAATGCAGTGCCACCTTTAATGTATCATGATGATGTAAACATCATAAGTCCAACACATGATTTGCAAGGTTTAATTTGGACCTCAAATATTTGTAGATGCGGACATAGTTTATAACTGAGGAACAATATTTACCTATGGTTAAGAGCAAGGAAATGACCAGAGAAACAAATGGGAAGACTTTTGGTTAACTACCTGTGATGAATGAGAAGAACAGCCAAAAAAAACATTCCAGTGCAGAGCAAAACCAACACAGGATTAACCAGGAAGTTGTGGTTATTAATTGGAGAAAAATATGAAAGTGCCTGGATTGGAAGAACGCATTGTATTCTAATTTTGTCACAGAAAATGGCTTTTTTTTTTTGTAACTCATCTACAGGATAAAAAAAATCCCTGAAATGTGTTAATTCGTTGTACTGGAATGAGTTTAGAAGCTGAGAAGGATGGTTGATGGTAAGATTCTATTAAGATAATTATGACATTGGAAATAATATCACAAAATTTGTTTTTAAGATATCAGTAAGGTCACTTTCCCCTAACTATGCTGAAAATACGGAAATTTTATTTGACAGATAGAAGAGGATATCCAGACATATTCTCATAGGTATGTAATGAATATGTAATTAATATCAGCTGGTGCATTAAGTGCCCTATTTAAAGACACTTTGGAGCTTTTCTCAGGATGATACCTTCAAAATATGTTGATTTTCTTGCTTTTCCAGGACAAGAAATATGTGACTGTAAGAATGTTAACTAATTACAACTAAGATTTTGTTTTGCAAGTATGACTTTTTTACATTAGTGCTAAAGAATTTTAACTCTTAGTCTCTGCTTACATAAGCAGAGTTTGTAATGATTTTCGTAAGCCAGGGTTTATTATAGCAAAAACTTTGAGTGGTAATTAAGTTTTATCTAATCCCAAACAAATGCACTGTTCTTTTGATGCTCATTCTGTTTTTAACTCCTGAAATATATATAGAGAGAAACTACATTCATCATTTTGCTATAAAAAAACAAGTCAAATGGAACTTCAATTTCTTACAGACAGTAAGACTTCCATGAGATTCCACTGATCATTTAAGTAACCCTTGTCTCTTCTTCCATTTATTTTGAATGTGGTTAACTGCAATTAAAACAGAAATGGCTTTGTAAAACAACATTAGCACTTTATCTCTACAAAGAACATTTTGAGTACCATACTTAAGGACACATTTGTCTGTTTCATAGTCATGTTGTAATTCTGACTGATGGGATGCAGCTCCAGAACTGGACCCCAAAATTTAGATGTCTGTATGTGTGTGTCTATAATACAGACAATAGCACATAGACGGCTATTCATCTCATCCTTATCCATTTTCTGTAATAACTTAGTCTTTGTTGACTTTATTGCGACCTCAGCAATCCAGGCACATACATTGTAGATGTGTAGATTTAGGGGTCTGAATCCACATCCCCATTTTACACCACATAACTGGCTCATGCATCAAGTTCTTTTCTTTCATAGAATAACAGAATTGTACAAATTAGAGAACAATTCAAGCTGGAAGGGGCCTTTGGAGATCCAGCCTTCTGCTCAAAGTAGGGTCTACTTTCTACTATTCGAGCTAGTAGAGCAGTCCAAGCTATCCAGGGTTTTATCCAGTCAAATTTTCTTCATTTCTAACTGATGAGTTTAACTTTACACCATAAATTCTTGCTAATAGTACTGAAGCAGTGAATTTCACTTGTGTACTGTTAAAACCCATTCCTTTTCTGTTTCTCCATTCCTTATCTCCTTGTGTTTATTCTGGAAGGCATCCTAGTCTTTCCGTCTGTCGTGCATGCCCAACTTCAATTTCTCATTGAACTAAACCATAATTTTTAAAATAAAAACACTATCTTCACCTCCAAAAAATCCAATGATGAATTCAATGCAAGCCTTGGTAAGTTGCTTGTTACTTTCTTAAATTTGCTGAGTTTTAACTTGCAATCCTGTATCTTACTGTTCCTTCAATTGATAGAGGAGCCTTCAAGAAACAACTTCCCCTTCCCTTTTTGAAAACATGCATGAATACAGTATATTATGTTACGTTACGTTTTGCAAACAGAAGTTCAGTTCACCCTTTTAACATGACACACTGGAAGCAACTTCATCAGGTAGGAGTGGAGGAGGAGTAGCCCACATCTGTTGGGCTATAGCTATAGCGGGAATTCAGCATGGCATTTCTGAAGCTCTCATTCACACTTAATGAACTTCTCTAGTCATGACAAGTGCCTGGAACACAGATGACACTGCTGTGTACATCACTGTCAAAAATGTCAACAACAGGTCAGCATCCAGGCGAAAAAGCAACAAGACAATGAATGTTCTTAGAAGAAAGATTCGTAGGACAAGTCAGAAGGATTAAATGCAGATGTATAGTTTGGCTAAGTGACATCTAAGTGAGGCTGATCGATGCCTTCTTCTGGTTTCTTCCACTTTATGAGTTGAATAGCCTTTCTGTGGCCGACTTGGACCAAAATAGCCTTTAATATAATGACATTTCTGCTTCTCTGGCAAATGTTTATGTACTTGAGTATAAAGTATGTACGTGGGTAGTGACTGGGTGAGGTACAACAATGCGTACATTTTGCTATTACTGCTGTTGTTTATAGCCTGCTTTAAATCCCTGCCAGGGCCCTGGGCACACTGATAGGTCTGGATGTCCCTGTCCATCCCTCGGGACTTTCCCACCCTTTTAGCAGCCCAGGAGCCCATGTCAGCTGCCCAAGGCCATCAGGTCCTGCCTCTGTAAGGCCACAGCAGGGTCAGTCTGCAGCTCTTCACAGCCCTGCCCTGCCCAGTCATGGGCAACACTGAACCAGGTCTGCCCATGGCCCCATATCGCAGTCTGATCCTGGTCCAGCCCTTTCCCCAGGGAGGTGCCTGATGCCCAGGGTTGGGGCTGCCCCAGCACTCCCCAGCTACCCCTGGCTGGGTGGTGGGACAGGACAGGGAAGCCCACACAGCACGTGACCCCAGGGAGACACTGGTCTCCAATACACACAGACCACTATGCTTCAACTACACATACTTAATTTGACAGCCTTCTTCAAGGTCCTCTTTCACCAACATGTGCAAAAATCTCTTTAAGACCGGAACTTCTTCTATCATCTGAAAATCAAGCTAAATTGCAAGGGTTTTGGTAGAATAAACAGCTAAGGCTTTGAAAGTAAAGGCCAAAATAATGGAAATAGCCTGCTGGAATAAAATAAGGGGCTTGTTATCCCATATACGAATTTAAATTTTACGTAGCATACTAGTTCTTATATAACCATACTTATGCTATATTTTGCTAATATAATCATTCTGACTCTGTTGTTTCAGCTTAATTGATGAGAGCAATACCTTGCTTAGTTATTCTTAATTGTGCTGTTCCTTCAAAACCTTCCTTCCAAACCTTCCTTCCTTCCTTCCTTCCTTCCTTCCTTCCTTCCTTCCTTCCTTCCTTCCTTCCTTCCTTCCTTCCTTCCTTCCTTCCTTCCTTCCTTCCTTCCTTCCTTCCTTCCTTCCTTCCTTCCTTCCTTCCTTCCTTCCTTCCTTCCTTCCTTCCTTCCTTCCTTCCTTCCTTCCTTCCTTCCTTCCTTCCTTCTTTCCTTCCTTCCTTCCTTCCTTCCTTCCTTCCTTCCTTCCTTCCTGCCTTCCTTCCTGCCTTCCTTCCTGCCTTCCTGCCTTCCTGCCTTCCTGCCTGCCTTCCTTCCTACCTGCCTTCCTGCCTGCCTTCCTGCCTGCCTTCCTGCCTTCCTGCCTTCCTGCCTTCCTGCCTTCCTGCCAGCCTTCCTGCCTTCCTGCCTGCCTTCCTGCCTTCCTGCCTGCCTGCCTTCCTGCCTTCCTGCCTGCCTGCCTGCCTTCCTGCCTGCCTTCCTGCCTTCCTGCCTGCCTGCCTGCCTGCCTGCCTTCCTCCCTGCCTGCCTTCCTGCCTTCCTTCCTCCCTTCCTCCCTTCCTCCCTTCCTCTCTTTCTTTCATTCTGCTGGAATCTGCCCTCCAAGACTGGGTGAAGGGGTAGTAAACCATTCCCAGGTGACAATACAACGTAGCAGTAGCACAGCCACAAGTCCCACCTAGCTTATTCATTCATATTAACCCCAGGAAATTCACTCCACAGCAGAGTCATTGCAAGGCATGTGCTCCAAGGAGACCTAATATAGGTCCCATCAGTTTCAAGATTTTCTCTCATACACTCCTTGAAACAGTTCTTCCATGGCAAGGAAAATCTTGTTTCTTTGGAATAAACTGTGATCAACTGCACAGCAGGGCTTAGCCACCCAGTCACTGATCTGTATTTTGACACTTTAGATATATATGACAAGGTATTTTGCCTTCCATCTGAAGCATCTCATTTCTCATCTGATAAGTAATTTGCTGTCAAGTTCTTAACTAGAGCTCCATCAGAAAGCATATTCCTTTGTCAGCAAATCATGCAACATCTGCCTGGTAATATACCTTCCCCTGCTCCCTAATCCAGATCAGCAAATGAAGGAAATTTTTTAAAAATCATCACTTTTGCTGCCTACTCAGGAAAAAATACACATCTTCTTCAGTCCTGTATTGTCTGACTCCCAGGTGCCACTGGCCTTCCCCTGTCACCTCCCTTTTGTCTTTGGAGGTGAGCAGAGCCGCCCTGAGCAGTGGATGGCCTGGAAGGAGAGTTTCTTTGCTTAGAAGAGCGAGGAGTGTTAAAGCTGGCTCTGGCTGCCATATGGGGCTGGCGAGCCCGGTGGGTGAGCCAGCCCTGTACAGCACAGGGAGTGCAAAGAGGGCAGCATTGTGTAGTGAGGGCACCCACCATTCCTAGTGGACAGAACTCCATCCAACTGCACTGCTCTTGCCTGAGACCCCAAGAGCCAGACACAGTCCCATTTGTATGACTGACATGGATCCCATCAAGGGGAAAGAAGATGCCAAAACCGCAGTTCCACTCTTTGTATGTGCTTGAAGCAGCTGGGCTAGCAGGGGGATTCAGAAATTCTGCAATATTCATTTTCCCTCCCTTAGAACATGCTGTTGGGAACAAAACTACGGGAATTCCCACACATGAGTCCTTGTTGGTATGTATGGAAATCACAGTGTATCCACAGATGGATTTATACACATTGCGAGACTCATAGCAGCTTCTAGAAACATAATCCTTTCCTGTCGATGACTGTGAGACCTCAGAGAGGAACAGACTGCCTAGGCTACCAGGCCACCCTGCTATAAGGGACAGCTATGCACAAAGCTGACCAATGATTCATGTGAGGGAAAAGTTTAATCCAGAGGATTCATCAAGAACCTCACATCCTAAGCCCTGCTGATTTATCTTGCACAGGAAGTGTGAGTGTTTGGAGGAATCCTTTGGTCCTTTCTTGTCTTTGCCTGCAAAGAGCTCAACTGTGCATCCATCTTAATTACAGCATGTGCCTTGCAGTGGGTTGCATTCCCAAAACTGTCTTCCCAAGGCAAACGTGATAGTCTTCTCTATTTGCTTCTAATCAAGAGCTGAGGTACTAGGTCAGGTATATTACTAATGCAGTGGCCCGAGTCCCTACAGGTTCATGGAAACAGCACGGATCCTGTCTGGAGAAACAGCTGACCGTTGCATACCTCTATTTAAATTAACTTGATGATCTTCAAGATAACACTGAAAGAAGCTAAACTGTTTTAATTCTTCTTTGCTTTCCTTGTGTTTCTCTAATGTCCATTACTACATCCCTGTGATTTCAGTGAGTTTTTATCGATTCTGGGAGCTAGGTTGCTGGAGCCATTTTCAGACAGTTTTCTTATGGCTGCCAACCTTTATTATTGCAGCTTCTTTTCTCCCTTTGAGATGGTGCTTGAAAACAGGCAGATAGTGCTCTCTTGTTTCAAATGCCACAGTATTTGTGACGTATATTTTGCATGTGCAGATAGGTATGTGCAGCCCAGATCTTCAGAAACATGCAGGTGATTAGGTAGAATTACTCACCTTCAAAAACCTGACCATCACTGAAATGTGGTATTTGCAAGTGAATTCAACACTATAATGATGTTACTATTGAATCAATGGCATTCAGTAAAAGCAAGGGCATTGACTTCAGTGAAAACAGGGATAGAGCCACAAAATACCTATTTGAAAACTGAACCCCAAATACACAAACAGTTAATGCTCACTCACCAGGAGAATCCTGACTTCTAACTTTGCCTGGAAAGTAGGTTAAGATAGAGAATAATATCTGAATTTATTTTTATTGCATCAATAATTTTCATGTGGGTATTTTTTTCCCTAGCATCAATCCGAAACACTGCTTAAAAGAAATCTACTCCTTGTCCTGATTTTGGAAAAAGATGTTTTACTACTGTTTATATAGCAGTGAAATCAAGTTCATATCCCAATGCTATCAATATTTTCTTTATATCACATATGTACATAAAACAAGCTTTTTGGTGAACTACCATTTCTAAAGTGTTCATTACTGAAATTTCAGTCTCAAGTATTACTTCTCCCCATAATAACCAAGTCCATTCCACTTGGGTAGCATTAATCTGCTACAGCCGGAGGCAAGATATTTCTGTTATTCACTAAGATAACTAGTTCCTCAGTTCCTGCTGACAAGGTTGTTTTCCAGCTACTCCAACCCAAAAAGCTGGCAAGAGTTTATTAGGAACATAAACACACAACCCTTGGGATTAGTTACTACGTCTATGCAAAATATTAAGACTTTTTATTTCTGTTCTTATAGACCTGGAAATACGGTAGATGGCAGAACTGCAGCTGCTATATTTTATACTTGATATAACAAAGTAGAAAGATCTTAAGTTTTGTAAGATCAGTTTTCTCCTGCAGGTTTCATGTTCACAAACTGGCAAAAACCAACCAGTTTTTTGTCTAGGGAATACGTGCTTTGTACCAAATTTTCAGGCAGTTTTAAGATAGTCTCTGTAATTAGTGGTCTAATTTTGTCGTGCACCACCCAAGTAGGAATACAAAACTTATATTTGTGAACTCAAATTGGCTGAACGTGCGCCCTCAAACAAATGTACTGTGAGTCTGCTGCATACTTAATATTAAGTATGGCAGGCTCTGAAACTACAGTCAACAAACTAATGTGAAACACTGCAAAATTGTTTTGGTGCCAAATAGGTGAGGCTAGGAAACGGACCAAAATGAAAACTTTGGCTTTCCTAACATGGCTCCTGTCCAGATCCCCTAAATAAGAGCAGAGTTTCTCAAGAGACTTGGGAACACTCAGAAGATTTTAATGCGTTGCCTTACAAGAGTGTTAATATCTGGTATCATGACTGCACCATTGATTCAGCCTAGCAGGATCTAGGACTCCATCGCTGGACCTCATCCTTTAGGAGCACCTTGAGGCCATGCATGAAGGTGATCTATAAACCCCTGTGACCCAGGAAACAGACAGAATCAATTACTGAAAATTCCATTCTCATTCCCAAAACATACTTGCACCACAAATGTTCTGCACTGGCATTTATAGCCAGGGTTTTCATACTGTGTCTATTTCTGTATTTTATAATCTGCCTATCAGTACAGCTCAAATGCTGTATTCTTAACTTGATCATTCTTCAATAATTATCCATTCCTGTTTCAAATCTTCTCTCTTCTGTTGAATTATCCAAATATGACTGAGGGAATAAATAGTGGCAAAAGCACCAGTTAATGCAGACAGTGGTGCCGATCTTCAGGAAAAGCTGTGAGAAATCATTCTGGCAAATAATAAGTGAACTACCATGGCTTGATTCCATATGCTTCTTGCAGTATTCCACAGGGAACCAGAATGCAGTAGGAACAGTTAATCTTATTCACCTACCAAATATGGGGAGTTTATACACCCTTCTGTGTAAATACATTGATTTCATTCTTGTCTGCACCCTTTAGTGCTATCTTATCAATATATGAATTGTAATAATAGCAATTGTTATTATAATTAATAACACATTTCTTAAATTGAGACAATTCTGAATTATAAGAACACAAAAAGCTGAGAACAGGTGGAATGATTTTCATTAAAAATCATAAAATACACGTTGTCTTTTGAGCTAAAAACATTGTCAAATTTCACCCTAGAGCAAATTTCTATGAATGAGTTATAAATCTCTAAATAATGAGGTTTTTAATGAAAACAAGACTAACTCAGTGTGAGCTGTAGCAGAGCAAATTGTGTCACTATAGCTGAAGCTTAATGGAAAACTACAGAATATTGAAAATGTTTTCTGACTATTGCTTAATTTATCAAAATCATATAATTTACAGCACACTCTAAATGAGGCAAAGGCCTCAAGGATGTGACAAAGATAATTATAAAAAGCACCAAGCTGTCAATAATGAGTAGGTAGAAGAGTAAGTCGCACAAACAGAAAAAGTATTATTAGGCTCAGTTTAAATCTGGGCTTTCAATGGTTATATCAGGCTATACATATGGGAGGTGGTGGCAAGAAGTGAGGGCAGGGGGTGGCTAGATTAAGGGAGGGATGCAGAACATGAGTGCAAATGTCTTTGTGACCAGTGAGTTCATACATCGTCTGTAATATTTTCTTCCTGGAATATGTTATAACTTCTTTATATGTAGGCAATTTTAACTGGAAGCTTGAGATGTGATTAAGCAAATGAACTACTAAAACCAAAGAGTCCCAAAATAAAGGATAGATTAACAAATTATCTCTGAAGCAAATAGCAGTCATGATTTTTGCAGTGTTAAACAGTTTCAAAGCATTCTACAAACATTGACTAATGAAGAGACTTTTTTGGTTGTAGTTGTCTTTCCTGGAGTTCACAAAAATTAAGGCACCTAGAAATGATGAAGAACAGGCCCAAAAGTAGTGCATCAAACAAAGATAACAGAGGAGGGGATATCAACCAATAGCTTACTACTAGGTAGATATATGGAAGATACAAACCTAAAACAGAGGTTAATGGTGCACTGCGAAGCTGCTACAGAGCTAGCTGGTCCGTTACCTGGTGCGCTACCATCATGCATCCATAGGGGCTGAACACCTGAGCAGAGAAATCTTCCCTCTCAGCCAGACACAGCACTATGCTGGGACCAGCTATCGCTCCATCAGCCCAGCCTCTGTGCCTATATGCTGCGATTCATTGCACATGATAGATGTGCCTGAAGTATCGCATAGTGCACAGAGAGGATTACAGACCAAGGAGTTGCATCCAACAAGAGCTCACATTGACTGCAGGGAGGGCCCGTAAACACTACACTGACAGCATTGCTTTTTCCTCACTTGAAACTCCACACCATCCAGGCAAGAATGGGAGTTTCATGGAATGTAAAACACTCTAAATCCTAGTGTTTACGGAGTTCATTTACTATGGGAACAGCCAGGTTCCTGGGCATTCATTTTATGCTACAAACATATACAATGAAAATACATAGACTATTGTGGGAACAAGGAAAGAAACATTTGCCAGTGAATGCCCTTATCATAAGATGATTTTGCAAAGGCTCCCTCCAGTCTCACAAATCTTTCAGTTTCAGTTGTAAAATAATCTAGTTTTCATCTTTCTCCTGTTTTCCTACCAACCAGAAACCTCCCAAAGTACCCTGGATTGTGGGGGAAGGAAGTACAATCCCTTTTTGGCTGAAGACACCAGAAACTTGTTTTTACCTCCGCAGTCAATACTCCAGCCACAAACTATTTTACCAAAGGTGTATGTTTCCTCCTGTTTCTTCTGAACAATAAAGGTTTTGATGGCTCACCAACCTGTGAGTTCAACAAATGAAAATGTATCAGTGGTTTCTCTGCTTCAAACTAAGACCAATCCCCCAGTGTGGATTAGGTGTACTAAGAACAAACTTGCCAAACCTGACTGCTCAGGGGTTTAGGCCTAGGAAGGCTTTTTGGATCACACAGGGACTTCAAACTAGCCTCACACTCAGCTTAGAAGGCAGGAGCTCTGAAAACAAATACTAGTAGAACTCTTAAGGCCAGGAAAAAGGGCAAACGCTTGAGATTCACATCTACCGAGTGGTTAGGCGCATTACTTGTTCCACCTACATAGCATTTGAAGTACCTCAGTGTCTTTTTGGATCTGGGCATAAGTGCTAGAGATGACATTAAAAGCACAGAAACAGGAGCTCTACACATTCTGGACTGTCAAGCGTCAAGTCCTTAGTAAAAAGTGTCTTCTGGCTGTGAAAGCTGGATCACAGAAACCATGAAGGCTGGATAGCAGAAAGATGCTGAGATTATACAAGTCATTTTGTGACTGTGTAATGGCTGCTGTTGCAAAGCATACATTTTCAAGAGTTTCCAGGACTACAGAAGCATTGCAGCTGGTTCTGAGTCATTCTGAGCAGCAGAAAAGGTGATGAATGTTATAGGAAATTATCTCCAGTTACTTCAAAATATTATTCTGGAATGGAAACTTCTGTGAGCTATTTGCTCCGGGAGTTACTTTGTGGTTATTATTCTCATTTCTGTTCTGTTTTTACAGAAATACACTGCCTACTCCTGCCCAGGACTTTGCAATGATAAGCACAGCTGCATCCCATGAAGACAATCCAAAGCATCATTTAAAGAAAGCCAGTAACAATATAGCTCATTCAGCAGATGTTGAAGATAGTGTCTCATGCAGGCACATGGTGGGATTCTTACTCTTTACACCACTGGAGTGAGTAGTCACCAAAGCTCTCACAAATCAGAGACGTCTTGGAGGACCAGCCCCTCATTATTCATGCGTATGAACTGAGCCAGCAGAACCACTTCGCAGCACCACCACATTCTGCTGGCTGCTGGCAGTTTTCCTCTCTGTGTCCATGCTTCTAGTATGATGATCTGTTCCTTCCTGGAGTAATTTGTTGTCTCAACTGTTCAGCCAAGGGACAACACATGAGGTCTTGCTGGACATGGGGAGTGCTCTCTGGGCTAGGAGCTGAGACTTACAGGCCAGGTTAATAATAAATGCAGCAAAGATACAAAAACTAATATTCAAATTTTCAGTGAACATTTTCCCAACACTGTCTTCTATTCTATTGTGGTCCAATATCTCAAAGGAAATGGTAGAAGCTTCCTGACTTTAGGCATTTAAGCCTAAACTACTGAATAAAACTTAAAAAAAGAGACTGTAGTGAGCAGCTTTTCTTTGGCAAGAAGACAGCCTCATCATAAGGGTTTGCCCTCTCACACGCATATGATTTCTAACAGATTACAGTTAGCTAAGTAATTAAGGTACAGAAAGTAGCTTAAATGGGAATGTAAAACTTTGAGAAATGGGAATGATTATAAACAGTGCAGACTATATTAAGGGATTATAGTAAAGCGAAAAAAATGCCTCAGGAGGATTAAAGCGTTAAACAGTAGTTAAATAGCAAAGAGAGAGAGAGAATAGCCTAATGCCTCTTTTTTTTTAATTTCTTTGTCTTTGTAATCCAGATTTAGCAGCAATTTTCACATGTCTGATGCCCTGGTGTGTGAAAATTGGATGCATTTTCATGAGATTAATTTCCTCAACAGGGTTGGGGTCAGGTGAGGGAGTTTTGTTACTTCTTACTGCCAGATAGCCACTAGGACGTTGGTGGAGGTCTTGGTGGAGGTCTTGATGCAGGTCTTATGCCTTGCTCTTCCCTTCACTGAGAGGGAACACTTGCAGGGGGAAGTGGTTGTTCTATCTGGCTCTAGCTGAGCAGCCCTGTGAGTACTGCTGCTTACTTGGAGGAGGTGGATATTATAGAAAACAGTCCTTTTAGTATCTAGTATCAACAGACAAAGATAGACTTAAAAGAAGGCTTGTCCAAAAGTGAAGCATAAATTTAAGAGAGGGCACCTTGTACGCCCCTATGGTGTGGTAACCCAAAAAAAGATGGATTTCATTGGAAAATAGTTTATGACCACAGCTGATTTACAAGGTGAGTCATTGAAGCACATACTCTAAAAGAAGGCAGTGCCTAGTAAAAATTGACTACGTGTGGCAAACCACATGCCAGCCCTGCCTCAAATTCATTCGTGTTGGCCATGCTCCTGCGTCCAGCCTATCTACGAAACGTATCCCAGAGCGAGCCAACACTCCTCTCAGGTTTGGTAATGCCTTTTACAGGATTTTAGCTTAGATTCAGTGAATATATATCAAGAGTTCTCCTTGTTTGGGGGTGTTTAAATGGGAATCGAGGCTCTTGCTGTGAAACAGCAAGGTCAAACACACTCCACCACCATTGTTCGAACCCAGCTTCCAACTCCAGGCCCTGAGTCAGCAAGACAGGAGCCACAAAGAGCAGCAGGCAGCATCTGAGAGAGCCGAGGAAGCCCTGCTGCACAGGCAGGAGCAGGCAGATGCCAGCTCCTGGGGCTTGAATTTCCTGAGGCCAACATCCCTTCTTGTTTTTCCTCTGCTGCTACCCACCACCAGCAAGCTTGTCTGTCCATGCATATATATAGCTCCAAAATCAGTCACCTCCAGAGCTTTTCCCCATGCTGAGTTTCCAGGTCTGCCTTGGGGAGGCTGCCACTGGAAAATTAGGCTTACCCCTTGTAGGCAAAGGGATGGGAACAGTGCCAGAGCACCCGTCACCTTTGCACATCCTGCTCTGGTTGCATCCAGTTCACAGCAGCCTAGCTATGCTAACTCTCAAAAAAAATCATTCCAAGAAAAACACCTCCATAAATAGCAGTGATTTGGGTGATTATAAAAAACAACCAAAAAACAACCATGCTGCTGCATAGATATGCTCTCTATGGCTGAAATTTTCAGTGCTGTTATGCACTTCCCGTTAGTACTGAATTTGCCCATATGTATCTTCCAAGATCTATCAGCTCAGTTTACTGACACAATCAAATATTTACTGCTTTCAGCGCTACAGAGCCAATATAACTGAACAGCAAGCTATATCTGCTTCTTGCAGTATCATCAAAATTGCCAGCTAAATTTTGATTTCTGATGCCTTATTATTGCAATGAAGATGTAAGGAGAAAAAAAAAAGTTTCATTTCCAGATACCCATCTGATTCTTGAATCTGCCCTTGAAAGAAAAAATAACCATCACCACCACCACCTCAAAAAAAAAAAGAAAACAAATTTTTCCTGAACATTAAATAAGCATTAAACACAAGAATAAATTGGATAAAGAACCAATAGGTCATTTTTTAGTTTAACTCCATGTGGAACTAAATTCTAAAAAAAAACCTGTCAGTATTATGAGCCAAAATGTTGGCATTCATGATTGTAGGCAGCTAATAACTAAACATCCTGGCATAACCCATAGTTCATCTATTTAGGCATCCTCCTCGTATTTAATTGAATGTACAAATAAACATGACCACAACTGTTCTTTGCAAAAGCCAGGCACCACAACAACAGATGTACACAATGTGGAACAGCCTAGCAAATATCTTGTTTAAAAAGATCTGGGTAAAACAAACAAACAAAACAAGACTGGATTTCAAAACTAAATGTATCCCGTACAAGCACCCGAGGAACCAAAGCATCTGATTTCTATGTCCCAGTTCCTGACGTGGCATCTAGGATCCAGAATTTGGTGTTTTGGGTCTCATTGAGCTAAGAGCTGTCAAAGTTCACTGGGGATGAGAACTAAAAGCCTGAGACTTGAGTGTATATCTTCTTTTTCAAAGGTTTTTCCAGCAGAGTGTTTGTCTCCAACCCCTTGTCTGATGATTAGGACTCTTCCTGAGGAAAGACAGCCTTGAGCTTCTTCAGGCAGAGGATGGACCCAGAAGCAAGTCTCCCTTAGGCAGTGAAACTGAATCCCCATTTCCCTTGTCTCAGAGCTATTAGCTAGTATTCACAGCAGAAGGGAGATGAAGTTTATCATCTCTGGTGCTTGCCTGGCTGGTTGGTTGGCTTCGCTATCCTCTTCCCCTTCACACACAGCCCCATGGGCAAGGCCCATCTTAATGAAGAAATCATCAGGGCACAACCCAGCACTGTGTTCACATACTGCTTCAGACATGACTGGTTTTAAGCAGCAGTGTGTCTTAGTCCTGCACATTTGAGCCCACCACACTTCTTTCAGATCCATATCCAGGTAGTGCTGAGCAAGAATAGAGTCAGGAGGGAAAGCAAGCAGGAAACATTAAGGACAGGGGAAGGATAAAAGAGGATGCAGATGAAGGAGAAATGCATTTAGGACAGTGAGGTTGCTGCTAGTGATGAAAACCCATAGAGGTCTGAGGGACCACAAAGATGTCTGTGCAATTGTAGCTATTACCCACTTAGACGTATCAAGTCTCAAGCTTTATGTCTGAGAGGTATTTGTACAGCTTCCTCCTGGACTGGTGTTATTTAGCCTGGAGAACAATAGCAGTGCAGATATTCTCTGTCTTTATCTTCATTGACCAGCTATTATCTAGTGCAGGAGCTACCAGGCTTAGGGGAGGTTCTGGCAAGGGACAGGGACAATGGAAGTTGTACTCCCATTGGGCCTTCACTGGTTGGTACCATCGCATTTCGTGTAGCAGCCACAAATAACATAAAGAAGATCTGGATGAGGAAAATGTGGAATAAAAGCCACCGTAGCCATTGTTAGGTATTCTAATACCTGAAGTTTTTTCCCTCAGAAATGGCTGGATGTCAGTGCTAGGTGGAGTAATTCCTGGGTTGAGATTTTGAAGGGCTTTGATTCAATTAAAAAAAAGGCTTTATCGTTGTTGTTGTTATTGTTATTATTGCTGTTACTTGTTTGGCACACCTAGTTTTAAAGGTCTGGAGAAACCTGACAGTTGATGTGGGGATTAATGTTGTCGTTTATTATAATTACTAGCAAAGCTTTCATTAAATTCATTGCTGCAAGGTAAACTATCTCCACCTTTACTTTGGTTCTATGGGTGCAGCAAGCTGTTAAGGTAGGACCTGGCATTTTGTTATTCAAAAAGATATGTGGGGAACTGATTCACTGTAATTTAACCGTTGTGTTGTTTGGTATTTGTTGGTTTTTTCAGCTCATACGGATAACGACAGGCAGACGCGTTTATGCTAACTTTCAGGGACCTTCAAAGCTAAAGTCTGATTCTGATCCATTTATTGTCAAGAATTCTTTCTCCTTTTAAATAACTGAAGCACATCCTTCAATCACTAGGCATTAAGTGAAATGTATGAGATTGGAACATCTACTTTGATAATGCTAGATAGAAATAAAAGGGCAGCTACTTTGTACTTATAATATTAAGCAGCATCAATATGCCCATTTCCATTAAAATATTGTACATTAAAGGTTACAGGAAAGGCCACGCTGCAGCAATAGTTTGATTTGTACTGCTTTTCTCTATAAAGTATCTAAGTCCCGTCTTAATTTTGTCAGATGATATGCCAGCCAAGAAGAGGGTAAGCAATTAAGAATGAGAAAAGCAAATGAACAGTGCCATCTTTTGGGCACCGCTTAAACTCCACATTTATTAAATTCCAGGTACATGTAATGTACAAATGCTGTACAGGAAACCACATACACACTTATATGTGTGCAGGTGACTAGTGTATTAGTTTTCTTGTCTTTTGAGAGGTGGTGATAGGGACTCTAAGCCTAAAAGTCTCCATACAGATACCTGCAGCTGACAACTCTTCTGCCATATCATCCCAGGCTCCTGCAGCATGGGATGGAATGATGCTGGTCTCTGAGGCTGCCTATAGCACCTCCCTAGTGGATGTAGTCTTATCAAGAAGCAGATGGATAACTGAGTATCCCATGAGAATGAGTATTGAAACACATGGACTATGAAAGTAAGGTGTGAATGCAGTATTTTAATTTCTGTATGGGGAAAGAATAATTTCATGTTTTACTAAAATGATGTCAAAATGGATTACATGTAATATCAGACTGCTAACTTCTGGGACAGGTTTGCCAGCTGAAGTTGTGTGAGCACCTGTCCCCCTGACTGATACAGGCTTTCCCACTGTGACGCACACTTCCACTACAGCAGGGCTTGAATATTCCAAAACCTTGTAATTGTGAGCAGAAGCTGGGAGTTAAACAAGATCCAGCCCCATCAAAATTAGTCTCTCAAATAATAAACAACACCACCATTCCTATGCTCCAGGCACTCCCTTATACTTTCTGAATGCCACAACAAATTCCACTGGTTAGAAACAGCATGTACAAATAAATCCAACTGCAAACACAAGATTTCAGGTGCATTTATACACCCAATGCTCATTTGAATAGGTGCTGGGTACTCAAAAATCCTCTGAGATTCTGATTCTACCTTGAAATGAGAGCAGATGTTTAGCCACACTGTACTGAAAAAATAACCATAGAAAGAGTTTATAAAATATCAAGGGCTAATCACAGGATGTTAGGAAAGTGTTGCACTTACGAGAGACGTTCACTGGAGGAATCATCACCAAGCAATCAACACCCTGGACAATAACAAAGGTTTAAGCAGTTCTTGAAACATCCAGGAGCACTCTGGCCCAGAATTGACTGTATAAGGAGATATGACACAAGTCAATCTGAACCCAGGTAAATGCAAAATAATAATTCATACCTGACTTAGGTAGAGTGTACATCTTTCACAGAATCACAGTATCATTTAGGTTGGAAAAGACCTTTAAGATCATCAAGTCCAACTGTAAACTGAATATTGCCAAGTCCAACACTAAACTATGTTCCTAAGTGACACATCTACACGTCTTTTAAATACCTCCAGGGATAGTGACTTAACCATTGCCCTGAGCAGCCTGTTCCAATTCTTGACAACTCTTTCAGTGAAGAAATTTCTCCTAAAATCCTGTTTAAATGTCTCCTGGCACAACTTGAGGCCATTTCTTCTTTTCCTATCATTTGTTACTTGAAAGAAGAGATCAACGCCTGCCTCGCTACATGTCTTTCTTGTAGTCAGAAGCCCAAAATTGAACACCCTGCAGCCTCACCAGAACCAAGTACAACCACTTCCCTAGTCCTGCTGGTCACACTATTTCTGATAGAAGCCAGAGTGCTATTGGTCTTTTTTGGTCAAGGTTGTGTTTAGTCCTGAATAATACAACCTCACAAAGACTTCATATTCAGTGATTCTGCACAAATTGAGCACACTATGACGACCAGACTGTAAAGTGTGGCAGCTCCTTCCCTGACCTCACTCACTGGAGACACACCACTTAAATCCCACAGTGTCGTGCAAGCACTGACATGCACAGGAGTCCTGCTCCCAGCTCCACCAGAGTAAGTGCAAACAGTAAGGCAGAATATTCCGAGACAGAAATCTTGACCCTTGAAAAGCGAATGTTGCATTTAGGGACTGCATAAATCCAAACAGGCAGACAAATCCTGAGCTCAAGATGCAGAGTTAAAAAACCCCGACTTCTTCTGTGGTACAGAGTTTTAAAGATGTCTAGGCTCCTAAATCTTGAGAAATCAGTGGGGTTTGGCTGCCTCTGAGGTTTACAACATCCAGGTTTCTTTGACAGACATGTTCCTGCTCATCTCCTGTCTCTGTGCTCCCTCTCCTTTTTTTCTCCATGCACAGGTCCATGGTGGAAAGGCAGCTGTACTCCATTACATTTCCAGATAAAGATACAATTCCTTAACATGTCTTTCAGGAAGACCTGCACAGAAAGTAAGGGAAGAACAACTAGACTATAAAGAATTATGACTTGAATAGGAGTACCAAACTAATGCACTGAATTTTGACATCTCCAGATTCCCACTGCAATTCTTTACCTGAGCTGTGATCTGAATGATGCTTCTCACTTCAGATTAGGTTTCTCCAGCTAACACTGTTCTGCCCTACATTTTTCATTTTACCATCCTCAGATGCTGAATTTGTTAATATTTTCTCAAGAATACAGAAATGTTTGAAGGCTGATGTGCTCTCTTTATTTCTGTAAATTGATACGCTCCATTAATTTACTCAGAGGAGTTTGTCAGCAGTATTCACAGACCAGTTGTGTAGGGCATATATTGCACATCGCAGAGATCAGCATACAGATACGTCTACTCTGCTTACCAAGCATATCGTTTGCCACTTCGCAAACAGTGAAAGGTTTGATTAAATTCAGGTTTTGTGTGTTTGCCAACCTGGCTTGAGGTCATAGTTGATGGAATCAAAACCTCATTAGAATTGAAATGTACACTCAGAAATAAATCATTATCTTTTTCACCTGCAGGCTCTTCACTGCCTTACATACACAGTTTCTGTGAGCAGTCTTTTATTCTAATACATCCTCAATAAGAAACATTGTATCCAGTTACTTTCCGATGACAAGAAGCCATTGTCTGACACTGTATGTCTTGGATACATTTTCAGGTTGGTCTCATCTATATTATTATGTTGAAGTCACAGGATCAACAAGAGGGATGCCACAATAGGCATTTGCTACAGATAGTCCAGTCAAGAAGAGGTGGCAGGTGATGCCTTCTTTAAACAACCAGATTAAGTCTCCTGATCTCAGACACTGGTTCTCAAAGTGGGGCTTCACCTACTCCATCATCTCCTAGAAGGGCAGTATTTGGGGCTCAGGTAAGCCAGGTGATTTCTGGAATGTGTTGAGGGCAATATTTTACACAGGCAGGTGCTCTACCAATTCAGCTGCTCACAGATAAAAAAAAGACTAATCAAAATCCAGTCACAGATAGTAGCCTTTGCTATGGGAACTATGAAATGGTAAAATCAAAGATCCTGAGGGAAGTGAGGAAGGCAATTAGTGCAAAAACTACTCTGACTTTCAGGAGAGCGGACTTCGTTTTTTCAGGGCAGTGGTAGGTAGGATCCCATGGGAGGTTGTTCAAAAAGTCCAGGAGAGCTGGTTGAGCAACCACTTCATTGCACAAGAATCATAGAATCCTCCGACTGGAAAAGACCTCCGAGATCGAGTCCAATCGCACCCATCATCCGCTAAACCATGTCTCTTAAAATCTCATCTATCCTTTTTTTAAATACTTCCAGGGATGGTGACTCAACCACCTCCCTGGGCAGCTGTTCCAGTGCCTGGCCACCCTTTCGGTAAAGAAATTCTTCCTAATACCCAGTCTGAACCTCCCCTGGCGCAACTTATGGCCATTTCCCCTTGTCCTATCACCTGTCACTTGAGAAAAGAGATCAACACTTGCTCTCCCACAGCCCCCTTTCAGGCAGCCGTAGACAGTGATGAGGTCTCCCCTCAGTCTCCTCTTCTCCAAACTAAACAATCCCAGTTCCCTCAGCTGTTCCTCATAGGACTTGTTCTCCAGCTGTTTCACCAGCCTCGTTGCCCTTCTCTGGATGCGCTCCAACACCTCAATGTCCTTCCTATACTGAGGGGCCCAGAACTGCACACAGTACTTGAGGTGTAGCCTCACCAGTGCCGAGTACAGGGGGACAATCACCTCCCTTGTCCTGCAGGCCACGTTGATTTTGATACAGGCCAAGATGCCATTGGCCTTCTTGGCCTCTTGGCCACCTGGACACACTGCTGGCTCATGTTCAGCCAGTGGTCAACAAATGCCCCCAGGTCCTTCTCCTCCAGGCAGCTTTCCAGCCATTCTTCCCCAAGCCTGTAACGCTGCATAGGGTTGTTGAGTCCACCCTGATAGGTAAGACAAGGACAGGACATTCAAATAGCAGGAGGTCAGCCTGCCAATTGAACTCAGATACCAAAAGGTTATATGCAGAAGAGGGAGCAGACACAGGTTATCAGGAATGAATATGAAGACATTGCCAGAGCATGCTTGGAAGGTCATGACTATCTGGACTTCTACATACTTGAGAAAATCATTTCCCACAGAGTTGTTGCTTTACTGTTCATTATGTCAGATTTGCACCAATAACACAGAGATAGATGGAATTATTTTAGTGGGGAAAAAAAAATTGTCCTCACCAAAAAAGGCAATTTTCCATGAGAAAATTTTCAATTTTTCTCAAAAATATTTTTATTTTCTGTCAAGAAAATTGAGCAGACAGGAGCCCAGCTGCTGACTTGGAAAATTCTTTCAGCTATGTTTCATAGTGGTAAAAAGTCAAAGTGACCCAAAGACTGCCAAGGGGGAAGCTAAGAGCCACATTCATCCTCTTTGGTTTTCAGTCTGCTCATCTCCTTCATTTACAAGTGTCCGGCAGGGAAGGGTGATTTCCTCAGCCTTCTGCCTCACTGTCTTCTGCTCAGTCGTTTTCTGACAAGAAGGGCGGGAGGGGAAGGTGGGAAGGCCCAGCTGCAGCTGCTGGAGCTGTGGGATCCAAGCCCTTGCTCCTTCTGCACCCAAGACTTGTGGAAACCACCAGCTGACTTTACTGGCACCCACTATTAAAAGGCTTCAGGTGAGCAGCCAGAAACATCCCTCCCTGAGGTTGCTTTGATTCTTGACATCACTTTTGCAATTTTCATCTCTACTTAGCATGTTTTGTTGGTTTTTTGTTTTGTTTTGGGTTTTTTTGGTTTTTTTTGGTTTTTTTGTTTTGTTTTGTTTTAATGCAACGGCTTTCCTTCTAAGGAACCACCAGCCTCCAGGCCAGAATGACCACAAGTTTCTTCTGCTGGGTCCTTCAGGCCACATCTACACTGCTACAGAAAACAGGCCCATGGACAAGTCTGAGGCCAAGCCCACAGATGGGCTCCAAGCCATTCTGCAGAGAGCTGTGCCCTATGCAGAGCAGGGTTGTTTGCTGGGAGGTAGCTGCAGCAGCACAAAACAGAGCCACAGCTATGCAGCTTACAAACCAAGGCAGCCTGTACTCAAACTTGCTCCCTGATCCTCTTCTATTTAGCAGCACAGCCAATACCCTTTGGCACAGTCCAAGACTTTGCTGAAAACCACTCCAAGACACGTGCTATTGCCTGACCAGGGAGGATCTTGCTGCATCCTCTGAGCTCTCCCTGCTCCTTTTCCCACTGGCAGATGTTATCTCTCCCTCCAGGCTCTCATCTCCTGGGGAGCTCAGCAGTAGCCTGTTTTCTCCTATTGGCAACTTTTCCCCTGCTCGTGGAACATTTCGGCTGTGCTGGAAGGCTTCTGTGCATGGCCACAGAAATCTGGGACTTGTCGGTGATGTCGAAAGCTGTAGTTACCAGGAAAAAACATGTCCATCTTGATAGGTCTGATGGGGAGTGAAGTCTCCTGGTAGAAGGGGAAAATCGCGGTAGTGCAGCTTCCTTGCTGTGTTACATGACTACATCGTGGCAATGTCTGCTTTCTGGTGCAGTTTTAGTGCTGTGGATGCTAGCTTAGAGTGCGACAAGCTACACAGGTCCTGGTTAATGCAGATACTTCCTTTTGTTCTGCAGCTGAGGCCAAATCAGATAGTACAAATATCTCAGTATCTATCACTTGCTAAGAAGCAGCTGCCAACATGCTACACAAAAGAAGGTCACTAAATCTGGGCCTTTTCCGGCACATCATGTTTGGGTAAATTTGCTTCCTTATGTCTGGGCAGCCCCTAGTTTGGTGGGGTCCTTTAGTAGTTTTTAGGCATCACCATAATAATTGTGATTGAAGGTAAATTACATTTTACGCAGAGCTGAAGTAACTTTCCCCAGTGGGTAGGTGAGGCAAGTGAGAGGTTTTGACTCCTGTATCTATGCATTGGAAAGCTTTCTCTCCTTGCAGCCTGCACAGGACAGCACATATCCCTCCAAGAGAGGTGGAGGTTACTCATCCTCTCTCTTCCTCAGCATTACTGCACTGGTTTAGATAAATAAGACAGAATATGTGTCCTCCCAGGGTTCCTCCATTGCCTGTGGTTAGGGAGATGTTAGCCTCATTCATCCTGCAAGTGTTCCTGGGAAGATCTCAATTTTTCTGTTGTTTTGTGCCCAAAAATCTAAATACAGCCAAGATGCAAGCAGACTCCTGTTTTCTGTCTCCTCCTCACCACAAAATACACACCCTCTGTCCTTAAAGCATGTACCCAAAATGAGTGTTGTCAGGGGCAGGTTGGACTCATGGCAGATGTGAAACAAGTCAGTGTCAAATGGATGCAGGGGTTCTTCAGGATGGGGAAGAGGCTGATGGGGGAGAGGTGAACTAAGAAAGACTGAGGGAGAGGGACAGAGTCTGAAGGAGAGGACCCGAGCTGAGCAGAGGTGAAGCAATGGAGTGGTAGAGACACTGCAAGGAGCAAGATATGAGCAAAGAGACTGTCAGCGCAGGGAGAGAAAATGAAGGCAGCAGAAGTCCCTGGCATGTTTTTCTCAAGCCTTCTGGCCGCAGGGTTTCCCCAGAACCATGAGTAGGGGCAAGATGTATGTTACCAGGCAAGTCAGAGAGTATTCAAGAGGGGTCGCCACAACACCAGACTGGGGCGGAAGGGAAGTTACAATTTCAGGAAAAAATGTGCCCCTGTTTTATCTCTCCCTAATAGCTATCCCAGCATTGCTCATCCTCCCTTACAGACATTGGTCTGGACACCTCTCTTTCCACACAGCAGACAGGACAATTCACAGGAGAAAAACTTATCCTGGATTTTTCAGAGCCACTGAAGGAATTTCAGTGCTCAGCTCTCAGAAAATTTAGTAGGTAAACCCTTGAGTTCAGCTTCAAAAGTCTCAGACAGTTTATTCATTGCTGTTGTTATTTTGTATTCATGTGCTTTTAGCCAGGCATATTATTTGTAATACTAAACGATGTCCCAGATGTTGCTTGCTATGACACTGAATTGGAACACAATGGGAATGTTAAGAAGTACCTTTCCCTGGATAGAAATCAATGTTTGCAGGAATCAGCACAGAGATGCCAGCTTATCAGAAGAGTTAATTTGGGTCAACAATTCCATGGACTTGGTAGGTATCTGAGGCTACTTTTCCCAGTAGGGATTCTAAAGACCCTACTGAGTAGTCTAGTTTTTGATGTATAATTTCCAAGAGCAACCTTCTTTTCATAGTATTGTAAGCATTATTCATGTTAAATTGATTTTTGATGATTTTCAAAAATTAAGTTCTAAATTTCCTCTCTGACCTCCGAAAATCCAAGTGACTTTCAAGCCTGGAAGAGCAAAATTCTCCCTTACCTATGCAATATATAGGAATGGACCCAGAAAAGTCTGTGTAAAATGTTCCTGTTCACAAAACTTTAAAATGACTCAGTAGCAGCTAAAACCACAGGCAGCATCAATGTTTGCACCACCAACTATTTTGAAAGGGAAATACATTTCTGTTTTCATGAAGTGGAGGAAGATAAAGTGATGTTTTACGAGCTTCCTCTTATGTGTCAAGATGGCTTGGTTGATTTTTTGGATAGCACTTAATCATGTTGGGTCTTTCCCAGGAAATGATAATTTACAACGTTTTGAAACTCATACTCCCCCTCTTCACTAGTCAGAAAGTATGACCTAGTTAAAGTTACAGCTTTAAGATGTGACCTAGTTTTACAGGTACTCTGCAGCCATTATGCTCAGCTCAGCATTGTAAACTTTGGAAATCTCTTCACAAAAAGTGAGGTGGACTGTCACCTTCAATCACAGCTCCTTTTTATATGGCTTGTGAAAAGTTAAGAATATCACAGAATCACAGAATCATAGAATGATTTGCATTGGAAGGGACCCTAAAAATCACCTAGTTCCAACACCCCTGCCGTAGGCAGGGCACCTTCCACTAGATCAAGTTGCTCAAAGCCTCATTCAACCTAGTCTGAAATACCTCCAGGGACAGGGCATCCGTGACTTCTTTGGGCAACCTGTGCCAATGCCTTACCATCCTCACAGTAAAAAAAAATTCTTCCTTACATCTAAACTAAATCTCCCCTTTTTCAGCTTAAAACCGTTATTCCCTCATCCTATCACTACAGTTCCTGACAAAGAGCCCTTACCCAGCTTTCCTGATGGCCTCCTTTAAGGACTGGATGGCTGCTCTAAGGTCTCCCCTGAGTCTTCTCTTGTCTAGGCTAACCAAGCCCAACTCTCTCAGCCTTTTCTTGTATGGGAGGTGCTCCAGCTCTCTAATCTTTGTGGCCTTCCTCTGGACTCACTCTAACAGATCCATGTCCTTCCTGAGCTGAGAAATCCAGAATTGAACACAGTACTTCATATGAGGTCTCACAAGAATAGAGTAGAAGGGCAGAAAGCACCTCTCTCGACCTTCTGGTCACACTACTTTTGATGCAGCTCAGGATATAGTTGGCTTTCTAGGATGCAAGCGCACATTGCTGGTTCATGTTGAGCTTCTCATCCATCAGCACCCCCAAGGCCTCTCTTCAAGGCTACTCTCAATCCATCCTCTGCCCAGCGTGTATCTTTGTTTGGGATTGCCCCGACTCAGGTGTAGGACTTTACCCTTGGTCTTATTGTTATTGCCTAATTTAGAAAGCTCAGGACAAAAAAAAAATGTAGAAGTTCCTGATCTCCTAGATTCAGGTCCTCAGAAATACTTTCCTGCCCAACTCCAATGACCAAAAAAGGCCCGAGGGCTTATCTGTAAATAACTGTTACATTTTAAGACCGCTTCACCACTGAAGACATGGCTAGCTTGCCCAGTCGTTGAGAAGCTTGGGCAAAATGAATGACTGGCCCAGTTGACAAGGGAACAAGCTGAGAGAAACAAGGAGGGACATGAGGAGAGCACAGGTGCTGGTTTTCTCCTTCTCACCCCAAATATATACAACTATGGAAGAAAATATTCTTTGCTTGTCTCACTGTATCATGTCTGAGTGTTCAAGCATCTCTAAACATTGAGCAAATGTGACGTTTTATAAAGAACTTGGACTTATTCAAGGCTTTGATGTTATCTTAGTACAGCAGTGGGCTTGCCTCCTCTGCCAGAGAGAGCACCAGCTTGGTTTCTCTCTACATATCTTCCTGCATTAGGTAGACGATGCTCAGATTGGGGCAATACTGACCATATGCAAAATCAGAAAAAGGTGCATCATTAAAAGCAAGCACAGATGGTGATGGTGGCTCTTTCTACACAGAAATGTCTGGCAGGTTTGCTGGAAGCAGTTTTCCTCTTAAATGCTTTGACTCTTAGGAGAGCATATGACAGCTCTAGCAAAGCCATCAAAACCTTAATGAGTATGTCCTAACAGCTAACTATCATTTGCAGAGATCTCCATGTGGTGTCCTACTACTTTTCCAAACTTCTTACTGCATTAAATGAAGTTCTGCCTTAAACACTGGAAATTACATTGTTTCATCCAAACAGAAGAAGAGGAATAATATTAAAGAGAAAATTTTGCATTGAACAACCAAGAAAGCGCTGCTGTAATTTAAAAGAAGGTTCCTCTATGTGGAAAGCTATACGTGATCACATCCATCACATCAGTGGTTTTGGAGCAAGGAGCCAGGTGTCTAACAACCAGCTCACTTCCATAGCAGAAGAAACAACACTGATATTTAGGAATGATATAGAACTTGAGCCTGCAGAAGCATATACTGGGTTAATATTCCTCTTAAAAAACAATTGCCCAACATGAATAGGAAGTCATAGTGATGATTATATGTCATTTCCTTTGCACACAAATGGAATAGGTTAGGTGAACATGGTATTGCAAGGGTTATTCACACTGCCTAAATCTAGGTCACATCAAGAAATTCAAAGAAAACTTCTGAGTTTACTGATACATTTTTAGCAAGTACCACATTTCCGAGTACACAGAAGTTGATGAGAAATACCACTATTTCATTTAGCCTGGCCTTTTCTCACTTTAAAATTAGTGCTGTGGTGAACTTTTGGGTAAAGGTAATGTGAAACAAACATGTAGGAAGGGCTTTGGTCTAGCCCAAACATAGCTGCCTGTTTTCATGGCTGAAGCAGCACAACGCTCACTGTCACCTTCAGTCCTATTTTACTTTCTGTGAGAAGCTGGTCTTGATGTTCAACCCAAACTACTGACTCCAAACAAAAGACCACGATGAAAGACAGTTCATCGGTAACCATTGGGCAACATCAGCTATAATTACTTCAAGAGGAGGAGCTGGTATTAAACCCATGGTACATTCTTGGTGTTGGTCCTTATTTTAGTGGCTCTTATAGTCTGTTATTTTTTCCTCCCTCTAATGGCCAAGAGGGAGAGGAGATCCTGCCCTGGCAGCGGGAACTTGCTCCAGCAGACTCTTTGGTAACTGGCCCATTCCCATTGTTGATTCAGACTGTCTCGTGTTGGGAGGAAACCCACATTCATATACTTTTTTTTTTGTTTGTAAGAACTTCAATTAGTTTTCATTGAATGTGTCTCCAGCCCATAATGGTTGTAAAGGCCATCTATGCTTTCAGGCATTTGGCTCACAAGCAGAGGATGGCAGAAGCTGACTGGAGTCTCCTCTGCCCTCCACCTATCAGTTTCATGAGCGACATCAATACCTGGGTAAACCCAACAAAATTAAAACAAACAAGGCCTCCCTGCAACTAAGGCAGAATTTCTGCTTAGGTCATGTTTTACATGCATAGCACAAGCATATTGTTAAGGCAATCTAAAAGTTTCTGGCAAGTAAGGTGTGTCATATCTCTTCTCCCTCGTAAGAATATGGCCTCAAGAATTAAGACTGAGGAACCGTGAGCCCTGTTCCTGGCCTGTTCCTGGCTGGGATGCTGACAATAAATGGATTATTCTGAACATTTGGTGAGCAAAGAAACATTTCCATCACCTATTTATTTGTCGTTGATGCTGTCAAAGTCAGTCAGTATCATCCTTTTAAGATAGGCACAGAAATGCCAAAATAAGTTATCATCTTCTTCTATGGCAGACTCACAAGAGATATAAAGATACATCACTAATGAGCAAATATTATTCCCAGAGCTATGTTATTCTCAGTTACATATAGACTGTATATGCTATGTTTGAAATAGATACAACTAATGGATCTTATGTAGAAGAAACATTACTTGCATTGTTGCTGTGTTCTAAAACAGTTTATAGTGCACAGAGTGACAAATATCAGCATACATTAAAATAGTCTCCTCCTAAAATGGCTTAAAAAACCTCTATCTCATATGAAACTATTTATAACACTGATCTTATTGATGTCAGCAGGAAAATATCCACTAATTTCAAAGCGAGTATCTAAGCTCTTTTTTACCAGTATAATACTAACCAAGATTAATAAAACTGAATGAATTTTAACAAGCAATTTATGTATTTGTGGGGAATTTTTCGCATTCAGCAAGTCTCACGGCACAGCTGGGCCAATGGAGTTGTCAATTATCTGTTTTATGTGAGCTGCTTTGTTTCAAAATCTCCTTCTCCTTGCACACTTCTGCAACTGTACAGATGGCATACACCAGAGAATAGGAGTAAACTTGAGGAAATTTGTTTGGATCTTTTCAAATAAATGATGGGAACATTTCTATTTGGCTCATATTTCTGAAAAAAAAAAGTTTTTTAAATGAAATTATCAGTCAAATTGGAAAAAGAAAAAGAAAATTAGCCAAATGAAAAAAAGCAGAACAAGATTAAAGTGCTGCCAATCCACAGGTAGCAGAATGCTGGACTGCAGTCCAAGAAATTTTATACTAATTTATAGTATTACTTTCTATATTTACAATAAGGCTAATGAAGCTTAAATAAAACTGTCTCATCTTATTCATAATTGTATAATAAGACTGTTAGATTTGAGCAAAAATGCACATTCACGTAAGTAGTAATTCAGCTTCAGCTATACATTTACAGGTGACAATAGATTGTAAAACAGACAGTTGCTCTCAGGAAATAGTAGACAAATTTAAAATTTTTTATGTTGCCAGATTATTCTCTAATTTATTACTCTTTATCAACAGTGATAGATGAAAGAAGAAAATGGCAGAAGTTCAGACCTGGACCTTTGCTGCCCACATGGGTTTATTTAGCTCTCTTGTTGGCTCTGTTTCGACCTGCTTGGAGGAGCCCTCTCTGTCAAGCCCTGGGATATGCAGCATGTGATAAAAACACAACTTAGTGGGCTGCAACTTGGTAGGATCTTCTGCTTAAGAGGGAGGCTGGCTTACGCTGCAAGGCTGTCTGCCACTCAGTGCCTCGTAACTCCAGCCCTCTTCCAGTTAGCAGGACAGAAATAACCTAACTGTCCATTTCCAGAACTGCAGTTGTTTTTCCAGAGCAAAGATCTGGAGTCATGATGAGTGATAAACCATTAAACCAGATGAAACTTGTTTTGTTTAAGCTATGTTACGTATGTGATATCGTACTGCAGAAAAAATAACTATTGAAGCTCAGATTGCAAAACGCTGCAGGTAACCAGGGAGATGGTCAAACTCCTGTGTAACACAGAAAGCATTATATTTGGGAGGTATTTATACAAAAAAAAAGAGTAGGCAATCTGCAAATGGTTGCTCACTAAAATAGTGTCACTAGTTATTAGTTCCCAGAGCAAAATGAGTGTGTACACGTTACACCATTTGCCGAACATCAGTTCCCCGGGATGTCAGCAGGGTGGGGAACCCATGTGCAACTGTACCAGGCCAGCAATAAACCATGGGCCAGCAATGAAGCTCTGTTCCACTCTATGCATTCATAACCAACATCTCTGGTGAACTGATTTTATCTGTGTCCATGGAAAGCTGCAATTCTGGCATTCGGTCATTTTTTTGGGCTAGGGTAAAGAAAAAAACATTCCAAGCATTTCACCCAGTCAGTCCAATTAATAGTAAAGGGTAGGTTAAAATCCTTCAAACTGGTGGAATATGAGGTAAAAACACTACGTAGAAGAGAGTATCTGAACTGCCCAAAGAGTTACCTTTGATATGGTCATGTTTCAGTGCTCCAGAATGTATGACCTGCTAGAAAGGGAACAGGGGCAGGAGACCTGCTTATGAACCTTCCCCTTACGGAGTCAGGGGCTCCAAAATTGCTTGCCAGGCAGCCTTACTCACACCTGGTAGTACATACTTAGGGACTGAGGGAGTCTGGAACCTACAGCGTGAGGCAACAGCTACATCATGGTTATGAAGACATGATAGCACCTAAAATGTGATCTCAGTGGTCAAAGAAGTATTCTGGCATCCTCTGCTAGAAGAACAAACAGGGATTTCTCACACACTGAATAAATCAAGAACCAGAAGGTTGGAAACATGAATCTACCATTTTGTGACTTGCAGCATGTAAGGAGCTGAAAGCAATTGGAGTTCCTGCTTGTCTTTTGTCACAGCCAAACATAAATTGATTGGAGTTTGGTGGTGTGGCAGTCCAGGGAAAAGCAATGTCTCACACAGGAAGGCAGGCAGCAGAGAGCACATTGCTTAAAAGCTGAACAAATGGCAGGAAAATATGTCCTCCCTAAACTTCATAAAATGGATTGTGAACAGATAACAGTAAATCAAAGATACCCGGCCCTCACATACACCCCAGCACAAATAGTTCCTTTGAAACCCAGCTAAAAACCCCAGTATATTCAGACTTCAGGCTAAAAAAAAGCAGAAAAAAATCATCTGAATTTGCCTAGAAATATGTGAAATCTGATATAAACAACCTCAAGTTGACACAAGTTTCTCAGCTTCTTGTGACAGAGCTTTGCTTTGGAGCTAGTCACAAATTATAACATTAGGCAAAGGTATAAAATTTACAGGGTCAGAGTCCACTGAGTTAAAAAAAAAAACCCTTACAACAGTTGACAAAATCCCCAGGTTGTGACCCCAAAACATCACCAGCCAGGAAATACTGGACAAGAACACAATACAGAGAGGGAGAAAGAAAAAATTGGCTGTGTATACGTGAAAGAACATTTTCTGCTTTAGATGTGAGTTTTGTCAAATCATAACAGCAAAATATTGTATATGGTCATGTTTGTGAAGTTTTGCTGGAGACTAATTTTGTAACAGCAAAGGTGTTAGTATGCCATAACTGTTTGGAGCCCTCTGAAGCTGTTTACATGAAACCAAATGGCAGCACGGACTGCTTTGTGTGTCCAACCTGTTGATTACTAATTCCTCAACTACATTTCTTTGTTCCTATCCAGCTCAGCCCTTGCATCAGTGTTTCAAAAATCTTTTTGACAAAAATTAATTCTTGTTTTCTGCCCAAAGACTCAGAAAAGCCACCTGAATTTGGGCCAAATAAGGGGAAGTATAACTCGATCTGACCCAAGGCTGTCGCTACCACCAGGAAAAAGATCTGTAAGTCAGTGAGAGCAGAATGAGCAGGAGACACTGGCAGCTGGAAGGAGCCTGAGAAAAGGAAGTGGGATAGACAGAAAAAGAAACA
Source organism: Dromococcyx pavoninus (assembly GCA_033558185.1). Lineage (NCBI taxonomy): Eukaryota > Metazoa > Chordata > Aves > Cuculiformes > Neomorphidae > Dromococcyx > Dromococcyx pavoninus. The sequence goes on from JAUMJL010000023.1 coordinate 2,863,011, forward strand.
CTCACTGGCTGGAAAGAGCTTGGGAAGGCAGGGGGGGAGGAGTAGCCAGGTGCCAAAATATGCAATCCTAACCCCATGCATGAAAAATTTACTTTTGTAGCCAAAAACACAGTAAGAATATATGGATGTTTACACGCACACAAATGCACTGAATTCCAAATAAACTACTTCCAAGTAAGATTGTTTTTAACTTCCAATTTCAGCAAACAATCATCCTCTATCCACAGAACAAAGCTATCTTTTAAAGATTATAAAATAAGAGCCACATGTACTCTTCTCAGCCAAGAAATCATTACCACCTTCTCAAGGTAACTCTCTGCATTAATTGATTAGTGCACTGTTCTCATTAATTGTGTGCTGATGAATCGATCAAATAAATGAAGCATACAGAAAAGAATGGATGCTTCTCGGGGAAGGCTTAGATTTAGGAAGGTCAGTGCTAGAGCAGCTGGTTTTATTGATATCATCCTGGCACACATGCCCAGGCTGCCTCAATGATGCTTCTGAACCTTTTCAACCTGTGATTGATAAAAAGAGCAAAATCAAACTGCGTTAACAGTTCTACATAGTTTCCTGCTTCGTTTTAAATGCATACAAGGGTAAGAAGTGGCAGGGGCCAGAGCAAGACAGCCAGAATAGGACCTCCTGTGAGATTTCTATCAGAATTTTGTAGAGAAAATAGCTAGAGCTATCCCTATATAACCCCATAAGGACTATCTTATCACATCTCTCCCACCTAGTTCATCACCTAGTGTCCTCTGGATGCAACTTGTCCAGCTAAGGAAAAAAAAAAAACCACACACAAATAAAAATAAAAGACAAAAACAAAACAAAACCAAAAATAACCAACAAACCCAATGAAATCCTTCAGGCCCTGAAGTCATCACACAAGGGAAATCTAAAGACCTATATTGCATCATGTGAATATCAAGTGCCTACAGCACTCCTAACAAGCAGTTGTACTACTAAGCTGAGCCTCAGAAGCCCTCATTTAATATCTGGTGGCTTGGGAGGTACAGGCAACCAACAACTGCCTTCACAGGGGCCCAGTACACACTGCAGGGGCTCTGACGTCTAGCACACACTCATAGCCCACAGACCCTGTCATTCAGATGACATTTAGTGTTGGTGATTCTCCTCCTTCATGTAATACCATATACAGGCAGAGCATTTGCTAAGGTCAACCACTGTTTGCTAAGTCAGCTTTCAATTCCTTGGAACCTCCATCTTCACCTCCCCAGAGGGTGACAACCGCAGAACAGACATAAAAACTAGACATCTTTCTCCTAGCCTGCCAATGGACATCTCTGCAGTGGAAAAATTACAATTCCTTGAGTGCAACCTGTAGATGTTGAAATATTGAAAGAAAAGCCTCATATTCTACACTCATTTCTGGTTTTGTACAGACAATGATCTGGTGAAAAACAAATTGGAAGCTCCCATTTCCAGTTAAAACTCCAGCACGTGATGACGCAACCCTACTTGAAAGTGGTGGATGCATGTTTGGGACAATTAAAACTCCATAAAATTCATTGTAAATTTCTCAAAATAGCCTATTTGACTCTGTTTTCTTGAGTGAGTTAAATCATTCCTAGCCTGCATGTTCTGAAATGAGAACAAAATGTTCAAAGCTGCACAAGAAATAGAAGGACACAGGAAAATAAAGAAAACACAAAGTTGGTGTTTTTCTTAGAAATATATTTTGTAAGAAAACAATATTAACATTAAAAAGAAATATTTATTATACAGTATAAAATAATTGCTTGACTTCATCTCAGTTCCTTACAAAAAAAAAAGCCTGAGGATTTTTATGAAGGCTCGCTTCCTACAGATGTGTGTCATTTGCCTTCTATGATTACTACCACATTAAAGAGCAGGTTTAATTCTTAGAACACCCAGACGAACACTCCTAAAACCTCCTTCATCCCTTCCCCAACAAGTTGGCATTCCCTCCCCAGATGTGCTCTAAACATCACCCATGGTACTGACAGCTCTCTCCCGTGTCCCGGTATCCACCCTCAGATTCTATCCACCTACCTCTTTCGGCCAAGCAATTATGCAAGTGACAACCCACACTGCAGCTAGCTCGGAGTCTCACTGTACTGTTTTGTTGGCTAATAAGAACAGTGGCCAGCCACTGTCAAATAATGTATAATGGCTGAGTTGTTCTCAGCTGTCTGTTCTCATAAAACTGGTCAGAATATCTCTTAACACTGCCATTCATCTGCCAAATCTGGCAGAAGTTTGCAGAGTTTTAAAAGCTAGAAGGGGAGGCAAGGACAGGCTATGCAATGACATAAGCTTCACTTTTTTCAGGAAACAAAGCAAAGAAAGTCATTACTCAATTGCAGAATTTACAACTTGCAGATTGTGTTGTAGGAAAATATGCCTGTTTAGTAGTTCTAAATACCCCCAATATATTTCTGTGACTTATTATGTATTAAGATCTTTCTGTTTTGGTAATACCAGCTTTGCAATGTCCTCCAGGTTTGTAAGGCACCCAGTGACCAGCATTCTGGTGTAATTATTTATGGCATTGGTGTGATATCCCCCCCTCCCAAAAATACTGACAAGTTTAACAGAAATCTATTAAGTTAAAAAGAACAAAGATATATATTACATTTGCTAATTGCAAACAACCTCTTTTAGCTGCAGTTTTTCCCATTGGGATTAAAAAGTGCACCAGTTTAACATGTCTGTACATTAAAAACCATTTAAAACATTAAATATACAAACAGCAAGAGACTTTAAATATTTTGTATCAAATACTATAGGACAACATAATTTACATTTTTTTTTACACAAAACATTACACCTGAAATATAACTTTAGATATTACAGAATATAAAAATACATACTTTTTGTCTAAAAAATGTCTGCAGGTTCTGGCACAATGTAATACTTTAAAGGCACACTGTATTTTGGCAGTCTATATTTGCAATTAACTGTGCAACAACAATACAAATGACCTGTAATTAACCTTTTAGAACTGCAAGGCCAGATCATCTCCCTTCTTCCCGGAATAGCTCTTCTAATCAGGTAAAAACTTAGGTTGAACCATTTAGGTGTTCTGCAACTCATTTCTGCCAATGCCTGAGCTCTCCAGCACTAATCAGGCAAAGCAAGAACAGGCTTAAGTAAGCATATGAAAAGCCACATCAAATGCAATGGGATTAGTCATACTTTCACAATCTTTGCCACTTCAGGGTCAGAATGCTCAACCCCAAGTAAAACTGAGCCCTAAATGCAGGTTGGGAGCCATGTTCTGCCCTATGTTTGCATCAAAGAGTAGCACAGGTTAAAAACTCACAGCAGAACTTGCAAACAGTTCAATACTATTAATTGCTCTGATTTCAACTAGACCAACAAAATGCCATAATGACTCTATTGAAGCCAGTGGAGACACATGAAGTAAAACCGCTATAAGACTGAATCAGGAGAACTACGTAATTTTACACTTCTGTGCATTTGTGGGACTCCTGCTGGAGTCAGCACAGGGCAAGAATGTGTCTTTAGAGAAATATGGCTTATACAGATGCAATTGGGTTGCAAAAGATTTTCAGTTCTGTCTTCAAGTTATTTCTGGACCTCTATAAACCGAAACGTTTTTCAGCACACTAAAGAAATATTCAATCTAAATCCCTTACTTTGAATGCCCCAAAATAAGTTGCTTCTTGTGATGAATCCAGTAGCAATGGGTTTGATACCTGGATACTTACCATTTCACCAGATTTTAACTTGAAAAACCCTCCTATATTTACAGAATAAAAATGAAATTCTGAGTTCCCTGACCAGTATTTGGTGCTTCCTCCCTTCATCAACACATCAGAGCGCCTTATTTTAAGGTTTGTCTTAGTCATATATACCATCAGCTGAAGCCCTCTTTTAGTCAGGTTTCCTGAAGTTTCATGATGTCTAAAACAAATGTTGGCATAAAGGTAGTAGAAGCCGTCTTGATTAACAATTAGTTTTCCATCATTGAATGTCATATTTGATAAGTTTGCCTGGCCTTTGTCATGATGCCAAGATGTGAGGTTCACTTTGCGAGTTCCTAAAGAGAAGAGGAAAAAATAATTATTTATAAACATTGAACAAACCCAAACATTTGGAAACCAAACTCCAAGTTTACAAAATGAATAGCAACTACAGCTTTATAGGCTGAAGTGCATATTAGAAAATTACTATAAAAATTCATCAGAAACTTCTGTTTTTTCATCATGTACTTGTAACTGTCTGCCTTCCCACCAGAACATCTGCTGGACCACAGCACAAAACACTTGCTTGGCCCATAGTTTGATTATGCTAAGCAATCACACAACAAGCTCTGTATAGAAACTGCATTCCACTATTCAAGTAATAAATACTATAGAGGCATTTGAAAGGAAAACTTACTAATGAAAAAAAGCAAATCTTGTTATCAGTCTGCAACCTGTAAATGTTCGCAAGGAATGACTAAACAAAATATGAAAACAAGTTAAACTAATACTTCCTCAAACAGAAAGCTTTTGAAACCTTCCCATATTTTATGTTCTTGTGACTGTACTTGTACAAAAGTAAATATATCTTCATTTCAGAACACCAAAAAATAAGGGGAAAAAAATTAGTAAAATTGTGTATCTTTAGCACTACACAATAAGTTGCCTAGTCTTTAGAAAGTTCCTCAAGAATTTACGACATAATAAACCTTGTTATACAAAACCACTGTTTAGACTTAATCCAGGGCTTGTACATACAAGGCTCCATGATATGGTTTAGTTGTATCCTAGATGTTAAAGACTATGGTCTGCAGTACAATCCTAATGCTTTAATAACTGTACAAACACTTATGGCTGGGCAATTATAGCTATTCAGAAGGTAAACTGAGATTATTTGTCTAATATCTGGAAGGTCTTGGAAAAAGAGCTTTAAGAAGACAGATGTGATTCTGATGCATTGCTCTTTTTCCTCTCCTCTCCCCTCCCTTTCCTTTTTCTTATTTGTATTTACTTATTTTGAAGTATCGTTTCAATCTTGAAACAATGAGCTGATATTCCATGCTTAGAGGATAACAGAACCCTTCAATTTGTCTTAAAGCAGAGATCCACAAATTAGGAAAGAAAATGATGATAATATTCTGTCTTTGCATAGAACAACATCCTGTTGTGGGACTCAAAATCAACAAGTGATGTGGGAATCAAAATATACATATAACAGTTACCAAATCTGACTACCAAAAAGGACAGATTATTTTATAAGAACAAGCAGTACTGAATTCTTTTTAACAGGTACACTTAAGCCTTTTCAGCTCTGCCTGCACAACAGTGGCCTAGTAAACAGGAAGCTGTCCCTTATCTGTTAAGATGACTGAATGCTCTGTGAAGACAACAAAAAGGAGTTGAGAGATTGGAGATGTTCTGATTAGTTCATCAGCATCAGCTCAGCACTGTCACTGAAAGATAACTTCATATATACAAGTACAAAAGTCCTCTGGAAACTCTGGCCTGAAAGGCACCTCCTGGGTGCTATCATTAAGTAGCTACATTGTATCATCTCATGGAGGCTTCAAGCTGATGAAGTCTCAGATGTCACTTTATTTAGATTCTACTATGGAGGCTGTGATAAGACATGGCCTGGCAGGAGGTCAAAAAGGCACTGAGAGAGAGATTTGAGTCTTCCTTCCAAACCTGGTCACATTCGACACTTCAGTTTGCTTTTGGTGGCACAGTCTTAAGAAGCAGGCACTAACACACTGTCATTTATTCAGTGTAATGCACAGGGCACAGCACAACAGATGAGAGGTGGTTGACTTCTCCTCCTAACCACCAGCAATGTTCAGCGCACAAGACTAAGTCCATTTGCACCCCCTGAGGCATCCACAGTAGTGGGTCCACACAGGCACCAGAAGGCTTACACCTTACACTCTCAGTGCATCTAATTGCTTGGTTGGAATATTTGGTGCCTTACTCGCCCAACATCAAACCAAAACAATCTATTCCCACCAAAATTTCCATGGCACATGGCAGGGCCAATTGTCCTCTTCTTCACACATGTTTTGAGTCATGGCCAGAACCACCAGAGCTCATAAGCATGCCGGGGAAGAGCCCCAGGTATACAGGGTTAAAAAGATGCCTCTTGGACTTGTTTGGACAGAAAGATGTGAGAAGTAGGGACACAGAAATTTGAGAGCTATGAGACTTCCCTAACTGCTAATGGAAAACAACTTCTGCACATGAGAAGAATACTTCAACAGTAGTCCAGAACAAAAAGCTTCTGGCGTTCTTCCACAAAGACTCAGGCAAAGCACAGGCTGTCAAAGTTGGGTTATAAATAGTTGCTTCCCTATGGCTCCAGTACAGCCAGGTAGAAATCATACAAGCAAAATCATACAGAGAAGCAGTCTTCCATCCAGCGCCTCAAAAAAACTTCTGAAAAACATCAATTCATTTGAAGTGACACTAAGAGCTTAAGTGTCTTAGCCTGGAATTATTCACCTAGAAGAAATGCTGAGATAGCAGTACCAGAGTACAACCCTGAAGCACTGGGGATAGCTGAGGAAGTTCTACAACTTAAGTGTTAAGTCTGCCAGAAATACTGCCTCAAGGACTCTGGGCCGCCCTCAAGATAGATGAGGATGAAGAAATCACTGTTTGGACCGGAGAAGAGGCACATCAGAGATGTGGGACAGGAATGTATAGATATGACAGAACAGAAAGGCATGCTGGCATGGTGGTACTGACTGGTGGTACATTTGGTAGTTGCTAGGCAGATTGTATTTACCTGGCAAATAACTTTTTAGTTGCCAGTCGTAATCAAGTAGCAATTTTGAAGAAAGCTTCAGAGGGAACGCACAATTCTCTGCCGAAGAAGGGGGAAAAGAGAAAATAGGTTGCCACAGTTGCTTATAATTGAGATACCATGAGGGGCTCTGAATGAAGTAGAGTTGAGGGAAATATGTATCATTCATCCATGGTCAGGTGGAGGGACAGGAAAAGACATGATGGATGATGACATCTGTTTTGAGCAGAGAATTAGCCTAGGCAACTTCTGGAAGTCCCTTCCAACCTAGATTATAATGCTATGATCGTACTAACAGAGGGCAATGAGTGTTTTGCCACAATTCAGAACTTCAGAAGAGCCGCCCCAGAACCAGCAGCATAGCACAACGATGCATCAATAGGAGTTACATCATGTAACATTTAATGGAAGGAGTGAGCAGGCTCTCAGCACTTCTGGTGGTAAAACAACCAAATTTAGCGACACCAAAACAATCAGTACCCCAAAACATAGGCAGAGGAGAAAACTGGGACATGCAAGTGCCAAATCAGCTGTCCATGTATCAGGAATCCTGAAACACTAGCCAAGCCATGGAACAGTCAGAAACACCGCAATATAATATCTTCTGTAATAACATTTACTATAGAGCCATGAAAATAATAGCACAAGGTAAGTCATTTTAACCACAAAGGATGAGGTCAGAGATAATAAGATAACCAGACATGGTAAAAAGCATTAAAAAAAAGTCAAGCTAATACACAGTTTTTCTGACAACTAAAGACAAGCCAAAAGAATATATTAGATATTTGTGAACATGAACTAAGACTAATAGAAATTAGTTTCAACAAAATTAATTATTAAGAAGGCAGATGACAGGAGGGGAACAGAGTATTGAAAATTTGTTTGCATCCTAGTAGCTTTTGGATATAAATAAGGTCTGAGGGGAGGACCAGAGCACTGTTTGCTCTCAAAAACTGCTTTGGAGGCAAAGGGCAGCTAAACCGAACCAGCAGCCGTAAATAGCTCAGAATACTACAGTGTTTCCTTAGACAGCTAAAGGTATCAATTCATATCCCAAGCAATATGTTTAACATTTATGTTTATTTCTGTTTGTAATTTTCTCCTTTAAACTGTGCCTAATTTCTGTAGTGAATTTATAAACCAAAATTCACTGTTGTCATTTAAGACGTAGGTAGCATTTATAGTGGGCTCTGGTAAAAAGCAACCAGCAAGCATCCAGCTTTAACCTAAGGTACCAAGCCTAAAAACTACACAGCAATCCAAACCACTACTGCTTCTGCAGCCAAATGATGGGTGGGGACACCAAGATCTGGGAAGGGTTATTTTCCCCCTCCCTCACACTGCCCCCAGCTGCAAAAGTCCATTTGGGGCTTGATATGATCGTGAATCAGGTAAAAGGAAAACTTTCCCTCACAGATGCTGCTCAGTGCCCCTTCACAAAGGGTGTTCAGCAAACTACTAAAAATAAAATTCTGTTTGACAGTGAAGACGACTGATTTTTTTTTCCTGACACTGTTTATTTTGGGTCAGAGTGATGACAGTAGAGAACCTTAAAATACTAAGAACAGATCTATCCAGACTCATGGATAGCATAAAACAATTTAGAGGGATTTCAGACATGTATGCTAAGGAATCAGGGGAAGAAATTAGAAATTGTCATTTGCAGTCAAAGGATGGGAGTGAAAAAATTCTGGTGACCCTCAGGCAAATTCTTCATCCTTTATGCCTGTCATTAAGCTCTGTGCCACACAGCCAAGTGGGTACTGCCTCATACCAGTGTGCATGGTACTGAAGTGCCTCATAACCAGTAGGTTCATGGTTCCAGCTATCCATAAGACACAGCCCCTCACTGATGCAATGCCCACAGGACCACAGAAGTTGTGTTTATGATTAACATCCTGGCAATGCTCCTCCAAAAGAGGCAGAAGCCATTTGTGCCAGATGAGGAAGGAGCATGTCCAACTCATCACACTGGTAAGCAGTTGATCTGCTTCAAGGAGAGACAAAGTAGCTTGCTGTCACAGGCACCATATTTCTAAGAGTTCCTGCAGAGTGTGCTATCAAAGAAAAAGGTGAAGAGAGCAAGTAAGAGCACGCCTCCCTAGTTACACACAAATGTGCTATGATGCTCCCTGGAAGGTTAATGCAGTGATGCACAACAGTAAAAATCATCAGCTGCTAGCCCTGATAAAAATACAGTTTACAGCAACATCCAGGTAGACAGCAAATAAACTCCCCACAGGAAAAGGCGGATTTCACAAAGTGTGACACTGACACACTCCACTTCTGTAGATACAGGTGATCTGTCTCTACGATAAGCAAATTAATTGAATCTTTTCAAAGACAAAATGCTAAGACAAGTTTGCCGATATTGCTTCCTCTACTACTGACCTATGTCAAGGGCCAAAATCCAACTGAAATAGAAGCTTGTCAAGAAGAATTTGAGCTAATAAGAAAGCCTGTAGAAGTTCTGACTGCTTACAATGCTCTGGATTTTGGCAATGCCAATGAACTTGAAAGGAAAAAGAATCCTATCCTCCCATGCAAGAAGCTAACTCGTGTACAAAAGAGCTTTGTCTTTAGAGAAAAGCAAGGTATTACTAAGCAGGCTATTGAAATCTCAAGCCTCAGCACGGCATTCACCTTTGTTTTGGTTATATAAAACAGAAAAGCAATGCACATACTTTAACAAGATCAGCACTGCAGAATGTATACATCTTCAGAGGAAGCAGATGGTGGTGATCAGTGCCCCCTCCTATCTTGAGAATCTCTTCTGATAGCTTCAGAATTAACTCTGGTTTACTTCTATGACACCAATGATGATTGTTGTGTTGAGAATACAGAGAGAAAAATCTCAGCTGATAGAGCCACAGGGCAAAAAAGGAAACAGTACTAAGACATCTTAAAACTGCAGGAATGAATCTTTTCCTCTAGAGAGTCTTCCAAGGCAGACTCACGTCTTGTTCCCTCATATTGTATTAGTGAGGATATTCCCAAAGCCAGTCAAAGATACTTGCGGGTAGAAAATAAGAGCTCTGGCAAGATAAAAGAATGCCATCCTCTTACCATAGGGACAGATAAAATCCACAGGAACATTTTTTTTCCCCTACTCAACAGCTCAGAAACATACTGCACCATTGACCTGCTGCTCAGAATACAATGCTATGATATTTGACCCTCCTGCTACCGGACTAGATGGAGGCAGACAGACTCTTGTGAAACTGGGGCATGTCTAAATGTCAGGAAGGCCCTAGGAGTCTTGATGTGAAAAAGTTACGTCAGCCCCACATCATAATAAGGAATGGAATATGGCAAAATATGGACTTTCCAACGTGACATTAGTAGGAAATGTTTACATAAATTCAGCCCTATGCTCCGAGAGTGCAATATATGCACAGAGGGCAGGGAACTAGCCGGCAAGTCATAATAATGACATTGGGACTGCAGCTCTAGGCTTTCAGTACCTCAAAATGAAAGATGTGCTTCCTTTATAGCAAGTTCTTACACTGATGGGTACCTGACACACGTGTGTCTTGTGTAGTCAAATAAGATTTGCAGCTTCCAAATCCACCCTGAAGACAAATGCTGTGTCCAGACCCAAGTACACTTCAGCACACAAAAGCAGTGTTAATGTGAAGAGTTGAATAGGTGGAGAGAAGCCATTCTTGAATTTAACAGCAGAAAACAACACACTTCATCTGACAACAGGACAAAAATAAAATCTTATGCTAAATGGAAGGAAAACATCTTCCAACCAGCAAGACCTGGATTCTGGCCAATCTTTGTGCTGGTGCCTGTATGTATACACATCTGTGTGTGTACATTATGCCCAGTGTGAGTGAAAAAAAACAGGTAGGCCGTACCAGCCAAAGAAAATAAGAAATTTCAGAGGAGAGCATTCAATGTGTATCTTTTTTCCTCACCTGAAGGCAGCACAAAGAGGCATGCTAAACCCTCAGAGCCAGATCGTGAAAACTGGTCATTTGACGTGATGGCCATTCAGCACATAAAAGACTGAGGTAAGATACCTGAGGCAAAGGGAACTATCCTCCTGTTAACATGATCCTGCTGCCTCTGAAATCCTTAAACACATCCCATTTATTCTCATTATCAAAAGCCACTTCTGAAATCCCAGCTTGTTGCTGTTATTACTGAACTATTTCCATACACTTCACTGTTTAATACATTCATAGTAGCATTGGAAGTATTCACTTAAAAATGAACTTACCAGATGGAATATTCTTATCATCAATAATGAGATGGGCAAATGGCTGCTTCCCAGGTTTACTTTTCTGGTACAGATCCATTCCTAATGCCTCCATTGCAGCTAGAGATAAAAGAATTGCATTACCTCAGGAAGACAAGTTAAATAGAATTAAAACGTATCTTATTCAAAAATCAGCACCTACCCTTTTCTGGTCTTGGTGGCGCTCTTCCCATAACACGCTGGACTTCCTAAAATGAGAAAGAACCATTGCTTTGTTGTTGTCTTGGTTTTGTAATATTGTGGTATTGCAGATAGTTTGCAGAGTTACAGCACTTTGTGTGTATCCATATGTGGGGGTTGTCCTATAATACCCACAGTATACTCAGATGCCTGGGATATATAATCTTATATTTACATGATGTATAATATGAACACACAGTTTAACTGTCACAATCAAATTACTTCCTCTGCCCAAGACATCTGATAAAGGTGGATAGGAATGGTGTGTATGATCACTGCACTATTAATTGAAGTAGTGGTGACAGGACATCTACATCCTTTCCTACCTACTACACTTGGAATATTTCTGTAAGTGTAACAGGACAATGGCTACATTGTGATGCATTTATGTGTCACATAAAACAGAGTTTATGAACTGATTTATTTACTTGGGGCCAAAAGGTAACGAAATAGGCAGTTCTATTACACATAGGGACTAGTAAGAAATCACATTAACAACTAAGGAAAACCAGGCTCTGAATTTCATTTCTGATGAGGTAAATGAGGTAAATGAAAACCTCCACCCCTCACACTTGACCACTAACGGGGAAGGCTGCAAGACTACAAGGCTTTATAACCAAGGCTCACTTCTTAACAAAGGATTAAGCATCTTTCATAACCTGCATTAGGCCAAATGGACTGGGTGCCAGGGTTTGGAAGTATATATACATTCTTCAAAACTGCAGGTGAATTTTAACATGAATGAAACCCATGTTACTCAAAACCAAGAACAGTACAAGTAACAGATATCGGACACCACAAAAAGCTGTGCTTTTAAATAATCCACAGCTGTTTTCAAAAATCTAAACAGCCTGTTCTTTTTACAAGCCTGGACTGAGTCTTGGTAACACTAAGTTCAATCCTCAGTTCTGTCCCCTGATCACCCACTACTCTCTTCCTCTGTTTTCTAAAAAACAGGGGTAGTATTCTATTTGTTATTCAGAATACCTCATTCCGTGGAGCCATTAAGATAACATTTAGTAAAAGGAAACATTTTGCTGAAGACAAGAAGTCATATCTCATTTTTGAAACTTAATAATGGTCCCTTTTTTGTCTTTATGGCACACATATTGCTGTTTGTCTGATTTGATACCACATATAGGCAATACGCCTCAGATTAGGCCAGACCAGCAATTTTCCACTGCGCTTTCAATCACCGTGGTGTATTAGAATTAGAAATCCCGCTTTGAAAACACCTAAAGCCTTTCTTTTATGTAATTTTGCAGCCATAGTGAAATCAGTAATGCCCTAGCTATGCATTTATTACTCTCACTTTCCCCTTTCAGTAGGTGTTTAAATGTTAAACCAAAATGAAAAGCCACAGCAGCATGGAAGTTGTAGTATGACTATCAAAGCATGACTACTTCAGCAGAGATATGCTGATTTTGTAGATAAGAATCATTAAGATACTTTCTGCTGTAGCGACGAGAAGAAAAGCAGAATTGCAACTTCAAAAGAAGTAAAACTCATGTCCACCTCCCCCATTTACATTCACTTCCCCTCTCTGATCTTCCTACTTCAATGTCAGTTCTAGGAGCATGAAAACAAAGCTCAATTCTAGGAGCTGCAACACCAGCATCAGCTCTAGCCACAATTGAGGTCTTCGACTTCATCAGGAGCAGGAAGACAACAAAAACCTGCGAGTACCAGATACTGCGAAAAGTGACAAAAGCTCTGAAAAGGAAAGGACTTAAGGTAAAAGAGGCTGGGAGATGGGCCACACTCAGAATACTGCACCACATCTACTAACAAGCCTTTCCTTAGAAAGAGAAGATTCCTTTGTTTTCTTGCTTCCTTAATGGATACTTCTCAGATGTTGAGTCTGCATTTATGTTCCTTCCTTCTTGGGGATGTTACAATGTACTTGCCTGGAGAGCCTACTGGGAAGATCCAAAAAGACCTATGCACATTTTAATCTCCTACTATCTAATGTGGTTGTTAACTGCACAGCACGTGAAGTCCATTAATTGACCAACTGCTATCTTCCTCTTTCTTAATCTACATTTTTCTTAAGAGTATAGAGCTCTGCTTCTGCACTTTTTCAAAGACGCTCTAGCTTGAGCAGTTGGGTACCTCGCCTTCCAAGATATAGCAGCTGAAGTCTGCTCATCTTCCATGCAGAAAGACTGTGGTCCTCATGAAACGCAATCTGAGCTGCTTTCTTTCTAACTGTTGGTGGTGCTGTTCATCTGTAACATCACCACTTGGAAAGCAGAACAGCTACCCAGTAAGACTTGGGTCCACAGCTCTCCTTGTCCTGATGGTCTTGAGCCTGCTTTCCTGTTTCCTAGGAGCATCTCTCTGACAGAAACACTCTCCTGTACTCCTCTACTACTACACAATTAGGAACACAAGTGCCATTACAACAAAAGAGAGATTATAAGTGTAAGCCCAACACTAACACACCGAGAAGAGCTGGAGACTGGCTTATGTTCATGCTTCTTCTCTGTACTTGTCATTGGATCAGAAATGGGAGGGACCTCATAGCCGTTTACTGTTTCCTCACAAGGGAAGGAGGAGGAACAAGCACCGATCTCTTCTCTCTGGTGACCAATGGTAGGACTCAAAGAAATGGCAGGAAGTTGTGCTAGGGGAGGTTTCAGTTAGATGTTAGAAAGAGGTTCTTCACCCAGGGGGTGGTGGAGCACTGGAACAGCTCCCCAGTGAAGCAGTCATGGAGCCAAGTCTGACAATATTTAAGAAGCATTTGGGCAACACCCTCAGACGCACAGTGCAAATGTTGAGGCTGTCCTATGCAGGGACAGGAGTTGGACTCGATAATCCTTGTGGTCCCTTTTCAACTCAGGTCATTCTATGATTCTTTCTCCCATCCTACTGGCTAGCCTGTAGCCAGAAAACAGAAATCACCCTTCAGCAGAGCTCTCCAAACACTGGAGCGGTGTCAAGTACTTTACTGGATTCTGACCAGCCTCACAAAATTTTAACCTTTCTTTCTGTTCTATTGCCCAGGCTTCCAAAATGAAGCTGCAACACATGAACTAGTCCCTAGATAACAGAGATGGAGCTGCGGGTTTCCTCCTGAAGAACAAGTAGTTCAATGCTTCTCTTGATTTTTTATTTCTTGTTTCTACAGCTCCAAGGTGCTAATACAGACCTACCTCAGAAAAGCATTTTAGCATGTACTTCCTTCTGAGCCTGAAGAACCACATTTCTCAGTGGATATCTGAAGATATCCAGACGTCTAAAGATGGCCTCTTAGTGGGATTAGAAAAATCCCCTGGTATTGCCTTACTGCAGGGAATTAGGAGCTAGAATTTCCCAAATCTTTAAAATAACAACTGCATTCTTTAGCACCTGAATTTCATTAAGCATCTCATATCTAATCACAATGTACACTGGCACTGAGGAAGCAGAAACAGCTCAACAGAACCTGTCACTAAGACATTGCTATAATGGCATGAGAACAGCTGACAAAATATTACCTGTGAGTTCTCTTATGAATTCCAAACAGAACCAGGTGTGTTACCGAGCCATTGAGTTATTTTTAGAGAAAGTGTAGACCAAAATCACACCTCTTAGTCTTATGATAAGTTGCAGTTGTATACCTTTGCGTCATATGCTCACTGCCCACCAAGTCAACTCTCCTGGCCGGCTTCCCACATGCTAAGCTCCTTCATACAGTCACTATTAAACTAACAGACAAGCAGCTGGTGAAAAATGTGTCTTCTTCATCCAAAAAATTTAAGAGGAAATTGGGAAGATGCAAAACTTTCACATCTTTAAGTGTCTGGAAAGTTGGGAACTGCTCTTTCCTCATCCACAGTAGGCTGCAGGTTTTAACCCTTAGCATCTCAGCACTTTCAAAAAGAAAACAACCTTGCTCTTCAAGTTATGTCCAACATTGAGGATGTAGAGACAAGGCTACATTTCACCATGTGACATTTTTGAATGCTTTTTCCTCTCCTTTGGCTCTTACAATATCTCAGTATCTACTTTGAGATTTTTGAGACCAATCAGAAGAGAACCCCTCTGGACATTCATGTACTGCTTTAGCTGTGATCTTAAAACTCTTTTATGCTATTGTTTCTTCTACTACCTGAGTTCTTTAACTCCAGCTAATACCAGGAAGAAGTATATGATTATCTTGCCGGAAATTCAGCAAGTTAAAGAATGCTAATCTGGAAGGAAGCAAAACAGAAAGTACGTGAACCAATATTCAGCAGAATATAGTTCAGAGATTGGCACTACAACCCCTACCTAAAAGAGGAGTCTATTGCCTGCAGAAAAATAAAAGGCATGTAAGGTTGTAGGATGGAAACTGTAAAGTTTTAACCACTTACAGCAATTACCCATGATACCTTGACTTTCTCCACAATGAAACGCACTTCAAATGTCTGCTAAGTATATAGATCTCTCTAAGTGCTGCCTTGAAGGTCTAGCAAAGCACTTTGTTGCCATGTGGGAGACTAGTTTATTCCTGAACTCCCCAAGCTGCTGGAAGCTGGGAGTATTGCCAAGAAAAGTTACTTATGAATTGACTCAAGATATGTTTGTAGTCTTTTCTGCTACAGGCGCACAACAGACTTCGTAAAAACTCTGGTCAGTGATCTGGACTGCCAAAAGCTTTTGAGAGTTACATGCAAAAGATAAAAAAAGCAAATAGACAGGCTAGGAAAGTGTATTATTTGTCTGCTTGAAAGTTTATATGCAATAATACGGACAATATGCTTTCTACCGAGTAAGCTGTTCCCTAAGCAGTATTTTGATCCTGGAATATATTAAGAAATTCACCATTAGATTTTGATTAAAAGAAAATCTTAATTATTTTTTTTTTCAGGAGGTAAAAGTTTCTAGACCTGACCATGCAGCCTTACTACAATGGTTTTCATAAGAGCACTTTCATTTTCAATGTCAATCCCTACTTTAAACACTATGTCTACAGGTGTGCAAAGAAAACAGATGAGAACCAGTGCAGTTAGCTAAAAGCTGCAACCAGACCATAAATCTAAGCAAAAACCAAGTTGTCTATTTTCATTTCCTGAACAGCTTGAATTGCAAAACATAAAATATTGAAAAATCACAAAACTTAAATGTTACTTTAAACTGTTCCAGTTCAGTCACTCAGCATGCTGACAGTTCAAATAAATTCTTAAAACACATGCAGGATAGATTCTCCTTCAGGAAAGTGAAGAAAGTATAGAAGATAGGAAACCTCTTCCAAATCACATTAGTTGTATTCCCACATTTACAGAACTAGTACCACTGGAAGCAAGATTCAGCTACATCTCTACCCTTCATTACAGCACATCCAACTAAAGTCAGAGCTTAGCTTATAGAATATGATAAAGTACAAATTTGCCTTAACACTGTTTCTTTCACTTCTCTGCTATACCGAAGAGATGCAAATGTAGCCCCCAGGCAAGCATTTTCCTATTTTTCTTTGTATCATATTTGTATGATGACAAAGCATCCAGAACACTGACACAGCCGCTTATTAGATTCTGTTGCATTCAAAGAAAATTCAGAGTCTGATTACTTTGCCAAAAGAAATTTTACTGTTCTCAAACTAATGGTCTTCAGCCAAAAATGTTATCCCTACTCACTGCTTATCCTGACCACGGTCATTGCAGCATTGAACCTCCATCCAGAATGGAAGTATATGCAGTCTCAGCTAAAGCCAATGCCTTTGTACCAGCTCACAGAACATAGAAGCAGGTGTAGTGTGAAATGGTCTATAAAATGGTGGAGGATACAACTAATCCTACAGAGTTAATTTCTTTAAGCTTTTCAAGGAGGTGGCTAGCAAATGGGACAAGACATGAACTCCTGGATTTCTTAAAGTTTTGTTCACAAAAAGATCTTTCACTCAGGGTACTCGGTTAAAAGCAAGCAGCAGCAGAATCAAAGTACCATATAATTAACTGAACCCAAGCACAATTCGCTCCATAAAGTGTAGATGACTTCAGCTCAAATCTAATGGAGTATCTTTTATGAAAAACTGTCAGTCTCATGCAGATGTGAAGAAGTAGTAATGGACCTGGTAATCCCAGAAAATCAATTACCATAGCAGATATTCACCTTTTAAATAGCCCATAATTAGCACTAAACACTATCACGAATGCACGAAGAAGACATCAAAGGCAGTAACTGCAGTTAAGAGGTGATTGTTACATATACCCATTTGCCTAGATTTGATCATTAGGGCTGACTTCCTTAGATGATTTCTTTTTATTTGTGTTTGGGAACAAGCTGTCATTCTCAGCTGCTGGGCAAAGACTGCCCAGCTATTGTGCTATGGCAAAGTAGCTTTTCTGCCAGTGTGAGAATGGTCTGCATAGAACAGAGAACTGCTGCCAAAGTGAGAAAAAAAAAAGAATTTTGTAGAAACAGAAAGAAAAAAGAGTGAATGCTCTCTCCTCTGACCTTCAGACAATATTTTGCTTGTTGCTGATCTTGTCTTAGGAGAATCATGGCAGAAACAGAGTCAGGAGAATAATTGCTTTGACAAAAATACAGAACATACTCATATGTCATAATAAATTACTACGATTTAGGAACATCCAAATGTCAAAATGGCTATCAACTAACTGCAATCATAGTTTTCTCAGTGCAACTTCAAGGCTTCCCTTCTTAAAAAAAATAATCAAATATGTTTGAATACAGAATTGGTTAACCACTATCAGGTTCATGAGTAAGCACAAATGATCTTAGATGCAACCACAGGCATTATTCAAACACCAGAAAATGCCTTCTAGAACTTACCTCTGAATACAGATGTCAGAAAAATTGTTGTAAGTTCAACAGGAACATGAAATAAAGGAACACACAGTCTGTCTGCCACTTACCTTCTGCACAGCTCTTTGGAGGGCCTGTTTCATGCTTCTACATGATTCTGGCATTAATTTTGCTTCTTGATTTTCAAAGGATGTATCATGCAAATCTGTATTTTCTTGATGTCCAAAAAGTGTTCTGACACAGTGCGCGTGTTCTTTTGAAATTCTAGTAGGGTCCATCTGAAACTAAAATACAAGCACAACCACAGTTTTAAGCGTCTGTCCGAGAGACATTAAGAACATTTAAGTCAGGGAAAATTTTCAACCATTCAGAAGCTTGGCAACTAGCTAAGTTTATTATCTAAATTTTCATTGTAAACAGTTAAAAGAGAAGAAGTTCCCCCAGGGAGGTTAATTTCTTCCAACAAGTGTGAGACAGGAGAATGAGTTATCTTCTGGAGCTGCATTAGGTTAGACTGGAGAACTGACTTTCAAAAGATAAATCTCTCTTTTACAGTAGAAAAACAATAATCCTGATTCCATTTTTCAACCACTTGGTGAAATATCACAATTAATTTAGCAGGCAACATACACAGCTATCCTATCTGTAAAAACTATAGTTTGCAAGATGACACACAAATGCCAAGTAGAGGAACTTGGCGAAAGTACGTACAGCATCTAGCACCTCATTTTCAAGAGGAGATAGAGAAGAACAGAAGAAAATTAGCACTGGAACTATCTTGTGGGCAAGACATTGCTGCATGAAACAGTCACACAGTAAGACAGCACAAAGACAGAAACGCCAAAAGACTATAAAACTGTACTACAATAAATGCCTGCTTCAGGGGACAAAGACTGGCATATCTAGAATATCTACAATATATTTCTAGCAATCGGTCCTTGTGATTGAAGCAAATGTATTTTTAACTTTAAGTTTAGAATACTCCTGAATTCTATCAGTTTGATAAATTGGGAGGATATTGCAAGGATTAGGATTATGCTTGGTGGAGTTTAATTGCATAAACATTATTTAAACCATTTCAGCCTATCTCTCCACACTCCATATACTTTACACTCAACAGGTCTTAACCACTTTCAGAGATGGCCTAAGACTGTCAGCAATTGTTCTCAACTTGTATTTATTCTGCTTTTACTTCAGGCTTGAAGAAGAGTTTGTGCACTCAAAACCTTGTCTTAAGTTCTCTGACTGCATGAGATACTCTAATAATGGACATTTACTTCTATATTTACCATTAGGTTGAAGGAATAATTTTGTCTGAGAATTACAAAAGGTAGTACACTATTTGTAACCATGATGAGGAAATGCCAGGACATTACGGACTGCACCAGACCAGCATTCAGGTTCCTTTAACATAGCATTGAAAAAACAGATCATCAAAAGGGAATTTTGCAGAATACAAAACAGCCAGAGTGAATCAAATGTTGCATCATTTGTTCACGCAAATATAAATTTGACTCCTCAACCCCAAAAAAGAATCAGGTTAACTTAAATTCATAAGGTTAGGATTACAGAGGTGAATTTAGGTCTACACCAGGCAGGCAGACATCCAACAGACCCACCACAGAGAAACATTTGCTGCACAGATGGCAACACCAAATGCTGCCTCCTTCATCACCATCCTGCTGCTCAGGTCTCTGGATGAGGGCTGTTTGCCTGATTCATTCACACCAACATCAGCCCCTGTAGCACCATTTAGACGTTTCAGTTATCCCTACAGATTCAGAATGAAACAGGTCAGGAAAGGTTCACCTGGAGATCAAAAGATGCCACAGCTTTGAGGTAGACATGAGTTACAGAATGACTTGGAGGCAGTAACACCTTCCTGGGGTGGCCTGACACAGCAGAATAGTCATTACACCTCTATGAAATAAGCACTAAAACCTACACTAATGACTTCAGAAGTCACCTAGTGCAGTGTAGCCCCATTAAGTGTTTAAGCTAATCTAAACCAGCACCTCTGTTCTCTCTTCTTCACCACAAAATTTCATCCCTGATTCTCAATCTCCTCTTCTAAACCAATAACCTGGGAGGAATTTTTGCTGATCTAATTTCCTGAAAGATTAGCATCCTGAAACCAACCCACTCCAAGTATCAGACAAGCAACAGAGCCAGTACAGGGACAGGCACAGGAATGGAAGTAGAAAGGCAGCACTAGCAGTAATCACTGTAAAACTGCACCATAAAGCATCTTTCCCACTATGTTCCACTGGTATCCAGAACTCAGAAAATCAACTGTGAATTGAAAGAAAAAAAAGAAGTGCAACATTCATTGCTTCTAGACAGCTGCTAGAAGGCATTTAATACAGAACGACCTGGGTCTGAAGATCTCTAGTCCAGCTCGCTGCTTGAAGCAGGGCCAGCTTGTAACTTAAGTCAGACTGCTCAAAATCTTGCCAAGACAAGCTATGTGGAACCTCCATTAATGTAATTTAAAACAATTTAATCACTTTCATTATGCAAAAATATTGGTATTGATGCCCAGCTACAGTTCTCCTTGCTGCAATTTACGACTGTATGTCTTGGTTTTGCTATGCACTTCTGAAGAGCCTGTATCCATCTTTAAGTAGCTAAAAATGGTGAACAGGTTCCATCACCTGTATGTTCTTCTTTAGGTTCAAAGAATCCAGTTCTCCATTTCTGATATACTACAGCCCTCACCTATCACAGTGGACTTCTGCTGTACTCTCTCCAGTTTGTTGATATGCTTCTGGTACTGAGGGATCCAAAACAGGACCCATTATTCCAGATCCAGCCTCATATGTTGAAATGGTTAGAGACGTGAGGGAATTAGGGTCTTCCACAGGATTTGGATGTCTCTTCCTCTCTCCACACACACCACATGATGCAAGTTGGAAGCCACAGCAAATAACTGCCAGTAGATACTTATTTTTATCAGCAATTCTACTAGTGAGAGGCTATTACCCCAGTTTTGGATTTATTTCAACATCTCCTCTGAAAAGTCAACAAGAGAGCTAGGTTCTATAACATGAAGATACAAAATTTGCAAGGGCCAGAGTGTCCAGTATAACAAATCATGCGTAGCAGACAGCTATCACCCATCAGCAATCAGTCAAACATGTCACACAACACAGTGCCAGAACAGCAATAGCAGGCTGCAGAGAAGCACTTACTCAGATTATAGTTTATCTGCTGAAGACTTAAGACAGAAAACCAACAACTCTGCACCTACAGTTAAAACACTGAAAGGTTTAATGGAAACACTGTTAACTGAAAGCTGTGCAGCCCATCCTGACAAACTGCAAGTCTCTAGAGGTTTTCTGGCTGATAATATGAAGCTCTGATCTTCAGACTTGCTAACCTACGTGATTGCCCTTACCTTTTTCAAAGAATACCCAGTATTCACCATATCTCAAGCATGGAAATGAGCTCACTTGTCTGCAAAGGCATTCTCAGAAATCCTGTATCTTATATTTTTGTAAGTAACGTACTGAATTGCCATGGTTGTAAACTGATATCACTGAGTGCTGAGATCAAAACTGTGGGCAAGAAGTGATGCACAGAAAAACTTTCAAGTTCAAGTGTTTTGAGAAGTACTTCTAAAGAATCAGACAAAATACCAGAATCTACAGGAATCAGCTTGCTAACTTTCAAGGCACAGAAGAGGAGCCTTTGACTAAAGACAGACCTTCAGAATGAAGTCCTAAATACTTAAAACCTGCAAGAAACATCAAGATGCCACCAAAAATACCGGAGAAAGGTTTACAACACATTAAGCAAGCTAAATACCCTAGATGAATTAACCTATTTAAAGATACGAGTGTCTAGCTTATTTTTCCTGTTACTTGACATATACATCCATCGCATCTGACCATGGAATCAGATGAAATATTTTGGTGTCATTTGATTTCCAGATATGAACCATCTTATTTGCACCTCTGGACTCCTTTCACCTATACTAGGCCAGCCAAAATGAGCTTCAGCATTGTGAGTGAGACCAGAAGAATTTACAAAATTACAAACCAATTTTCTATATTAAAAGGAACACTTTAACATGATTTTAAAAGCTATGAATACATTCCAGCCAACTTTGCCTATTAAATGTTGCCTCAGTTATGCAGTGTTACTGTATTACATTCTGTACTTACTCCTTACAATAAATGTTTACAATTTATACTTGTGCTTATTTGCAATCTTGAAGTCAACTTCCAGATTTTCAAATATCACTTTCCAGTCTGCCAAGATGGGGTTCTTCCAGGCTTCCAAAAAGTGCTATAGATCCCTAGCAAGCTGTTTTCTGTTAGCCACTGCTCTAGTACACTCATAGTAATTTAGATGAAGTCTGAAAGGTGATTTTTAATGGAAGTTAGAGTTCCAAAGATGTATGAAATGACAGATCCCCATGTACACAAGTGTGAATTCTTGCGTGTGGTAAAATGCTTAATATTTGTACAGATTTTTTTTATTGGAAAAATGGATAACTTGGAGTTCACATTGAACTATGGGAGTTAGACATCCAGCTCCCACATTTAGACTGGAGCACTTCCAGCTTGTTGCACTGCCCTCCAGTTCAGTGTTAGACCAAATTCCCACACTTTTATGATCTAAGTACATTAAGGAAATGGGCCAGAAATAGAAGTTTAAAAGCAAAGCTTTTGGAGACTACATTTCAGCATTTACAAGTGATAGTTAAAATATTTCACTCTCCCACCTTCTGCTGTGCACGAGTCTCTATTACATGATGATCTCAGCTGCTCTTAGTATTTAACTACCTTTTCATGGCATTTTCATTGATCATCAGCAAACATTCATAGTGAAGTTTTAGCAAAGAAAACTCTTAAGACCAATACATTTTGTCAGTGTTTAATTTCCGGGATTCAGTATGAGATGGTCCAAAAAGAGAAGTCAGAACCTTTTAATGTTTCTACATTTCAGAACATTATTACCAGAATATTGGCAAAATTCAATTCCTATTTTTTTCTTTCTTTTTGGATATATCAGCTTATTGTCTCATTTGCATTGCACTGCATTATTTCTTAGCCACAAACATGTGTTTACCCGTGAAAATCTAGTGTCAGTCTTAGTTATGTGTCTTGTGAAATTCCAAACGTTCAAGCCACAGAACAAACAAAACTAAGAAAAAAACAAAACCTCAACTATTGTCTCAGTTTATATTGTGTCATGATCTAGCCCAGATGATTTTATGCAAATACAGACAAAATGTGTATGGTAAAACTGAGTCAGAATTTACTCAGCCGCTTAGACATTTAAAGAGCTTGTAAAATTTCTTAGTATAAGCCCATACAGTCAAATTTTGCTAATTAACATTTGTTTAATTCACCAACAAAACAATTAAAATCTTTTCATGCACATCTTCTGCTATTAACTTATCATTATTTTAACGAAACACCTCGCAATACTTAAGTTCTCCTACCAAAGTACCAACTTAGATATCTGAAATTTGTTCTGAAAAGTGCAAATAGAGTTAGTTTAATATAACTAAATTTGACCGCAATATTTGCAAAAGAAAGAGGTCATATCATGTCCCATATAAATAAAAATCTGCAAGATGGTTAAATAAGACTTAACTTCTACAGGACCTACTGTATTTTTCCATCTATCATATTTCACAATAAGAAATTAGTGAATAAATATAGATTACCATATCTTATTAGTATGAATTATGTACTTCAAAAGTATACTTATTTTATATATATATACATAAAAAACATTTCTCCCTTAGAAGCTTTTCAGTCAAGCCTACATCTAGCTACAATGTCTCTTTCAGATGCTTCAGAAGTTCAAGTTTACAAAGGACTCCATCCAGCAGCAATACTCCAAATCTACAGGAACAAGAAACTGGGAAGAGAATTAAGCTGCCAAATGCAGAATAACACCCAGACTATGTAACTTCTTTAAATCAAGGAAGTAGAAGGAAAATAGTCATTACGGTAAGAAAGCTCTTTTTACCCTTTGGTAGGCATGTGTGAAGCACTGAAATGAACCTATCAGAACACCCTTAATAAAGGGGGGAAATAAACGGAAATATAGGGTTTTCAGAAAATATAGAGTTTGATTAGTTGTTTTGATTGCAATGGCTCTCTAGCCTACTAATCAGTGTATAGCTGTGCATTTCAATGAGCTGTGTTTTGACAGAGATGCCTTTTCAAGTTCCTCCAGATCTGGACTGAAAAACATTTCTCCACCACAAGCTTAACTATGCATTAATTTATTTCACTGTCAAGCAAACAAGTAACTTTAAGCTACTTTACAATAAGTCCCAGAAATTAAATGTCATTCCTCTGAAGCATACAGGATATGATTAACTAAGTACTGTATTGCTATTCCATTTTATTTTTGTAAAAATGGCAAGCAAGGCTATTGTCGGTAAGAAAACACGAACTGGTTTGCATAATAAACGATCAGCAGCATTACTGTATATTTGATAGCTATTAATGTGTCTAAGTGGGTATACATTTATGCAACATCTGTTTTCAGAATGCACTTTGTTAAGAAATCCTGTCTGCTACCCGAAGATCAAGTGCATCTACCTAGAAAGTAAACCGAAAGAAACACGTTTCCACTCCCTTCTGACTTCAAATGAAAACTACACACAACAGAAGTACCACTTCCATGAAGCCAGTAAGACCCACATTAACAGAACTAGCTAGCATCCAATAGAGAAGCCAAGTAGAAAGCTAACACTTAGCAGTCAGCCAGCAGCCCCCCACTTCCTCTCAGAGGGCTCAGCCGCGTGGGGCAAGAGACACAGCAGCAAGCGAATCCAGCCTGCCAGCCGAGCTGTTTCCAAGAAGCAGACTCCTCTTCTCTCTGAAAGCCTAACCGCTCATCACGTTATCTCCCCCACAACAACGCCTCCCTGTGCTCCTTTCCGCACACACCATCACATTTTCTGCAGCATCCCTAAACCCTGGCAGGCCTGCGGTCTGGAAACTGTAGGGCAGCTCTTCCTCAGAAAAGAGTTCCTGGGCTACAGTGGGCACCTCCGGATGATACCCACTAACGCACAGACCCCACTCCTCTGTGCCCCAGCACAGTCTGAAGGGCAAACGATACCAAGTGGTATGGTGTGGTGGCTTTATTTTCCTTAGAGACACTTCTCCTACTGGTGAAATATTTATGGCAGCCAAAGACCTCTGCCACGTCAATGTCCTCTCCAGTGGGGTTCCATAAAATCTATACTGCCACTCCTTTTGAGGCTCTCCTACACTATCTGTTTTCATATCAAAAGGACTCAGCAACTGCTAGGGACAGCACCCAAAATTCAGGGCCAGTTGCCCTTATCCATACCCTTCATCCTCTCCTCCCTTCTAAAATCAGGCACAAGTTTCACCATCGCTTGGCAAGTGGTGGTGAATGATGAGAAGCTGCTAGGGAAGAAGATATCCTCGCCCTTTAGGTTACACAAGTTGTTATCCCGGAAAAGGTCCCATGGGACTGCAACTGCCCACTGACCAAGCCTTGTTTGTAGAAAATTAAAGTTACAGCAAGCAATGCAACACTTGCCATCCTCTAGTGCATACAGATGTTCTGAAATCATCCACCACAGATCATTTACACAAGGAAATTACTGCTAGTCTCCTTGTTGCCTGGCATCTTCTCCTCATCCCCGTCTCTGCCAGCAAGGATCTATGGATCCCTCATTGAACCATAGAACTGCTTGGTTGGAAAAGACCTTTGAGCTCATCAAGTCCAACCATACACGTCCACTACAAAACCAGATCCCTGAACGCATCATCTACTCATCTTTTAAATACCTCCAGGGATGGCATCTCAATCACCTCCCTGGGCAGCCTCTTGCCTGACAACCCTTTCAAAGGTCCTACCTTACTGAGAAACCTTGTATCCCAACATGCACCACCAAATTTCCTAAAACACTTCCAGCTGAGCAGTTCCAGGGAACAGCAGATAGCACAGCGTAGGCATGGAGCCCCCAATCTCATCTCCCTCTCAAAGCTGGGCCAACTTCAGGACCAGATAAAGTTGTTCTTTGCCATTTTGTTTTGGTTTTTTTTTTTTTTTTAATTGAAAATGGGGATTTAAGCAGCCTGGTCTGATGGGAAGTGTCCCTGCCCGTGGCAAGGGGGGTGGAACTGAATGAACTTCAAGGTCCCTTCCAACCCAAACCATTCTATGATTCTATGATTCTAATTCTAGCTTGGATTTATTATATAGCTTGGATTTATTATATATTATTTTATATGAGTCTATGAATCTCCTCAACGTCACCGACGCTAGCATCTTCCCTTCGCCCAAAAGGGATGCGATGGAGGGGTGGCGGGTGGTGGGCTGGAGGGATGGCTCCAGCAGAGGTGCCGCTTACCTGAGCTCGGAAGTAGAGGAAGAGGGCGACGCTGCAGACCACCTGCCCCAGCCCCAGGAGGACGAGGGCGGCGAGGAGGGAGCGGGATGCGGGCGGTGGGTGCGGATGCGCCGGCGGCAGCGGCGGGGGCGGTGGGGTCGGGGCGCTCTCGTGGGCGGCGCCGCTGCCGCCCAGCTCCTCGGAGCCGCGCAAGTACTTGGTGTAGTCTCGGCTGGCGCGACGCATGGCAGCTCCGCACCGCAGCTCCACTCCGCACCTCTCCCACAGCCTCGCAAAACAACCCCGCCACCCCGGCACGGGCACCTCTTATAAACTGGGTGGCCAATCAGCCCCGGGCGGCTGCCACACGGCCCCACCGCCCCCTCCCCGCCTCCCCCTCGCCGAGCGGGACCGGCCCCCGCCGGGAGGGGAGGGAGGGTCGGGACCGCCCCTGCCCCCAGCGCCCCGGGCTGCACCGCCGGGCGTTCGCCCAGCGCTCGCGGGCAGCGCTGGCCCCTCCTTCGCCTGCCCTGCTGCACGAGTGAACGAAGTCCAGGCAGCCCTGCCCCGGCCGGTTCCTGCCGGCGCCATCCGCTTGCCTCCTCCTCACTCTTGCCCTCCTCACCTTGTCCTTCTCATAATTTGCCCCCTACTCAGCCTTTGCCCCCTCCTCACTCTTGCCCCTTCTCATGCTTGCTCCCTCTTCACCCCTGCCCCCTCCTCAACCTTTGCCCCCTCTTCACCCCTGTCCCCTCCTCAACCTTTGCCCCCTCTTCACCCTTGTCCCCCCTCCTCACTCTTGCCCACTTCTCAGCCTTACTCCCTTCTCACCCTTGCCCCCTCCTCACCAGGGCCCCCTCCTCACCCGCGCCCCTGTCTCACCGGTGCCCCTGTCTCACCCTTGCCCCCCTCCTTACTCGCCCCCGCTGAGGTTTGTGATGCACCCAGCAGCCGAAGCCTCTCTGAACCGGTGGTTGTGTATAGAACGTCCTTTTCCCCAGATCCCAGGGTACCTGAAAAAGGTGCACACCGCAGGCAGGCCCTCTTGGCATCCCCTTGCTGCTTTGGTGGGTACAGGTCCTCAGGGGACCAAATGCCTTTCAAATGCCTTAAAGAAGACCTACAGGAAAGCTAGGGAGTGGCTCTTTATGAGGGACTACAGTGATAGGACAAGAGGTAATGGTTTTGAGCTGAAAGACAGAAGATTTACGTTAGATATTAAGAAATTTTTTACTCTGCGGGTGGTGAAACACTGGCACACATTGCCTAGAGAAGTTGTGGATGCCCCATCCCTGGAGGTGTTCAAGACCAGGTCGCATGAGGCTATAAGCAACCTGATCCAGTGGAAGGTTTCTCTACCTATGACAGGGGGGCTTGAACTAGATGACCTTTAAGGTCGCTTCCAACCCAAACCATTCCATGATTCTATGACTTGTGCTGTCCAAAACAGGCAACTTAGTTCAGGGTCACTGCGGTCAAGAACAGGCAGAAAGCTGCACTGGCAATCGGCTGCAACTGAAACCAGATCAGAGCCTCCCCATCTCTCCTCAGGCAGCAGGTCAGCTGCAGAGACATTTGCAAACACTGATTTAGGAGCATCTTCCAGTGCTTCCCATGCCTCAGCCTGCATTCGGTACAGAAACTTCTTTCTCACGAGGTCATGCTACAGTTGGTAACCACTTTCTTTGTCATGGTCCTCTGGGGGTCCCATTTAGGTCAAGCCTCCTCTTTATATACTTGCTTAGTTAGAGTCTGTCCATTTATAGTCTTTTCTGCTTCCATCTAGTCTGTCCTCACTCTGTGCTTCCCACTTATCAGTTTGTCTACACTTTTGGAGATGTGGCTGTCTCTTCGGTAGCTCCATCTATGCCTGACCACTGTGGAAATCATGGAAATCATACTCCTAAGTCCTGTGAAAGTGCTTTATGCAGAGGCAGTAGAGGTATATTAAGTCTGCAGCCCTGTAAAATTTGGTAGGGAATTGGTCTGGGCATCAGGCCTTGAAGAACATGGGAGAATGACACAGATCCATGTAGGTTATTATGACTGTAGAAAAACAGTCTAATTTTTGACGCCTGATATGTGACAGAGTATCCTTTTTAGATCTGCCTAAGCTAAGAAACCAACTTTACCCCCCAAAGAGGCTGACTGAACCTGACATGATTACGTGCTCCAGCAACTTAAATGAAACTGTCTGAAACACGCCAAACCACCATGCAACAGATATTACTGTCAAAATAAACTGATATAATTTAACACTGGACCCAAATAGTGCAATAACAATTACTTCACCAACAGTGAGACACATCTGAGAAATGATGGTGAGAGCACCTGCTTCCCAGCATCACCCACCAGGAAGTCATGGAGCAATACCGCAACCTTCAATAGCTACCCCTTTCTATTTTCCAAGTGCTTACATTTGTGCTTGGAAACATCGGTAGCATTGTGGTCTGTAGAGAATTTGAGGAATTGTTTCTCTAAGTGTGTCTCAACTTTTCTGAAAACAAACTGAAGGTAAACTAACCACCATCCCCTGTAAAATAGCCGTGAAAAAATAATTTCACATTGGACACCCCTGTATGAATTTTACATTGGTCTTCAATAATAATTTTTCAGGAGATGAGTAACAGTGAAATCAATATTTGAAAGATACATCTGAGGTTTTTTAAAGAGTCTATGTAGTTTTTAAGATCCAGTCACCAGTTAGTTATTAAACAATTAATGAAGGAGAAGTTAGTGATGCTAGCAGATGATTTCTGGTGCTTTCATATGAGAGGGAAGTCAAGAAATACCTTTTTTTTTTCCCACCTTGGAGCTCAGATCTCTTCCTAATGAAGAGGGGGAAAGTTGAGTGAACTCTTCTTTTGCCACCTTAAGACTTTAATGTTCTTTTCTAGATTCTTGCAAAAGGAAACCCAAGGAGGCTTTCTCCAAAGAGCTATGAGAATCTGCAGACACCATCTTTTAACACTTGGTTATATATGAAAGCATCTTTCTCTGGAAAAACATGCTTCCTCCAGCATTACTGCTTCATAAACTATCTTCCTACTGCTGCCATCTTTTTTTATTATCTTTATGCCACACCAGGGCAGCGTTACACCTGACCTGCATGACCTAAATGATACCAGCCTTCTAACTGGCATGTTTTATATATATCAAGCTCATCTATTTCATCTTCATCCACAATTTCATCCTCACCAAATCAGATACAACTACAATCACCCAGGTGCTTGTATACAAGCACTCAGGATATCTGGCTCTTTAGGAGTCAACTCAAGAAAAGGTCTTTAACCTTGGCACCAAACCAGTGTGCATTCCTAGGACACACTAGGATACATAGATGACATCTGGACTGAAAACTTGGATTCCATCATTGATTTCTACCACAAATTCAGCAACCAGAATTGTCCATCAGACTACCTCTGGAAAACTTACATCAGCACCAACTTTCTAGACACCAAGGTCAACATAAAAAATAGCAACCTTCAAACTACCATATGCAGAAAATCCACAGACCAACGCACCTCCTTCCACAAACCATCAGCTATCCAAAACATGCTAGAAAAACTGATATACGACCAGCCCACAGACATCACCTCATTTGCTCTGAGTAGAACATTCATGACACGCCCTCACAAAGCTACAGATGATGTTCATCCGACAGTGACACTCCTCTAGGATCACATATTTGAAGAACCACCTAAACCTTGTACAAACTTACTACAATATAGAGAGAAAATCCCCCACTGGGTATCACATACCACAATACACAAGAAATTTAAACTGGAAAACGTTAACAAGTTGCAACTTACATTGGAAGAAAATCATACCTTGGAAATTTTTTCCATAGAAAGATCCCTACTTCCCTTCAAATGTCACTCATCACCATTAGCTCCATTATTGAAAGCAAATTTCCACCAGACCAGCATACTCTGGCTAGCTTGAGATAACTTGAGAAAATCAGTTCTGAATCACATGATGCATTCTCTGCTCCTAGGGGACTCTGTGGGTGAAATCAACCAACCACCATGCGCTACCTAACAAAGAACAGCGACACCCAGTTACCAGTTGGAAAATTTATTCCCAAACAACTACTCCATTTTTAACCTTGCAGTTCTGATACTGAAAGATGAAAGGTGACCCAGAAAACTGAAATGTATAACTGTATCAAATACTAGACTCCACATCAGAAGGAGTCAAGACAGACCTGAGTTTCCCCACATCTCAAGTCCTGCAGATCCTTAATAGGAATTACAGTTTCTTTTGATCATTTAGCTTCTGTCACCTCTTGTACTCCTAGCACGGTCAGGATCACCCTCTGCTTCCAAATGAGAAAACATTTTTCTCTCAAACGTGTGACAACAATCCCATGCAGAGCTACAGATTGGGGACAGAGTGGCTGGAGAGTATAGTCAGGCAGAAAAGGACCTGGGAGTGCTGGTCGTCAGGAAGCTCAACATGAGCCAGCAGTGTGCCCAGGTGGCCAAGAAGGCCAATGGCATTCTGGCCTGCATCAGGAATAGTGTAGTCAGCAGAACCAGAGAAGTTATCGTCCCCCTGTACTCGGCAGTGGTCAAGCCTCATCTTGAATACTGTGTACAGTTCTGGGCCCCCCAGTTTGGGAAAGATGTCAGGATACTGGAATGTGTTCAGAGGAGGGCAACGAAGATGTTAAAGGGGCTGGAGCATAAGCCCTATGAGGAGCGACTGAGTGAGTTGGGGCTGTTTAGTCTAAAGAAGAGGAGGCTCAGGGGAGACCTCATTGCTCTCTACAACTACCTAAAAGGAGGTTGTAGTCGGGCAGGGGTTGGTCTCTTCTCTCAGGTGACCAGTGACAGAACTAGAGGGCATGGACTCAAGCTTCGTCAGGGAAAGTTTAGGCTTGATGTGAGGAAGAAGTTCTTTACTGAAAGGGTGATTGGCCATTGGAATGCGTTGCCCAGGGAGGTGGTGGAGTCGCCGACCCTGGAGGTGTTTAAGGGGAGATTGGATGTGGCACTGAGTGCCATGGTCTAGATGATGGTTGGTGTTAGTGTTGGGTTATAGGTTGGACTTGATGATCTCAGAGGTCCTTTCCAACCTTGTGATACTGTGATACTGTGATACTGTGATTAAACAATTAAGCACAATTCAGAGCAAATTAGCTATAATTACTTTCATATTCTCTCTCTGTTTTGGACCTAAAGGGCAGTTCATCTACCTGAAAATGAATTGGCTTTGTCTAACGTCTGCTTTACCCAACGGTATCTCTTGGCCTAATAAAACATATTCTCTTAGTTAAAAAAAGTGACGGTCTTCCTGTGGAAAAAGACCTGGCTCTACAGGGTGAATTCTTGGCTCCTGAGCAGAATGCAGCTCTTTGCTACTGTCTACAAAATACTTGTCTTGCAGCAGATGATGATGAAAATACTACCTGTTGTGATAAGACTGCACAACTGCTAGGATTTTTTCATCATTTTGCTTTGAAGCAAAACAGGAAACAGTGTTTACATAAAAGGCCGTGTTGAAGCTAAGTTGTCATTGCAAAGTTGAAAGTCTTGAAAAATCTGAAAATGTCAAACAGCAGCAAGACTGCAGGTCAAAGTAAAACATTAGAAAAAAAATCCTTTTGGTTTTATTTTAGTTTTTTCTTCTTCAACTTAGGGAGAATCACTAAAAGTTCTCCTGACCTACAGTTCAAATAAGAAAGCATTTATTAACTCAAGAGAGGTTATGCAGATGAAGTATTTAGTTTCAGTCAAGCAGTTGTTAAACAAGCATTGTCTTCTTACAATGTCGAGATTTTATTCTGTGAAGAGATATTTGTTACAATTACTATTGGTTAGACTGTTGTTGGGAAAACTATTTCATCAGCAAAAGGTTGTTTGGGACCTGGCACAAACGTTGAGGTGCGTCTATGTTAAGCATGGTTTGGGTAGTTAGTTTTCCAAGGAATAGAAAGACTTTTTAGCGAATGTAAAGAGAATCCTGTGCTGAAACCCTGATCTACTGAGTATGAATAGGGACATTTTGTAGTAGTAGTGAAAATATGCAGTAAGGTGTTTTTCATGCATGTTAGAAGGAAATGAAATTCTACAACCTCTGAAATTGTCATGAAATGGAGTTAACCATTCTTTTTTGACTTCTCCGCATGCTATACAGTAATTAATATAAGTAAACATGTAACAGTAAAAAAAAAAGTGGGGCAAAATATGAACAATAACATGGAATGCCTCCCTGAAAACTTATGCTTTTGTTTAAAATAGCATTCTAGAAAAGACTGGGAAACAGCAATTAATATACCAGGAAATAATTACTGTATTTTAAAACAGTGGAAAATGCATTAAAATGTCATTTAAATTTCCTAGTGAACTGCCATTCTGCTTCTTTCTAAGAAAGAACATGACAAAGGTCAAAACAATGAAACTGATTTTGAAATCTCAACAGAAATAATCAGTATATTAAAGTCTTTTATGATTATGTAAAAACTCTTAAGTGAAGGTAGTAAAAATAGCTTTTTTCCCCTGTTCAGGAAAAAAAAACTTGAAATGAAATTGTAGGAATGTTCTTATGTTATTTTAGATCTGAGTCAGCAAGAAGGTGTTGGGGGAGAATACCAGGCAATAAGTAAGAAACCAGTTCATGTCCATCTACATTTTGTAAAAGCAAAAACTGATTGCTTGTTGGTAGTAATAGTCGACAGAACCTGTTAAAAAGTTTGAAGAAATTGATTAGTATATTTTTCAGGACTTTAGCAGGTTTTGGATTGGGTTTCTCCAGTTGGGAGGTGCATAGTCACCTTATATGAATTTGCACAATTTATTTCTGCATTGTACAGGCTTCACATATTGGGTTTACATCACCTCAAGGCCTCTGTTGCAGAAGAGGGACATTCTGGATATTACTTTAAGCCAGATACACTGAAAAATTTCTGAATAGAAAAGATTCATTTAGCATCACTTGACTGTAATAGCACATCTTTTATAGTACTGAAGTTTCAAGTATCCTCAGTTAGACAAGGTCCATGACTAAGTTGCAGGTGACATGCAGAACTCTGAGAGTCCCGTGATGCCTCATGAGATAGAGTTAGAAGAAAGATGGGCGTTCATCCAAGTGATTACAATCCATTCCAGGAGTATAGGCAGTGAAGTATTTTGGTTAGAGGAGTTTGATACTGTATAAAATCACTCTGATCAAACTAAAAATTCAAAGTGTTTAAATTTTATTTTTCCAAATTAAACAAAACAAAACACCATACAATACAATAAACTGATTAAACCAAAACATTGCAGAAATAGTATTTTTCATTAAATGGTGTTGTGAGAGATAGTTGAACGTTTTCTATTTTTACCGAGCAGCCTTTCCTTCTCCGTGACTTTATGATGAAATACATGCAGCCCTAAGTTTTTATTAAGAACATCTGCATAAAATTTAAGATTCCAGTTTACAACGCAATTAGGAGTTGTATAACTTTCTCTTCTTGTGGTCATCTTCTGAGCTGCTTTCAGCACTGCCTAGAAATGATGGAATTGCCTGATGTCAAGAAAAAACCTGTCGTGGGTAATTCTAATCAGATACATACAATTGAAAAAAATCATTTAGTCATTGCATGTGTCCCAAAGGACAGTTTCCTCACACAGGAGAATAAGAAGAGCAGTGCTGAGTCAGATGGAGATCCATCTAGCTCACATTCGCCTGTGTGGGTGGCAGCTGATGCACAATAGGAGTAGCCATGTCCAGCTGTGGAAAGCAGTGTGGCTAGCCCTGGCCCTGCTGTTTAGAAACCACTCTACATTTCCCTGTCTGTCCTTCACAGGGACAGCTTTGTTAACCAAGTGGAGTCTGGAGTTCCAGCCACCATGCTGGAATTTCTGGGTTTTAGACTCTTGAACTGGCTGGAACAGTGGTTCAGGGCAAAAAAAAAGACCCCAAACCCAGGATCATGCACGAGCACCTGCAGTTCGGCATGCACTGTGACAGGAAGTAGGACAGTTTTATGTTCATTCAAAATCCAGCCTCTCTTGCTGCCCAAGAAACCAATATCCGCAAAATCAATAGTGAGTAAACCCAACTAAGACAAGAGAATAACGTCCCAATTTCAAAAGCAGCAGTGGCCAATAGTCTATGCCCAGGAAAAAAATAAAAGAACAGGGCAAGCATGTAATTAGACTTCCCAGTACACTCCAGCAACTTGTGGCTGAGAGCTGCCCTAAGCCAGCGGTGGTATTTTCTGTGTTAAAATTGTGCCTGAAGATGCCTGAGGATTCTGATGTTGTGTGCACATGTGATGGAGCCTCAGTGGGAGCTGTGTCTTGGATAGGGCATAGAGAAGTGGATGTGACACAAAAAGAAAAGACACAACATAGCAGCGATTACAACAGAGAATGTGAGTCAGAAGCTGTCAGACATACCCAGCAGTGCTTGTGGCTCACAAGAGGGGACACAGTACAAGATGATGTAGCAAAGAACGCTTAGAGAGGATACTGCACAGGGAAGACATAGAAACATTAGGTAGGGGTTGAAGACCCATGGGAACAGAGCAAGAGTGAAACACTGGAAGTCAAGGCAATAGAGAAGTTTCCTGAAAAGTAATGCCCTTAGGAATGCCATGGTTAGTATTAAGTACAAAGTGATATTTTAAATGACGTTGATTGACATAAATTAACTGTTCATTTGATGTAGACAAATCTTTATCTTGAAAAGGGGACATGGCATTCTCAGTGCATATCAGACAAGGAAAGATGTTCTTCTTTTGAAGAGTGTTGTAGTTTAGCCCCAGCCAGAGACTAGGTACCATGCAGCCACTCTCTCACTCCTTCCCTACAGGTGAAATGGGGAGGATAATCAGAAAGAAAAAGGTAAAGCACATGGGTTGGAATAAAGGCAGTTTAATAGACAGCAAAGGAAGAAAAGAAATAGTAACCATAATAAAAAAATACACAAAGCAAGTAATGCACAATGCAATTTCTCACCACCAGGAAAATGACACTCAGCTCATTTCTGAGCAGCAATCCCCTACCCTTGGCCGACTCCCCCAGCTATATATTGAGCATGATGCCATTATGGTATCAAATATCCCTTTCACCAGTTTGGGCTGGCTGTCCCGGCTGTGTTCTCCTGGCTTCTTGTGCACCCACTGCCTTCTTGTTGGCATACCAGTATGAGAAGTTGAAGAAAATTAACTGTATTCCAGCTGAACCCAGGGCAAAGAGAAAAGGCTGTATGCTTCTACTATTCCCATTTAAGTTTTGACAGTTCTCCCACCTAAATTCATCAGTCTTCACAAGCTACTTTTCTTTCATGCATCTCACTTGCACCAGTCTTATTAACACGTTAATAGGTGCTCTCAGAGCATGGAATTGGGCTTGGCACAGGACAGTTCTGGGGGAGGAGATGCTGGATTCTTCCACAGGTACACAATTTTATCTACTGGGTGATGGATTAGAGCACTCCACAGGATGTGGGAGACTTGCCTTCACACTCCTCTTTTGTCAGTGGGATTCAAGCCCGCACATATTCCAGGATCCCCAAGAAGAAATCCTAACCACATATCTGTGTGTTGGCTGAAGGATGGATTCCCCCAGTTTGCATGGCAGTTTTAGGGATTTGGAAGAAGAAGGAAACAAGAAGAATATATGTATGTGTGTGTATGTGTTCCCATGAAAAGCATAATGTTCTTTAGAGATAATATCTGGAACATCTATCTTCATCTCTAACTTCCTCTTTTTTCCACATATTTTGGTGGTTAAAGCATGGGACAAGAGCATCTGGATTCAATTCTGCCTCCATGAAGGAAGGCAGAGCAGCATGTCCCACTTCCCTGGAAAGTGGTACAATCATCTGTCCTTCTTACGTGGGAGCAAAGGCATTTGCGTAAGTCCACCTGTCAGAGCCATTCCACATTGCTTGGAATAATTAGAAGGAAAGAAGATTGGGGTTTTCTGACTTAGTAGGATGCTCAGGGGAGAAAAAGGGACAGCATGATTTGGAGATGGGTTTAATGTAAATTAGGATATGATGTTGAATGTATATCCTGAAAGCAGGGATGCAGAGCTGAGGAAGCTCTCTTTGCAGATGCCTGCCTAAATCAGCCTCTCTTCTTTTCTGCTTTTCCCCTACAACACATGGGAACTCGTTGTTCAACACCAGTTCCTGAGAGTTGCATTCCAAGTACCTGCTATGGAGAACATATAGACTACAGACCCTGTTCAGGACAGTGTCTGCCAGTGCCACTTATAGTCCAAATAAAGACTGTGGTAATATCTGCCTAGGATCATTACAAAGCGGCAGCAGGATTTGCAGAATGAGGCCACCTAATACTGTAGCATAGTCTATAGCAAAGAAAGGCACTTGTACTTGTTACCTTTTGCTTGTAACAACTGGTTGTAAGTAGGTCAGTAGCGCTAAAACTTGTATAACCTCTTCAACCAGTGCACCAAGAGCACAGAGAATCAGCACTGATTCCAGGTACAGTGGAAACAGAAACCAACTCCCTCGGCATCCTTACTGTGGGGGCTGAAGAAATAGTATAATTTCTTCACAAGTAACTACTTGCAGATGATTAAACCCTATTCTGCTTCATCATACCAAAGCACAATAAAAGAATTAACAGATACAGGGAACACTGTTGTTTATTCTGCCACGTTTTTGAAGATGTGGATCCTAATTATATATCATAAAATACTTTGAGGCCTCAAATGTAGGCAAAGTGTGAAAATAATACTTTGCTACTTGAAAACTTCCTACTAATTGTAGTTTTAAATGTTTGTATTTGGTTTATCAACTCAAAGGTAATTATCACCAAGATGGTGAAGTTAAGTGAGGCTCCAAATTCAATGCTTTTATTCCAGTTCTATTTCCACAGGGGGCAAGATTAAGGCTCCAGTGCAATCTCACATTCTGTCCCAATCTGGTACACACATTCAAGAAAGACAATTTCAAACTGGAAGCAGAACAGAGAAATGCTACCAGAGTATCAGAGGAGTGGAGAGCTTTCAAAGTCAAGGCTGAAGGGGTAAAATTGCTAGTCATAAATACATTAGGGATATAAGAGAGGCAAAAGAACTTATTTAAACTAAAGGCCTACAGTCAAACAAGTTAATATAGACTGACAAGGAATACATTTAAGCAGGAAATCAGAAGGCAGCTTACATAGAATCATTAAATCATTTGGGTTGGAAAAGACAAAGCTTTAACATCATAAGTGTCCAGCCAGAAATCTAACACTGCCAAGTCCACTACTAAAGCATGTCATATGTACTTGTCTTTTAAATAGCTCCACGGTGTATTTAAAATGGTGACGGTGTCTCAACCACTTTCCTGGGCAGCCTGTTCCAATGTCTAGCAACCTTTGGGTGAATAATTTTTTCCTAATATCCTAGATTCATAGAACTGCTTGGTTGGAAAAGACCTTTGAGGTCAAGTTCAACCATACTTGTCCGCTACTAAACTATATCCCTGAACAATTCATCTACCCGTCTTTTGAACACCTCCCTGGGCAGCCTCTGCCAGTGCCTGATAAACCTTTCGGTGAAGAAATTTTTCCTGATGTCTAATCTGAGCCTCCCCTGGTGCAGCCATTTCCTCTCATCCTATCACCTGTCACTTGGGAGAAGAGACCAACACTCACCTCACTACAACCTCCTTTCAGGAAGTTGTAGACAACGATAAGGTCTCCCCTCAGTCTCATCTTCTGTAGGCTAAACAACCCCAGTTTTCTCAGCTGCTTCTCATAAGACTTGTTTTCCACACTCTTCACCAGCTTCGCTGCCCTTCTCTGGACACACTACAGCACCTCAATGTCTTTCTTGTAGTGAAGGGCCCAAAACTGAACACAGTATTTAAGATATGTAATTAGGTATTTACTGGCCTCAATGTATTTATTGGCCTCACCAATGCTGAGTTCAGGGGCACAATCACCTCCTTTGTTCTGCTTGCCACGCTGTTTCTCATACAGACCAAGATGCCACTGGCCCCCTTGGCCACCTGGGCACACTGCTGGCTCATATTCAGCCGGCTATAAGCCAATGCCCCAAGTCCTTCTCCTCCAGGCAGTTCTCCAGCCACTCTTCCCCAAGTCTGTAATGCTGCATGGGGTTGTTGTGCCCCAAGTGCATGACCTGTCACTTGACCTTGTTCAAACTCATCCTATTTATCTCAGCCCATTGATACAGCCTGTCTAGATCCCTCTACAGAGCCTCCCTACCCTCAAGAAGATCAACATTTCCACCCAGCTTAGTGTCATCTGCAGGCTTACTAAGGATACAGTCAATCGCCTTGTCCAGATCATCAATTAACATATTGAACAGGACTGGACACTGGTATAGTCAATCTAAACTGAGGTATCCAATCTAAACCTTCCCCGATGCAACTTAAGACTATTTTCTTTCATCCTATCTCTTGTTACTTAGGAAGAGAGACCAACACCCACCTCACTACAACCTTTTTTCAGGTAGTTGTAGAGAGCAATAAGGTCTCCCCTCAGCCTCCTCTTTTCTGGGCCCCAGTTCCCTCAGCTACTCTGTATAAGACTTGTTCTCTAGACCCTTCACCAGTTTTCTTGCTCTTATTCTATCCATTTAAGGAGTGATGATCCGAAATAACCTACCAGCTAGAGAAGAGAGGGCAGGGTGCCCCTCTAGAAACATCACTAGATAGACTTTATCTGTGAATTTAAGTATTTTGTAAGACTTGCAGTAGTAGGATTCTATCTCAGCAGGTCTTTTCCAACCCTTCTTCTGTGTTGACCTCTGCTTATGGATGTCAAACACTTTCTGATACTAAGGGAAAGATGCTGTTTTCCTTGAGCAAGGTGTACGTACCTTGAAGCGCAGTGGAATGATATGGTTTCAAGCTTAGGCGAGTGAAGTGTGTGGATTTATAAAATAAGTCTGTGTTTCATGCAATTTTAAAAAGCATAATAGGGAAGAGTTTGTATTGGATAAATGGTCAACATCTAAGTATTCTTATCAACATGAATGGAGAAGTCTAGAGGCTGAAATGACAATACAGTATTGCAACTTTAAGCTCTATGCAGCTTTCTTCCCACAG
The DNA here is from genome assembly GCA_033558185.1 of Dromococcyx pavoninus. Taxonomy (NCBI): domain Eukaryota; kingdom Metazoa; phylum Chordata; class Aves; order Cuculiformes; family Neomorphidae; genus Dromococcyx; species Dromococcyx pavoninus. The sequence goes on from JAUMJL010000023.1 coordinate 2,902,337, forward strand.
AGACCAATCCCCGTTCTGCTTATAAAAGGCACAGAACTGAATCCCACAAAGAAATGTGGAAGTTTCAAACTATTGCAGTAAAATAGACACCACTGGTGGAAAGATCTCCAGGTTAATCATATTGCAAACTGGGAAGTGAATACAGAAAGGAGCACAGGGCAAATTCTGCTCCGTGCAAATGCTCTGGCATTGAAGCTGGTGTTCACTGCATGTCATGGACTGTATATGCGGGTGATGGTTTTATCTCCCTCTTTTAAAAAGCAATGTCTTTCCCTGGCAAAAAAAAAAAAGACAACAGTTTAGCCAGCTTAGCACTTTTACTTATTTTTGCTCTCCAGACATGTTTTAATGAAAAAACCCACTTGGTCGAGGGTTCATTTCTAGCTACAGAACTCACCATTAATTAAATGGCAGTTTTTCAATCACATCACCACACTTATGGACAGCAGAGTTCAAGAAGTTCATGAACTGGTACCCCACAGTTATCTTGAACATGAACTCACTGTTTAGTCAATGGCTTAGAAAAACAAGGCTGGACAGCTGGTCTCTGTGCTACTTACCACAGTCTCAGGGCAGGGACAGAGGAAATTTAGAGAATAGTTCCAAATACATTCTGCCAGATTTTCAAAAATACAACACATCTGCACAGATGTTTGGCATTGTTTACTCTAGAATTTAACGTACGCTGTAATATGCTCTCTGTTTTATGAAGTGTGAAAGCTGACATCTGAAATTAGTGCTATTTCATAGCCCGGTATCCAATTGCTACATCTGGCTGTGTCATGTAGTCTGGGGAAGTGCCTTACCACAAGGACTTGAGCCACAGAGTATGGTGAGACAGATGAAGCTAGATAATCTTTTTTATGTCCATGAGGGTCAGTCTTTCAACACCAAGAAGAACAAAGACAAATAAACAGAAATGGGACACGCTGTAATTAATGGCTCCAGAAGATAATAAATCCCAACAGCTTCTTATTTTCAAATCATGGCTAGCTTCAAGACTAATGCAAAAGCTTGGAGGGAATCTAGTTATTTCTTTCATCTTAACTATTGAGTCTTTCTGACAGAACCACTTTCATACTAAATATGCATGGAGGCAGAACACTCTCCACACCTAAGATCTCTGTATATATGTATGCCTGTCTGTGCCAGTATGTTTTCCGAGAAGCTTCTTCCTTTCCCAGTGTTTCATCATCCTGAGAAAACATTATGTCCTCCTGCTATTACTGTGTAAGAGCATTTAAAAGATGTTGCCACGTGGACTTAGATATTCAATACAATTTGATCCTTCTCATTTTTTTTTGTATATTTTCTGGTGATCCAAACTGATTTTCATTTTTAAGTCCTTAAACATTACCCTTGAGAAAGAAACGGAATAAATGGCTGCAAAGATTATTTTCAGCACAGGTTATCAGATTCAAATATGTCAGCTGCAGCTGCGTAGTATGAAAAGATTTGCCTTATGAAAATTAAAGATTAATTCAATGAGTTGATGATCCTGCTTGTCTGGTACTATCCCCAGACTCCAAACACATGCATGCACACACACACACACATATATGAAAACTGCAGTCTGGAATCAGTAATTACTTTCATCTTCCTAATTGTATGATTCTGAATCTTACTTTATTGCATACTGGTCACTTTCAAGTTTATTGAGTACAGTGGGCCTGATTCAGAATACACTGAAGTCAATGAAATATTTCCATTTGGAATCAGAAACTGCCTCCAGCACCCCCAGGCATTGTCTCACCTCCTCTTTGGCTTTGGCACCAGAGAAAGAAGGGAGGAAAAGCAAGAGGAGGGAGGAGGTACAAAGGGAAATTTCTGGGGAAGGCTATGATGCTTGTGCAAGTTCATGTTCTGATGTCTGTTCAGATCAAGCCTGTGATTCTGCATGCTAACTACCAAACATATACTGCATGATTTGAAGAAAACCTGGTTAAATATCACTCCTTGAGGCTCTTTGGTAACATGTTCTTAACAACTGATTTTGAAGTAGTCCATCTCATTTTATTATGAAAGTTCAGGCAGCACCTCTCCGTGAGATGCACTAAACCCCCCACTCCCTGTCGTTTGCTTTTATTTTCTTTTTTTTTATTTTGAAGGGCTTTACTCATGTGGATTGTCAGTGTGCCAGACCTTGTTGCAAATAGCATGCTGTCCTTCTGTGCCCTGGGCCTCCTGGTTGGTCTGGGAAAAGCAGTGTGCTAGGAGTTTCTGGCCTCCTTTGGGGTTAGGTATGATGGTCTCCGTTGTGCGTAAGCAAGTGGTTTCAATCCTTAATTGCAATGGGGAAGTGGTCAGACAAGATACAGTCCTGGCAGGATAATGGCAAAATGCCTTGGAGGAAAACCATAAAATAACAAATACATTACATATAAAGTGAATACATATTTCTAAAATGACCTGGAAAATGTGTAACGTATAGGAAAGTAAAATACAAATTTTCTTTGTCGTGCTTATTTGAAACCGGAGCATTATCTCATGTTGTTCCCTTATTCCTCTTTACAGAAATTAAAGAAGTGGTCTAAACATTTTCTTCTTACATCACAATTACACAAATCCAAACACTTATTATGAAGAAATGGATGTGGGTTTTGACTATAATTATGAATTCAAAGTGAGCTGTCAGTCATCAGTAGTGAAGCATGACACTACAGGATTTTGCCCTGTTTTATATATGAGAGAGAATTGCTTCATAACAGCAGAACACTAGTACCTTGAACTAGACAGCTCACCTCTTCCAAAGAGACAGGAAATCTTTCACAATATCATTTTGGTAACTCACTACATCCTTCTGAGATATGTTTTACTTTACTCATTTTAGAGAGGATTAAACAGAGACATGGAAAACTTAGCAGCTCTGAGTCTCTCTATAATTCAACATGACAGCTGGGAATTACTTCCAGGAATCATGTTTCTAGTGCTCCCTTACAGTCAGTTTAGTGATCCTCTTGAAAACGTGCTGGCCAGGACAAAATCCAGCTCACACTCCCAATCTTGTCTGTGAAGCTGATTATCCGAATAAACACAGGTCGTTATGCACATGCCTGAAGGAAAAAAAAACAACAAACAAACTCTCATCGGAGATTTTCAAAGTAGGCTACTTGGCTTCACAGCTCTCACTGCTACTTTCAGACAAGGCTGCATATCACTTACTTTGGAGGCCTGAACTGTTTTCTTTAAGATGTGGTTGCACTCTCCCTCATACTGACCTCACTTTGGGTCCATGATCACTTTACACTACAGACATTAAGGGGCTAGGACATTGCATATATGAGGTAACACAGCTAGTAACAACACTAAAGATTTTGGTTCCTATTTCTCAGCTGGTGTTCCTCTCTCCCCAATGAATCTGCAAGTACATTTCTAAACCCATCAGTGTCATTGCACTCATCTAACAGACAGGGAAATTGAGGCATGGTCACTTGGGGGATGATTGGTAGACCGTCTCATCTCTTCCAAGAAGCTAGAACGTGAAATGATATGAGGTTTCCACTGCCAAATCCTGTAGACATTGCATTTGACAGCGCTGTCTGGTCTCGGCACAAGTAAATGTTTGAGAGCCAAGCAAATGCTACCTCAATACAACACATCAAGACTATGTAAACAAATATTAATAAAGCATCAGGACACTAATTGACTCTCTGAAGTGATGCACAAGAGTTTTGTCATGCCACACCTATCACTCCTGCCTTTTTACCCTTTACAGAGTGGAACTCATAAACACATATGAAAAATTGTACATCCACGAGCAGAACTGCTGGTTTTAGATTACAGGCTTTCCTGGCTTTGTAATAAATTCTCTGGCATTTTCAGTAAAGATTCAAGCCTATCTCTGAATTTATGTGAGAAATGCACAAATAATAGTAACTCCTACTTGGTCCCAATACAAAATAAAACGTCACTTGGAAGATAAGCTTTTAAGACTCTTTTTGGCAGTAGAAATTATTTGTTTATTGTCTCAGAATAAGACATACAAAAACGCACCAGGGTTGTAGTTTAGTTCAGCTTACATCACCTGAGAAGTAGGGACAATAATTCTTACACAGCTGGTTGAGGTCTTGTCCTAAATAATTTCTGTCTTTAGAAACAAGGGGGTTGGCACCTGATGCCAGTAGGACTGTGGGGTCATCTTGTTCTAGCAGGAGAGGTGCATGTACGCCTCTAACTTGTCTAGGACGTGTTTTATTCTAAATCCATCTTGATTCTAGGGGACAAGTGTGATTCTTTGTTGCCTGAAAAATATTTATAGCATCTTGTGTCGCTACCTACCTGTTGCCTGTTTAACTATGACAACATGAACAGCATATCGTGATATATCTATCATTGCTCCAGCTACTCCAAGAGAAGCCAAAACCTGAAAAGGACCTTTCCTTAGTCAGTCTGGCACTGGATAAAAAAGTTCTTCCACACTTCCCACCAGGCAACTTCCTTAAGATATTATAAAATCTGGCATATGTGGAGACTGTTATTCCAGGGCTGGTTTGGATCTATTTCCCAGTTTCTATATGCACCTAAGGTTTATAATTTGCCTGAAGCGCAGTGACTTGTTTGCAACTCAGTCACCACCGTGTAGAGAGAGGAAATATCCATTTAAAAGTCATTAGACGTTTTACCTGCCAGTCCAAATGCCTTTGTTGATTTTGAAGTGCTTATACTCAGAGCCTCCTTTCACCCCGACCAGAGAATGGCAATTGAATGGATTAAAACTGCAGCTGTTGTTTTGTCTACATTTTGTAAGAAAAAAAGAGTGGAGGAAAGGAGAGATTATATTAATTCAGAGTTATATTTCTGAATTAAAAATACAGCATTTTTATGAAAATGAAGATTCTTCCAGGAAAAATAAAACAGACAAACAAAAAGCAACTGTACATTGGGGGAAGGAAAAAAAGACCATTTCAGTTGTTTATAATCAGAACCCTTTTTCTCTTTTCACTTAGTATCGACCAAGTACTGCACATAAAAGCATCTTGGGGAAATGTCACTGCCGTTTTTCAATATATTAGAATGGTTTCAGATGGCTAGAGAAAACTGCTAAGACATTTTCCACCCAAGATGACATTCAGAGCTCTGAAGCATAAGTGAAAACAGCAAATTGGTTTGTGCACTTTCCATTTGCTCTTTTTGCTTGCTTGCAATACACCATTTTCAGTATTAGACCTCAATACCTGGGGAGTTAGTTATCATGAAACAAGTGTAGCTCTATGTTCTTGTAAGAGTTTCCCAAAGGTCAAGTGTTGTTGACTCTAAAACTGTGTTAAAATTAAAGTTTCAGCTGCAGTCTTTAGAAATTTCATTATATGATCTCTATGGGTGTCACTATTGGTTGAATGTTTGAATTTTGGGGAAATTAAGCCTAAAATTAACATGAAAGTAATTCTGCAAGGGACAGTCAATGTATTTTTAAAAAAAACTCACAAACAAGCAAAGCGAAAAGAGTGGGCTGTTCACATTCTCTGATACATTTTTAATCACCAGGGTGAAGATAACTGGTAGTCATTTTAGAACTCTTCAAGTCAGCCAAGTTTGAATGCTAAAAAAGGAAAATACTTTTGTTGCGGGATTTGCCTTCTGATATTTGTAATCTCATATGTATGACTAGTTTGTAGTGGCAAATGAAAGTGTGCTCTCCATGCTGTTGTTACTCTTGAGGAGAATATCAATACAGCTAAAGGTCCAATTCAGTTCCAATCAAAAAAAAAATCTGGCCAACAATATATAGGGTTAGACACCAAATGCCTACTTTCAAAAATCTTTATTTTTTCATGTTAAAAATAATGGCATTTATCATAGAAATGAACCCAATCTTTTTTATTAGTATTGAATATCCATCTGTCAATATGAGAAAATGTTATTTAAATTAGAGGAAAGATTTCTTTCCCAAACCCCAAGCGTTAATCAAATCTGAAATGCTGAAAGAAAAACCTGAAGGAGCCTCTCAAAATAAGGACATTAGACATGTTTGTTTTAGTTCTTTGTAACTAGATTTCCTGTTATGTAATCAATTGCTTAACCTTTCACTGGATTAACCTTATTTTTGTCATTAACCTTGTCCAGTAAAAGTGAAAGCAACGTAGCAGATGCAGGTTAGTCTGCTCCCACAGTAACAGGTCATCTCCTTACAGGGTAAATTTGCATAATATCGATGAGACTACAACCCCATCTGTCTTGCAGTACAGCTGCAAGAGTCAGTTTAAAGATAGCTGATAGCAAGGGGGAATTGTGTGGAGGAAAGCTCCAGTTTTCCAAGCACATGCCAGAGGCAAAGAGGGGTAGTGGGAATACAACTAGTTACCTAAAATGCTCATACATAACTTTTCTTCCAGATCTCGCCTTGTGATTTCTGGTTTACAAGGCAGAAAGGAGAAATCAGCGTTGTCTGTTGAGCATGTAAGCACAAAGATCCAAAGGGTAATAAAAGAATTCTAGGCTACAATTTTCTAGCTCTCAACGTAAAGTCAAAGTTAATTGAGGTCTGTGCATCATTAACACCTTCTCTGTGTTTCTTAAACATGAAGTCATAGTTTGGCTTTCTTAGGTAACAGGTAGCCTGAATCAAATCTCATCCTTTTGAACTCATAAACTATGGTGGTTGCAACACCAAAGTAAGGCATCTATACCAAGAGATCTGAATATGATTCAGCTTCTCCAGCACCAGCTTTGGAATTCAGTTTTAGATCTGCTGCAATGAATATCAAAGCATTCAAAGGAACAAAACTTAGAAAGATCAAGTGAGGAAAAATAAACAGGATCATTGACATTTTGTGCATAACAACATGCTTGTGACTTAATCCTGAATTTGCAATTTTACTTGGATTTAGTTTCTCACCTAGGTGCATGCTGAAGGTTGTTCTGTCTGTCTCTAGTCTTGCTCAACACTTTTTGTTATATCAAATTCAGATTTAGCTTCTTATCAGTCACTATATCTTGCATTCTCCAGGTTGAAATTGTTGATGCTGGATGACCCAACTTAAGAGTAAACTTAAATAAAAAAAAAAAAGAATGTAGTAAAATTATTTATTTTGGATACAGCCAGTGAGATAGCAGCAGCTGGCAGGCAAGAAGTCCTTTTGCACTACAGATGTTTTAGTATCTGGCTTTAAAGGGATTTTCCCTGCAATTATGTTACATTACCCACAAACTCAGAAGCAGCAGAAGACCATGTACTGGACCAAAATGTTCCAGTCCTCCAAATTCATGTTGTACAATGCTCCTGAGCACTGGGACTTCTATCCTTTCAGATTCCTTTTTTTAATAATCTAGGAAGGAGATACCCAAATCTGTTAACAGTATAAAAAAGATTGCAGAGGAAGTTAGGAAACATACAATATGTACACACATTACAGTACTTTCTGTATATATCAGATTAATATCCTATTTTCATTGGTAGAGAATTTTTCTATTGTTTGATTATTTTCTGGTAAGTGTTATTTGGATATATAAGTGTTTTGGGGAAGTATCAAAATCTAGACTGTCATGCAGAACTCTATCTCAAGGCCTCAAGCAATTCAAGAATTGTTTCCACCATGAAAATACGTCATGTGGTCCCCCATGGAAGTGGGCAGAAATGTACCTCCAGAATTTTTTTTATCTCAAAACCAATGCAGTTCTTTGGGAGTCAACTGTGCACCCAGTCCATAGTGGGATGGGAGATCGCTGAATATCTTCTGGCTGTGAACTCCTAGAAGTCCTGTTGTATCTGTTACTCCAAGGTCTGTGGTAAACCTCTTGTGGCTATCAACCTGATGAAGGTTTTGCTGTGTGGCTCTGCACAGGGTCAAGAGCGTTAGCAATCCCCATTTTGTCTACAACAGCAGAACTGTCAAGTACAACCAGCTGTCAGAGTTTTGCAACACAGCTAATTACAGGAGAAACTTTCACACTTTTATGCTTTTGCCCCAGTATCTTCTTGTGTAGATGGTAAGCTTATTAGCTTGCAAATGAGCTGGAGGAGCCATTCATATGGTGCACAGAATCAAACAAACAGGCCAACATGCCTGACTTTATCTGTCAGACACCAACACCAACTGCAAGAGCCACAGTGTATGAACAATGCATGGTTGCAGAAGGCAAGAGGTAAAATTACTTCCCAGCTACACCACTGGAGGATGAGTCAGACTGGGGCTGCACCCTTGAAACAGGTGACCGTCAGCCAATACCAGCCCCTAACAGCTTGCTTTTACTCCGTAGGCAGGGGTTTGGATTACTAACAGCTAACTCAACAGCATGTGCTGATCTCATGGCCTAAAATCCCAGCACAAGAATCATGATCTAACCCTACTATGGATCATCAAAAAGCAAGAAATAGTTAGCCAATAGATCAGAATGCTTATATGTAAATGTTTCTGCTACTAACAGCAAAGTCTTAAAGTACGCACTCAGTCCTGTGCCAGGAGCTGAAGATACTGACTACCTGTTGTACAGTTCTCAGGAGCAGAGATTTGGGTTTGTAATATGAATTTTCATAATTTTCAACATAAAAAAAACCCATTGCTTTTTTTTCTCTTTCCTTTTCCTTTCCTTTAATTTCCTTTCCCTTCCTTTCTCTTCTGTTCCCTTTCCTTGAGCAGTTCAGGATCAAATGTGAATTCGTTGGCAGATTCAGGAGGTTGCAATGGTGAGTTCAAATATTATTTCTTTATCAATGCCTTACTTTTTTGTTTAAATGACTGCAAGTCTCTCATTCTTCTATGTTTTCTGTTACATTTTACTTAAAATCAAATAGAAAGATAGGTTACAGTTTTACGAATTCTCCTAAAGTGCAATTTTTGTCTCAGTATATATTGTCCCTGAATGTTACAAAGTCCCAGGAAAAGAGAGATTAATGGCAAAGGAGAATATGTATTCTCATGGCCAGAGCGACAGGGAAAAAGAGATGGAGAAGGGGAAGGAAGACAAAATTGAGAATGAAACACAGTGATGACATTTGTTTTCCCAGATGAAAAGCTATTGTCCTTTGAGACTACTTAACATATTTATCTTTTAAGGGAGGAAAAAGAATTCCCACTAGATAGACTGAAAATTCAACAAAGGTCTGAGAAATAGGATCTTCTCAGGCTTTGTCTGTAGGTGGGTAAAGTCATAATAGCTCTGTTTTTCTTGGTTTTCTTTACATGAGAAAAACTGAGTAAGAATGCCTTACTATGCATAATTGTAAGGATATTCATTTCTTTGAGTCTTTTTACACTGCATCTCAGTCAACTGAAAGGTCAATATAGTTATTTTTCCCTCCCTCACATCCTATACCAAGAAGAAAAAAAACACCAAAACATGTAGACGGGTCTTTCAGATTTCAATGAAAATAGCAGATGTTACCCACCAAAACAGCTTCCACCCAGAACAAGGATGACATAGCCACAGAGTGACTGAGATTTTCCTTCCAACAGACAGAGCTTTATCTCAGACAGAGCCAGACGGTACTTCGCGTAGCAGAAACAACTGTCGTGATTTCACTGTAGAACATCCTCTGCTTTGAGACTGAAAGAAAACCTATAATCTAACTGCATCTACCAAGCTACTATATGGATAGTGGAGCATATTGACTGTAAGAATTGCTAGGCTCAGCATTTGTTTGTTTGGTTACATATCGTGTTGGTCAGATGTAGGGTTTGCATTCCCTTCATATTATCTGATTAATGCACTGGGAAGATCACCAATCTTTTGGGTGGGCTCTGAAGCAGACCCTTATTTCGCAATTTATTTGAATTCAGGCCATGAAATCATTGCAAAAAACCACAAAAGCCATGGAGTTTGCAGACAAACTAAAGAATTTTCTTCAGTGGCTTAGATGTAGCTGTAGTATAATACCAAGGAAGCAAACATGGTTTAGCAGGACTTAGTTTCTCCCCTAAAATAGGGAATAGCTGGGAAGACTATCTCTTCACATGTGCCTAAATGCAGGCCAAGCATGGATGCATTACAGTAGTGAACTCCAATTCAATCTGTCTTCAAACTGAGTGAAATTAAGCTCCTGGTCCAACAATTTCAGAGCACAACAAGGAAAATTCAAACTCTGTCTTCCCCTATGTGTACAGCAGTTCAGATAAGCTAGTAAAAATCATGGACTTCAATGCTGATCTTAGTCCAGCAAAATATGTCTCATAGGGTGGATGTCAAAATCATAAAACACTATAGGACAGAGAAGCTGGCTATGGGCTCACCCGTAGCGTGGGGCTGTGAGATAGGTGGGACACTTGAGCTCAGGCTGGTTATGCATGGAGCTTGAGGTACTTTGACAGCTCCTGCACCACATTACACCAAACCATCCATGTTGGAAAATATATTTGAAAATAATCCTTCAGCTAGGGGTTGTGAAGGACACATACCGTGTTTCCCAATGTTTCTGTAGGTCAGAAAAGAGTAATTAATTGCCTGAAAGCCATAAAAGATACTTAGTTTTAATAAGTAATGGCAGTATAGCGCTCTATAGAAAAAATCTGGATCTAATTGAAGGTGATGATTGAACATGATTGCAATTGGGTTCACAAATATGAAGACCAAAGTGTTGGTACTTCAAGAGGTTGTGGCAAAAAAAAAATCCCTAAGAGCAGTCATGAGAAAAGTCATTTGTCTCGGTTAAAAGGTATTATCACCATTCTATTTTTTCTCCAGCTGATGGCTTTCTAACGTCTTTTACTTCAGCCTTCATTAGGCTTCTTGCCATACAGCACACCTTTGGGTCACAGTGCTGTTACTTCTGCTCCCAGGCAGGGCATCTCCCAGCAGAAGTAATATTTCAGTTTCAGAACAGCTTTTACTAATTGAGCTCTGCACATAAGTGTTTGGTTTTAAGGGATAATGTTGTGGCTTTTTACATTGTGTGCAAGTATGCAGAGCTGCTGTGCATTACCAGTGCTTCTCAAGAGACCTGTTAACTGCTTTTTAATATTTCAACCTCTGACCTGCATGTTAATGTCTTGTTATAATTGGAAAAGTCACTCTCCCTTAGTCAGCAGTTTTGCTCCATGTGTGTGTTCCAAGTCTTACTTGCAGACTTTATTGACACACATAATAAGTTTATTGCTTCTCCTCTTGCTGCATACTGTTATTGCCAAGTCCCAGGCATGCAGTCTTCAGTCTTTATGGGAACACATAAGCTAGAAAAGGACAATGCCTCATTTTTTTCATCAACAGCTGAGGTTGCAAAGTTGTCAGGTAACAAAATGAAAGGTGGGGAAACACACCCCTTCAAAAGAATGTGTTGATCCAACCCAGCAGTTCTGTCAATACAGGTTGTTAGAGTGCTTTTTCTCAGTCTGTCTTTGGCCATGGGGACTTCTGCCCCATCTGCATAATATCTGAACATCCCTTAGTTATTTAAAATTGGATTTGATTTTCTGTCTTTCTTTCTGCTGTCCAACTTTATCCACAAAAGCCTGAATTGGAGTTTCTAGAATCATAGAATATCTCAAGTTGGAAAGGACCCATAAGGATCAAGTCCAACTCCCTGCTCCTTGCGGAGCTACTTAAACCTAAATAATATGACTAAGAGTATCATCCGGAGACTCTTTGAACTCTGACAGTCTTGGTGCTGTGATCAATTCCCTGGGAAGCCTGTTCCAGTGACCCACCATCCTGTCAGTGAAGAGTTATTCCTTGTCCTATAATTAGGCCATATTAATTTCTACTGAAGCATGGCCAAATGTAGCAAACTGGTTTAGAACACTTGATTTTAACTTTAGGGGTGAGCAGTGTTGTCTTGAATAAAATGACATTTAAAAAAGAGAAAGAAGAGCAGAGTGGCTGTGAAAAACTAGGATCAATGGGAGAATTAAGGATTTTCTACCACCATACAGAGAATAGTAATTTGAAATTGAAATTGTTCAGTAAGAAGAAACTCATTTGACACATAAATTTAGCACATCCCTAGACAAATAACTCACTATTGTCTCACACGTTCTTGCATTCATTAAAATAATTTTTATTTTCTTCTTTTTATGCTCCTTTTTAGTATGACCACAGTTTTACTTCAATATCAGCTTAGGTCTTTCAGCAGAGTAGGGAAAATTAAGTTTGGAGAGTTATGAGCTGATAGCAAGGCTGAAACTAGGACCAGTGTCGAGACAGTCTGGTCACCCCAAGGGCAGTGTGGTACGAAAGGGGCAGAGTTGGGCAAGTCTTCCATAGCCATGTTTGTGTCTTGTACTACTGTTTAGGAGAAACAAGCCATAAAGTATCAAATTATAGGGTGTTCAGCACCGGAGAAGTTGCCGCACAACTTGCCTCAGCAGCATTTTTACCTTTCCAGAACTCTATCAGAGGCAAAAGTAAGGAGAAAACTGACCAAGACAGTTTTTTTTCTCTGCCTACATCTAAAATCAAGCCCATCCTGCTGTACTGGAAATAACTGGAATCACAACGGAAATAAATCAGTGTATCCCAATTGTTCTCATTGAATACAGTCATGGGCAATCACTTCTCCATCTCATTTTGGAGTTTACATTTTGGGAATGACTCCACACCAGCTTTCCCTTCTGGGTCTGTGATCACAAGATGTGCCGGTTCTTGGAATGTACCTGGCTGAGACAAATAAGTTTGGGTGAGGTTTTTTTTTTTTGTTGGGTTTTTCTGACAACTCAGATGTTAGCTATATCAGCTTCCTGAAATGGCTTGCCACCCGTTCACACTCACTAGCACCAACACTGGAAATGAAGGGGAACAGACATTCAAGGGCAGTGGAAGGAGAGCTGGACCACGTCATCTTCAACTTACGTGAGCTTCAGCTATTATAAAACCACAGTGGAAGAGTTGTGGTTGTGGGACAAGGCTTAGAGCAAGGCACACACCTGCATCACCATAACCAAGTGCATTATCTGGCCATGAATCTGATCTGATGGATGTCATGCCTGAATAGTGATTATCAAGGCAAGATGCAATTTTCAAGCAATTAATTTCATGCCACGCTTAGCTACAGCAGTAAGAACCACAGATGTAAGTCTCTGGTTTCTTTTCCACTGTGTGGTCATGCATTTTCCAGACGAGCTCAGCACCTTTGTCTGCAGCCTATTCAAGTAGTCCTAAAATCTCACAGCAGTGATTGACATGGTGAGCTCCCTCAAATTCAACTTCTATTTTTTCTGACATTGATTTGGTGTGTTGTTTGTAAACAGTAAGTGAGTGCTTCAGCTTGCTTTGTCCATGCAGAAATGAGCAGCATAATCCCACAATATGAAGAGACAAGTACTGCAGATTGAGTCATCATAGCACAGCTTCTCTTGTATAAACATTGCCCATGTAGCCAAATGGCCTGTGCTAGACTGCCGTGCTACCTTCTGACTGCACAGTTTTGACAAGGTTAAAAGAAAATAGTCCGAAGTCCTGTGGGAATGTGGATGTTTTGGTCTCAGATGTGAAGGAGTGAAGTGTTAATCAGTCATTGCATTCCCTTAATGAGAAACTGCATTAACTGTGTCATTTGCTGTTATTGCTGGAAGGGTTGGGGAGCTGTGTTACACTCATTCAGCTCAGATCCTGTGCATGATAAATTTTCTGTGCAAGTGCATACCTTACCGTAAGGAATAAATCTGTTGGAAAAATGTTGACATTGATTATGAACGGTCTTGTTAACTAGAGACATCCCCAAATGGCAACATCTGCTTCTACAAAACATGAGAAATGGAAGTACTAGGAAAAACAATAATACCAAACTCCAATCAGCAGGTGCTGACTTTGGAACAGTTGTCTTTTAATTTCTAGAGTATGTTAGCATTTGCCAAAGTTCTGTACGTACACCAGGTAATGGGATTCTCCTTTTTTTTCCTTTTTTTTGGGGCGTAAAGTGAAATAACATGATGCTTCTGAATACGAATGAAGAGAATAATAAATACCTATATATAAAGTGAGGAAAATTATTTACTAAAACTCAAGAACAAGCTAAATGTCTGGTAGGTTTTTAAGCACTTTTTTTTTTGTTATAGGATCTATTTTTATTTTAACAAATTTAGTTAGCACAGCAAAAATGAGAAGGACAACCTTATTCCGGATGCACTATTTGTCCTACTCCGGCGTAAACAAGAATTATTTTAATCACCCAAAGATGCAGCATTTTGGATCTCAATCTAGCTCCCAGGGTATCAGATAGGTGTGTGTCTATTCGTGGTTCCAAATTGTCATGCAGCAAGGAGAAATGGCACATTTCAAGCCTTTTTCTGCACCTGCGGAAAGCTGGGATTTGCTGCAAAGCCAGGTAGCACAGAAGTTAAATCACTTGGAGAGATCCTCCACCAGGATGCTGGCTCAACACATGCCCCAACTCTGCTCTGGTGCTAAACAGAGGCTGCACAGTCAGAGGGGGCATTTTCACTCTGCTGGAATGGGTCTGAGGGCAGCAGACTCTGCCTGCAAGGAGGTCTGGCTGCCGTTTCCCAGATTGGAAGCAATGGCTTGCAGCCAGGAGGAAAAGGCTGTAAAAGCTAATGGCTTTGGGGGCAGTAGTTCATTGCCAGGTGCAGAGCGCCACTAAAATGCCCTGCTGGCTGCAGCCCATTGCCAGATGAGGACTGTTGTGAGGGGAGGAATGCTACTGGAGAAGGGCATTTTCCCACTTCTCAGTACTGTGTTTCCAGTTAAGAAAAGTCTTCTTCAAGTAGCTGAATGTTTCATGTCCCTGAAAGTATCCCCGGGGTCTCAGGAATACCTTACCCTCTCCCCTTGTACAAGGTGAGGATGCACACACACACACACAATCACACACACTTGGATGTGCTCACTCAGGGGACTTGTCATATGTTTTTGCCACCTTTCTTCCCCTACACCAGGCAGAAATCTTGGAGTACCTGTAACCATTATGCACCACTTTCGGGTTTTTTTCCCCCAAAACATGGTCCTGTTCTCTTCAGGAGAGGATGCTGTGGTCCCTTGGTGGCTTCATACTGACCCTGAAAAAGGCACCAGATATACCAACTGCCCAACTGACCCGATGGGTATCCCTACAAGTAAGGCACTGGCCCATACTGCTGAGTCTTGAACGCACCATAGGTAGGGCATGGGATATGGTGAAAAACACATTTTTATAGGACAGCATAATGTCAGCCAGGTAGGGGGGAAATTTTGTCCTTTCAGCACAAAGACGGGCAGAGGGGTTATTGCCTTTCTCACTACTTTACCTGCCAAAGAATATAACCTAAGTGTAAAACTCTGTTCAAAGCCAAGCATTGATCTTGGTCGACTGAGACCTGGGTGTCTAAATGCTTTGTCTGGGTTTTGTTTTCTCGGCAGTTAACTGCATCTATGAAATGATGCTCTAAACAAGGAGAATTCATACCATCTGTTTTTTAGATATTTAACTTGGCCCACTTCAAAATGCTCCCAACCTAAATAATGAAGGTATCCTAGTCGAGATGTTGTGCACTCAGAGGGAAAATTCATTAAGAAAAAAAGTCTCTTTATAAATAACATAACACAACGCTGCAGTGCAATGACGCAGGAAATCCTTACATTTAATGTCTTACCAAACAAGTGGAAAGAGAAGCGTAGAGGAGGCTAAATCCTTCTATTTATTATCTCACATATTGGTTGGAAAAATGGGTATGTGTAATCCCTAGCTTGAAGCACAGACAAAAAATATGTGTCTGTAAATTACAAACTGAAACAACTTCAGGTGTCATTTTCACTTTCTCTCGCTGGTCTGAAGATTAGCTGGCTAAGCAACACACTTCTGTATCTCTGGGTAACAAAGCAGAATTCGGCCATTCTTCAGGGCTGTGGGTGTTCACTGTGGGTTTTACTGACACATTCTTGTACACTTCAGGGGGAAACTGTCAGTGTGGGATGGGCAGAAAGGGTTAAGAACCTACTGTTGGTATGTGTGATAATGTTTTTTTTCTCTATTTCATTTTCACTGTACAGCAAAATAGTTGTTCTGCTTTGTTTTTTTAATGAACTGAGCACTGCCATCTTGTGGGGTTTTTTTTAGCAAGCGCAATTATTTAAAATACTACAATGGACAGGAATGAAATGTACCCGTGAATATCTTGCCAGCAGATTACTTGCCACCTCCATTGTGATGCTCTGTTTACATCTGTGATCTTTGCATGTATGGACCTAAAAATGCAATTAATAAAGCTAAATTAAAAGTGTAATATATTTTTAAAAGCTGACCTGTACAGCTCTGATATATACCCCATTTTTGAACCCTTCTTCCTATGTTTTTTTGGAATGGAGATTTAATAGCAACATGTGAGCTCCACAAGCTGGGGCATTTGCATTTCTCTGCATGAATCTGAGACCATTTTCGTAGATTATCACCTCATAATCTAGTAATTATTTTTAAAGTTTATTGATTTGTGGCCTTGATGGTGAAGGGTGATTCTATGAAGACATCCCAAATTCAGAATTAACAGGTATTAATTCAAGGATTGTACTTTGGACTCTGCTTTAGGCAACCACTATGAGACAGCATCATTTGATACAGACTGAAGTGAAACCAGGAGTCCACGTTACTTCACTCTTGAAAATGCTTAGTGCGGTTCTCCAGTACAGGGAGAGGTGCTAATACAGCCTCCCTTTACGAAAATCATTTCAGTAAAACATAGGCTTAAGAAGAGAGAAAGAAGAAAAAGTGTCTGCTTGGCAGACTCCTGTTGTGTAATGAATTTAGAGAAACACTTAAGGAGAATTGTCATCGTAAGAGGATCAAGGCATACCTACACATCAGTGCTGTGGGAGAAGTCAAGGGACATTACAGAGAAGCAAGAAAACAAATCATACCCACACATTGGAATTGCTTTTTCTCCAACATGTGTTGATAATGCAAGTATATCTACAGAGATATAGGTAAAATATGGCAAGAAAGGTTATTGGTGAGAACCCACTTCAGTATATAATACTTAATGGAAAGCTGGATAATTCAGCAACATATCACAGCAATGTCCTTTAAACTGAAAAAAAAATACAGAACAGCTATGAACTTAAACTGCCTTAAATGGCTTTGGTTTGGCATCATTAGCAGTGCCTCTTTAGTTAAGCCATCAAGGACAAATTTCTTATCTACCACATTTTTTGGCTTAGCAGCTAGAATACCATGGAAGGAGGTTTAAGATCTCCCCCAGGCTACTACTTGAAGCTGCCTGGATAAGCCTAGGATTAGGCCTGGCAAGAGGCAGAGTGTCACCCAGCAGCCCTCACCACTCTTCTCCAGTGGCTCAAGGGACAGCTTCAGCCCCAAA
This sequence comes from Dromococcyx pavoninus, assembly GCA_033558185.1. Lineage (NCBI taxonomy): Eukaryota > Metazoa > Chordata > Aves > Cuculiformes > Neomorphidae > Dromococcyx > Dromococcyx pavoninus. Next base: position 2,919,508 of record JAUMJL010000023.1, read on the forward strand.
TCTCTAGAAGCCAAGAAGCTCCCACACAGCCCTCATTTCCATAATAGTGAGACATGAGCTGAGAGCAATTCAAAATGGGGAAATAGAGCCATTTTTGACTGGGGCTTCAGGTGGTGTCTAGACCATCAAGGTCATTGGTGCAAAAACCTACTCATTGGCCGCAGCCTGGAATAACAATGGTGTCGTCCAAGATAATGACATTTCTTGTCTCTTGCCAGGAATAAAGTGTGTGTCACTTGATGACAAGGGACTTTTCCTCTGACTCAATACCTGAGGTAAAATCTTCAGTGACCGAACAGTCCCCTGCTAACAAGCCCTCAGTCCAAGAACGGTGCCCTCATACCTGCCCTCCACCATTTTTAGAGTTGTGTTTGGGCTCATGGTGAATGCTACGGATCCCCAAAAAAACAATATGGCTATCTCCCAGGAGAAGACGTTCAGTTTTTGACCAGAAGGCAGGACGATGGAGGGAGTTCCCAATGTCCACCGAGCAATCCCACTCCTAATGTCTATGAGGAAATAAAAGATACGTATGGCTGCATGATTGAGTTGCATATGTATATTTTATTTAAAGAGAGAGAGACTGTAAGCAAATCAGTCCTGAAGAAATTGCTGCAGGGCTTTGTCACTTCCACTGGGCCTATAGCATAAATGTTCAATGCCTATGTGCTTTCCCAGCAATGTAAATGTGCGCAGCTGCTCGCCACATGGACATACATGCAGAACTCTACAGTCTGGGACATGCTCATTCAGCAGGTTCTTGGAAACAACCTAAAAAAGTACCCTGACATGGCCACAAGACAGCAGCTGCTTCTCCTCCTTTGCCTCTCTAGTTCTTCCCACTGCCCTAGAAATCCTCCATGACTAGTGACAACAATTTACTGGATATGAGCTTACAGGTATCAGGACATATGGAGAGGGGTGGTATTTATCATGGCAACAGAGCGGTAATATGGACATTAGGAAGTCTAGGTGCTCTTTAAAGCCTTATTCCTCTACCTGTAAAATGGGCTTAATGATGATATGGGGTTTTTCGAAGAACATTGAAAGCCACAGCTTAGAAGTACTGCATATAAGAGCTACAAACTATTAACAGTCTCTTCATGGCTCTGATCAACAAAGTGGAAATAAATTACTTTTAGCTAGAAAGGATTACAAATAGTTTTATTAACATTTTCAAAGTGCTTTGAGGCCCTAACATAGACAGAGGAAACAAATATTCTATAAACATGCTATTATTAAATGACCGCTCTACTCTGGGAAATGGCATGGGAGTGGTTTTTCCATACTCGTGACTCACTGATTCCAGGTAAAAATGCATTCATTTCACAAGTTAAAAAAAGAGAGTACTTCTAACTGTCAGCTCTGTCAACACATCTGAGGAGTCGAAAGCCAAGCCATGTTTTGTCTGGCTTACTGATTAACAGGACCAGCAGCGATGTTACAGGCCAACTGCTTTCCATCCTGTTCCACAGGATTGCACACGGGGACATAATTACACTGCTTGTAGATGAAGGGCCAAGACACTGCCAGTCATTGCTTATTTAACATTGGTGTTGATGACCGCTCAATCCAAAGCCACCATTCAATGAGAGATCCTTCCCCATTCAATGCTGTTTTACCAGAGTTTCTACATATTAAAACAGTTAAACATTTATTTTGATTAGTAAAGGCAGCAACGACTAAGTTCACATTGAGAATAGGTAGGCTGGGTAAGAAGCACCATTTTCAGTCACTCTAAACTATGCAATTTAAGGTATTTGATTACACAATTATTATTTGCCAAAATAACAAAACTATTCATCTTCTTGCTCTAACAACCCGTCAAAATGTCATTTCTCTTTCAGTGTGGCTTCTCACCACTGATATATAGCACAGATAATTATGCTTCTTCAAACATAAGGTAGTAAAGTTTTTAAGACACAATGCATGAGGCCATTTTATCAGCTGTTTTCCTAAGTCTGAATTTCTGAGCTAAACTGAAATACTGTGATCCCAACGCATGATGACTTCTGGTGGTTTCATGAAAAGCATTGGGAGAGGAAAACATTGTTGTATTGTATTTCTACTGTGTTTGGATTATGGCCTATGTGGGCACCAACACCCCCAGAAGCAAGTTGAAGCTGGCCTTGTGGCCATCGACACAGCTCTCAATATGGCTTATGGAAAAGTTCCATTTAGTTTTACACTTGCAATAACATTATGCTTTGCATGTTATTTTTTGTTAGTTGAAAAGCATATGTTTTGACTTTTCCCATCAATGTAGGAGCAATGGCTTGTATTTTAAGTCATGAGACAGAAAAGAAATAACAAAGTCAAGGCTTTCTTTCCAAACTGCACCTACGCAACATTTTTATAAGCATTTTTGCTAATTTGCACAAGTGCCTTTTGCTATTTTGAAATCAATTTTTCTAATTATCGTCAATCAATTTTTGCACAGGCTTAAAAATTTGCAAGTACATTTTCAAAACATAGAAGCAAATTTTCCCTGCCAGGATATTTAACACTCAACTTTAGCCAAAAAAATGCTAACATATATAAAATACATTATTACATTCTTCACTGGTCCATAGGAAATCTAATAAAACCAAGTGGCATGGAAAACTGTTTTGCAAGGTGTTCTGACACTAGACGACTGGATTTCATCATTCATATGGATTGATTACAGCTAGATGATTACCTATGAATTGATTTCAACTAACTCATATTGGATTTTACATAGGTGTCCGATGCCCATCACTCTTCAGACCTTGCCGGCTGATGCTCAACAAGCAGAAATTTCCTTTTTGAGATCATGAGATCATCTGTGAAGTGAAATCCTACTCAAGCTACTAAGGGTATAAAGACTCAGTGGTGAGCAAAAGTGCTATCTTGTTGTTTGCTGGACTTCAGATACTGTCCATCCAATAGGTATTAGAAATATTAAAACCATAATGTTTTCTAAGACCAACATTACAATTTTTGAAAAATGATCATTCTAAAATTGAACAGCTATAGATTTTACCAGCAGACCCATCAGCAACTCATGTCTCATTACAGTGATGTATTTTATAATTATAAAAGCAAGCTCTTCCATGATGCTGAAACATAAATAAATCATGGGAAAATGATAACAAAACCCCCAAGATTTCTAATGGTCTCAATGCTGGAAGTATAATTTATTTGACAGTCAAGTAAATTCTTTTGATGTGAAGGGAAGCACTTTTAAACATGAACTGACTAGAATGGTTCAGTTTTATTTAGTTTAAGAGAACTGCAATTAAAAAAAAAGTCCCCTAAACTAATGCTTAGGCACTGATTCAGGTTGGGACCCTGCTTGCGTTTTGAAACCACATTGGGTGATAGCTTTTTTTCTTCCGAATGCCTTCAGAAGCACTTTTATCAACTTGGTGACTGTAGAGGGAATTTAAAAACCCTCTTAGGAAAGAATGTTTCGTCAAGCATGTTGAATTGAGGTGCCTGCTAAGCTGGACAGGATAGATCCCACTGTAAATATACAAAATGGGCATAAAAAAAGCTATTTACTCAGCTGAATTTGCCCTCTGGGTGCTGCGCTGAGGAGTAAGCAGGCGCACCTGAAAACTGACCCTACTGGCCTTGGTAGATTGTGTGAGATGCTCAGTATTCCTTAGGGAGCAAAGCCCCTGCCAGATGACACCTTTGAGCTGGGGGACTGGCCTGTCTCAAAACTGACAGTTTCATAACATCTACTTTTATAATGTGGATTGACATGTGATGGGAAGGCAGTTATAGGTAAGAACAAGAACACCATGTTGGTGAACTCCACTTTTTTTTTTTTTTGTGAAGTCCCTTTGTGGAATGGGGAGTTCACCCATGCTGGTTATTGCAGGCAGGACAAGAATTAAATTAGCAGTGGGGACAATCCAGCTCACAGCAAGGACCACAGCTATAGCTAACTGCCACTGAGAGCATAGAAGCACAGGCATATATAGTCATCCATGTCCCTTGGACTGAGCTAACATCAGCTGAGGCTCACGAGTGGACTTGGCGCCCAGTGTGCAGACAAGTCAGCTCGGGAATCATCAATTGGCCTTCTTCTAAATTATTATTGAAGGTACTGAAGATGCCTTCACATTCCCACAGATTGGACAGTGAAATATTGATACTGAAATAGACAGAGCACTACTTTTACCTAGCAGCAGGAAAATTTTCTCGAAGAAACCATCTATTTTCAAAACGATATGCACTCAAAGTTATACTCCGCAGTTAGTATTTTTTATTTTTTTCTGCAGGCTGCACATAGATAACATCTCTGTCTTAGTGACATACTATACTACTTGCAGAAGAGTCAGACACAGCAGTCATTATCTTGTGGACAATCCCTCATTTCTCTTGGAAACAGTTCAGGGATGAAGTAACACTAACCACACTGAAAAAAAGTCAAACAAACAGTACAGTATTATGGCAACTGATTACATCTTGTTCAAAAAAACATTAAGGTTTCTGCTCTGTATTCTTTTTTTTCTTTTTCTTTTTTTTTTTAACTTGCTTATATATTTTTCCCCAATCCCTGCCCCCAGGCTTCCTGCTGGGATTCGCGTACAAAGTAATACAGCTAAATTAACTGTACAGCGCTTTTCCCAAAGGAGATCCAAACTATAGGATACACACTGGTTTCTAGGCTGGTAGTCAAGTACTGCATTTGACTGTGAAATTAAACATGGCCCTGGAGATTCCTTTCGTGGTCACATAGAGGAGTAGGGTAAATGTCAATATACAATATTGAAACGCTGTGGAGTTCATAGCACAATGATCACAAAGTTGGTAGTTTATGCAAATTAATGGTCATTCAAGTAAAAAAACATTGTCATAATCATGCAATGACCACTTATCACTCTTGTAACTTCTCAGATTCCTTTCACTTCCTAGTGTTTGTTTGTAGTAACAATACACAAAGGGAAAAAGGCAAAGCATCTTAGGGAATGCCAAGAATTAAATTGCACCAAGAATGCAATCATGCTCGGAATAAGCAAGCAAATATTAAAACTAAGGCTAGCTACCATGTACTACCACATATTATCCAGGCTCAAGCACACACTTGCTTCCAAACTCTTGGGATTTGTACACGTAACTACAAATAAGCATTTACCCTAAAACTATCTGGGATGGGAAAGAAAAAACCCTATTTTAGAATACTTCATGAAAGATGCGCTTCTGGCAGCTACATTTCTTTCAAGTAAGGACAGTCCTGGTTAAATTCTTCCATAGACTGCAAAGTATGGCACGAAGCAAATTTCCAATTTTTTTAGCCAAGTAAATCAAATTGGAAAGCACATAGAGCTAAACCATGCTGGAAACCATTAAGTTCTGGGACAGGTGACTGTGAAACACCAATGTCACACATTGGCACTGAATTACACCATGTGTCAGTGGTGCTAGCTTCAATTTCTGGAAGGGATGAAGGTATGGTTTTATGGCAGGAGCACTGCCTAAACTCCAGTTGATGTGTGCATAACTCATGGTATCCCAGTCTAGACTCAGAAGTAGATACAGCATCCTACCCACATTAGCTGAAAAAAAGTCGCTTGAACCACTGCCACAGTGCTGAACAGCCACCACCAACATCCACCCATCTGATAGTGCTCCAGCATCACCAAATCAAGCCAGAGCTTGTATCCTCTCTCCTGTCTTGAAACATAATGGAAGGGAAGGGGAATAAGAAGGGGGAGGGAAAGGGGAAGAGGAAAAATAAAAAAGAGAAAAGGGAGAAAGGAGAGAGACGAGATAAGATAATACAAGAAAGAAAAATTAAAAATGAAAAATAGCTATAGATTTAATAATTTTTTTAATGTCACCAACTTTAAAAAAATAACAAATTATTTAAATGCTTTCTGTCACTTGTGTTTAAATCAAATTTCATGTAGAGCAGCAGATTTCTGTATTACTAATATTTCACTACAAGATTGGCCACTAAACCAAGGACTGCTTTCCAGTAGACCCCTCGCTCTGCCACAAATTGCACAACAACACAAGGAAACACAAATAATGCATCTGGAAATACATGATATATTTAAAACCTACAATCAAAGTGAGCATAACGAGGAGCCAAGAACACTGGTGTAGGCTCTACGGCATGTTATAGTATGGACCCTTTGCCCCCGAATACAATCTGCTTGGTACATGCTGGAAAACCTCACTGGGCCAGCACTTCATTCCTGATTGTTCTCGGCAGGGATCCAGGTTTAACCATACTGACTTCAGCCAGAGACATGACTGAGGGAATGAGGGAAGATGGATTAATTCATCCATTGGTCTGAAGGCCAAAACCATCTGCTGGAGTCATGGTGTTGTTGGTTGGCTGAGTTCACAAAAAGGAAGCCCCGCAGGGAGTCGGTACCCAGCTCTTTTGAGTTTTGAGGGTTGTCCTTGAAGACCGCAGCGTTTTGCTACCTAGGGGCAGCAGAATGTCAAACTGACCAAGGAATCCTTCAGCCTATTAGCACAGCATGACACAGCCAAAATGCTCTTTGAGAGTATCAAACAAGTATTAAAATCTGGATTTTTTTGAAGATATCCTTGAGGCTGCACACAGCCTAAAAGCTGAGGTCACTCACTAAATTAAAGGTTTCACATGTGCAAAGATTTGTACTGCATCGTTCTGGGAAGATATGAATGTAGATACCAAAGTGATGGGCAGAAATACAAGCACTGAAGAGAGATAAAACGTAGCATCTTTTCTTTTTGAGTAACAAGACCCAAACAAACTGAAAATAAAGATCAAATGGGAGGATAGTTCCTGTGTTAGGCAATTGTAAGAGGCAATTTCCTATCCCTGACGCTTGCTAAGTATTTGATGTGGGAATGTTTGGTAACAGTATGATTCTCACCCAGATTCGTGTGATTCGTTTCACAAGCTTTTGGAAACAATGGGAGTTACGGAAAGAACCTGCTGTTCCACAAAATTCTGGGTTAAATAAATCTTAGAAATACTTTAATTTTCAACTCCTAGATAAGCATACTCTTAAAAGTAAAAGATTAAATGAGTAAATTAATAATCCAAAATGTACAGACTGTGACACTGTAACAAATTTACAACTGAATTTAGCCTCTCTGATGACTAAGGAGTTGCAATATATGTTGTGCTTGTGGTATAAGTACAATTTCCTAGCAGTCTGCTGTATCTGAGTCATTACAAACACTAGGCAATAGAGGAAAGAAAACTCTCTCCTTTCGTTTTGTGTTTCTCATATTTGAGCTGGAGGCACAGAACATTTTAGAGAGCATTCTCTAGTTCAAAATCCATTGAAACCTTTCTGCTGGGTTAGTTACTTTTGGACACAACTCACTGTCCTTTAGTGCATTTTCAAGTGAAGTGAAAAAATCATCTCCTTCCATTACTATTCTCAAAGTTTAGAGAAGTTTTCTTACAGTCATCATTGTAGTTGGAGGTTGGGAATCCCATTAACCTGTTCACTAAGGGAAATACATATGAGGAAAGAGCCTGATCCTCTAAAAATGTTGTCACATGTTCAACTCAAAGCTGTTATCTTTGGCACATGCACAGATGTTGCGGTCTTTAAACACAGGCAGGACTTAACAAGTCGTACATTTTATGGGTGCAACCTAGAATCTATGAGAGTAACACCACACTATAGCACATCTAATTGAGGTATATCCTCTACTAGTGTCAAAACTATTGGAGTTTTTCTAGGCTTTGCATTTGACTAGCTGTGAAGCATTTGGGAATCTTCAATGTATCTTATCATTCAAACTTGATCCCCTAAATGAAGAGACTGAAATGAAGGAGCTGAGAGTTATGGACAATCAGCAAACACACACTGTCCCTCTGCACCTGAATTTTCACTTCTGTAGAAGTGGAACCACTTCTTTGTACCACAGAAATAAAAGTTTTGTGAAACATTCTGTGAGATTTAAAAAAAAAATAAATTTAAATTTAAAATGTTTTTACAGACATTGCTCTCATGCTATGACATATGCAACTGTACTGACTCACCCAGAGTTTTAGAAGAAAGAGTTGTGAATTCTTATTAAACGTTTATTTAATGGGGGAAGGAGAACATAGGAGATATGATCTGTCTTTTGTATTATAAATTTACTATTTGGTTAACAACTACATGGAGAAAAAAATACTATTTTAGTAAGCTCCTGGTTAAATATTTAAACAGTGAGTTATTAATTCAACAGCATTTTTTAAGTTACTATCCATCTTATTTCTGTAAAAGGTCTCATAAGAATTATAGTGTTGATTCATGAAATATTTAGTGAAGTAACACTATGTTTTGCCTGGGTAACAACTCAGTAATGACTTCAGCATATAATTCATATTATTTAAGTCGTATGTAACATCCATATTTTAAGTAGCAAGTCAGCTCCTTTGGTATCAACACTGTGTTGTATAACCTTGTGGCAGGAACAGAAGCAGCTTTTGTTTGAAGCTAGCATTTAAATTTTCTCCAGAGAAAGAGAAAGTAGTAATTTATCCATGGAAATAAGATGTTTCTGAATATTACAAAATAACCATTATTTATAGTTAACTGCATCCAGAACCTTTTCTAAACTTGATGTGAACTTGTACAGTTCTTCCAAAGAATGTTTTTAGTCAATCTTGTATGACATCCATAGCCATAATCTGCGGAAAGTAGAGTAACTGGATACCAGTATTTAGTACCAGTAGGATGTACTCTGTCTCATACAATTTATGTTATGCTTATAATACTCAAGTAACCAATGTTATAACCAGTGTAATGAAGACGCTGATTGCGTTCTTGAGAAATGAGCTCTTTAAATTGTAGTGCTGAACTTCTGGGCTTGCAAGCAGCCAGATGAAGAATTGAATGAAGATTAAAGGAGAGCTATATTATACTGCGAGTATGATACTATGTAAGAAACTCTGTGCAAGTCAAACACATTAAATAGTTACTATGAACATTGCTTTTTTCACACGTTGAAAGAAAATGGGCTATGAATTTGTTCTCTCAAAATGAAAGTGAAAATCTTATCTAGTTCAGGATGAGAATTTGAACAAAAATGAACAGATTCTTAGGTCTGTATTTATGAAGGCACTACTCATGACATTCCCTTCTGCTAACGGGAATAGATACATTATTTTGACTGTGTGCATGTGTGTCATTTTCCTGGGCCTAGATTAAACAAATAAATAAATCCAGATGCTCTTGAGAGTCAAGTCAAAGATACAAGGAAAGATAATGTTCCTGAAAAAAAAAACCCACGGGGGGTTACATCAGGCTTTCATTTTTAACATGGCCATGATTTCATTACTCTGTGGTTGGTCAGACAGATCACTGACATTTTTTGGTAATTAACACTGTTTTTGTCACTTCATGAAATTGTTTGCAAATCTATATTTACATAATTACTTCTCCAAACTGTAACAGAATCTGGCACAGGCATGCGTCATGGAACAAGCTGGTTTTAGACCTGCTCGTTGTCTAACCTCTCTGATTGTAGAGGTATACAAGGTTTTACCTTCATCATCTTAATTAAGTGGCCCACGTAGTGTTGGGTTTTTTTACAAACTTGAAAACAATTGACTTCTGTTTCCTGGTGACCAGTCTTTACCTTTAGAATTGCCACATACGTTGCAAAAGAGATTTTATTCTGAGCTGCTAGACGACATTCATCTGGGTATTTATCTGTTTTCCACTTTTGCTCCTAACAGTAAAACTTCACCTATGTAACGTCAATGGACCAAGAAAATACCTCCCATACTGGTCCTACTGCAATCTGCCTGTGTTGTATTAAATCAAGGTATTACTGGGGTGCTCAGTTTTACTCTTAATCAGATAATGACTGTTTTTATTCAAAGAAAGGGATGCACTCAGCAGCGAGGCATTGGACTTCAGCCATATTTATGGCATTGGACTTCAGCCCTCTCGTGCTGGAGAGAAGTGTTGTGAAGCCTTAAACTCCACGGTGAGAACGTAGGCACAGAAAATACAGCCTTTGAAAGATCAGAGTTCTCTTGTCTAGGAAATTGACCTTAAACTCTCCTATTACAAATGTAAGGTTTTCATGTTTCCGTTTTAAATTCTATTGTGAATGTTAAAATCATGTTCTTCTTTCAGCCTTAATACTTTCTTTAAAGTAGCTATAGAAAGGAAATCTGAGTCTGTGCCTACTGCTTTCTATGTGAACAGAATATTAAACTGTGAGAGAATAGGGACATCAGAAAAAAAGCATTGCAAGAAGGAAAAAAATAAACAAGTTTTCAGTCTTCCTATTCAAACAGCACCACACTTATCCCAGCCTTGTGGTTGTCACTGATGGGCCTGTCATGTTTCAAACCATATCTCAGACTTTACAAAGCCCTGGAACTCTTTCCACCACCACTAAGAGAAGACACATCAGACTCTGTAGCAGATTATTAAATTTTGAGTCTTGCTTCTTTTTACAGCATCTTGCCAAGGACATACATTTACCTAAGACAGTTTTTAAAGTGCGAAAATAAAATCTTCAACTTTTCAGAGCAAAGCAAGATATTTACAGGTGTTCCTGTGCAATATGAATTCTTCAATCCTTTCCTACCACCCTTATGTATCTTTTTCCAGCACTCCTGGCTTGTCTGAAATGACCACAAATTATCATTATTATTTCCAGTTTGTGGAAAATCATGTAAGGATGTGACTGGGTTGTACAGCAGAGCAGGAAGCATAATGAAAAGTTGTCACATTGCCATTAAATATTTTCTCCATCCCCAGCTGCAGGGGCCCCAGTTGAAAGGCTCTTGAGGGGAAAACTCCACATCTGTTTATTTGTTCAATGTGTTCACTCATGTCAGATGGTCGGAGAGCTTTCTCAATCCACTTAAACAATGGTCAGCGTGCTTCCCGAAACAAGTCCCATGGCTGCACTGATGCAGACGTGTATCAGAAAATAAGTTTAAAAAAACAAACTGAGTAAATAATAATGGTTCAGTGTATATTACAGAGTAGCTTCTCTTTGAAGCTTTATGTGACTTGATGTTAGGAAAAAGTTCTTCACTGAAAGGGTGATTGGCCATTGGAAGGCGCTGCTCAGGGAGGTGGTGGAGTCGCCGACCCTGTTTAAGGGGAGACTGGATGAGGCACTGAGTGCCATGGTTTAGATGATGGTGTTAGTGTTGGTGTTAATGTTGGGATATAGGTTGGACTCGATGATCTCGGAGGTCCTTTCCAACCTTATGATACTGTGATACTGTGATATTCCTCTGCTGTCTTTCTACATTTATCAGCAAAGGAAAGGCATGAGGAGGCAATAAGGCAAAGGAAAGGGTCTTTACTTCTGAGGGGCATGAATCAGCCATTCATGGAGCCTCTAATAAATGTGCATCCAGTAAAAAAAGTTTCAGCTTCCTCTTTGTAGTTGGTCACACGAAATTCCTGACCGTACTGACAGATATACAGCCACTTCACATGGAAAATGGGAGATTAAAAAAAAAAAGAAGCCAACAAAGACTAAAAAGAAGAAATGCAATTAGAAGGCATCCGTAAACGTGAATTATCATAAAAGGCTCAGGTCTGCTGCCCACACACATATATTTAGAGGCACCTGAGGTTCCCTCCAATGTCCTGCCCGGACTCCGTCTTCTGGCCCACAGCTCCCTCCTAGGCTCCTAACCCTCAGCCCAGCTTAGATGTGTCAGACACCACAGGGCATCTATGTTTAGGTAGCCAAATCCTGAAGCCACAAGTGTTTGATATTCAGGTCTACACTATAGAAACCTAAATATACTTTCTAAATGTGAATGTCTTCTTGTGATACAGGTGTCTGAGCTCCCATTATAGCTAGTGCGGACTAGTTACTACGGGCAGAGGAGTCTGAAGAGTTATTCTGCTCTCCCTAAAACAGCCAACCATGTCTGGACAGCTGAGCAGCCCTCCTGACTTTTACCACACCAGCAGCTTGTCTCATGGCTGAGAGATCAGTGCTTAGACCTTGAGTATAAGTGTCTACAATCAAGAACCAAATCATCCTCTGAAGCCCAATTAGTTGTTGCGAGTAGCTGTTGATGAGAACTAAGCTTTCAGGCTGAAACCTTTGTTTCATGCAGTCTTAGATTTTTTCTGCAATTCAGTGACAATGATTTTGATGAGTTGAGCCACTCAAGAGGTTTCTGCAACTATTATCTGACAGATCTATACTTGGCTGGCTTTGCACTATGCCATGGAAATAGAGGTGAAGGGGCCGTAATGGCATGAGATGCCCATAAATACCTCCTCTACTGAAAGACCCTCAAGTCAAACAACAGCTCTTTACAACAGTGTGGTACAACTACTCTGGGACCTTTGCTTCAGCTGCCATTAACAGAGGATTACAGACCTGGCGTTGGATTTTAGAAGTATTCTTTTAATTCACGTAGAGTAAAAACCGCTCAAATGTGTTTTCCACTTGAATAAGGCATTTTCCAGGGTTCCTCAAAGGGATTGCTGCTTTTTTTGGCATTCTAGCATCTGATGCAACACTTGATTTCTGCAGGGTCCCTGTGAAAATCTGTATTAGCTCTATCAACTGCACCACTAAAATCCTTTGGGGTGATTTAAAACAAACTGCTAGGGGATGTTTGCATGTAATATGTCTTCCATACAAGCAGATATATTTTGTCTTCACTACCTTCCTACGGCTTTGCCGTGTCTAAAGGCTAAGATTTTAAAAATTTAAGATACATTGAAAAGAAGTTGAAATACCATAACACAAACTGGAAAAATATTTACTGCTAACTGAAAGTAAATTCAAAATCATCTTCTGTGCTCTCACTTGCAGGGTAAGTAGTCCAAGGAGTAGCAAGTGGCATTTGCAGCAAGTGAACAAGACAAAAAAGGAGAGAAGAGAAAGAGAAGACTCCCCACTGTCCCTCCGCTGCCGTAATGTCTGAAATCTTGCAGTAATGGGTGCTAAAAGATGGTCAGTGCCTACCATTAAATGTGCAAAGAGAAGAGAAAAGGTAAGTAGCTTGGGAGAATGTTTTTCCTTGTTTTACTTACTAGTTTATATAGTTTATATGTCGATGTAGCTACTTGAAACTAGTGTGAATACTAACATTCAGCCCCTGAATATGGACAATAAAACAAATCAAACAAATGCAGAAAATCTTCTAAAAATCCTCTGAAATTCCATCACTCCACCAATCTGAGTTAAAGCATGTAAATATGGGGGGGGGGGGGCAGATAAAAGGGGGAAGGAGGGAAAGGTAGTTTTCTCCATGTATGCATATTTTAGAGGGTTCTTAGGTACCTGTTCCTGTGGGTTTGCCTTTTTTTAATGTGATTGGCTTTTGCCTTGTGAATCCCTTCATCTCTTCTAGTACATGTAATACACTTTTCCCCTACTTTTAAGGTATTCCCATCATCTATTTACTTCATCTGTTTTCATTGTATCTTTTTTTTTTCAGAGAGGTAACTTTAACTGAAGGTTTGCAAACCATGTTGCATAATAGGGAAAGGAATTGTTTTATTTTTTCCACTGCATTTGAAAACACCTTAAAATTTGCATTTGAAAACGAAACGCCTACAGGAGAAAATAGCTAAAAATGGAAATTGTAAGAAACCAATATAAAATACTATGCAACCTGGACGAAGGGTATTTTGGCAGGATGATAAACTCTAAATCTGTTTACAAACAACTGTTCCATTAACACTTCTATTATGAAATCTGTTCTCTGATGTACTCAAATAGTGTTAATATAAATGTCCCCAAAATCAAATTCAGAACAAGATTCAACCAAATTTTGGGGGATATATTTGTATGCTGTGCGTTCAATTTTATTCGAAATTATCAGCTTTCTTCAAAATTACGTCCACACACGGAGTCCCATGCTGGACAGGTCGCTTTGGCTCTTATTTGCTATAATAAGAAATCTCATCTGTTTGTTTGATTGTTTTAACTGTGGATTATTTTAAACTAAATTATTTTAAACCTTTTTGTCATGAGCAGAGTATATCTCCAATGGAGGTGACTCAGGTATAAAAGAACTAGCCTGTATAACATCAGTGCAGTGATGGAGTGCCTCAGTACTGGGCATCACATGGGTATAGCCGAGGGGAACCCACTGCTAGAAAGGCTGTAGAAAGTTTTACTTTTATATCCTGGTTTCAAGTAACACCTGTAGAACGATCTAGTACTATGACAGTGCCTTGACATTTCATTTGTCAGCCTGCAATCACAGACAGGATGCCAACTCCTACCACCATTCACTGAGAGAGAGCAAAACAAGGCTCTGAACTGGGTTTTAGCAACAAATCCATTTTTTACCTCCCTAGGCTGAATTGTCCAAAGTACAATCCTAGTCTTACTTGATCAGAGTCCAGAGGAGCAGCTCATGTGCTTTAAGCCCATTCATAGTCTCTGTTTGGATGGTACTGAAGTTCCCAGCAATTTTCAGAATGAAAACCCAGCTCAAAAAACAAACCATTATGTGGTAGTACATGATGTTGAATACCTGGGTAATTAATAGTTAATCTGTTACTACATTTCTTTTAGCATAAGGTTTCCAGAACTGCCTGGTTCAGAATTTGTTCTGAATACTGCACTCAGCTTTTCAGCCAGGCAGATGTTGATGCGTTAGTATTAAACTGAAAAGATGAATGTCTGCTCCATGTACTTCCTTTCTTCTGTTTCACTTCTCTGTACCTGCTTCCTGCAAATACACCAAGGATTTCTGGTATGTCTTTCAAAATACCAAAAGCCAGCTAGATGTGGCTATGCCATGGGATACTGTCCTCCCTGCTATCAGTTATCCTTCCTAGGCAATATTTGTAAGAGTCTCAATTAAATAATTTATTCAGTTATGCTTAATGCCATCGTAGAAATCAGAGGATGAGCAGGAAAGGCTTTCTAAGGAAAAAGGATTTCAAGTAGTCTCAGCAAAGTTTTACACATTGTTTAAAAATATGTCTTTTCACATTTCAAGAAAAAAATCACTCAAAACACTTCCACTAATAGTTTGAGGTTTGAGGCAGTTTAACCTTAAGGTGTGGCAAGCTCTGGAAACTTAGTGTGACTCACTGAGTAATAATAAGCTACAACATAAAATATCAGCCTGCACACAATTTTCCAACCTCATTCTGTAAAACTTTCACTTGAAAAGAAAAATAAAACAGTTATCTCATTTACTCTGTTTTTAATCTCTATGACAAAAAGCAATATACTTAAAGAATATTATTCTTTCTTGAAAACATGTAAGATCTTAAAGAAAATTAAAAGCATGTCCTTTAAAACTTATTTGAAAATTTAAAATAAATTTTAGATGAAAAAATGAATTGTAAAGTGAAGTATAATATCTATGGTATAATATTCAAGTATCTACAGCACAAAGAAATGTATAATATCTGTGGTATTGTTGTTATTGGCAAGAAAGCAAGAATGAGACACATTTCTAAAATTAAAAAATATATATTCTTTTTTCTTTATCCTTCTAGACAGGGTAAGGGTTGTATTAACACACATCTACTGCCTCAGGTTAATGACGTTTTTTCACAGAAATATTCCAAATGACTGCAGACGCAGGACCAAATGAAGAATGCCATGAACCCTCGATGGACTCACCGCATTAAATTTCCTTTTCCCAAGCAGAAACCAAAATATCTGAGGAGCGAAAAGGTGGAAGAGGCCCAGGAAAGGCAGCGTCTCACAACACAATGAAGTCAAAATGTGGCAGGATGTACATCTGGATCTGGAAACTGCAAAGTGCTCCCACAGTTTCTGTCCAAGCCTTAGTGTCTGCATAGACAGACACCTAAATACATCCATCTTCAAGTGAGTATGAATCCTAAGGCCACCCACACCTGCAAGTATATTCCTTTTATCAAAATATAATCAGACCTTCAGGATATGACGTTATCTCCTGTACCTGCTCCAAATGTCCTTGCCAAGAAAGATAACATTATTCAAATGTAAGGAAAGATGGCTCTGGTGAGGAATATCTCCATAGCTGGTGGCACGTGCACTGCAAAAGGACTACAGAAATGATGAATGTAGGTCTTCAAAACAAGCAGTGTTTTGGCTGCACTGAAGCACCTCATCTTACTATGAACTAAACTCTTAAGAATAACCGCAAATCTTCAATTTTGCTTTTCCCTATGACTTTGGCTACCACGAATATACTTATTTTTAAAGTCTTTAGGATATAATCCACTGTAGTATTCTGTATCCCCTTTCCAGATGACAGAATGAATGCAGCCATTTTTAATTCTCACCATTTTATTTCTCCACTTCTGTCATCCTATTCCGAGATTTAGATTGAACAGATTTGGGGAGGTGATTTCCTTTCAGGTAGGAGTCTCCTCTCTCTTGGCTTGGTTTTCCTGACTGACAAGCCTTTGGTGCCTGTCTTGGATATCTTCTTCTGCCAGTTTACACCAAAGGGAAGGGATTAATCAGTGGTAGAATAAAAAATGCAGAGCTCTCCACAAAGTTTAAGCTCTTTTAAAAAATAGGAGATTTTTGAGTCCAACAGCAACTACCTAATTTTGGTAGGAAGCATGAGGTTACTCCAAAGAGGAGAGGCAGTGAACCATGTATTTGTGGCATTCAGATTAGTGATATAATCATGTAACTCCAAAACAGGGATAATCCACACTGCCAAAAGCTAAAGAATTATGTGATCCAGACGACGGATCAAGAGGTGCGCAGGCACAGTGGGCTGATAGTTTCTAGTGATTTCTCCATTATACATCAAGTGTATAGGTAAGGTACTACTGGAGCCCAGCACTTTCTAGAAAGAAGTATAGAGTTGAACAATATGTGGAAGGGTCGACATTAAATACACTAAGTTGTCATACTGATTCTTTTAGAGTCAATATTTTTTCCAAAATCACCACAGCTTTTCCAGTTCTGTGTTAAAATCCCAAGCGAATTGCATGGCTAATTTACCAAAATTGTCTTTGCATGTATGAACCAGGTGACTGCCTGTGCAGAACCCCTAACAAGCTGAGAGGCCACAAAGGCAGTCAGCCTATGTCTATAATTACTTAAACAATACAGACAGAGTCTGTGCAAATTGTATTTTGTCCTTTGGTATTTAATGTGTGAATGTTAAATGGCAAAAGAAATGCAAAAAAAAAAAATCAGAAAACACAACAGTTTTCCAAGCCTGTGGAATGATTCACATTAAGGTTTGGGGCTTTGGACCCCAAATGCAGTAAACAAGGTTCTGGTTTGGTTTTATATTACATATTTAAAAAAAAAGGTAATTCTAAATTTGTAAATGGCACAAGCTTTCTCACTCTGCACCATCTCACCCAAATTTTGCTTGTGGCCATCTTGAACGCCTACAACTCGAGAGACACTGTAATTACCCCAATCCATGTGATGCAGCATGTGCTTTCCTCTGCCAAATGACAGATGTCTTTTCCATACAGTAGTTTCCTAGCAGTGTATTCCACATGCAATAAAGCTTATTCTGGATGCTAGAGGACTGATGGGCCAATGCAATTGGAAAGCAATTAATCTGGATAATTTGCATGCTTTGAATTTTCTAGACATATTTAATATGATACATACACAAACACCATAAAAAGTAAAGCTAAACCATTCTTTCAGATACATAGAAAATTAGTCCTTTACGTTTGCTAATTATAATAACGTCACATAAATCACACATTCAGTTAGAATAGCATTAAAGTAAATGTACTAATGCATTAAAAAGAATTTTTTAAAATAGTCATGAAACACTGTAAGTAAATGCTTAAGATTATCAAATCTGTAATCCAAACAAAAATTGCTCTGACGAAACATAACAAGCTCCAAGGATTTAAAGGCAATGATCACAAGAAAACAAGTGCCCTCTTCCCTGAGTCAAAGATAATACAGCCAAAAGCAACAAACTACAGCTACAGCAAAGAATCAAGAAACGTTAAGAAATCCATGCAAATATTTACTGCTGGGCGTGGAAGAAAGCCACTAGACATGACAAACAAGGAAAAGTCTGCCCCAAAAAATCCTGTGAGTCTGAATTCTCTAACTGAGCAAGTTTTCCCATCCAAAACTATAAATATTTTTAAATGTAGTTAAAATAAACAAGATATGTTCATTTTGATAAATGTCATGTCATCGTGGATTTCAAAATTAATAAATGCACTGCTAAAAAAAAAAATCCATCATGCAACTGGGCAGCATAAAAAAGGCCTCTTGGTGTACAATATCTGGAATTACACATGCAATCTAAGTGGGGCTGTGTTGCCTACAAAGTTGAATTTTATTCAAACACTTCTGCCTGTCATTTGTCCAAATTATAGCTTAATGAAAAATTAAGAAGACATACACAATGTTGTGAGTAATTTTATAGATACCTGTTCACATTACTGGCAATGAACAATGGAAGCAAAGTTTTGTCGTGGATCTTAAATACATCTATATATTCTCATTCACGGAGCAGTGAGGTTATTTTTTGCAAATTGTTTTAAATTTCTGAAACTCAAGCTGTGAAACATCAAGTAAAACCGAACAGTTACAGTAAAAAAAAAAGTGACCAAGAAGCATTTGTAAAAAAGTTAACAATAATTATATTCCATTCATAAGTGCACACGCAAATATGTAAGAGCACAGAAAATGTCCAGTTCATGCATATTTATACCTCTGCTTATATCTGAGAAACTGTTTTTTTCAAATAAATACATGATTGCAGATGAGTCAAACCTTTTCATCAGTTTAAGCTTCAGCTGAAAAAAATAGTTACCACTGGGAAAAGTGGGAAAGAACTGACAGCAAGCCTGACCATTGTTTTCACCATTTCCAAAACATCATCTTGTATTTTTTTATTTTATAAAAATTACATCTTTCTTTCAAAAACTACAGAGGAATGTGTGGGGGTTTCACGTGACTGAAAAGAGTGCATAGCAGATGAAACATTAACATTGTCGTGTGTGAAAAATTAAATTGATTCCTAATTATTCATTTGTTCAAATGTTTGAATTTTGACCAGTAAGCAACAACAACAAGAAAAAAAAAACGATTCTTCGCCCAGGCTTCCTTCAGATGCACATTCACATTAAAACTGCCTGTTTTGAAAAGCTATCCATAAATTCAGACCAAGTGGCATTGTGGCTCCAGGGTTCCTAGAAGTAAGAGATAACAAAACACTCCTAGATCACTCAGTTCATCTCACTGCTAATGTCAGACAAAATAACAACAAAATAACAGCTCTTGCTGCCAGGAAGTTTCTCTTACCAGCTACCAATGACATTTTCTTTCACTGTTTCACTCCCTTGTGTATGCTTCATGCAGAAATTTGAGTTATTTGCTTCTTCTCCAACATTCCACCCACCCAGTGACACGTGACTCTGCTGTAAATCTGCCCTGCACTGGGTGCCCTTTGCTGGAATAGCATTGCTGTTAAACTCAGGTATTCAAGAATCACGGTCAGAACCGAAATTAATGATAGTCTTAAAAACCCAAAATTTTTAAAAATATAGGTATCTGCTCTTTATTCAGTTTTTCAGGCTTTTAGGGTTCGTATTTTAAAATGTTTTCTTCTGCGGCTATAAGGGCTTTATGTGTTTTTGGTTTTATATCAATGAAGACTTTGATTTTGTGCATTCACTTGATTGAAGGGTTAGACTAATAAAAGTAAAAAGAAAAGCATTTTTAAGATTCACCAAGTATTTGCAAGTTTTGGCAGTATCTTACCACTTTCCTGCATTTTCCCCAATATTTCTGAATTTACAAAAAAGTAGCGCCCTACCCTTCTGGCAGACAAAAGGACTCAGTTTATAATTGCTGCCACAGACTTGTCACCTTACCATGCGTTTCCAAGACTCATATTTATCACAGAATCGATTTACTGAATGTTTCTCTCATCCAAAGAGGGATTGGGGAGGCGGCTGCTGACCAGTTGGTCTGGTGCCTGCTCCCTGCAGTTCTTATTTTACTAAAACAGAGGAGTCACTTGAGCCTTTGTTTGCATCACCCCAAGCTGTGTATCAGCTACCAGTCTCGAGACCATAATCCTCCCATTTTTGTTGAAGACCTCTATTTTCCAGAGAGCACAAAACGGAAACAACAATTGAAACCTCAGAAGTTGCCACACAGTGATTTTTTTCTGGTAGCTCTGTTCACATGGGAATTTTCAAAGAGCCTTTAATAGTCTTAAATCCAAAAATATTGCCATGTATTTTTTATTTTCATCTGCAATGCTTAATGGTTTCCATGGATTGCAGTGTAGGGGTAAGTCTGTCCAGAGAAAGATCACTGCCTGCTTTCTCAAATCTTTGAAGGAATAACTGAAAGAGCCACCTCTGAGGAGAGTTGCTGTCTCTGCTTGTTTCCAACAAGAAGAAATCCTACCCCACTGACTCAGTTCAGATGGCAATTCCGCCTTTTCTGTGTGCATTCCCAATGAGGAAAAAATCAGCAGAAAAACATAGGTGGACGCTGTCTTGATCCAGAAGTGTCAACTGGGTGGTGAGAAAGAGAAACTTAGAGGGAATAGGAAAAGAAAAGGCTCATTTTAGGGACATGGGGATGTGTGAAGCAAGACGAAGTTTTGCACAGGGAGTTGGAGCAGCTGGGGCTCCAACAATAAGAAAGTAGAAGGATTTGGCAGGGGCAGGACCAAGTAATAGCCACAGCAGCTGAACAGTGACAGCAGAGTGAAGAAATGACAGATTTACAATCTTAATTACTAGCCATGAATAAGATCTTCTTTCCTAGAAAGCTGATGAAATGGCTGGATGTGTTTCCCAAACAATACCTAGGCAAGCAGAAAAACAGTAGGATGCCTTTGTTCATTTGCTTCTAATATCCATGATTTTAAGGCTAATATCTGAAGGAAGTAACAGTGTAATGACAAGGCTGAGGATGCCTAAATGGCAATTTCATTTTTTTAAAAATACCTGCATGCCAGCTGCTGTTCAGACAAACCCTCAAGTGCTCCAACTGGAAATGTTTCTGAACCCGGAAAGACAGAGGTGCTTGGGGGGAAAAAAGGCATTTCCTTTAGTGAGGAAAAAAACATGTTGCAAACTTTGAAACCATTAGTTGGCACTTTGGACAAGGGACTATGGGATCCTGGGGTCCAGAAAAGATTTGTTGTAAAAGCATAATTTGTGATATCTGATACAATGAAGTGGCAAGGGTCATACTTCTCTGAAATAAAACCAAACAAACCTTCCTTCAGAAGCAAAAATTGAGTTTTGATAAAATATCCATATGTACAGGAAAAGTCTACAGTATTCCGTCTGGGAGTTTCCTTAAATCAGGATAGTGACAACTGACTCTTGTGTAATGACTTTTTACTATTCTCCACCTTCTGTTAGAAGAGACTAACATCAAGCTAAGAAATTGCACTTACTTGCATCAGAAAACCTCATTCGCATACCAAGATGTCAGAGCACATCAGAAACCCCTGAATTGCGTAAAGCCACAAGTGGCCTACTTGTATTATATTTTTACTACTATGAATTAATACACTGTGGTTTTCTCTATTTACGTCCTGTTCGGTATTGTCTTTAAAAAAAATATTCACTTGTTTGCTTAAATTACAATGGTCTTTATCCCACCCTCAACAGAATTTGAAGGGCAATAATAGCATAAAGCATGAAGTCAAGCAGTAATATACTTCTCAGGCAGTTCTACCTTTTTCATTTTACCACACTTTAAGCAAAAGAGTTGGAATTTGCCACATCATTTATACTGTCGAATATCAGCCCTTTGTGACATTTGAAACCTTCTGAGGATCTGGTTTAACCTCAGTTGGTACAGGGAGATGGCTGGAAATAGGTGGTGATTTGTGGTTAACTGCTGGTGTGCTCAAAGCTTTCAGAAACAATGAAATATGACTCATCGTAGGTGGTGTGGGAATTCTCCTCTCCTAATATGTCAGCATTTGTTTTGTCACTGCAATTTGATTTATGCTCCTCTATTTCTAACATTAAGAATTACTAAGCGATACAAGGCATTCAAGGGAAGATGCCATTCTCAGCAGTGTGTCCTATATGAGAATCTAGTTACAGTAAGATGGGATGGCAAACTTTTCTAAGAGGATTTCTGCTCTTAAATGTCTGTAAAGATGACTTTGTGCAGGTTCACACTCGTCCTTCTCCGTATTACATGTAAAACTGCTTGTGAACGAGTGCGTATGACATTGAGCCAGAAAAGCACTTTTAACAGGCGGCTGCACATTCCTGGATTTATAGCATCATTTGTCAAAGCTGAAGCATAATTTGAGCACAATGGCTTCACGTTGATTTGGGAATTCTGATTCCCTTGAAATTTTCTTATGGCAGAATAATAAAAAATAAAGAGTTGGGAGGAAGAAAAGAAAAAGCATCCCCCCATTATACTACTCTGGACAGTGTATTTTCTTCTTCACATGCCAAAAAAAGTACTCTCAGCACCATCAGGTAGCTTGAGCTCCTCTCCCAGTAACCAAGTTCAAATTTATCAGCGAAGCCTATAGACTGTCTGGTCATGAGGATCACATTTCCAAGTAACATGGAAGAATTGTGACAGGTCCTAGTTGGAACACCAATATCCTGCCTCAATGTCACAAGTGTACGTTGGGACTTGTGAACACAGCATTGAGTCGCACCGCTCTTGACTTACTCTCTGATCAACAAGGATGTTTTTGGAAAGCCCATCCAAAGATTCCATCCCAATTGCCCTTTAAGTCCAAGAAGTGCAAGGGTCACTTCAAGCTAGTCCTTTCATTCATATATGCAGAAAATCAAAGTGCATCAAAGTTTTGAAAGGGTGTGGATCTTCCAGTCAGCCATGGCCAATCCTTCAGCCTTGGGTATATTCTTCAACCATATGTCTGCTCTGCTCCTACCAGACCACTCAACTTCTTTGCAAGCAAATAAACAGCTGGCAAACTGTTTAGTACATGCAGTCAGCATTCATAATGATACTTTTCTTACTAATATTTCTGTTACGTCTTATCTACTACCTACTATTTGGTTCAACTAATTATTATATCTTACTTTTAGCAAAGTTTATAGACTGAGGGCTATTTTTTCTTCTTACATGAAAACACACAGCAAAACAGGGTCTTGTTTGGATAGAACTACAGAATGTTACAAATAATAGCAAAAATATAACCATGGCTACTATTTGACATGACCTATTTCCAAATAGGAAATTGTCTATCATAATGTAATTGAGAAGATAACCCATTATTAACTCCTGTCTCCAAAACTTCCAAGACAACTGATTATATGGTTCTCCCTGAAACACTGCAATTTCACTAACGTATTTGTTGGAGGCAATTATAATCTATACAGTACTTCATACATCTTGGAATACAATGGCTTTAAATGGAGTAAATGGCTTGCATGCCCTGATCTCAAATGAAATGTGACACTATTATATCTTCAGAGGTTACCAACAAATCTCTTTCTCCTGGATAAACAAAGAAAATCATGACAAGGAAAGAAAAAGAAAATATTTTGAAAACTTGTGAGCCCAGTTGCTCTCTGCCAACAGTTATGCAGACACTGGGGCTGACTTGTTGCCAGAGTCAGCACACTAGCTGGAAATCTCACATTCTGCAGACAGCAGCTTAATGATGAAAAAAGGAAAAACGTTTATTTCTTGCTGCCTTCAGCAGATGACCCCAGCCTACAAGGGAGTCAACCCAAGCCTTTTCAGCAGCAATTTGTCAAGTTTTCACTCATTAAAGACTTTGCCGGACCTTTACTCCATGACCCGAACAACTGGCTGACTGAATGCCTCTTCCCGGACTGAGGAGGGAGAGCCAGAGAGATGACACTCACTGTTAGCCTCGGGTCTTAAAAGCACAAAATGAGGGGGTTTCACCTCTCATCCAGACAAGGCTATGAAGGAAAATTGCTGACCTGCTCCCAGGCACCAGGGCCAGGGTAAGATGTGCTGTTCCATCAGCACACCAAGCAGTTCATCCCTTGGACACAGACAGCGAGAACCTTGCTATGCTACATTCAGAGGACACTTTAGAAGAAGTAACAGCTTAGGAAGCTACAGAGTTATATTTTTGTCCTTCTCTATCCTTGAAATCTCTTCCCCCAATTTTCATGGGCCTTGCTGTGCAGTAGCGTTGACCAAGAGTGCTAGGAAAGCAGTAGTGCAGACAGACTCACAGTTTTGACTTAATAAAGAGCAAGTCTGAAAGCAAGGCCCATGTCCTGATTTCCCAGTCCTACTTCTAGCACCAGACAGAGATAGAAGAGCCTGCCTAGCATGGCTGCCAGGAGAGAAGCTGGACCTCAGGAAAGACTTTAAGGCTCCAGACGCCAAACAGGTAAAATAGTTGATGCAAAAAGTTGCTACCCTTTTGTTGAGGCAATCAGAGTGCGTAGAACCATGAAGTCACAGGATGTTTTGGGTCAGAAGGGACTTTTAAAGATCATCTAGTTCCAATACCCCTGCCACGGGCAGGGACATCTTTCACTAGGTCAGATTGCTCAAAGCCCCATCCAACCTGACCTTGAACTCTTAGCTGAAGAGCAGCCCTGCAGAAAGGGATCTGGGGGTACTGGTCGACAGCAGGTTCAAGGTAAGTCAGCAGTGTGTCCTGGCATCCAGGAGGGCAAACCACATCCCGGCATTTATCAAATACAGTATAACAAAAAGAGGTGATTTTCCCATTGTATTCAGCATTGGTATGACCTCACTTTGAGCACTGGGTACAGTTCTGGGCTCCTCCATTTAAGAAGGATGTGAAGGTTCTTCAACGTGTCCAGTTGGTGAAAGGACTGGGTGGAATGTCATGAGCTTGGGCTTAGTTAGTTTGGAGAAAACAAGGCTGAAGTGTTGCCTTACTCGTCTGTACAGCTTCCTGACGAGGGGAAGTGGAAAGGAAGGTACTGATCACACTAATGCATGCAGCACGGGCAACAAACAAGGGGAGCTGGAAGCCATTGCAAGCTTAGAAAAATACGATGTAATTGCCATCACAGAAACATACTGGGATGATTCGCACAATTGGAGTGCTGCCATGACTGGCTGTAAGCTCTTCAGGCAGGATAGGCTACAAAAGAGAGGCGGTGGTGTTGCCCTCTATGGTAGAGAAACTTTTGATTGTGCTGAACTAAAATATGCTAAAGATAGGGTTGATTGATTGTGGGTTAAAATCAGTGGAATCCACAGTAAGTCAGACATAGTGGTGGGAGTCTGTCATCGACTGCCCAGCCAGGATAAGGAAACCGATGAGCTCTTCTATGAGCAAGTGGGAGAAGTCTCACGATCGCTGTCCCTCATTCTTGTGGGAGACTTCAACCTTCCAGATGTCTGCTGCAAGTATAACAGAGCAGAAAGGAAACAGTCTAGGAGGTTCATTGAGTGTATGGAAGATAACTTCCTGACACAACTGGTGAGTGAGCCGACTAGGGAAGGTGCCCCACTGGATCTGCTGTTTGTGAACAGAGAGGGCCTTGTGACTGTTGGAGGACACCTGGGGCACAGTGATCACGAGACGATAGAATTCTCAGTTCTTGGAGGAGTAAGGAGGGGGGTCAGCAGAACTGTCGCCTTTGACTTCTGGAGGGCAGACTTTGAACAGTTAAGAAGGCTGCTTGATAAAGTCCAGTGGGAGACAGTTCTAAATGACAAAGGAGCCCAAGAGGGCTGGATGCTCCTCAAGAAGGAAATTCTGGCAGTGCAAGAGCAGGCCATCCCCATGTGCCGTAAAATGACTTGGCAGGATAGAAGGCCAGCTTGGCTGAGTAGAGAGCTCTGTGTCAGTCTCAGGAAAAAGAGGAAAATATATGAGCTTTGGAAGAGGGGGCAGACATCTCAGGAGGACTACAAGGAGCAGGCGAGATCATGTAGGTAAAAAATTAGAAGGGCTAACGTCCAACTGGAAATTCATCTGGCCAGTTTGGTGAAAGACAGAAATGTTTCTTCAAGTGTATTAACAACAACAGGAGGACCAAGGAGAATCTCCCTCCTTTACTGGATGAAAGGAGAATGGTAGAAACAAAGGATGAGGACAAGACAAAGGTACTTAACGCCTTCTTTGTCTTGGTCTTTAATAGTAAAGTAATATGTTCTCCTGAGCCAGAAGACTGTGAAGGTGAACCCTCAATGTTCCAAGAAGACTTGGTTAAAGACCTGCTCAGCCAATTAGACATCCACAAGTCTATGGGCTGGGTGGGATACACCCAAGGGTATTACGGGAGCTGGCAGATGTCTTTGTCAAACCCCTTTCCTCAGCTATCAACAGTCCCGGCTTGACTGGAGACTGGCAAGTGTAACTCCCATTTACAAGAAGGTCAGAGGGAGGATCTGGGGAATTATAGGCCTGATATTTTGACCTCCGTACCGGGGAAGGTCATGGAGCAGATCACATTGAGAGTTATCACACAGCACACAGGACAGTCATGTGATCAGACCCTGTCAACATGGATTTATGAAAGGCAGGTCCTGCCAGACCAACCTGATCTACTTCTGTGACAAGGTTATCCATTTAATGGATGAGGGAAAGGCTGTGGATGTGGTGTACCTGGAGTTGTGTAAAGCCTTTGACACCGTTTCTCACAGCATTCTGATTGAGAAATTGGCTGCTATTGGCCCGGACAGGAACACCCTCTGCTGGATAAAAAACTGGCTGGATGGCCGGGCCCAGACGGTGGTGGTAAATGGAGTTAAATCCAGTTGGAGGCCAGTCACGAGTAGTGTTCCCCAGGGTTCAGTTCTGGGTCCAGTCCTGTTCAATATCTTTATTAATGATCTGGATGAAGGGATCGAGTGCACCCTTAGCAAGTTTGCAGATGACACCAAGCTGGGTGGCAGTGTTGGTCTGCTTGAAGGAAGGGAGATGCTGCAAAGAGATCTGGACAAGCTGGATCGATGGGCTGAGACCGATGGGATGAGGTTTAACAGGACCAAATGCCAAGTCCTGCACTTGGGACACAGTAACCCCATGCAGCGTTACAGGCTTGAGGAAGAATGGCTGGAGAGCTGCCTGGAGGAGACAACTGGCTGAAAGTGAGCCAGCAGTGTGCCCAGGTGGCCAAGAAGGCCAATGACATCTTGGCCTGTATCAAAAACAGTGTGGCCAGCAGGACCAAGGAAGTGATTTTGCCCCTGTACTCGGCACTGGTGAGGCCAAACCTCGAGTAATGTTCTCAGTTCTGGGCCCCTCACTACAAGGACATTGAGGTGTTGGAGCATGTACAGAGAAGGGCAACAAGGCTGGTGAACAAGTCCTATGAGGAGCGGCTGAGGGAACTGGGATTGTTTAGCTTGGAGGAGGCTGAGGGGAGACATCATCGCTGTCTCTGACTGCCTGAAAGGAGGCTGTAGCAGAGAGAGTGTTGATCTCTTCTCTCAAGTGGCAGGTGATAGGACAAGAGGAAATGGCCATAAGTTGCGCCAGGGGAGGTGCAGACTAGATATTAGGAAGAATTTCTTTGCTGAAAGGGTGGTCAGGCGCTGGAACAGGGTGCTCAGGCGCTGGAACAGGGTGCTCAGGCACTGGCACAGCTGCCCAGGGAGGTGGTTGAGTCACCATCCCTGGAGGTGTTTAAAAAATGGGTAGATGAGCTTTTGAAGGAAATGGTTTAGCAGAAGATGGGGGGTCTCAAAGGTCTTTTCCAACCAGAAGAGTCTATGATTCTATGATCTCTTCTCCCTGCTATCCAGTAATAGGACACATGAGAATGGTTTAAAGCTGCACCAGAGTTTTAGGCTGGACATTTAGACTGAACATTCGTTGCCAAGATGGTGATCAAACACTGAATAGGCTTCCCTAGAGACATGGTTGATGCTCCAAGTCTGTCTGTGTTTAAGAGGCATTTGTGCAATGCTTTTTAACATTTAGTCAGCCTTGAACTTGTCAGGCAGTTGGACTGCATAACTGCTGTAGGTCCCTCCCAACAGAAATTCTTTCCACAACCTGTTCCACTGTTTCATCACCTTCATTGTGTTTCATCACCTTCAATCTACCCTCTTTTATTTTAATAACATTGCCCTTTGTCCTGTCACTACAGGCTGTGATAAAAAGTTTCTCTCTGTCCTTCTTATAAACTCCCTTTATATGTTGAAAGGCTGCTATAAAGTCTCCCTGGGGCCTTCTCTTCTCCAGGCTGAACAACCCCAACTCTCCAGCTCTTGTCACTTTTCTTCATAGGAGAGGTTCTCCAGCCCTCTGACCATTTTTGTGGCCCTCCTCTGGACCCAATCCAACAAGTCCACATCTGTCTTTGTGCAGGGAATGCCAGAGATGGACTCGGTACTGCAGGAGGGATCTCATGAGAGCAAAGCAAAAGGGAGAGAATCACCTCCCTTGATCTGCTGGACACATTTATTTTGATGCAACCTGGGATATGGCTGGCTTTCTGGGCTGCAAGCACCCATTGCTGGCTCATATCCAATTTTCCATCCACTGGTATCTGCAAGTCCTCTTCTGAAGGGCTGCTCTCAATCCATTCATCATCCACTTTCTAATGATACTGATGATTTCCCCAAGGTTCAATGATTATTACTTTGTGGAGACCACTACAACCCCTCACTGAAGATCTGTTGACTTAGCCATTCACCCTCCCACCTTCCGTCTGTGTTATGGAAAATGGTTGGAACAACCACTCCTGCATGCTCAGCCGTTGCTCCTGACAAGGTGGAAGTAGCTCCCCAACAGTATGGTTTTTTTCCTGGGTCCTAATTGGAGGTCTGTAACTCTGTAATGCAGGGTGTCCTTTCCTTTGGACCAAAAACGTACAGGCATCTACATGCCTTTCTGCTTCATTGTTAATGTCTTCCCAATGAGGAGGCTTCCTTTTTCCCAAGGCTTAATCCCTAGGTGAAGGGAAGAAAGGGGTTTCAGCTGGTGAATCATGGATGGAGAGGATGAGGAATCTAAAGAGGTGATGGCTACTTCCCCCTTGATGAAACAGATAAGAATGGGCTGCTTCTTTCTCCGCGAAGTATGATTTTGATGCCCACTTTTCAAATGCGTCAAGCAGAAGCCAAACACAGTCACTTAACTTGCCCATTCTGCCTGTCTATAGAAGGCAAGCTGTGTGCACATCATGGGGCAGAACCTGCTAAGAGGAAACACAGGGAGGGTGTGATGTGCCACAGAGAGGCCAGGGAGTTTTTGGTGGTTATGATACACACTTCAGTCATCAGTTCTTAGAAGAAAATGACAGTCAAAAGACCAAAGTACCTATGAGGTAATTTCAAGAAACTAAAAGGTCCTCAAAATAACAGAGGTTTTGTTTCTGTAGTAATATTGCACTGAGGAAATCCATTATCTTATTTATGGTTTGTTTTTCAAGGTCAGAGAGGACACATTACTATATATTGTGAAATACAGGTTGCAATGTTGTAACAGGTTGGGTCACCACTGTGGATTTGTCATACAGTCCTGTATAGTTTATTTTAACTAGGGTGTACTCACTGGGTATAAGAAATCAGTTGGTACTTTAATGAAAGCCAGGCCAAAGTAAGTTGACCTGCAATATTTTAATTCATAAGACGGTCCAGAGGAGGCTTTTGCAAAACTATTCCAAGAAATAAGAGGAGATTGAGAGGGTACCTTATAGCTGTTTACTGCCTTCTCACAAAGGAAGGAGGTGAAACAGGCATTGATCTCTTCTCTCTTTTGACCTATGATAGGACTAGAGGTAATGGCAGGAAGATGTGCCAGGGAAGGTTTAGATTGGATATTGAGAAGAGGTTCTTCACCCAGTGGGTGGTGGAGCACTGGGACGGCTCCCCAGGGAAGCAGTCATGGCACCGAGTCTGCCAGCATTCAAGAAGCATTTGGACAAAGCCCTCAGTCACATGCTGTGAAAGTTGGGAGTGTCCTATGTAGGGTTGGGAGTTGGACTTGATGATCCTTTTGAGTCCCTTCCAACTCATGTCATTCTATGACTCTATGATTCTGTAAGAACTCAGATTTAAGAGAATAGCAGCTAAAAATGTTAGGGCACTTAGTGTGTTTCATCTGGCCAGGTGAAGAACTGAACAATTTTATTGAAAATATCTGCAGGGGATGGGTAATATCTGCAGGGCTATTGAAACAAGATTCTCACATTGTACCAACAGCTATCAACCGAATATTGCCATTCACAGGCAGAGTGGAGTTTTATAAGCACTTTATGTCTGCACAACAGGAATAAATCCAAGAAACAAGTTACTGTTTATAACACCACACAAAGTATCATCTGCTTTTGCACTTGCTTTCAGAAATGGAATACTGACACTCACTGTGCCCTGCACCTCTGCTAGCTTTAGATCAGTTCCATGTAGTACTCAGCACTTGAGCTGTCCTGCTACTGCAGTCACCCACCCTATTCTTCTGACCTAATTTATGTCATTGAGATTAATATTTCCATAGAAGTGCTTCTTCATTCACCATAAATGGAAACACCATAAATGGTGATGAAGGCGACCGAGATCTGCTAATATGAAACCTACTTGCAGAGACAAAGACTCAAGTGTACGAAAGTTTGACAACATCAGATTTTGGGTATCCAGCTTGTAGAAGATAAAACCAGGGAAAGTTCAGATAGGCCAGTCTCCTGGCTTTCCCAATGGTTTTTAATGGCAGCTTCTTAGGAATAATTTGTACACGTGGTCCCAAATGAAGTGGTCAGATCTTTTGAAACAGAGTGATTCAATTCATAGAATCATTGAATCATAGAATCATAGAATGCTATGGTTTGGAAGGGACATTTACAGGTCATTTAGTCCAACTTCCCTGCAGGAGCCTGGACGTCTTTATCTCGATCAGGTTGCTCAGAGCCCCATCCAAAGCAACTCCCTCTCTGAGCAACCTGTTCCAGTGTTTCACTACCCTCATAAAACATTTCTTCCTTCTATCCAGTCTAAGTCTACCTTCCATTACTTTAAAATCATCACTCCTTGTCCTGTCTTTCCTGGTAGAAATCCTGTCCCTGTCTTTCCTGTAGGCCCCCTTTAAGTACAGCAAGGTTGTTTTAAGGTCTCCCTGCAGCCTTCTCTACTCCAGGCCTAACAACCCCAGCTCTCCAAGTCAGAACATCTCCTGCAAATTTGTGAATTTCTTTGCAACCCTTCAATGCTTGTCACCAAATAGCCCTTTTTTCCTATTCCATTTTTGGGGATTTAATCAGAAGGCCTGATTTTTGTCATTTTGCACTGCTGTGCTTTTAACATCTCTACTGAGAAAAATCTGACAAGAGCATGGTGCAAAAAAGCAAAAAGAAACAGTATCAAACCGAAATTTCACATACACAATCCTCATGGCTGTTTATGAGTGAAAGTAGTTTCAAAGAATGTCCTGGAGAAAATGTGGGTAACTGTATTTATTGGCATGCCCAAGTAGAAAAAAAAGGTCAAGATAGGTAATCTTCAATGGCTTAAAATTTAGGAGATATACACCATTGTCATCCAACTAAACTCATGGGAGGCAAGCTCAGGCTTACACTCATATCTCGTGAGTCCTGGTCAAGCTATACTTCCAGTGGAGCTCCCCATTCACAGTACTCAACAGTAAACCTGTGACTTTCTTAGAGAAGCAAGCACCACTTCATATCATGTGTGCTCCAGGTAAGAGTGTCCACAAATTCAGAACAGACAGGGAGTGGAAGCTGGGAAAAGGTAAGGAACTCAAACTACAACTCCTTCATAGGACAGCAATCATTCTAGCAGATGCAGATTAATATTGAGCTGTCACTAAAATAATATTTATTTGTGGCCTAGCTCACACCAACAAAATGTAAACGAAACTTGGTCTCATGTGCCTTGCATGTATTCACTTAGTTCATTTATTTGTTCGAGCAAAGTCACTATTTCCCACCTTGAGACATGTCGGTGGCTGACTGAAGACTGGTATTCCAGCCTCCAGAGGCAGAGGTAGTCAAACAGCACCTGTGGGACATGGACAAACACGTTACAAGGAAATTTTCATAGTTACTGCCATGAGTGAAAGCAAGCCCTGTCCTTCTGCAAATAACTCAGAACAACATAACCTCCAGTGCTCTGGTGTATTGTCAGTGAAAATGCTGGAAAACAGTCCTTTGGGCAGTTTATTGAGAAATGATGTAATAGGGTTAAACTCGTATCTATCTGATACAAACTGACTCAGGCCACATGCAGTAGCTGAGGGGGGAAAACTCACGATGATGGCAAACCATGCTGATAGATGGGAAGCGCACTGGTACAGAGAGTTTCTAAACTTGTGATACCCACCAGGGATGGGAAAAATGCCAGGGCAGTGCAATGGTGCTACCTGGGAGGAGGCAGAGAAAATGCAGGGGGAAGTTTCTTCTCCATCTTCATCTCTCTGTCCAAAAGCTGTGGAAGGATTGAACCCAATAGTGTGTGTATTTTCAAGAAACGTATGTCTCTCTCATCTTGGCTCTAGATGGGAAGCCCATTGTTGTGGTTCTGAATTAGTCAACTCTTCTTTAAAATTAATATCCACATAAACTTAGAAGATGAATTTCATTGATACCAGTTTTAATACTGCTTATCCAGAATGATTCCCTTGCTGACTCACAGTCTCTTCTTGCATGTCAGAGCGAATCTCTATGAGAATACCTCATGCCTTGAACAAACTGGCATATCGAGGACAGGAAGTTTCCAGATTTCCTGCCACAAGGTACCACACACCACTACTGCCTTGGGGTGGTGGGTACATGGCATATGCTGAATTTCCACCCTCCCCCACTTGCTTTCAGTCTGAGTATGTCTGACTGATACTGTGACTAGGCTGGTTTCAAGCAAAGGCAGAGTGAGATGGAGCAGGCAGCTAGGGGAGGAATCAAGATACCCAGAAATTGATTGTAAGATGGTTGATGATAAGGTGTGTCAAAGACACCTTGGGCATCACACCTTCTTGATGCAGAACTGCGTTCCCCTGAACCGCTGGTGCCTGCCTATAGCTGTTTTGGCACATGTGTCACAACGTGAGAAGAGTGACAGTGTGTTTAGTGGTTACCTAAGCAATATCTTCTTCCATCCATCTGGTTTACTGGTAGCAGCCTCCAGGTGCACTGAAAATTGCTGACTGAAAATACAGAACTGTAAATCCCCAGGCTGCCATTCAAAGCCTCATGGAAAATAATAACCTAGCACTCTGTCCTGAAGACTTTGTCACTTTATGCTTCAAATGGACATTGATGTCTCAAATAGGCTATCCATCTTGAGAGCTATGTTTTATTGGCAGCTCCCTCTTACACACAGGGTCTAAGAGTGCATGCTTAGCCTTAAAAATACCTACTTGAAGCTTTTCTGAAATAAGTTAAAAAGTATGCCTGGCTGATGGCTTGGTTTCTTGTTCCACTAACAATAACCTTGCATTTTCTATGTTACTGG
The DNA here is from genome assembly GCA_033558185.1 of Dromococcyx pavoninus. Lineage (NCBI taxonomy): Eukaryota > Metazoa > Chordata > Aves > Cuculiformes > Neomorphidae > Dromococcyx > Dromococcyx pavoninus. The sequence continues at coordinate 2,952,703 of JAUMJL010000023.1, forward strand.
AAGCCTATTTTCATTAGTCAAAAGGTGCTATTTCTCTTTGAAAACTTCCTTTCTTCCCCAGCAACCAATACGCTTCCACCTTCTCGGGAGCAGATCCAAACCCAGCTCTGTGAGAGCACCAGGCCAGCACTAAATGCTGTATGTCCAATTCAAATCACTCTGCCATGACAAATCAGGTTCTTTTCAATTGTTTCTGCTGGATGAATTTTCAGGCTGCTGATGGGACCAGCCACAGGGCCACAGGAGCCAGCACCAGCATAAGAGGGTGCAGAGAAGCTGGGGCGGGTCTAGCAGGGAGGGAGTGGTATGCCAGAAGCAAACACTGACCCTGCAACCCCAGCTTTACAGTATTGCTGTGTTAAACCAGCACATTCCACCTACATACACAACTGTGCGAGTCCTTGAGGACATGCACAGGCCTGGTACCAGAGCCAACAATGCCACTGGCTCTGCCAAAGCTTGTGAACCTATTTGCTCCCTACAGGAGACCAAGTCATGACAAAACAAAACATCCTCGTCCATTTGCTTCTCTCAGGGTTCCCATACCACATTTTAGTAATTTCTGGTGTCCTCACAGCCTTCTGGGGTGCATAAGGTTCTCATAAAGTAGCTCATTGCTTTTCATCTGAGTCATGCAACTGCTTTCTCTTCCTTCTACATCTGTTGCCTTTGATTCCAACTGCCCCCATAGCCACATGCGATCAATCTTTTTTGGGACTGAGAACATGTTTCTCTCTTTTTCTCCTTTTCCTGTGTCCCAGCCACCCTTGAATTCCAGCTGCTGCCTGGGAAATCCTCTCACACGCTCTGGATAGGGGGTGCCTAAATCCCCTCCTCCCAACCTCACTCCTTGTTCCGGCAACTCAGCTTTTTACATGACCCACATCCCTTCAGTTCAGCTACCAGGCCATGCCCAGTGTGCTGATGGTCTCTACAAGCAAATGGCCTTTTCTGCATCCAAGTGTTTTTAATTCTCTCCTGTGGAACTGAGCACTGGGAAAGATCCAACGTTTAAAAAGAAAATAAATCATTCCTGTGCATAATCCATTTTGCCTGTGTCAGAGTTTATTCCTTCATCTTTGCAGATGGGTAAATGTGCATTTGCTTTTAAATAAGGCTCTGTAGGCTCATCCTTTCCCGCCATATTTATCAGCAAGTGAATGGGATGGCTGTCTACAATCAGGAACCAGCAATGCTAGTGGCAGGAAAGAGTAGGCATAAGGGATTTCAGTGGCAAACCAAATTTAACTGTTTTTACTGAAAAACAATTATAAAAGTGAGGCATATAAACATGTAATTCCCCTAGAAGCACATGGATAATCTGAAGGTCAGAAGGATGTTAATTCTTCTCTAAACACTGTCCTTAGAATAGGGTTGTCTAAAATGTTCCTGAATTTTTTTTCTTAGAGGCAGGAGTATTTCCAGCATAGTAGCTGATTAAAGTACTGTCTAAAATGTCCTGAGGAAGGGAAAACCAAATGCGATATTCCTCAAAACCCAGATGTTGTGTAAGGACTGTGAAAGGAAACATCTGCTGCTCATGATACTACACTCCTGACCATTAATCTGCATTACTCAATCTCCAGATACATCTCTGCTTGTTCTCTTAGCTCGAAGACAAAAGGCGCAGCACAGTTTCTGTCTGCACGGATGAACTCTTCCATCTCACAACACTGCTTCTTCCACATTCTCTGTCAGGAATACTCCCTCGGCCATTCCTTCCTCCAGTGCCTGGACAGCATGTGTTCACTGGTACAGGTGTTGCTAGCGGGGAGAGTTCAGGTGACATGCTTAAGCTTTTTCTTTTGATTTCTAAATTTCCAATGGCTAGTGTTGAAAACAAAGCACAAAAACTAATATAAAGCTTCACACAAAAGAGGTGGATATTTCCCTGTGGGTTTAAGTCCAGTAACTAACTGCATGTGGGAATCACAGGCAATACACTTTTTAATATCACTACCATTATGTTTAGTAAAGGTGTGAAACTTTCAGTTCCCAAGCATGCACTGAGAAAGAAGGGTAAATGCATTGAGGCTCAGCTAAGTGCATGAATTCAACCATAGGCTGTTAAGTCAAAGGTTGAAGCTATGGTTGAAGCAAGATCTTCCAGTCTTGCTCAGGGAGGCTGGAGTATGTCAAATCTTCCTGACAGTACTTGCATAAGGGCTCCAGCCATCCACGCCAGCACAATGTAAGATGAGACAAGGCAATATATGTTAGACATTTGCTCACAGGAGAGAAATGCTGTGACCCCGATACTAGGGGTCAGGTAGCAGGCCAGTCATTTTAATTTAGTGATATGATACACATTTATGAATTTTCCCTTGGATCCCCCAACTGAAGAAAATATTATGTATATATAAAGGCTTCAATATGTCTTTCAGCCGCTGCTGCGTGTGCTGTATAGGATGCCAGTGCAAGGCCTAGAGCTGAGTTGCAGACTCTAGTAAGAACATTGGCCTTTGGTTGCTTTATTTGCAGCAGTTAAAATCTATGCAGCATTTTGTGGACCCCATAATATGCTGGGTGATTTTCTATAAAACGAACCTTGAAAGAAGCTGACTGTCATTAAAACCTAGGAAATTAATAGAAAAGAAAGGTAATAAAAAATAAGGAGAAACAGTTTTGAAATGCTGTAGTCCAAGTCTCTCCCACATCCACAATCACTAGAGCAGCTTCATTGTAAGGACAGGAAAGAAGAGTTGCTCCCTTCAGCTTCTCATAGAGCAAGCAAAAGCAGAGGTCAGCTTGACTGTCAACTATGTGGAAAAGAAAGATATTATGTTTCCTTGGGGGGGGGAGGGGAGAGAGAAAGAAAAATATCAGCTGCAGTTCTCTTTTAATTCCTTTCACACAATTGAGATCAATGTAGCTAACTGTTCCCCCCCCCCCCAAAAAAAAGTTTAATATTGTTCCCGATACAAAATCTAAAAAGACCTCATGCCAATGAAAGCATGGGAATGCATCTGCACTAAGGCTTCCATAGCCTACGGCTTCCATTTAACAACTTGAGTAATGTGTTCATCAATCTCCCTGTTTAGCGAGTTTAAAAAACATGTTATATTTACCCCCAGAATTAGCAGATGCCTGCTTACATCAGAGATTTATTTTGTTGAAGTCAAAATGCGCTAATAAATAACAGACATTCATTCAACATGGCTCAAGGTAGCAGGGTTTGTTTATATTTACAGAGTATCTGTATATAGCTTAAACAGCTTGCCTGAGCGGAGAGATCAGCTGCCAGCGACTGCCCATCCTCTGGACAGAGCACCAGGACCAACTGTGCATCGCAGAGCGGAAAACGTAACAGGAGACACAAGGGAGGATGTCATGTACCGCAAAGAGGGCACAGGGTTTTTAGTGGTTAGGATGACAACAAATGCACACCTCTGTCATCAGTCCTTACTAGAAAGTCATATCCATGGTGAAATTTAGAGAAACTAAAAAGGTCCTCAAAAACAACTGAGGTTTTGTTTCTTGAATAATGATAATGTACTGAGGAAACCCATTATCCTATTTATGGTTTGTTGTTCAGACTCCCAGCCAACAGTGCACCGTACTCTGCGAATATATACATTCTAATGATATGATGGGGCAGGATAAAGATATTACAGGTTTGTCACACAGTCCTCCATGGTCTGGCTTAACCAGCATGTAATCACCAAGCATAAGAATCCTTTGCAACTTTTAATGACTGCCAGGCCAGCGTCTATTAATTACTATCATACAATTGCACATGACAGCAAGAGAGAATAAGAAAGAAGAGATGGAGGGAAGGGTTCAGGGGACAAGTCCAAAGAATAGAAAAACTGAATTCAAACCAATTGAAGTTGAAACCAAGTAGCAATTTTGTACTACTATGTTAAAGTGGAACTGAGACTAATTTGATAGAATGAAGGCTAAAATAAGAGTCTGATCTCAAATACTCCCAAACACCATCCACTGCTCCTCTCTAGGGATGGCCAGTCAATAGGAAATCTTAAATATTGGGATTATGTATCACTTTGTCACGACCCAACAGAACCACAGAGGTGCAGATGGGTTTCTGAATCACCATTCTAATCATCCTTTTGCTGCCGAAGTTCTACATTTTAAAAATGTGGGCATTTTAAATATAAGTGCCTTGCCTCTGGTGCCCACCTAACATGTGACATCCTGAACAATAGTTTTTAAAGATGATAACTATTTGTAGTTCCCCCTTGACCTGGATTGCAGATTCCTTTAAATTCTTGGTCTCCAGTCAGTCCTCCAAATATTGGAAGCACTGAAAATTAGAGGTCACTGTTGTCAGTTGACTTTGTCATGAATAGTCTAGAACTACAGAACATGACAAATTAGACAGATACTCAAAAGAGTTTGATAAGAAGACAAAAGGTGAATTGTTGATACAACACAAGTAGGGATGTGCTTGTATTTCAGGCTGTATTTCCAAAGAGCATCGAGTTTGAATGTTAGATTCCCACCTCTTCTGCACAATTTTGTGTCTTAAGAGATAAATGAAGGAAGGCTGGGTGTGCCTGAAGTGGGATCTGAGGTAAAGATGGGTTTTTGTCCTCACTGCACAAACCTAAGCCTTCTTTATAGCAGGTTTGCCTTGGACACAGCCTCTAAGAGGTGCCTGAAACAGCATTAGAGAGCAAGCTAACTCCTGAGTACCATGGATGACTGGTACTCAAGCTCATTTCCCAGCTCATTTTCATTTGGCAATGTAGACATACCCTTAGCATCCTGCCACTGTCTGTGAAAATGGACAAGTACATCCAGAAGCCAATTTAAACTTTGGGAAAGTTGCCTTGTCTTCTTTTGGAGATGCTTCTGTCCCTCCATTTGGTGTAATGGGAGTCAAGGTGATTTGGTGACTAAATCCTCTTGTAAATCTAGTCATTTACAGAAGAAAGGAACAAACAGATTCCTGTGGGATTTTAAAATTCTTTTTTTTCCACAAATATTTGAGGAGCTATCACATATTTATGAAGATGCTAAAAGTCAATAACATTTGAAGCACTTTAGAACATATTAGCTTATCTGAAATTTCAACCACAAATACATTATTTGTTTTCATTATTAACAGGCTCTAAGGGTTTCTAATTAGAAAAACAAACATTTTGTGTGACTTTGATGACCAAACACATATTGAGTGTTTTTCAACAGTCAGTTTTGAACAGTTTTTCAACAATGTGTAAGTAGAAATGACTTTAGGCAAACAACTTCAATAGTACTTATGAACACATTTCACCAAAAAGAGGATTTTCTATGTAATGAGAAAACTAGACATGTCCAAATTTCTTCACACTTCCAAATAGGAGAAGAGGCATGAAAACTGTATTTTGTGGCAGTTGCCATGCAACTGTCTAAGCTAGCAAGTCAGATTGTACCTCCATGCCACAGACACCTGTGATGCATCTCATCATAGAGAAACCAAATTGTAGTATGAGTCCTGAATGGTAACTCCACCCTTTGAAAACAGTGAGGCTCCAGGACTCAAAACCTAATCTTTTTAGCATTTCTGAGGACATAGATTAGCATTACTATGAAATTAATCACTTTTTTTTCATCTGGGTTCTACCAAGCAACTTACCAAGCATCTGGGTCCTGCCAACTCAAAGCATCAAATGTTATGTGTTGATGGAAACATTTCAGAAAAAAAAAAATAAACCATTTTCCTGTGGTAAATTTTGATTTTTATGAGAACCACATTTTTCCATTTTTAAGACAGAATTTCCAGGCAACTCTTAACTATACCTAACAACCATATCCATAATCATCAGGAATCATTGCTTAGCAAATGGAAAGAAACATCAGGTTCAAAACAAACAATGTGGGTTTGCAACCTTTTGTGGTTTCATCATAGGTATCACGATAACCAGCCTTCCCCTCCTCCAACACCCAACACCATGAATTCATTCACTGTCGCAAAAATCTTACAAAGAAAACAAAAATGTGAGCCATGGATGCTCAACCACCATCAAGCAAATAAAAACAACACAAAACACATTCTTTTTACATCTCTCGGTTTTGACTGGTTGGGGTCCTGAGTCATGAGTGTCGAAAGTCTGGGGTTGCCAAAACTGCTTTTGTTTGTCACTAATAATCACTCATCCCAATGAACATGTGGTTTACTGTCTCATGCCAGGCCTCCAGTGCTAGGGACTGAGGTTCCTTGTTGAGACAGCATCTCCCAGCTCCAAGACATAGTCTTCAACGTTATCGGAATACTTATTCATTTTAAGCATCAAAGGTAAAATAAATAGGTCTTTCTCTTGTTAGACAATATGATTTTTATTTTTTTTTAAAGATTAACTGTGTTAGCCACAGAAGTTTTGCAATATTTTGAGACCACTGATAACTGAGCAGGATGGAAAAGAACACAAGTACATCCAGTCTGCTGGTTTTCTGGGTTTAATTACTTTTCCTGCTATGGCTAGAGATTTCTGGAATTGTCCTCTTGGTGGAAATACAGTTAAGCAGTTGGCCTTTTTTCATCAAAATACTCAGCCATAAGGGTTGGGGAAAAAGTAACACAGGATGAACTGACAGTTCTATTGAGTCATCTGGTAACCAAAGATACATTGTTCAGAAGTGCCCAGATGAATATATGATTCCCTGATTCTAATGCAGTTTCATTCTCTACCTTCTCCCTGCTAGGACAGTCCCAAGACTAGTCTCTTGTTTTCTGTATTGCCTCTTGCAGGCAGATTCAGGCTGTCTAAATACCACCTGTCTCAGAGAAGGCAATGCAGAGTCCTTCTAAGGTAGTCATTTTAGGAAGAAGCTCCTGCAAGCAAAGAATCCAGTCCATTTTCTGCTTGAGATTATCTCTGTACTAACAGACAAATCCACTTCAAGCACTGACCACAATCTATGTCCATTTTCTCTTTCCAGATTCTTGCAGTAATGTAATAATCTCAGGACTGACCCCCAAAATAGTCCTACTTGTGCATCATATAGACAGAAATGTAGTGCAAATATCTTATAGGACTGATTAATTGAGCCAAAGGAACGGATGCCCCAAACGACCAGATACCCAGAGTAGGATTCATCTCTGCTAACATCAAATAACTACTCTATAATCATTCTGATAATAGAAATTTTTTTTACAGCGAGTATAATCATTATCTGGAATTTCCTGAGGGATGTGGTAGAGCCCCATTATTGAAGGTTTTCAAGATGCGACCAGACAGGGTGCTCAATAACCACATCAAGTCTCCCTTTCCCAGGAAAGGTTGGACCGTATCATCTTCCAAGGTCCCTTCCAACCTGGGCTAGCCTATGATTCTGTGATACTTATGATCAGCTAGTAATTCAGACTCCTTTATGGTTAAAAAAAGAGAGAGCAAAATTCATTTGACTTGTTTTAAAATGTCTACATGAAAATGAGATGAATCATGCCCTAGAAGGAGACTTTTCTGTTTATTTTTGTTTTCACTGACTACTATGAGAATCTTACGGCAACTGATTTCAACATAAGCTGCAGTTCCCCCAGCAAGGTGAATCACTGCTTTTGTGCCTACATTTCTCACAGAGTTCAACTCTCATTAAGACTTTGATTCTGAATTCAGAGACTTTTATTACATTGTAGGTTTTACGGCCAGGGTATCAGCTATACCTCATATCTCTGCCTAGTTCCAAACAGCAGAGGGAAGGGCTCCAAACTAAATTCACTAGGGAGGCCAGATCTGGTCTGCTCAAGCAATGCCTAAAGGACCTGGACTCATGGAGATCCTTTCAGAAGACAACTGAGATGCCTCTCACTATTCACATGCTTGTTTCTTGGTAGAAACATCATTCCCAAAAAGGATAAGCCTACTATTAGGCCTGTTTCATCTGAGGGGGTTTAAACCACCAAGGTCTTGCACTCCAGGGTGTGGTCCTCACTGCTAGACTCTATAGCAAAATTCAACTTTACGGTTTGAACTAAGCCTCATCTACTGGCTGCAAAATATTCTATGGATATTTCTATTGCTTATTCCATGACAAGAGCAGCAGTCTGGCTGTAAACCCATAAAATGACATCTTCCCTAAAGACAGGGAATGTCTTGGCTTCTCCTCTAGCCCTGCTCATGTAATTTTACACTTTTTGCTTAAGCTGCTTTGGAGAAAATGCATAAACCGTTGTAACAGAGCTGCTAAAAGGCAGTTTCTGGCCCATTTCGGAAAATAAGACTTAAATGCTTCAAAAAATGTCTTTCCCTGTCCCTCTTAGCAAAAGATCTTGGCCTGACTATTCATCTGGCTGGAGCTTTACTGTTGTCAGCCATGCCAAAATGAATGAAGGGAAGATGTTACAAGGAAAAAAAAAGTAACCAAACACATCCAGTTGCAGAACAAGTGTTTCAGCCTCTCAGCCCTTCCAAAGTTGAGAAGTGACCAGTGGGGATCCCTGTCTGAACTGGATTCATGATCTGTCCTCAGCCTGTCTACCAATGGTTTCATACCTGAGGACAAACAAACTCACAGAGATAGTCATTGCCATGTCTTGGGCTGGGACATGACTGTTTTCCTCTAATGGGCTGATAATGCCATCTTCAGCCTGAAGCAGTGCACGCTACTATATTGTCAAATATTGATACACAGACTACATTGACCTGCACATTTCTGGAAAGCAAAAGTGAAGTGCTGTAAAATTAGCCTCTAGCAGAAGAAACAGATTCTGTCTACGTAAACTCACTGCTTTTAAATTCTGCTAGTAATTTTTCAGCCTCATAAAATAAATCTGATGGCATCTCTGTATGTTTATTTCTGACTCTGAACCTCAAAAAAGTCAACAATCCAGTGAGGAGTCCTAGATATGTATTTTCTTCTGGATTCTTACCCATTAGTGTACTAAAGTGGTTGTTTTTCTAACAGGCATTCATTTTGACAAATGCATTTTACTGACCCCTTTTACAGAGGCCAGACATTGGAAGATGAGTAGAAATTTCTGTATAAAATTACCTCTCTGGTAAGTAGTAAGGACACTGGATGTCTCCATCTCAGCCATCCATAAGTCATCTTGATTTGTCAGATGCATTGGTTTTTAAAAAAAATCAAGATAAGAATAGCCACAGGGATAATAAGCCTTGTCATCTTCATTCTGATATATTCTTAGCAAGTCAATAACAAAGGCATCATCTTCCCATAGGATTCTTATACCTCCAAAAATCTTCCTTTATGTCACCAGTCTTAAAAGATTTTTCAATAACTAAGAATAATTTCACAGTTTAAATAATTATTAATTGGAAATCAGTAACAAAATTTTCAGCATCCTATTTTGGCTTTGAAATATGTATACTGTGACCATCTGAGAGATATCTACACAAACACATCTGTCCAAGTAACACAAAAGCGCTGTGAAACTGTGAACTTGAGAACTCTGTTAAAAAATTCTGCCAAAAGCTGGAACTGGTGACACTGCACACATTCTCTAAAGAGCTAAAAACTATGGACTGCCAAGCTTCCAGCTGAGGAGTCTATACCCTATAGTTAGATATGCAGAACTGTGTTTATACCATGCACACATCTTAAGCTGGGCTTAAACCTGGGTATTTGCAGGTTCATAGCAATTCAGATGTTCAACTAAACATCCAGCCAGATGATTCTATGAGCTTATGCTCATAGCCAGTTTGAAGGACAAACACACAGGCATTAGGGAAACAACACTAAACTTAATGATATTAACAGGCATGTTACTCTTTGAAAATCCATTACTACTGTTGGGTTTTACTCGGCCTGTAGTTTTAACTTAAAACCTCTGTCTGGACTTCTATTTCTAGTTCTGCAGATTGTGATATCTTCTTCTTTAGTTGAATACTGGCTGGAGGTGTGCACATACAAGTTAAAAGATCCATACATTTCTCCAAAGATTCATTATTGAGCACTCCCCTTACAGCAAAGGTGTCTGGTTTTGGTTTTGCATTATAACTCAGACATGTTATATTGCCAGTTTTTGCTGTCACTTAGATTTCCCCAGCTCCAACACCTCTTTGTTGTTCCAGTAATCTCTGCCTGTTCGCTGACCCATATCACCGCAATTCGACAATTGAGCCACACTGAGTGCACCGCTGGTGCCTGTGGGTAACCTCACCCACCTCTTGGCCGACTTGCTCTTCTCACTCTCTTGCAACACTAATCAAATGGGAAAATCCCTTTTACAGAAACCCACCTCTGTCATCTTTGCAGCTGGATAAATGTGAATATTCTTTCAAATCTAGCATTGAAATCACAACTTTAATCATACCATTTGTACAATTTCCTATAATCTAGAATTGCTGCTCTTACTGTGGTGAAGAGAGAGGTGACAGGCTTTTAAACACAGCAAGGATTGTAAAAGTAAACTCAGTTGTGAACCAGGTTTTACTGTCACTTCTAGAGCAAAGTGATTAAAAGGAAGTGCAGAAGGATATAAAGAACTAAAAATAGATCAACATTTAGAGGACATATAGTCCCTGAATTGTGCTCGTGGGACGTCGCCAATGCTGAGTCTCTCCAATATATTTTTTGGTACAAAACATTTTCTTCAGGGTCAAGCATATTATAGTTTCTAATACAGGGTGGGAGGCAGGCGGAAGATGTGGAAGATCATCTAGGGCTACTGAAAATAAAGATGCATCTAGCTCTCAGATAAGGTTCATGTGTGAGGATTTGACAGGAAATGTTTGCTTTTTAAGATTTCTAAAAAGCATAACTTTACCTTAGACTTCCAGGGCTATATTTTGACTCTTAAGGTGAGAAACACAAACATTTGAAATTTCTACTTACTAAGAGATTATAACTCCAAAGGAAAAAATACCTTATGATAGGCAATCTTTCAATAGCATTTTAAAGCATCTTCTATATCGTATAGCATTCTATAGCATCTTAATTTTGTGTCATTCTTCTCCTTAAAAGATGCTTGGAATTGCCAGTGATTAGTGGAAAGATTAAAGCTGAAGCAGAAGAACTGATATTTTAAAACACCTACAAGCTAGAGAGGTACAGAAAAATGGAGTAATACAAAACAACAATAAAAACTGAACCGGATGTACACACTCATCACTAGACACGTTATATGATTAATCACTTGTCCTCATTGTAACAACGAAGCCAGGAAATCCACAAAACCTCAGTATGTATGTAATAGTGCAGTTCTAGCTAACAAATTACAGCTATCAAGCTACCGAAAGAAGCATGCACTACGTTTACTATAATTTAACATACTGGCCTTCCCTAAAACCTGGCAAGGTTTGTGACCATACAAGCCCATAGCATCAAAACTATATATTTCAATGAGGGTGAAAATTCTACTGTTTAGCATGAGATTCAGCCAGAAAGTCCAAGATGGCTCAGGGCAATTTGTATAAAGTTCGCCGTGAAGGTGCTTATGATGGTCCGGTCCAGCTAGGCCAACACTTCCATTGCTAACCATAAAATCAGAGCAAATGTTATAAACAGGTTGTGGTGGCGCTACCTGGAGCCAAAGCAAAAGCCTGGCTGCATTTCATGTCAAACCACTGACCAGCCCTACTGCCGTTTGGAAAGTATGGCTGACATCCGATTGCGGGCCGCCCCGTGAGGTTTCACCAAACCACCAGCAGTAGAGTGGTTATGCTGCTTTCTTCAAAACATTTTTGTGGTTTTCTTGAGAACATAGTATTCATCAGGTGAGCAGCACGGCCAGGATGGTTTTATCTCCTTGTTACCATTATCTGTGCTTCAGTACTATTCTAATGGCCCCTGTTCTGCCTGACCATCTATACAGTGTATGAAGAACCATCCTCTGGAGGACATCAGAACAAATTTTAAGGTTGAGGAGCATTTTCAGTCTGAACTCTCATTCACCAAGCAGGAAATAGCATCCAGTTATTTATATAACTACTTAGAATTTTTTAATTTCTTTCATACATAACTTAAATATCCCTTTTACCTTTTAAGCTGCATTTTTGAGGCAATCCATAACCAACACTTGCTCAATGACAGAGGACTGCAATCCTGAAATGGTTACCTTCAGGTCTTCTTGAGAAGTGGTTAATTAGCTGTTGAAATGGCTACGCACACCTCTGTTAATCCACTATCAGCTCCTATGATGCCTTAACATCCATCTGCCACACACTATCCTCTGCTCCCGACCTGTTCCTCTGAAGCCTCATCAATCAAATTCAGCTTGGCAGGAGACAATTCCTTCATACCGAGAAGAGAGGGAGACCATTCCCACCAGCTCGCTGTGCAAAGGGCAGTAAGTGTCAGTCAGCTTCACAAAATGAGAAACAAGCATAAGACAGGAGACTTATCCAAAAGACTTTCCAGGACCCCCAAGTCAGAGCTGTGTAGGGAATTCCCTTATTCCAGACAAGCACAGTGTTACAGACATCATGCATCTTACCCCAGTCTTTACTGCTCTGGCTTTAATGCCAATGTAATGCTGTTACGAAAACAATTCAAAGAGGGATAACAACACATGGAATTTCAGATTTAGTTTCTCATGTTATCTTTGGGAACTCCTAGACTTTCTGGCCATGAAGCCATGGGTTTGCTACCACCGTGAAGGTAAGTCATCATCTAGAACAGGGAGACATATATTTCATCCTTACAACTCACCACAGAAAGATGTCCAAACAGAGTCAGGTACTTGCCTTACAACGTGATCACCTGCCAAATTATGAGAGCTTTTCTGGATGCAACCTGTTTGGAACAGCCTCTGAATGATTTCTGAATTTGCCTGAAGAGGCACACAGTTTTCAAGTTTTATTAAAGGAAAGAATCCTAAACAGTAAAATATGTTTGATAATATTTGGAAGCAAAAGAAAATGTTTACTACTGTGGTATTTGGCAAACACAAGGAGATTTGCTCATTTTGAACCTTCAAAACTCTTCAGAAGAGCCCAGAGTCATTGTTCCACTTTACAGAGGGGGACATAAAAGGGCCCTTGAAGAGGACAGATCGCTTCAGGTCAAAACAAGGCATTAGAAGTACGTTTCAAACCCGTGTTCACAGGTAAACTGAAAACAAAGCCACACAGGTTCTCATATATCTTGTCTCTCTCATCTGACACAGAGAGCTAGGCTGATTTTTATCAGCCATGTGACAGCAGTCCACTGTGCACAGAAAGGGAGAGGCTGGTCTGGCTATTTGCCTTCTGCTGGCTGCTACCCTCCTGTGCAGACTGACTCTTCCAAAAGGAGATTTCACCTTCTCTGAGGGTATCAGACCATCTTCAGGGTTGGAGAAGCATCTGGAGCATAGGACCTGACCTTGATAGACCCTCTAGGAGCAGCAGAGAGCAGCAACAGAGCCAAGTCAGAGGAGCAAGAAGCAAAGAAATCCCAGGCCTCAGAGCACCATGTGGGGTCAGTGAAATCTACAACACCTACTCAGAGGGGGGCTGGACTGGGAAGATGGGCTGGAGAAAAAGTGCCACTCATCACTCATCAAGGGCATCACAACCAAGAAGAAAAAAAAATCTTTGCTACCTTTACTCTTCCCAACACCCCAATACTGTAGAAACTGCAAATATAAAAACAGATGTTGAATTTATAACGAGTGTTTGAACATTGGACAAACAGAAGACAGTTGGTAGGAAGTTAATTTATGTTCAAATAAAGTGAGCTGCCAGGGTCAAGACTGCTATGACCACAGTTCATTCTCCTTTTTTTTTTCTCCTTGTTAATTAGATACAATTACATGAGCTTTAGCTTTAGTGCACTTACAGTCTAATTATCGAAAAAAGTTCACTTAAAAAAAATTATAAATGAACAATAGTAACAACCAACCTTCTCATTGTTGACATGTTTCAGATTAATGGTTATTTCCCTAATTAATCTAAACCACTCATCCTGTGTAATTTGGATGACTGCAGCAAAAATGACTTCCTCATGTACCTAAATTTTCTCTTTAACTGTTTTGGTAAGCTAATACACAGAAAAAAATAAAATGTCAAATTGTAAACACACAAGCTACAAGCTGGGCACTTACCATAAACAGCAGCATTCCAATACTTTTAAGAGGAAGAAAAAATATCACAAAATAATTTTAAACAGAAATTACCATAACTTTTCCTCTGAAACCATGTCTCCAGAAGCCTCTCAAAAGTACTTTGATCGTACTCATGAGGACCCTCCAGCCGCCTTGGGGAATTTCCAACACCCACCTCTTTATTTTCTCAGGCAGTCACAGGAAAAGAGGTTATGTTGAAGATGCCAGCTGTACTAGGCTCATCTAGATGTCTCAGCCTTAACCCTTTCATGGCTCTGACCACTCTGAAGATTCTATCTTCACATTGCAGTTCACAGCATCACACTAGGATACAAGCCAAGTCTCAAATCTTCTAAGTTAACAGTATGAAAAATGTGTATCATCTCTTGCTGCAGAAATATTAGGTAAACATATCACTGTCCTGCAACAGTTAGCTTGGAGTCTATTATGCCCAGTGCCTTTTAACTCCGATATGTGTAACTGTGAACTCCAACTCATCTCCAATACATACAGCTTAACAGTGCAAAGAGCTCTGTTCAACATGAGTACATCATTCCTCTGAACTGCCTACTGATGAGCTTTCACAGTTTGCTTTCCATACAGTCATATTCCACTTTCCTAAAGGAACATTACGCATCGCCCCTACATCTACCACTTCCAGCGGGAGGTGGTGGCTCTTTTTTGTATTTCTGTCCATACTGTGTTAGTGTTTTTGTAGCAGCATGAGCAGTAGAGCTGATTTTGTGTGGTTAATCAATCCAGTCGCAACACCTGCTCAGAGGACAATGTTACAGGGCAATAATTATGTAAACACATTCTTCTCAGAAACAGACCCTAACCGTTTGTTATTAAAGATTTCTGTCTAGCTAAGCTGAGACTTGATTTAAGTGGCTGAGACAACTGGGATTTTGCCAGCCTTCAAAAGGAATGAGTTTTGCCCTCTGTCCGGAAGCTGCTGCTATACAGAACACTGGACATACATACACATGAATAACATCCTATGTTAAGAGTAACATTACACCTCAGTATCAGCGTAAAAGTTACTTTCAGATCAGCATAAAATCTAAGGGTTTTGCAAGCAGTAAGTTGGGTTCCAAACCAAAGCAACCACAGATTACTTTCCAACAGGAGTGAAAATCTCAGCCAAAAGCAAGTTTAGCTCTTCTTCACTGCATCATGATTTCTGGTAGGCAAGCCTTATTCCATAGGCTCCCAGTCACGAAGACTTCCCTTGCTGGTTTTTAACCACTTCCGCCAAGCAAGAATGAGGTGGCCAGAAGTCACATCAGGACAACACAGTAGGGTCAAGAAAGAAGCAGAAGACAACAGCCATATTACAAGACTGGACAAGGTTCAGGAAAAAAAAAAAGTAAAAACCAGCAACAGCCACAAGGAAAGTGGAGGAGGAGATCTGGAAGTTATACAGGGTGGAGACTGTACAAAATAAGAGATTGGCAGTAACTGGGATACAGAGGCAGATAGTAGAAAAAAACCCCACATTATCACACCATTTCTTTTCTCTGCATTCATCTTATTCCTGGCTGATGCACTGGAACTTCAGGAAACCAAGTCAAGTGACTCGTACATATGCTCTCTTTCGCCCATTCCCAATTAAAAAAAAAATAAAACCAAAACACCATGCACATACACAAAGCTGCCCCAAAGTCCTAGAAGCAGCAGCAACTTTTGGAGGAACAAAGGCAAGACAAACTATATATTTCAACTACATAGAGGTCCAAGTTTCAGTCTTCGCAATTCCTGTGGAAAGGTGTTGTGTGGTCATGGAGTAGATAGCCAGTACCTTGACCACAGGCATGGTCTCATGCCTGTCATGGTTACTTCTGTTGCCCCAAGCACTAACATGCTTTATGGTTTGCTTTAACAGCAGGGGAAGAGACAGCATTTGACTAATACTTTGCTCAATAACCAGTAAGGTTAGTTCTCTGGGTACATTTCTTCAGCCTTGGCATTACTAACTTTCCATACTCACCTTCCAACCAGAGACTTGAAGCACTAACCAGCATGGAATTCAGTCACATCAGAAGCCCAGGCTACAGAGCGAGTAAGGTCTGAGAAACAGCAGCAGGAGACAGAATAGCACACATTGGGCGAAGACTATGGAATAGCTGGAGTCCTAACTTTCAATTTGATACACTGAGGTTAAACAGAGTGCATGGATACTGTTCTGTGGTTGAATAAGGCTAGCCAGAACTAGACTGCTGAAAGAAAAAATAAATCCAGGCAGGAAGAAAAAAGCTCAGACTAATCTTCCACATGAGTATCCTCTTCTTTCCCTTCACAAAAATCTCCTTTTTTGTTCCCAAACTCACCACTCGTCTATTTTCTTGCTGTACAATATTTTAAGAATAAGTTAAATTTGTTTACTTGCTTCAGCTCACATATATATTTTCTACATGATTGAATGTGGGGCATTACCCAAACAAAAAAAAAAACCTCTTCTAAATAAAGATGGTAATGTAAGAAAAGAACGCTCCTTTTGGAAATAATCTCATAAATACTACAGAAACAACCACTGCAAAATAATCAAGCAGAGCTACACATGCTAACTGGTTTATAAGTAACTTCAGCAAAAATTTCCTATTTCTTGAACTGAAAACCTACTGGGATTATTAGATTCACAACACATACATCAAAAAAACATTAAGAGAGCTATTTGCAATGGCAGTACTTTTGAATCTTAGAAACCATATCTGTGCACAACATCTCTGCTCAGCATTACTATTTTAGGGTACTTGGCAATGTGCTGTTTGGTAGATTTCATAGGATGCCAAAACATTTGAGGACTTTGTAAAGCCTATAAAAACTTTGATTCATAAAACGTTTTCATTAGCAGTGTATTCTTGAGCTTATCCAAGAGAGTCTAAAGCTGGCTTTTATGCCAATTCTCCAAAAATTGTATAACGTGCCAAAGACAAACCTCAACCCACATGGAAACGTCACACCAATCTCCCTAACCTAGCTCGCAGGCAAAATGAGATTGAGGTAGAGTGGTTATTACATCCTACTTGTGTTGACATATTAGAGCGGATTTCTTGCACAGTCTCTCCTCACGGAATCTATGAGATGCATTAACTTCATGTAACCAGAACTACAGGTTTACCTTTATACCTATGGATGGTAAAATAGTGTTCTCTCATTCTTCCTGGACACCCATTTAACTCTGTAAGAAGTATGCCATCTACTGATACATTATTTACAATATCATTCTTAAAGCGTCTTCCCACGACTGAACAAAACCCATCTCAGCTGTGTTAGCTGAAAAGAAAAATAATATTCCACAAATGTACAAGAAATGAACGACAGCGCTCTTGAAGCCAGTGAAATGTGTTTTATTTTAAGCCACTGCTCAAACAAGGACAACTTTAGTGCAACCTGGAGTTCATTATCTGAAAACTGAGTATAGTTAAATTACTAAAATGGCAAAACTTGTCACCATTATACAGTACAAGACCTTCATATTCATTGAGTACAGTTACACAAACATTTATAGTTATTCAAATTGCTTTTGGTATACAATTGCATCACTAACTGGGTTGTGAATTACTGTAACACTGCACAAATAAGCAGCAGTTCCAGCAAATTATAATAAGTTTTAGTATTAAATACTATTCAGACATTACAACAGAACAAAGGCCCTCTAAAACTACAACTCCAGCTATACAACACGAATGTACAAAGATGGTACAAAATAAAGTGACTACAGTGGCTGGGCTCTGCACTTGCCTCTTCAGAGCTCAAGCACAGTAAATGCTCAACAGTAGTGGCTCTCGCTGAAAAGCCAAAATTCTTACAGTAAAATAATTCCTGAATCTTGTATTCTTCTTTGCAAATCAACTGTGTAAAAACTAGGGGGGGGTTGCGCTGGTGACAGTGTTTACTACTTACTGTATACCCATCTCCTACGATATGTGGGTCTTCATAGAAAAGGTCCCAAAGTTACATTAGAAAATGTTAACGTTTAAAATCTGATACTATTCTTGAGAGACTTAATAAGTCTCGGAATGTGGGTTGCTGGGCTTTTGTTTGATTTGTAAAAAGCTTACACAATCTTCTAAAACTCAAGAACAAAGATACTACACAGATTACACCAAACACATCATCTTATGCACTTTTTCACATCCTTATTTTGAGACAGCAAATTCTGCAATTTTAGCCTACAAGTTTGCATTTCATTTGGTGTTTATTTTAAGGCTTTATGCATACTTCTGTAGTATTTATGCACCCCATTCTGAATGTTTAAACTTGTTTTAAATATGGCCACTTTTAGTTGTTAAATTACACTGGGACTGTTTTCAAAGCACTTTTCCTACAGAATCTTACAAAACATCCACACACCAGTTTTTCAGAATACTGAATGCATTTATGAAATGTTTGATACAGGGTGTCTTATGGGACAATAACATGGTTGTATTATATATTCTTGAACTTAAAAAAATGCACAGATGCACACAGAAAAAATGCAAGATGAAAGTAACATCACCTTATTGTGTTTGTTTATAAAGCAGAGGAGTCTTGTTTAAATGGACCAAAATGTGTCCTTTCATGTTTTTATATTTTTCATTTACATTTCTGTATTTATGGTCAGCAGTTTTAAATAAACTCAGCATAATTTAAGACTCACATTAGCAAAGAACAGCTTTGTCACTAATATGGCAGACAGCACCAGTTAAGTATAGTCAGGTTTATTATTAAAATTGTTAAATTATAATAATTTTACCAGACTAGTTTAACACTTTCCCAGTTTTGTTACCCATGGAGAAAAGTAAATTAATCCAGAGCAAATTAAAACAATTTACGCAGAAAGTCAGACTTTTTCATGTAGTAAAAATAAAGTATTTTTTAACATATTTTTCTCACATAAATCTTGAAACTACACTATTTTCCTCAAAAGCTAATAAATCAATTTCTGCCTTAATATAGCACCAATCAATAGTTCCATAATGCATTTGATCCAGTCTGAAAACAAGATTCATTTTTAGTGCAACCATTGTCTACTTAACTGTCTAAACAGTTGTAAGCTTTGGGAATCACACAATCTTCTGCCTTTCTCCAGAAAAGTAATTAAAAAGAAAAAACACTTCAACTTTGTAAAATCCACTATATTGAATAACCTAGTTAAAAAAAAATGGCTGTTTCTGTGGTTGGTGGTGTTTTGTACGTTTTTTTCAAAGGTACAGCTTTCTAAATTTACAATGCTTTCAATATCTTTCTCAGTTTGGTTTTGGACATGTATAGAAACACTGTACTACCAGTACTACTGTGTCCTCGTGTCCTGAAATCCCACTTCATGAAAATGCAAGGGTCAAAAACGCAGATCAAAATTTAGTCCCGAGGCACTGTTTTTAGCTTTTTATTTTCTTGACATTTCAATGTTATAGGTAAATTTGTACATTATTGCTGTGTTAAAGGGAAGATGTTGCAGCCAGAAAATGGTTTCAAATTTTTGCCTGAAACAACACCAAAAGTCAAGCTTAAAAAAGGCAATAAAGCAGTATGGGATACGGAGAAAAAAAACAACATCCAGACTACTTTTGTACACCTTGTTAAAAATACTTTTTAGTAACCCCATCTTCCAAATACAGGAATTATGATAATTCCCACCCACCACACCCTCACCCTGGCTTTGGGCTCTAGAGAAAAAATCCTGATGCTTAGCATTATATTACCTATAAAAAGATAAAAGAACTTGTAATGAGCTTTGTTTCTTCATATGGCATTTTTTTCAATCAGTGAAACGATAAATGAAGAGCATAACAGAATCTTAAGTCAGTGGTAAAAATTTACATTGTAGGTTCATACTGGTGAGATCTCATACACAGAGGTGCACATACAGATCCACGTGTGTATGCACATGTACGCACCCATATGTGCATATACAAAATCATTAAAAATCTTTAACTCTGTGAGAAAGGTGAACTTTGTGAGATCCAAGGTAGAAATCCAGATGTCAAAGGAGGACTGCAACAAACCAGTTCTCTGTAAAAATAGCAGTGGAATGCCTTCCTGAAACACAGACATTGCAAAGAAAATGCTCTTGTGTTTACCAGCGTGACACCTCACAGTAATTTAGGGGTAGGGGAAATCAGAATTGTACACATGCCATTAAAATTCTTAATTCATTTAGAAACTTTCTCTGTCCTTGCTTGGAATCAACAGTATATGTATGCTTCTATGGAAAAGCTATTATGATTCTTTTGCTCATCCAAAATAAGTAAGACTCGAGGATTCTCTTGCAAGGGACGTGAGATTTGAGATGGCAATGTTCTAATTACCAGCACATGCCTTCTTCTCTCAAAGGATGTTCTGTAAACAAAACCCCAAAAGCATTTTCAAACCACAGGATATGTAAAGGTCCAGATTTCCTTTCAGACAGAGGCAAGTCAGCAGCACTGGTGAGAAACCTGATTAGACTGCTATAAAGACTTGATTAAAAGTGCCTTTGAAAAAAAAAATTCAGTGAAGGTAGTTAAGAAAAATGAAAAATCAATTTGCAAGAATTTTCCCCTTTATGTTTTAATTAGCTTCCCTTGCTAAACACTTAAGTGCTCAATGAGTAACAAAATTCTCTTTATTACTGAAAAGAAAATTTATATACAGAAGCTGAGATATAAAGAATTAGACTACTCATGGCCAAAATCCTCAGAGGAAAAAGTTCCTATCTGCCACTTTTAATGCATCAGTGTGAGAGACTAACATAGAAATTCTTCAGTACAGAATTAATGTCATAGTACTACTTGCATATAAAAAGCTTCAGTAAGAAATTTAGCAATTTAAACTTGATTGGCAAGCTCCAGGAAACCTTGCTGAAGAACCATGTACAAAATCATGCTCAGCTACCCACTCTGCCCTTCTATCAGCTCTACAGTAGTCAATAAAAGGGAACACGTATTTCCACCTCAGCAATTTCAGAGCAGACTCTCACATCTTCAAATAAAGTTAAACTTGATAGAGGTGGCTATGAAGCCAGACTGTCTTAAGGGGCTGCTTGGGCAGGTCACAATTTTCTTCTGGACAATGGTGCCCTTGGGCATATAAACACTGGGCCAACATCAGTTTTTTTTTTCATTGTCTGCAGCAAGGTATTCCAAAACAGATTTTAGCAGAACATCAGTGCTCTTAGTCCCACTGTGAATACAGTGCACATACAAGCGAGAAGAACCATCCTGGCACAGCGGGGATCCTGAATATCACGGCTGAGATTGCCTCCTCTGAGCTGGTATCATAGACGTGGGATTATTTTCATAAATATTTCAATGTCTGAACACAGCAGTAAATAAAATTATGCATGAGTGGACAATACCGATTATGGACTGAATAAACAGACCGTGTGCATAGTATCACAAAGCACAGCACAGTTATTTTGACTTTCACATCAAAGCCTTTTAAATGGTGACAATTAATTGAACATTCATTAGTTGAAGTTTACTTTACATATCTGTGTTCTTTTCGTCTCCTTCCAGAAGAGGAATGAAGAGTGTTGCATCTTTGAATTTTTCAGACATTTTCCAGAATCCAGCCAACCAAAGACTTATTTAGAGATTGCTCTCCATCAGACATCTTCTCTATCATTTCACAATATTTCAGCACTGCTTGCAAGAGATCTCCAATCTTCCAATCTCTTTCTCGCAGTCTTCTGGAAAGCTGAAGGGGAGACAGTGGAACACAAAAAATGTTTTGACTGTCACATCCTGATTAAGTTACAGAAGTTATTCTTGAAACATTAGCTCATAAGAGATCAGTTGTAATGAGTTAATCATTATTCCCACATCTATAAAAACAAAAACTTCCTCAAGAATCAGGCACTTTTCTTTAGGGCAGTTTTCACAGAATCTTCTTCTGGAGGGAGTGACATTCTCAAATGATGTGGTGCCACAGGTATGAGGGCTGTGGTTCATAAGGACTGCAGAAAACAGGAAATTCTGAACACAAGATTAAGACGTTCACCACCCCTCCCATGCCAATAATGCATATATAAAAAGACAAAACTCAAGCCTTAATAAAAGGATGTGGATTTCCTTTCACAATATATAGTGTGGTTTGGGTGGCACAGATACTACCCTCAAAGAAAACAGTGTCTTCAGGGTTGGGAAATTATAACATCTTGGGGAAAGGAAAAGGTGAGGCCTGAGTTAAACTACTGCTTGGGAGCGGAGTAGTGTAGCAGAAAAACACTCTTCTTGCCCAGGGTCAAAAAAAAAAAAGAAAAAAAAATCTTCCTTTGCTTATGTGTCCAGCTCTGCTACGTATGGAAGAAAGTCCACCCTAAGGACGACTCTGCCAGTTTGCCCAGGAGTGAAAACACATTACAGTTAGAAAAATACCAAACAAATAACACAACACAAACAAAACAACACCCACACAAACAAACTTCATTCTCTGTAGCTTTCTTGAGAACTGTCAATGCTGCATTTAACAAACACAATCTAGACCTTTACCCTACTTATTCTTGGAACTGTAGAACTTTACTGTTTTTCATAGTCCTCACCATGACATTCTTTACATTATGTTTAGAAAAAAAGTCATAAAGAGTGTTCAGTGAAATATTTTCCACAGTTAGAAAATTAAAAATTCATAATGTTTCTTCTATGAGAACCGTCAGATTGCAATATGAAAATCTATTAAAAATAATAACAAGAATGACAATACCTCTCCGCTTTTTCGCCTAGGTGATGTTCCAACTGCAACAAGGCAGGTGATGGAACTGATAGAAAGAATGTGGGCATAAAAACATGTATAAAACAATTAACTTCTTGAGCAAACAACTAACTTGAATGAGGGGAAAATATCTTCTCTAATGTTGAGTGCAATATATCCTGAACACTGAAACTTTTCAGTGAAAAACACACATCTTTTCTACATAGAGATTGAATTCTGTAGTCATTTCTGTGAATTTTAAAACAGAACATAGGAAGTGTTTTATAGTCAACAACAGGCAATTTTGTAAATCTATTCTGATTTACTGGATTCTTGTTCTAGCTCCTAAGAAACGTATTTTGTTTCACACACAGGTATTTAACTTCTCTCTGCTTTGCTGAGTAACGTGTCTTTAAATACGTGTTCATACTCAGTAATACCTTGTCTGATACATGCTAGGAGTATTTTTGTCTTTTATGCAGCTACATCACATCAGTAGCTCACCACCCGTCTGTGATCAGCTAACACAAGCCTTTCCACACTTCCAGAATCCGTCAACCACTTATAGTGACAATAACTATCTTCAGTGTGATCTAAAGCCCAGGTTCATTCCCCACATAGCTGAGGTGAGTAACCGAAGTACCTACGAGATAACCAAACCCCCACAGCTGGCGAGAGATCAGTACAAAGGACAGCTGAGTTTTCTGCTGGCTTGCAGTGCCCTCTGGAGGTGCCTGTCTCGCTTTACCAGTGACAGAACTGAGAATGAACAAGCCTAATTCACCCCGAGTTTGGGTCAGAGATCATTATAAATGGGAAGAGGGATGGAATAATAAACAGGTAATCCTTCCCTGTCCCCTGGGAGGGAAACAGGATTTCAATTCATTTTAACATAACTGCATTTGGAGAACTAAAATTTATTCTATAAAACTAAGTGAATCAATTTAACTATTCTAACACTTTCAGGATTGCATGACTACTGCCTGCCTGAAGGTCTTCTGTTTTATCTTTACGTGTCAAGTCAGTATCAACTTATGACTTGAAGTGTCAAGTAGGAAAATATTATAATTTTTAGGAGTGCATACATAATAGATTCCACTATTTTCCAGAGTGCTCTTCTCAGTATGTTCTCTTATTAAGGTAGCTAGAGTGGTGTTGAGGTACACAGCCAGCTAATAATATTTTTCCTGTGTGGCTTCAGGCATTGGTTCAAATAGTAGCATAACAACTTTGAAATTTACTGATTTAGAGCTGGCTGAAGAATGAGAGACTCAAGGGAAAATATTAACTCAAGGGAAAATATTAAAAGAGAGGCACCTGATACATTTTTTTTGTCTTTCGTGTTACCTTAGAGTGTATGACACAGGTGTGTCTCACATACACACACAAAGGAGATTACTGTTAACACTTTTGAGTCCTACCACTGTTCTGCCTGAGTATTTGCATCACTGCAATTCACATACAAGTATGAATTAGACAGACAGACCTTTAAAAGATGGAAAAAAGGACTCAGGAGGTCAGGACAATTGTAGTCACTAAATCAAACCTATTCACACCAAAATAACTTCAGAGAATGCTGGGCCAGGCACAGGAGAACACAGAAAATGAAATATTTTCTTTCCATTTTGACTCTTAAAGAATAACAAGGAAGGAACACATGAATATGAAGTTTAAAACCAAGAGTTTCAAATAAAAATAGAAGTGGAGGAAAGTATTCTCAAACTGCCTTCTAGTTTACAAAAGCATGAAGTCCACTCTAAGTCTCAGAACTAATGTACAACAAACCATATTTTTAAAATAATTCTAAATCAAACATATCAACCTCCAGGAAAGATGCATATAGGACATATTTCAACTTTCCCCCCTCAAAAAAAGAGAAGCCACTCTCTAAGAAATTTGGCCCAGGTATGATCTCGACTGACCTCTAGGTATCTTTCACACTCTTAACACAAGCCTATAGTAACGAAGCACCATAGGTACACATATTCATCCAAGTCTGGGAGTCTACTTTGTCACACTGATTTTATACGTTCCACTCACCCCCCTTTTCTCCTGAAATGATGACCTGAGCTTTGGACAGCACCAAGCTGAAGACTCAATTCTAAAGTTCAGAATTGAAAGCAAGCTTTTCGTTCCTTAAATGTACTGATATGCACATTAAGTTGTTTTTGCCAAGATCTTGATTACTAAAACCACACTAATATCATCGTTTTAACACTTTCTCCCACACGTGACTAGAGGACAAAATAAAAAACTTTGATAATTTATCATTCTTATCAGCCTCATTATTAGAGACAATGACTACATATCTGTTAATTTAGAACTTCAGTAGCCAGGTAACACTAAAATAATTCCTCGGTAGAAGATTAAGGAAAAAAAAGGTCAAATGTAATAAATGCCAGATCATCATGAGCGGTTCGCTGTGCAGCCACAAAGAATAATTTCTATTATTTTAAAGGAATAAGATGTTTCTCTTGTGACGGAAATACTCAGGTCAGCACACATACCAAAATTTTGACCCTTTCCTAAGAGATGCAGATTGCTAAAGCCTAATTATTTAAACTTTGTCCCTCTCTTTGATCACATATTAAATTCAATCTATAGAACCAAAATAAAGGCACGTAAAAATGGAAAAGTCTTATTGAGCCTCATTTCTTAATAGCTTTGGTTGCAGCTGCTTACAGAATAAAAACATACTTAAAATTTAATTAGAACTTAAACTGCTTTCTGATAAGAAAACGTGCATTTGCTAGCAAAAAAACCCAGGCAGAACACCAGAATACTAAGTTAGAAATTAATTTGCATGAGCAAGTTCTGAGAAAGATTAAATTTACAGACAATTAACTATTAAGTAAAAAATGCTTGAAAAAATATTTTTCACTAAACAAAAACACTGCATTTGCATCCTTTTCAGAGTAAAACAAGGAAAACAAATTGTGAAACAAGTTAATTCAGCTTTGATTAATGCTGTATTATTTATGGGACAAGCGCAGACTAAACAGGCTGTTCCACTTTGGCCTCTCAAGATTTAAATAACGATTTTCCTCAGCAGCAAATGCTTCATTATCATTATTATTATTCAGTGGTAAATTAAGTAGTAGCAGCTGGTGTATCACAGCAAATACTTCCCTCTCCCCACTGCCCATCAAACCCAAGTACTTACAAAGACAAATTCCCTTGCAGCAGTGTCATTAAAATGAACCTCAGACACCTCTGCCTCAGAAGCTGTCAGCCACTGGAGTGCTGCTCTGAGCTGGGCATCCACAAGATTTGGTTCCAGGTCAGTATTCACAATTGCTAAAATCTTTCGCGTTTGCTCCAAGCCTAACATTAAAAAGAAAATAATTAAATCCATAGTTTCAAACTTCAACTTAGCACATACATATAAAAGGAAAAAAATCATGCTGGTCTGAAGTATTTCTCTATTTTCACATAAGGAAGTACTGTTTATCCCATTTACAACTGCATGCAAACATAGCTGAGTATTAAAAGACATCTCATCTTGATTGCATGTTCCAAGTGACAAGGAATTTAACACACCTTTTCATAAACTATCTGAACAGGAATGACCTTCGCATCCTCCCTTCAGTCATTTCCATTTACAACTCCTATTTTGTGCCATGCCTTCATCTACTAAATCTGTAAAAAGTATGTATTTCAGAATTCTCTCTTGTATAGACAGACTGATCAGACTGCCTGAGTTTTTCCTGACATCTGTCCATTTTTTCAACACTTGCTTTACAGCACGAGTTCCAAAAATTACCACAGTATTGAAAGAGCAGTTGCATTAGTAACATAGAAGGTGACAATACAGTAGTTTATCTGTATCCACTCTAAATTTCTTAATCCAGCTGTCACAGTAATCCTTTGTCATGTTTTCAGAACCAATTTGTTCTTGAAGTTTCTACTTTCAGACTACTGGACTTAACTCTCTAGAAACAAGGAATATATTCCTAATAAAAACATATGTACACGTGTAGTTTACCTCAGTATCACTGTTCCTCCAATAAAGCTTATGAAAATTGAAGTACTTAAGGTATTCATTCCAAACTGGGAAAGTTAACAAAGATGAAACAAATTCTCCCATGAGGAAAAAGAGGGAGAAATTTAACTAGTCGAACTGCTAGCATTAAGCATGCTTTTGGATAACAGAATATTTGTCCAGGAGTCCCAAAAATCCAGTATCTTTATAGGACAAAGAACCAATCATCAACAATTTTCTGACACTTTGGAAAGTGAATGGAAAGCATTGTGGTAACATATCACTGGGAAATGCTGACTTATTTTTTAGTAAGATATACATTCAGCAATAAAAAGGCTTTTGTTGCAAATTTTTTGGTGAACAAGGCACAGTCAGCTTTGAAAAATCCAGACATTTCTAGACACGACATGAACAGAACTTTCAAATGTGCAAGAGCAGGTACAAAGAATTTCAAAATTTCTATTTAAATGGTTATACAATGAAAGTAACAGAAAGTCTTTTCAGAACAATAGTGATATACTGAAGAAATTAAACTGAAAAGATCTCACTAGAAAATTGTTAATACAGTATAAGGCAGTCTGCTGCACTCCAGGAGACAACTAAACCGCCACAAAGAAAATCAAACAATGTTTCCATCAACCAGTTTGAACATCTGAACTGCTACAATTTTTTTAAAGTCAAAACTAAAAGAAAGCAATGGCAAGCATACTGATAACCTAGATGAAACCTACAGAGCAGAAAGTATTTTTATTGTAATTATTTTTCTGAAGAAAAAATTTATAATTTAGTTTACTTAAGTTTCCTTATAACCTTACAGATCTGATTTAAAAAGCATACCCTCTGTAAGCAGACAGCAGAAACACTTATTTCATTTTCATAATATACCCAATACAAAAAAAAGCTCTGTTACAACTGGCTCTAACATCAGCTCATCTTTCGATCAGCCTCATACACTGTGGAGTCAGGCTGTTCTCATTTGACTTAACAACCTTTGTCACTCCAATCAGACTGGAACCAGTGCAGAGATCTTCTATGAACCAGAAAGCTGTAACAAGATTCTAGACAGACCCTGTTTTATATTTCACTAGGAAGAAAGAGACTACAGCAAATGTACTGCAAAATTCAATTTTTTTCATTATTTCTCATGGCTCCTCTTCCAAGGTTAACAAGGCCAGTTTGAATAATTTCTTTAGTATCAAACATAGCCATGCAGATGCACCGCCATGGGTCCTTAACAAATACTTTACAAAGAAGTTATTCTATGCATATAAATTAATGCTTTCAACAAGCTGATTCAGCACCTTACGCTATGGTTCACTACTTTATATTATTAAGTACCTGTGTGAGCATCAGAGACCAGCACTTACCAAACACTGTAAATCTCAGTGCACAGAGGTGTATGTAGTGTAGTAAACTTACAATATATTCTGACGCCTGACTGATGTTATTATGAACAGGGATAGTAGGGTTGTCACCTTGTTTTGCTGACCACTGAGGCAAAGAATTAACAAACTAATTCATGTAGAAAAGTAGTATCTGCTGAAACTGACATTACCTTCTACAGCATCCTTGGAGTCTTCATCTTTATCTTCTGTTCCATCACTGTATTTTTAAATTAAAACCAAACATGTTAATATAATCCAATATATGCTCTAGAAATGCAGTCAATCCTAAGACAGTAATGAAGGTGAGAGGAAAGTAAAACCATACAAGAATTAAGAAGTAATCATGAAAAGAAGCTTTGTTTCTCATACCATTTCATGTTGGAAACAGATTTATCAACTTCACAATATTTGGTCTTAAGGAAAGGGGGGAGAAGAGAGAAACAAGAGAAGGGTGGTAAAAAGAAAGATATGAAGACATTTTAAAATAAGAAGACATTGATTTTAATCAAGGAGGACAGTTTAGATTCACATGTGAAAAGGCTGAGCCATCTTATGTCACGAGTATGAACAGCTATAGGTTACTGAAAATTTCCACAAGCTAAAGGAAAAACAGAAATCCTGTAGGAAGCAAGCTCTAGTTCGATTTGTAAAACTGCAAGCAAGAACATGCAAGAAAGACACCTTACATTTTGCAAGCAGAACACATTCATCAGTTTAGCACAGCAAAATTTAATCATTCAGTATGGATTAATTAATGAAAAAATCATACTGTGATTACGTGAGAAGAGTGTGAATAATGTACCAGCATTAAAAATGTACTATGTTTCTATTTTCCAAAATGAAGATTTCATGCATTAATTATGAGGAACCCATCTGGTTTATATTTCTCAACTCAACCAACCTGTCTGATGTTGGAAAGGATATATTCTCCTCATACATATCCCCTTCTAAACCAAGACTGCTCCAGCTACTGCTGTTACCATTACTGCCAGGAGAAGAAGAGAACACAGCTGAACTAGAAAAGAACAATAGCTCAAACTAGAACCTTGTTTTTCCTTAGAGCTGTTTTGTCAATATATTTAATGTTAGAGCACTGCAACTTCCTAAACAGGTTTGCTGGAACAGTGTACAAACATGATTGTCAGTGATATTCAGAGCAGCAATGTGCACAAGAATGCAAAATCACTACATTTCACTACACAGGTGAAAGTATAATTTGTTCTCATTAATTTTCCAGATCATTGCCAGCAGTGATTCTGTCCTCAGGTCTAAGCACACCGCTTGTTACTTACACAAGCTCAACAATGTCAGTATGATTACTCATAGGAATATTGATTACAACTATAATATTTGCTTAAGGAGTAGCAAAAAGTTCGCAAAATTACAGATTGTGAAGACAGCTGCACAAATAAAATCCTTCTACCTCATTCCAAAAATTCAGTAATGATCTCCAACAGCCTGATGAGAAGTTCTTAGAGCAAATTAAAAAAAAGGTTTTTTTAAAAAAAACCTGAATATTGTTCTACAAGTTGACTTTCTAAAAACAGGGGGGCTTTATAGATCACTGAAAACTAAAAATATTAATTCACTCACAGTTCATAAACATACTGCATTTATTCCATGACTACATTCAAGCCAACGTGAAGAACTGAAAAAATTGAGCATATCCTTACACTGGTACATTTTAAGCATTATAATTAACAGAGTTTAAGCTTATGCTTATGCAGAAGACTGAAGTACTCATATGATTAGATTTCCCATTGTTCTCCAGAACAGCTCTGGAAGCCTCCCAAGAATAAGACTGCAAGATAACCAGCATTCTTTGAGAAAGCTACATTGTCTGCTATAGATGGTACGATAAGCCATAAAGCAACTTGAGAGAACAACTGCTGCAAGATGCTTTCTTCACCCAAGTTTTGTGTGACTGTTAAAACTCTTATTTTCCACTCATTCCACTCAAAGCAAATAGTAAAAACTAAACCCAAAAGTGGTGGAAAGAAACATTTCAAGAGACTGACACTAATCTCTTGCAAGAGTCTGCCAGTGCATCACTTATCTGTTTTCCTGTGCACCTGCTTGGATCCTAATTTCAAAAGCTAGTACCACAACGATGGTACACGCAAGAGTGCTGACAGCTTCTTAGGCACAAAGAATCCACTCACATCAAGAAACAGCTGCCAGGGAAGCAATGTTACCTAACAGTACATTTAAATGTTCTGAACTGACATGGTTTATGTATAATCAGCAGAATATTCTTTAAACAGAGAGTCCTGATCATAGTCAAAAAAAGGACAAAACCCACCAACCCAAACAATCCAAGCCTTCAATTGTTGTAAGAGCATATTCACTATGCCTCCTCTATGACTGAATGGCATTCTTCTGTTCAATTGGTTTATGGTTAAAAGAGGAGATAAAAGCAATACATCTTCACCTCAGCCACAACATTTTTTATTTCCTTAGAAGATGCTAACACTGTTCCACAGTGTTACTACTGAAGCTTCCTTTGTTACAGAAGGTCTCCTCCTTGACATCTTTTAGTCTTTTTACCCTCAGATACTGTCACTTCCACCTGCTAAACCTCAGCAACGCAAAACGAACACACGGGTTGTTTTTTGTAAAACTAGCTGATCAATTTCTGCATGCCTGTTTTTTCTGCTGGCACCTTGCTATACAAATTATGTTTTCCCTTCTCTGACTTAAATGCTACAGGTCCAGCATTTTTTTAAATATTTTTCCCCAGCATAAACTAACCTATTTGTAACTGCCAATATGCTGATATGAGTGATAATTTCTAGCAGCGGTTTAAAACATTTAGTTCAGCAAAGCATGAAAAATATTGTAGATATTTAGCTGAGTAGATTCACTTTTGTACCAAACAACCTATTTGCACATTACATAAGGAAGCATATCTCCCATATTTTCTCTAATCTCAGTGGTGCTGGAAGTACTAACTGAAAAGAAAAAACCTCTTGCCCATTTCTCCTATTCTTCAACAAAAAGCTAAATTTTCTGTTGTAACGTAAGTGGTATATCAATCATAAAAACCTAAAGTTCACTAATTCCCCATATATTACTTATATAGAAGCTGAGGTCACAACTCTCAATATTATTTTCCCTGGCAACAAGCAGAGACATTTTAGGCTTTTTTAATTCCCTGACCAGGTAAGTTCCAATATTATACACCTGTAAGCACATGGTTAGTAGTATCTAAGTATTCCACCAATATTGGTTAGAACAGCTTATAAATTCAAGTCCCAAAAAAGACAAAAAAAGCTGTTAACGCACCTAATGCAAATTCAGCACACATTTCTTCTTTTCAAGACTACATGAATTTACATAAAACACATTCTTAAGGATTCATTTTTAAAATTTCAGAGCACAACTGATAAACAGTACTTTCAAACTGTATGTTCTATGTGGTTGGGTTTTTTTAAAAAGCCTGAACACCTTGCTATTATTTAAATCATACATGTACAGCATTACTTGATGTGACTCCCTGCCTGTCATGAATGACAACACCCACCCCACAAATTTTACTGAATGTGTGTACTATGAATATTCATGGACAAAAACATTCTGCAAGAAAACACAGATTCAAATACAGTATTAGCACCACTTTTAATTTGTCACTGTGTTTTGAAGATAAAATAATCACTTCTCCCCCTGTCCCCAGGAGAAAACTATTTGATGCCAAGTTATGTGAAGCCAAGATCACTGCTTAATTATACTAACATGTTTGTAGTTACCTGTCACTGAGGTGAAGAAAACTGCTGCTCTCATCAGGATGTTCATCTTCAAAACTTAGATTGGACCAACTGCCAGTGCTGTCATCACCAATGCTAAGATTCATCTGCTGGCTAACAACAGATTCCACAGAGTGAAATCCTTCTCTTCCAACAGAGCTAAAAGAAAATTTCAGACCAAAAAAAAAAAATCACTGCCATTTCATGCCAGTCTGTGTTAGTTCATTTACAGCAATTTAACACCATTTCAAAGACATTAAATTGCAAGGGAAAAAAAAAGTGAGGGGGAATCCACCTTAACATTCTTAACATAAGAAATGAAGCAACCAAATGAATGTGAAATTTAAACAAGCTTAGGTCAAGGATTGCTATTTGGAATTCTTTTCACCAGAGGACAAACGGAGTGGCATAAATATTTCTCTCATTTGGCAGATTATTTGCTATACAGCACAGAAGGCATTTTAGTATTACAGACTGTATGCCAAAGTACACTTTTGAAGCAGAAGACTTAAGTTGTCTGAACTTGTTCACCACAGACACTTTGGCTATTTCCTCTCTCTGCTTTCAGTACAGCCAGCTAGGTGGTCTGCAGTTGTAGACAAAATGCTCAAGAACATGTTGGTGTTTAAAATGCTAGGATTCCATTTTTTAAAAATGGTCTTCCTGTAGATAAAAACATGTCTTACTGCTTCAAGAAAGAGTAGCAACATGACTCATACAGAATTTTTTCCTTGGGAAATAAATTTAAAATTTTATCCAAAAAACAATCAAGCATGTTTAATAACAGGCAGTTTTTAAAAGACACTTCAAAAGATCCAGTTTGATAACTTTATAGAAGTTTGAACTCTTTGGGAAAAAAGTAGGAGAACACGCAGTTATGAACTAACTTTCAGGAGCAAATTGATTATCTGAATACAGATGATGTGGTAAAAGTTCAAGAAAAATGATCATCCTACCATCACCACAGCAGGCAGCGACTGTAACACTCACTATTTAAAAAGCCAACCTTACACATATTGCAGACAACACCTGGCTCCAGTCAGTATGATTTTTGTGCTGAAAAGTATGTAGCTTTGAATAAATAGTTTAGCTGTTTGAACTGGAACCCATTTGGGGAATACAAAGGTGATTTTTCCCCATTTTTATTTACAGTTACAGCAGCACTAGCAACAGTTCATTTCACCACACAAGGCAGGATCTCAAGAAACAAATGCATTACATACCATACATTAGATGAAGACATTAGAAACATTTATAAATTGTCATGTTAAAAAACTAATACTGCCTCCTTGTCACAGATATAGTAATAAACAGTACCTCTTCGAACACTGCATTTTATTGCTGTTAATTCCAACTAGACATTTTAAATAGTATTCTAAAGAAGTGATTCATAAGAATTGTCATCTTACATGCTGTAACTGCAGAAAAACATCACCACATTATTCGTTTTTTGTCACACACTGAGTAAGGACTCAACCCTGTTGTGCGAAGAGCCACAATACACATCTTATGAGCACTTTCATGCTGCTAGAAATTTCAGTTGAATGCTTTCATTGAAAGGCCATAAAAATTAAAACAGGTCTTACATTTTTCTGAAAAAGTTAGACCCCCCCAAAATAATAATTTCTATTCACATCTACGGAACAGAAGCTAGTATGTGGTTCATATCAAAACTTGCAAAATTTAATTCATTCTCACTGTGGCCTTTAGCCACTGAACATACAAAAATCAATTTTATTATTCATCATGTTGCCTCTCTAGAAACAAGAAAAAGAAAGCTTCAGCCTTTGTGCAGAATTCACACACACACAAAAAAGTAGATTAAAGGAACAAATATTACTATAAATTGGAAAAACTGTAGTAACGATTGCTCTTGGACCTGAAGAAGAGATGTCAGGTCACTCTGATCACTGCACAATGTTTTAAGAAACAGATGCTATTTGCCTCAAAGTTACTGTGGCACGTATTTCCTATTTAAGGGCTTCTTAAAGAAAACAGTATAATAGTCTTAGCTAAATACACAGAATTTGAAACTCAGTTCCTTATCTACTCTGTTACTACATCACAAGCTAAAGTGTGTTTTACGAAGTTGTTTTTTCTTAAAGTAAGGGTGCTTTTTTTCCCCCCTTCCCCCCTCCATTAATAAGGACAGTCACAACACAGCCATAATCAAAATAAAGCCTTCATACTGTAAAGCAATGGTTAGTTTGGCCAGTACCAGATGTTTGCCCTATTGACAAAAGCAAAAACAAATTACTTCTTGTTTTTTCAGCACAGAAGCTGAAATCCAAACCTGGATTCCAACATGGCTCACAGATCAGCAAACCTGTAAAGTCTACAATTCTCTACCATAGGTAAAAATAACCACATTTCAAGTTGAAATAATAATTTCCACTTACTAGTCACCTACTGGAATATATGCGTGCTGATATATATATATATAAACCTTGATTTCAAGCTTCCACAGGTGGAAAAGAGGTCTTTTTTTTTCCCTTATTATAAATCATTTTAAATAGCACCAGAAGAATAAAAAGAACATAAAGTATATATTTCTCAAAAAAAAAATCCTTCTGAGCACACATTCGTACAAACAATCCTTTTTTCTGAAAGGAAATGCAACAAATAAGAGAAAATTAACATTACCTTATGTTAACAGCCTGACCAATATTAGTCACAGCTGATGTCATTATTTCGGTAGTAAGGCTTTCAGCGAAACTGACTCCTTGTCCAATTCCACTGTCAGCTGTCAGACTTGCGTAACTCAGCTCTCCTTCTGCTTTCCCTATGACCGCAGCAGCCCACTTGTCAGAAAACTCTGTCTTCTGCTCCACATCAACATGGATTTTAGGAATATCAAGCTGAAACACTCTTGATTTTTGACAGGCACCACCTAATCCGGAATGAAGGAAATGCCTCACTGGAATGGAGGATTCTTGTGTGGGTAGATGATGAGACGTACTTTCTGTACAGTACCGATGTTCCTTCATGCTGCAGCATCTACAGACAGTTCCAGAAAAAGGAGACAGTTTCTCAGTATACGAAAGTCTATCCCCACTTTTTCTGTTTTCAGCCACATGGAGAAGAGCTGACTCTAAACTCATTTCCAGAGTATCATCTGCTACTCTCCTAGCATATTGTTCTATAGCTTGAATTATGCCTTCACTGTAGCCGTTTTCATTTAAACTCCCTGTACTATGATACAGTTTATGATCTGGGGAGAAAGGAAAAATTGTCCTAGAAAATCTTGTTTTAATAAGATCCCCTGTGACTTGATCGAATTCAGTCCTCTTATATAGACAGGAATCGGTTAGAGACTTCGGTAAACACGTTGCCGACATTTTCAATTTCTTCCTGACATCACAAGTGATACTGCAAGCAAGAGATTCTGTGAAATATAACAACTCTGTGCGTTCTGTTCTTGGTGTGCTGATATTCCTTTCTTGCATTGGGTCATCACAGTGATGAATGCAGCTTTTCATTTGCTGTATTACATCTGTATTCACTGGTTTGATCTGCTCCAGCTTACCATTTACCTGTGCATTTTGCCCAGGAAATGTCTTTTTGCTGTATATCAATTTGTTTTTTCTAGCCGCTTGCTGTAACCCTGATTTGAGGGACCTGTAAGCAAGCCTGCTAGCATACTGATCCATTAACAGCTCAGTGTTACCACCTTCCCTTTTCAAAACTCGAATAATATGATCTGCATATTCGTCAGTCACACTTTCACAGCTTGGGTATTTGGAAGTCAAACCTGTTGTGCCTAAACCTTGTGGTAAAGGAAGTACAGACGGATCTCTCTCACCCGGCCACTGGTCCTGCATTGCATTGCACAGTCCTTTTGAACTATGATCTTTATCGCCTTTTCTCAAATAAAGGCAATCCACCTGACAGTTAACCCGCTTCAACCTCAGCAGTTTACAATGACTCGATTTCACTGTTTTCTTGGCTTCACTGATGACATTTCCTGCCATATCACCCGCATAATTCCATAAAGAATTGCATGTCTCTTCTGGGATGTTTACAAATGCAGCATATCCACATCTTTTGTTTTTTGTAGCTAACTGAACCTGTCTATTAGCTTCTCTTTCATTTGTTTTACCATCTAAATGGGAAGCAGCCATTTCAGTCGCTATTGAAATTATATGGCTAGCTAAGCAATCTGCATACTGAATTGTTTTTTCTGAATGCTTCTCTTTCTCAACAGGCATTTCAGAATGATCTTCATCTTCACTACTTTCAACTTCTTCAGAAAGCGACCGCATGAGTCTCAGCATAAATTCCTCATTTTCCAAAGAGTCACGTTCACTTTCATACAAACCAGTAACAGCTGGATTGTATAGAGTAGAAGGAGGTGTTGCAGGCGCAAATTCCTTCGCTAATTCTCCCTTGAGTTTCTTCGATAGTTTTCTTAGATTTCTTTCAAAACTACCTTGACACGGTACTAAAGGAGTTGGTGGGGGTGTATCAGGCATTATACAGGTATTTCCATCTTTGAGACTTGATTTATGTTCCACCTGTGAAGCATCTTCACTGCCAAATATCACTGAAGAGAAGTTATTTGGATGCACAAAACAATCAGCCTGCTTATAAGTCAAAGGCTCTGATGATGGCTTTTGAGTATCATGGTTTTTTGAAGGCTTGTTTAAATAAGTTATCGAGCAGCTTCTTGTGTCAGTGAAGTCCTCCGGATCATGCTTCACAAGAGTCACAGTGCCACAAGGCAGTGGTGATTTTGAAGAAAACCTGTGTCCTTTTTGATCCTGCCAACAATCTTTAGATTCTGAAAAACGCTGAACAGAATGAGCTGGAGTAAGAAATTTACATGAATTATTCAAAGGCATCTGTTGTTCCACAACTGCAGAAACACTACTTTGTTTCTCAGCCTCTTGCTTCTTTATCACATATTGTTCTTTTCTACTGATATCTGTGTAAGGCTGTGAGCTCACATTACATGCTGAATTCTCGCTGGTGTTGCATAACACAGTTTTACTTTCATCCACAGACTGTTTTATCACATACTTGGCCAAGTGATCTGCAAACATATTCTTGGGGAAATCTTCACCAATACATTGTACACGAGGTTTTTTATCTATTTTTTTTTTTGTTAAAAAATCTGTATACTCTTCTACTGCTTTTGTTACTCTAGATAAGGTTATGGCTTCATAAGCTTCATTTACTATCATATCAACCATGGTTCCAGAAAAACTATTAATGCCTTTTGACCCACTTGTTAATTCTGAATTATTGTTCATTTCAAATCTGTTACTTGTTTGTTTGGTATCATTTTGGTTATGTAAGAGTGACGGAGTATTTTCAGTACTTCGACTCCGATCAGAACTTAGATATATGTTTCTGAAAGAAGTGACTTCCTCTTCTCTCTTTCTGCTCGTGAAAAATGGATGAGTGGGGTCTTTGTATGTTTTCATACTGCCATCAGAATGTGAAGCAGTGGATAATTTTGCTTTATAAGCATCGGAGGAGAGCCGATATTGACAAAGAGCTCTTCCAGCTAAGGGCACAGGTATTGAACTTATAACACCAGAGGTGCAAAACAGAGCATGCTGTACTGTATATTCCTTCTTGGAATCCTGGATTGGCTTCAGTGCTACCTTATCATTAAAATTAGGAAAAACCGTGGAAGTCCGTGTTGACTCTAATGTGCTTTCTGCGCTCACATATTTCACGTTGTCCATAGAAACACTAATAGCTGCTTGTGTTGTGAAGGTAACATCAACTTGAGACAGTTCAATAAAAGCCTCCTGAATGACAGATTCAGACAAATCTCTGGCATAGGATCTTACCACTCTGTCTTCGTAATCAAATGATGAAGGCTGTGCAGCTGTCGGTGTCGATGGATATGAAAACTGGCATACTTCCATAATTCCTTCGAAAACAAGCTCTTCAGCAAGGTCTGCCGCAAACCGTGCAACAGTGTTGGTAAATATTTGTTTCTTTACATGCCGCAGTTCTTTCAAAGCACCAGTTATAGCTTCGCTCACCAAAAAGTTTGCTATCCCATTAATGGCACGCTCCTTCAGGGAGATTGCTCTACGTCTTCCAATCTCATAAAAAGCCATTTGAAAGACTGAAGACGTCAACCTAGCAGCTAAATGACAAAGTGCACTGGTGCACGAAGAAACGCCTTTTTGCAGGTCTTTAAATGCACTGCCAAAACTTTTTTCAACTAATTCAGTTGCAAATTTTTGAATGCTATCTCTAATCATTAGTGACTTATGTTTAGGTTTTGCTTGTTTATCTGTCTCCTTACTAGTTTTCATTTTGAGATCTGCAGCTTGACTTTTTTTCTCCTTCGAAGCAATCCCTTTGTGCTTCACATTATTTCCTGCACATACTTGTTCCGATGAGGACTCAGAATGAAAAACAGAACCCAGTATTTCAGATGAAACACTGTCAGCATATCCTGAATAACTATTATACACTGCATCATGGTGATTTTGACCTGTCACATCTCCACCAAGATTAATTCGACATAAACATTCAGAAGAACCACAGCTTCCTAGTGGGCTGAAAGCCGATGATCTAACAGGGCTGAACAAGCCCCCATTCTCTTCCCCTGCTGTTTTAACTGGGCGAGGGGAATCCGGGACATCAAAGACGCTGCTATATGGTGATTCTGCTTTACGAGGAGTTGGTTTCTTTACATTAGCTGGGAGAGCGGGACGATCAAACTTGAATTTCTGAGGATTCATTGTAATGCTTGCAGAAGACATTTGCTCATGGGTAGTCCTCCTTTTTTGTGAGGGATTCCCTAGAATGGGATCCCTAATAACTTTACAAGACTTTTCCAAGGCTTGTTCCAGCTCATCGAACTGATCAAAACTATCAAAAAATTCACTTATTTCTGAGTCGGAATCCTCTATACCATCTTTCACTACTGGAATTTTTGGCAGCTGAAGTTTTGCCTTCAAGCTTTTTTGATACCCTTCTTCATCTAAGAAGATGATGGGGCTTGGGCTGGAGCAATCTGACTCAGAGGACTCAGCTGGAGAGGAGGAAAACCATGATTTACACACAAAATTAAGACCTTGATCAGGAGGATTATATGGCTTATAGAAACTCCTTTGTATCCAAGGATCACAAATTGAAGTTGTAACTGAATTTTTTACTGAGGACAATTCCTTAAGTCCCAAAACATCAATCAAAGTAGAAGATCTTGCAGATGACTTTCGACACGCAGAACCTACACGGATTTCTGAGTCAACAGCTTCTAAACACCGAGCAGGGATGGTCTGTGAAGCAGCATCTCGATGGTTTCGAGAAGTTAAGCTGCATGCACCTATTAAAAAAAAAAAAAAATAGACTGCTTCAAAACCAAGAATATTTTCACAGAACTACAGAAAACTGGGGATGCATTTTGACAGTAACTGCTGGGCTTGTTCTTGTTGCCAAATGCTAGATGATCTTTCATGATTAAAGCAATCTTCCATTTTTTTCAAATCCAATTATACTCATCAAATCACTGACAAGTTCATGTATTTTTTTAGCATACAAAGTACAACAAGTTCCTATTTGACCCACATCTGACACTGAGATTAGAATATCTGGTTTATGAATTGATCAACTGCTGTGAAGAGAACAGCAGAAAAAAGTAATTTTTGAACTGCATAATACCCCTTTCCAAACATGATTAGTGTAACAGAAATTACTATTTATTCACATTGACTTTCTCATAAAAATCCAATAGCCTAAATTTCAAACAATTTCTTTAACTCCACCACATGCAGGAACTTACCAGCACTTTGTATCTTTGAAGGCTCATCTTCATCTAAGTGTTCAAAAGCAGTGACAAAATCATCCTCAATTGAAGAAACTGACTGATTAGTGTCATCATCTTCTCCATGAGATGCCTCTGTTTGACATTTTTGCGATGAGTTTATCTCCACTGCATATCTTATGCCTGTGATGTATTTGCTCATCAAGGTAAATACATTATCAGCTTTGACTCTTGGGAATGAAAGAGGCAGTCTCATCACACAGAACACTTCAGGAAGCTGATTCTTGAAAAACAGAGCAACAAGAAAACAAGCATAATCTTGGAATGATTTTGGCTGTCAAGAGTAACAAGGGATTCCTTCAATGCATTTTTATGAACAGCATACAATTTATAAATATTTTAAAGATAAGTAAATGAATGCAACAGTGATAGCTAAAATCACTTACTCATTTTCACAACTTTTGCATTCTCAATAAATCATTGCAATAAAGCAAACAAAGGGTTGTGTAATACAACCCTGATAATACATAGTCAAGAATCTACTAATTAAAGAACGTGTGTTAAAAATCTGTTGAGGAAGACAGTATTTCAAAGAATATTTATACTGAAGAGTACTTCAGTTTACAGGATATTTGTTTCTTTGAGGTATTTTTTACCTTAAATGGAAGATAACTAAAGTTAACATACATGATTAGTCAATACAACTTTAAGAAATTTGCTTTAATATTTATAATTGGATATAATATAATTTAAAACATAATAATACTGGAAATAATATTGAAAATAAAAATAATGAAAATTATACAAATAACAATGCTTATCATTGTACATAATTTTTTAGTAAGAAGAGAGTCCACTGAGTTTTATTAACACCTGACATTCTCATAATTTTTGGCACCTCTGTTTCAAGAAGAAAATCCAGTGAAGATGAAATCTGTATCTCAGCAGAGCAGAAACACATAACTTGAGAAGCCTCATCTTGGTAGTGAAAGGGACTACAGTCTAGCATAAGGATGGGATCAGCACCATAATTAAGTATTTGTTAAATATTTTCTGTTAGCAACACAGGATTTGAAAGCACCAAGTTTATTTTCAGATTTTCTAACACACATTTGAAAGAAACCTCAGAAATATAATAAAATTAATACTGTTGTGGCTAAGATGGCCCAATAACACAAGAAAGACAAGGTGTCATACTACTAAATTCTTTATGAAGTCAAATATAACAGTTCTGTAATTAAGACATGCAAGACGCTACAAAATATTTACCTGATGCTTCACGACATAAGGTTTTGACAATGTTTTCTTTGCATCTTTTAGAAATATAATCTCATTTTCTTTTAGTTTGCACAACTGGAGCAATTTCAGAACATCTGGAAGCTCTACAGAAACAGGTGCCAACTCCTGATTTAAATATACAAACACATTGAGAATACAAAGTGAAAAAAATAACATGTAAATGACAATGATGTTGACCTCATGTGCCCCCCAAATAGTAACAGCTGCTAAATTTGGTAAAGCTTCTCTTTTCTCTCCTATTTCTTGTCCCATCCAAGACTTATTCTCTCCAGTTGTGGTGTAAAGCACACGTAAACAAGTTTTACTTCAGTCCACACACAAATCCCGCCCACTCTTCTACCAAAAGAAGAAATTCCACTGTTTATCATGGAACAGAACAGACTTAAGAGTCACAAAGTAGAATTTTGTAAGCACTGAGAAGCAGCTGCACATCCTGCAAGGTACATAACTAAAACAGACGACTGAACTCAACTAACAATGGTTCTCAATCGCTCTCTACCTGCTCTTAGCATACTATATTGGAACAGTGTTTTAATCCACTATTATAAAAACAGGGACAAGGCACTTCTTGAAGAATGACCTTGGATAAATTTTAGGTTTACCTAACACAGAAAGGCCTATGAAAGAATAAGAATTTTTTTTTTAAACAATCTCAAAACTACTTATCCATACAGTGCAAAGCAAGCCTCCATAAACCTACTCAGCCCCTTTTTTCCAAATTTCATCTAACTAGACAACCAAATATTTCTCACTCATACTTGAAAGTATGTCCAGCACTATTATCATTTGATGAATCAGCAACATTTATACAACTTTGAATACAAATGGATTCAGAGTTTCTGTTTTTCATTTTTACAGCAATCTGTTTACTAAGATCTAGACAGAGAAGTGTGGAGTTGCACTGTAACCACATATGTTATGAGTATACTGATGTGTAAACTGCACAGGAAGATTAAATCCTTAACCTCTTAAAATGGCATGGCACAACTCCGTTAGTTTGCTGCACTTCCCCTTTTAAAAAAAATATTTCCTCATCTACCTTCAGAACAACACCTTCAGGCATAACTGTAACACTGGCACCTGGTCCCAACCAGTAATTCACAGCTAGTAAATTCAGTACAGTTTCAGCTTTTCAGATTAAAATTCCACCATATTAATAAGCACAACTCTACTAAGGAAAAGGTTACAAACAAAAATACTGATACACACAGGTTTTTAACAACAACAACAAAACAAAAAAAACAAATATTAACCCCCTTAAAAGCCAAACCACAAACTCGGAACTAATCTGCCCCCTCCTCCCACCTCCAAAACACCCACCACACGAAACAAAACCCCTCATACAATTTAAGTAAGATGATCCAGACCATTCTAATACAAAGATTGGCCCAGGTAATACTTTTAATACATCTAAAACACTGATGATCTTATTAAAACAATTGTTTTCCAGCCTTTCAATAATATTTAGAACTTAAGATATTGTAAATGCTTAAGATACAGGTATGTAATTTCTCAAACACCAGAATTTCTCCATCTGAATAACTAGGTACTACTAAGAAGTAATCACCAGTGCTAAAAAATATTATTTTTCAGTATAGACAGATATATACTGTACCTGCAAATGAGCAGTAACCATCTCTTCAGCAAAACCTATAAACGTAATCTGCAAAATAAATACACGAATATACTGAAGTACAGAAAGAACTGCAGTTATCTGCAAATACTTAAAAGGCAATAATTCAGCAGAGTTTACCACAAAGCTTCTTTCTACTGCCATGAAAAGCATTCTACAGCGTAGCACAGCTTCTTTAAACAGTAGCATATAGAATCTGACCCCAGAAAAGATATTCCTGTTTACATCCACTTATCCTTATTTCAGTTATGACAAAATCATAAACTAAACTATGCTTTGCAGTAGCATTCCAAATAGCTCCGGACAAACTACAAGTTTCCATTTCCGTATTCACTGTGTTAACTATGAAGCAATCCTGTTTGAGCATCTTACCCTTCAACTCCTACATCTTTTCTTCAAATCATAAGTCTTTTAGCTGTGCAGTAGCAGCAAGACACCTTTCAACTTCTGTACCTTTTAAACTGTACAGTACCTACAATATGAACTGAATTTCTCCACATAAAAAGCAAAATAGTAACAATTTAAAGGACTTGGGAAAAAAAATGGTTCTGTGAAGAACACTTTAGGACGTTTTAGGGTTTGTCACTGCTGGGTTTTTTGGGGAGATTTCTTTACTTTTATGGGTGTTTGCTCTTCTGTCTTTTATATGCCCTTTCCTCTTCCTCACAGATTGATTCCAACCCTTTCCTCCTCCCATGCAATAAATCATTGTGCAAGATAGGGCAGTATGCAGGACTTAATAAGCTTCACACAGACGAAGGCGAACAAGTTCATAAATAAGCTGATGGGCCAGCGTACAGCTGTCAGGCACCACACCACTGCTGAGTTTGCTTATTTTTGCCTCAATGACAACACTAACTTGTACTTCTTTATTGTGCCTTAACTCCAGTTTTCACAGAAAAATAATCACCTTTTAAGACCTCTAAAATGCGTGAAATTAGTACAGCATTTCAAAAGCTGCTGGGGACTAGGCCAGGGTGACAGGAAAGCCAGTCAGTAACACAAGCTTTTCCTTTAAACTAAAAATAGTGTATGAGACACTGTATTTGATGGCTACCGCAATCCATGGGTACAGAGAAAACTAATTAAACTGGTACAGGAAAACTAAATTCTGGTTTTCTTAAGCCTGAGTAATTATCTTTGCAGCGCTAATAATATTCTTTCAACATCACCATGCATATAGGTGTCCCTCCTTATATTTTTTTAAGGAAAAAATACCTTTTCTGTGACAGAATACTGACCCTTTTACATTTCTACCAGAAGGCTCTCAATCGCTCGAGCAAATAAGGTAACTAAATATAGTCAGTCATCTTCCTCCATAGGGAACATCAATACAGGCACATATAAAACATGTTGCCAGCTATTTGCCAGGTAGTTGCTGCACACAAAAAAAAAAGGGGGGGGGCGGAGGAGTGGCAATATTTGCAGGATTTCATAAATTTTAGAGTGTGGTTTGTTTGAATAGACATAAACAAGCTTTTCTCACTGCTTCAATTTTTCTCCTTATCTCTAATCTGTTACAGCTCTTTGTTTTTCACAAAGTCACCTTCCTGCCTGCTCTCCATACTGCTTTTCATACAGTCACCACCTCACCATTCAGTCAATCCCAAAAGCCCTAGCGTTATCCAGGCAATCCTAATTCATCTCTGCTGCTCACACAAACTGCCTCTTCCCTTCTGCCTGCTAGTCCTTACCCAATTATCAATCTTCTCTAACCATTTCCTGAGTCTTTTTTGATTCATTTCCCTCTATCTTGCCTCCTCCACCTAGACAGTTCAGGCCACCCTCTCCTTCTTTAAGCTCCTTGTCAGGCTTGTCAACTACTATTTAGTAGTCTTCTAAAACACTTAATATGATATTCATGGTACACATTGCTTCTTACTTTTTTCTTTTCCCTTTGGAGAAGCTGCTGTTAGTCAGGTAACTCAAATAGCTCTAGCTATTCCTCCTCACAGCTTGAGATGCACTTACACAGTTCTGCATTCTGCCCAGGTCTACTTTCCTCTCCAGACCTTGCCCAGCTATTAGCTGGGCAGATCTTGCAGTGTTGAGACTTCAGTTTTTAGTGCTGAGCACAGGGCAAACAGAGCAATCACTTTAACTTTTACCTTCAGACTTGGATTAAAATGTTCTGCTGCTTTGTTAGGATACCATTTATACAACCTGGATCCCAGCAGTGCTCATAAATCTTGTACACCCAGTTATACAATTCTTAACAAATCATCTATGTACACATTTTGGTGTTTTTCAGTTTCACAATTAAACACCACAAAGCAGAGAATTGTCATAGCTTTTCAATATTACAGTGACTGAATTCAAGAACAACAATAGAAGGTTCAGATTTTACAGCTAGTAACTTGCAGTAGTTCACATTCACTATCCTGCAACTTCCCCTACTTCTTCAAGTTAAATCATTTTCTATCATAGCCACACAATATATATAAATGGTCAAGTTATGCCAAACCTCAATAAAATTTTCTTGTTCCTTCCGATTTAGACAT
Organism: Dromococcyx pavoninus; assembly: GCA_033558185.1. Lineage (NCBI taxonomy): Eukaryota > Metazoa > Chordata > Aves > Cuculiformes > Neomorphidae > Dromococcyx > Dromococcyx pavoninus. The sequence continues at coordinate 2,997,563 of JAUMJL010000023.1, forward strand.
TCCTCTACTGATATATCACACAACTCTTTTCTGCTGTGTAGCAGTGACCTCATAGACTGCAGTACACCTTCACCAAGACTCTGAAAAACAAAGGAAAAACGTAATACAAAAAATGCATTTTCAGTTTTGGATACGGAGTCCTTCCATCTATCCTCTGCCCCCTATAGGTTTCACTATTCTAAGTACGATTTCAAGTTACTTTGTATATAAATCACCAGGTTTAGTGTTTAAATTTACTTCAGGACATGGAACTGAAACAGGTAATTTGTCTTCTTCAAGCAATATTTTTATTCCAAAAGAAGCTGAAGTTGAATGTTCTGTATTAAAAAAAAAAAAGTGAAAAGTGACTCCAAGAAGAAATCCAACACCCATCTATTCCGTGCATTGAAGTCTGAATATGGAGTTTTTCCTTAAAAGGGCTGAAAAGCAAACTTAGCCAATAAAATTAATGGGAGTGCCTTCAAAAGTCAGAGGGGAAGAAAACAAACAAACAAATTCCCCCAAGAAAATGTACACACATTCTCCTTTCCCATTCCTTGAAGAGTAGGAAACAACTGTAACTTAACCCTATTTATGTAAACTGTAAATCCCGCGTTACTTCTTGTAACATTTCTTACACTTATGGTGGCATGCAAGCATCCTCAGACGGCTAAAAAAAGGCTTAAGAATCTAAGGCTTTCTCCCAGTGTAACAAAGTGCAGCAGAACAAAAGAATTACCATCACTGGTATCTGAACAACAACAATACCCAGTTTGCTCATCTTGTAGAAAAAGACAACATCCTCTCACTTGTCTTAGGAAGTCAGCAATCTTTTTTTATTTTATAAATGTCATATTCTTTAGGGAAGTGGTTAAGGATAAGAAGGAAAATCAGAAAATAAGACAAATTGTTAATCCAGTTATTTATTCTTTACACAACTGCCCTGTTAAAAATGAAGTGAGAGATCGGTGTGTCCTATTTATGACATGTTATTTCAAATTTGCATAGCTTTTCAAACAATAGCACAAGTGCCAGATAGCCAAATGTAGTTAGAGAATGTTTTGCATTTCTGGAAGTGCCATAGCAGAAACAAATCCTTGTGGTAAAAGCTGATCTTACATATGTCCCAGTTTTGGCTGGGACAGAATTAATTTTCTCCCTAGTAGATGGTACAGTACTGTGCTTTGGATTTAGTATGAGAATAATATTGATAACATACCGATGGTTTTAATTGTTGCAAAGTAACGCTTACACTGTCAAAGACTTTTCAGCTTCACAAGAAGCTGGGAGGGAACAAAGCCTGGACAGCAGCCCCAGGCTGCCTAAAAGGATATTCCATACCATATGACATAATTCTCTGTACATAACTAGGGGGAGTTTTCCAGGGGGGCAAGACTGCTGCTTGGGACCCGGATGGTCATCAAGTGGTGAGCAACTGCACTGTGCATCACTTGTTTTGTATATTCCTTTTTTATTACTCTTTTATTAGGATTATTATAATCATCATTATTATTACTATTACTACTATTCTCTCTTCCTTTGTTGGCCTACTAAACTGTCTATCTCAATGCACAAGTTTTACTTTACCTTTCATTCTCCTCCCTATCCCACTGGAAGGGAGCAGTGAGCAAGAGACTGCGTGGCACTTGTTTGCTGGCTGATGTTAAACCACAACATATTGTAGTTAAATCTCAAAAAAGATTTCTTTTCCCCTGTAGAAAAAAATGTTATCAAGTACTACAATATGGGAAGCCCAATTATTATAGCAAAGCCAGTGTCACCATGCTTGTCCCCATGGCAATATAAAATTAGCAAAGCATTTCTAGAATGAGTAGACAAAAACAAAATGGAAACTTCACTTCAGGATCCTTGAAATTACCTAATTTTATTTCAGAATGTTAGCAAACAAAGGCCAGACCACCACCCGTACAGCCAAAGCAAAGTGACACTAAAGAAGCCAAACAATCTTTTTTTGAGAAAAGTAACAGCTGAACTATTTTTAAATGCATTTAAAGTAGCTACTGGGACAGATGAAATAAACTGCTCATCTAATTTCCACTTTCATCGGTTCCTTTTTCCTCCATGTTTCATTGCAATTTACCTCCAAACATTATTAATACATCTTTGTACTTTCCAAAGCATGCTGGCAGTGTGTTTCTTTTTGATTCCCGGTACCTTCCAAATTTACAGGGCTGCAATACCAATATTGCTCAAAGACTCTCCCCCAGTAACTCCTCTAATCATGACAAACAGAAGTCATTAGTGACGTAAAGCAAGCACGTTGAAATTTCTCATTTTCAGCTTCTACAATAATTTCACCAGTCATAGCACTCAAGATAGTAATTAAAAAAAATTCATACAACATGACCTGCAAATTTTCTGTAGACCACTAGTCATCCAGTTTGAGAAGGGCTCATCATTATTCCCTACTAGATAGTTTTTCTAAGGCTATGAACTAC